>CM074919.1:21540707-21583294 GCA_037576815.1 Pangasius larnaudii
GTAAAAAAAAATTATATATATATATATATATATATATATATATATATATATATATATATATATATATATATATATATATCACTCACCAGATTAAAAACTGACTGATATGAAGATTATCGTCAAGATGGACCGAGCATATTGCTGTGCTGGAATACCGGTGGGGACTATTTTTGCCTTTTGGTATTTTTTGTGCTGATTAAATTTGCCTCCATACTGTGAACTGATTGTTTGACTATCAACTTGTGTGTCTTTTTGACTAGACTAGATTGGGGTCAACAATTTGTTTGTCAAAAGCTTTTGGGAAACAATCGCAAAACACTTCATCCATTCTTGTCAGGAAACAGTTCCCATACAGTTATAGAGGTAATAGTGTGTATATTATAATTCAATTCAATTTAGTTTTATTTATATAACACTTTTAACAAGGGACATTGTCACAAAGCAGATTTACAAATATCTGGATATAGATATAGATTTAGGTTTATCCCTAATGAACAAGCCAGAGGCGACAGTGACAAGGAAAACCCACTGAGACGACATGAGGAAGAAACCTTGAGAGGAACCAGACTCCAAAGAGAATCCATCCTCTTCTGGGTGACAGATAGGGAGATTATAAAACATTTCTCATCTACAACTGTATACTGTAGATTCAAACAATTCTAAGTGTGTTGGAAAGATCTTGAATATAAGTATCAGGGTTTTAACTTTAAGTCTGTAATAGCCAGGTGAAGTTATTCACTGTATAATGAATAAAACTTGAACATAGTTTTTAGCAAGTGCAGTCCTTAAGCTGTCCAACTGAGAACATCCACAATCATCTTTAGGTTATCCATGTGGCACCATTCATAGCAACCTCATAGCAAACTTTTATTAAATTACACAGCAAGTAATTCTATAGCAATCTCCAGCAATTAATAAACTATCTTAGATTGTGTAGAAACAATTGCCCCTTTTATGTATCTTGTGTATATACTGCAATTAATAAAGAATACAGTCAAAACAATCAAACAGTACAAAGGATGTTACTGAAAGTGAGTGAGTGAGTGGGCATAAAACAAATAGCAAACCTGAGGTGTCAAAATTAGTGATTTGTATGATAAACTTTGATTTTGAGGAAGTACAAGGAAATCGATGTAAGCTAGAAGCTGAGATGAGAGTAAAATCTGAAGAGAACTGCTGCTCTACACTTGCTTTATTACTTTACTATTTTTCTATAAAAGTTGTATAATTCTCTTTTTTCTGTTACTGTTATTAGGGGTCAAGCACAAAAGATACATAGGTACCTATTGTTTTCATTAGTGTTCTTATTTGGGGCCAAGCACTGAAGGTTTGTACACACCTATTGTTTTGGTTAGTGTTCTTATTAGGGGCCAAGCACCACAGCTGTGTAGGCACCTATTGTTTTCGTTGGTGTTCTTATTATTAGGGGGCCAAGCACCGAAGCTGCATAAGCACCCTATTGATATTCTATGTTTTCTTCTTCTTCTTCTTCTTCTTCTTCTTCTTCTGGTTATGGGAGCCCATAGTACTGTCTGGTAAAAAGTTGTGAAATTTGGCACACTGATTGAGTAGGATCTAAAGGACATTCTAAACAGATTTGGGCCAAGTGTTGAAAATTCTCTAGCGCCACGATTAGGCCATCCCTGTATTCCCTGGGTTGGGATGAGTTCAATGTACCCAGTGATGTCAATTTCTGCTATCAGATTTTCCAGATTTTCAGATTTCAGTCAGATTTTCCACCATCTTGGATTTTGTCAAAAACAGTTTTTCATTACTCCTACTACAAATTTTCTCCAATCATCACCAAATTTGGCACACATAATCTTCAGATTAAGCCACATAAGTGTTATTAAAAGAATTTTGAATATTCCAAATGGTCCAACAAATCCTATGGTGAAGCTGCCAAACAGCAACAAGTTTGTGCACTGACACAAAACTTGGTAGGCATCTTCATCACCATGACTATGACCTGAGGCAATGCAACAAATTTCGTGGTTGCACCTACTGGTCAAAAGTTACAATAGCATGCCAAAAATGCTTACATCTAACTGCCAGCATCAATAGAAATGATGAAAGAGTTTCTGACCAAAAAGAAGCCCAGCCTGCCTGTCACTGATAGTGACAGCAGTCAGTGTGAGAACAGGTGAAACAGAACAGGTGAAAATAACTGTATATTCTGTTTGTGACACTCAGGTTTACAACTTAAATCACTGATGACAGGTGAGATATGAAAAGAAAATATTTCTTGTGCCCTACGAGGTCTAATGGCTCTGTTATACTGTGCAGTGCATTTTCATTTCTACCAGAGCTCTCAATATATGGTTCAAGCTTTCAGGCTTTTGTTTAAAAATTTCACCCATGAAACATTGGTGAACATTGTAACATTTTGGGTGAAAATATGCATAGATTTTTGTAACATTTTTTTGTATTTTAGTTGCAAACTTGGATGGCGCAGGTTCAGATGAAGACAGACAGAGTGTTAGTGAAGGAGCTCATGATCCACCATCTTCAGAATCAGAACCAGAGTTACCAAACAGTTCTTCTGGCCCACTGGGACCTGATGGTATGCTGCTGTTTTCATATTGCAGTTGTAATGAATATAGACTAAATAATAGATTTCTGGAACAACAATTAGATAATTACATGTCTTGATGACAGTGAGTTTATGAAAATATAGGGGCATTCACCCTGGTGTTATTTTCGTTTGCTTCTTTCCAGATATTTCCCAGTGCAGAGCAGTGGGAAATTTTTTTCTTCAAATATTGTATTATATTTCAAAATTGAAAATATTTCAAAAAACATTTATAATAATAATATAATATAATATTATAATATTAATGTGATTGTAAGTTTACTCAAATCCAGAAAGTGCTTGAAATTAAGGGCTTTAAGGAACAGTTTAAAAGGTATATTGTGCCAAAGCGCTAGAGCCAACAGCAAAGGAAAGACGTAAAATGTATGTATAATCAAATAAGGCAGTGAGGTTTTTTTTTTGTTTGTTTTCACATTGATTATTTTGCCCTTTTGGGCCACCGTAAAGAAGTAATCAGATTCTTTACTTACGTAAAAGTAACAATACAACATTGTAAAAACATGTAACAAGTTAAAGTCTTGCACTGAAAATTGTATTATATTATTGGATTATTATTAGTATTGCATCAATGTTGTACTATTGTGAATGTTGTGCCAAGGTGGAGATAGTTCAAAGTATTTGTCTGAGTAGCATGAGTGAGATGTCTCATGGGCATACATCCCTTCACATATTCACAGAAGCACTTATTTTATTACACCAGCGCTGAATCGCTGGCAGTCATGACGTGTGTTTCAGAATACAGATAAAAAGAATACAGAGGCTAGAATGAAAAGGCATGAAGCACATGGCAACTTCAACTGTTGCAAAACTGTTCAAAAATCTGGCAAGGAGTGAGTGGGAAAGGGCTGATTAAGTACTGCAGGGCTGATGAGAGAAGTGGGAACAGGTGTGTAGATGGGTGGGTCAGTCAGGTGATGGGGAAAGGAAGGAAAGTCAGAGAGGATCTGGTGGACAGCTCAAGGATGGCAGGTCTGGGGAGTTGGAGCAAATTGCATAATTGCTGCTTGCAGCTATATTTATTATTCTGCTTCTTCTTCTTCCCCTTTTGAATCTATGGCATCCCATAGAACTGTACATAGGAAACTTATGAAATTTGGCTCACAGATAGGGGACAGTCTGAAATGTTTTCAGTCTGAAATGTAAAATTTTGACCAACAGGTCAAAATTTCACTCATGTTTCTGCTAATAACTATTGAACCATGAGGGTCAGAAACAAAATTCTTTTTCTACTGATTCCTTGGCTCATACCAAGTCAATTGCATGCTTTCAATTTCTGCCTGACTACATTTTCTGCCATGTAGTAGTAGTTCTGCAAACTACTTTTTCCAACTCCTCCAAGGCCATTCATCTGATTTTCATAAAAATCTTCATCTTCAGACCATGCCAACACAAAATGATGGAATTCAAGTTGATCAGTCAAACTGTTCTCAAATAATGCTCAAACGAATTTGATGGCGAGCACTCTGAAATGGACGTGAGGCTATATCTCTGTAATGCTTTAGCCATTTCACACCAAACTTAGTATATGTCATAGCCATTGTGAGTTGAGGGTAGCAGCGCAGATTCAGAACAGTGCCACCTTATGGTTAAAATTATAATGCAATTTCAAAAAAATGCTAATAGCTTTTGACTCCATTTGCCTATTGTCATGAGACCCAAGGAGAGTCCTTGGGTCATGCTGAGAATAATGATACCAATTGTGCCATGGTCTGCTAAATTTGCTGTCTGCCAATTTGAATTTCCTGAAAAGTCTATTTTTTCAAACTCCTCCTAGATTGGGCAGATATGACTCCTTTCCATGGGATTCTCTCAAGCAACTTAAAACATGTTCTTGTTCTTGAACTGTTTCCCCATTCCCAAAGTCTTGCCCTGCTTTCCTGTTTATAAAGGAGAGAGGCATGGGGCCTTCTGAAGAGGACCTGAGGTGGCTGCCAAGGATATACACGCCCCTAAATCCCTAGCTGGTCGAAAGCAGACTTCAAGGGTACATGAAAATATGTTGTGGATTCATAAAAATATGTAGAGGATATATAAATATGCCCAAACACAGCAAAAAATTAAAATATCAACATATTGAGGGTGTTACCTTGCAATGTGGAAGGTGAGTTGCAGGAGAAGGTGCACTGCTTGCCAAAAGTAGTACCCCAGGGGCAGGTGAAGGAGGCAAAATAGACATGAGAGTTATCAGGCTGACCACAGTCCACTGGCACACAGCTCACCACACGGTCCCAAACGCCATTAACACAGCTCAGTTCTACAGAGCTCTGAGAACCAAATAGAGACACAGACAGAGATAGAGGATAATGTAACTGATGACTGATTTAAGCATATCATGCACCCTGATCCCTTGACCCATCTTGATGGTCTACTTCTGCTTGGAGCCTCCTTCACCTGAGAATCACTTGCTGCTGCTGAGGATGGCGCTACATGGCTAGCCTAAAGTTTGCCATGAGATTGCTGTGGATGGTACCACAGAAATACCCTAATGATGGCTGTGGATTGGTCTTACTTGGATAGCCTAATAACTGTGCTTGCTAAAACCAGTTCACACTAAAGTCTCATTCATTATACAGTGGATAAATTCACTTGGACAGTATAGACTTAAAGCTAAAACTATAATGAAATAAAATAAAATAGAAAACCCTGATGCTCACACTGAAGATTCTTTCACTTAGCACTAATTTTAATCATAAGGTGGCACTGTTATGAAACTGTGCAGCTACCCTCATAGTATACAGATGTGGAAGAGTAATGACTCATCAATCACATGATCCAGTATCACCCAGATGAGGATAGGTTCCATTTTCACTCTGGTTCCTCTCAAGGTTTCTTCCTCCAATTTTCCTTGTCACTGTCGTGCCTGGATTGCTCATTAGCAATCTAAATCTAAATTCATATCTGGATTTCTGTAGAGCTGCTTTGTGACAATGTCCATTGTTAAAATCATTATATAAATGAAAATGAATTGAATTTAATTGTAGGTGCTCATGCTGTACTCTACTGAGAATTGAGAAACACTAAAACTCACCACAGAGCACATGATCTGCTATGAAGTATAATTCAGTCTGTAAAATCTGGTATAGGTACACATCTGGTGAGCTCCATGTTGCCATTTACAAAGGAACAAATGTCCAAAAATGACATTCCTCTTAGTGCAGCTCAGAAGTGAGCCATAGTGAACACCGAGCATTTAAAGGAAGAAAGTGCCTCTTGACCTGTGTTCAAGTATGCTTGCGCAATCACATCCTTTCCCCGATGGGCTAAGCTGTCTTTGCAAAGCAGAGCCACTTTATAGACAGCTGGCAGTCACGTCCACATGCTTGACAGCCCTCACTGGACACTGACTAGCAAAGTCTCATCTTCAAAAGCAGATACGTTGATAGATTTATTAATATAGCAAACCACAGTTTGGTGCTGCTGGGAATTGAACTCTCAACCCTCCATAGCCCCAGGCCTTATGCATATGTAATGCTGGGTTCAGCCAAAGCATGACATGACATTCTAGTCTCTTGCACAGACACTGCATGCTGACTACTTACACATGCAATTGCCCATTAGTGATGGCCAGCAAAAAAAGACCCTCTAAGGTGAATAACACTTTACATGAACATCTTCTGCTGGTTCAACTGCCAAGTTGCACAAACTAAGTCTAGATCTCACTGCTGGACCAATATTTTGCATGGAGTTTAGAGACATTCTGCACCCTTGAGAAAAGTTTTCATTAATTTGTGCAGAGGTAAAGTGTTGCCATTGGTGGCTTTACGGAAAAAAAAAAACAATCATTCACTGTTTCACACCATAATGAGAAAACATTGAATTTGCTTGTACCAAGCACACAAGAGCCTGTTGCCCTGAAAATTAGACACTGAAAATGGCATTAACACATATTAAAACTTTAAAAATTATCAACTGCATTTAGACTAAAACAGCACACTGTTCAATTATAATTCATCAGAGGGATGGAAAAAGCAGAACTTTTAAATGTCTCAAGTATAAAACACAAAAATGGTAAGGCTGTTTTTTGTTTTAGCTCCAAAGCTAAAATTCCCTACAACAACAAATTCATCACCCAACAGCATTATCAAGCTTAATATTCTTGATCAACACAGTGCATGGTTCAAATATAATTCAACCGAGAGAGATAAAACACTAAAACACAAAAATGATGAGGCTGCTTTTTGTTGTTGCGCCAGCACTAAACTTCTGTGCAACAACCCATTCAACCACCTTTCAACACCTTTTTTATATTTATAAATAAAACAGGTAAAAAGTAGGTAATACATTTAAAAAAATTACATTTCATAATCATTATAAAGCTGTCTCTGTACCTGTTGAGGACGAAAGCCCAGGCCACTGAGCACGTGCAGTGTGTACCCTCGGTGGCAGGTAATGGAGCAGTGTGTGGGGTCCAGAATGGGGGTGCAGCTAACTGAAGCATGCTCTGCTTTCACAGCAATGCAGGAGACCACAGGGCCTGGCCTGCGCACACACCTAATAAATAGACATGCAAAAATGTTATTTTTCAGTTCTATGGATGTCCCTAGAACATTTGTCCCTTGTTTGGACAAATGCCAGGTCTGGGGATGCCATATTCTTGCATTGTTGTATTTTCCCCAATCATCTACATCATCTCATTCAGTTCACCAGTTACTTAACAAGCCATTTATAAGCTCTATCCAATGTTATTCTTGATAATAAAAACATGCTTACTGTACATATGTAATATGCTCATGGCACGATGCTACTTCCTTTCATTCTGGACCACCAGGGCAGTTTCCTTCTGAACTAGTGGAGGCCACATATCAAAGTCGTAAGGGTTTGTAAACACACAGCCCACCAGACAATAACAAGGCACTCATAAACAGTGCCAATCGCATACTTTATTGAAAATGAGAATCACTCAAGTGCTGATACTGATTCTGGTACTGCTTGACTGACAGCAAGAACCACCATAACTCACCACAGAGCAATTGGGCTGCGATGAAGCATCATCTGTTAGATATCTGTAAAAATGGTAGTTGGTGAGCTCCATGTGGCCACTTCTTAAACGTCTGCAAGTTACATTCCTCTCATTGCCACTCAGAAAGTAGTCATAGCATAAGAAAGAGGCATTTCATGGAAGAAAATGCCTCTTGATCTGCTTTCAAGTGTGCTCAATAACTTCCTTTACTCGGTGGGGTAGCCTGTCTATAGACAGAAGAGCACCTTTGTGATGCACACAAACAACTGGTCAGTGACCTGCCAGATGGCAGTCACTTTCATATAATGGCTGAGAGCCCTCACCAGATGTATGACTGACTTGGACACATTGTCATTTGCAAGACCAGATAAGTTGATAGCTTTGTTATTATTTTGTGACCTGTGGAAGAAATGCTGGCTTCTCCAACACTGTGCGTGAATGATAACACATGCATCTCACCGACTCATATGGCCATAGTGATAGTCAGCAAAAATGCTGAAGTACCTATATGGCCAAAAGCATGTGGACACCTGATCATCACATGCATATGAGGATCCTCACCAATCTGTTGCCACAAAGTTGGAAACAGACAATTGTCTAGAATGTTTTGTATGCTGTAGTTTTATGATTTCCCTTTAGGGGCCTAGCACAAATCTGTTCCAGCATGCCTCTGCCCCTGTGCAAAAAGCAAGGTCAATAAAGACATTGTTTGCAAAGGTTGGTTTGGACGAACTTGAGTGGTCTGCACAGAGCTGTGACCTCAACCCCAATGAACACCATTGTGATGAATTGGACTTCTTGTCCATCAGTGCTCAACCTCACTAGTGCACTTATGGCTGAATGGGCACAAATCCCAAAAGGGGGACCAAGTCCATATTAATCAGCATGGTTTTGGAATAAAATGTTCAAAAAGCACATATGGATGTGATATGAGGTGTCCACATACTTTTGGCCATGTAGTGTATATCTGTATCTTGCATTGGTTCATATGACAGGTCCCACTGTGGGGCCACAATTTATGTGAAGATTTTACACCATTAGGAAAAGGTTTGACTGCTTTATGCACTACTATCAGTAAACTGTCAATCTGTCCCTGTTGTTCAAATCATATCATGTATAATTTTGGGTCAAAGAGAGAAACTTCCACTCTACTCTGCACAAACTCCAAAGCATTGTTCACAGTCACAAAGGGTTTAAGCCCAGTGTTTCACATGCAGTGGCTGACCCTTTTGCAAACATGCAAATATGCTGCATAACACTTTCCATCCTCTATTGAAGTTTCCTAAACCCAACTTTGTAGGAATAATGTTGTTTACTAGATATATTTTGTTCATGAACAGTTCTTTGAGTTCACAAGGTAAACAAATATGTATTGACAACTGCAATGCAGTTCAGTCATTCCAAGCTAGAGATTCTGAGCATTGTAATACATGCAATATGTATTGGATTTATATGCACCAAAATTGGTATCTGCACTGGCAGCTTTAATCTCGACCTTAGAGATTATTCATATGCCAATGAACCCAGTATAAGTTCCCTTTTCTCTGGTAGCAGCTTCAGTGTGGTTTTGAGTATGCATGACTATGCTGTATAATGCAGTTAGTACATTGTAGGATAGCCACCCATGAGTGATTATTCCACAAATTGTTTTAGACATTTGATCAGCAAAATCCAGCTTCAGCTTTAATATCACTCTTAATATCAGCCTGCAGAACATTCACCATTGCTGCTGAGCCACACTCCTGTACCATACGCCCAAGCTCTGCAGGGAGTAACTGCCCATTTTTGCTGCTGCAACTGTAAACTCCTTTGCCGTGTTGCAGCAGCAGGAACAAAAATGGGTAGTTATTCCCTGAAGAGCCTGCTGCTTACTTCAGTCCTTGCTGTGGCAAGGCAGTGTCAGAAGAATATAACGATTAGCCAGCAGTATTTCTATAGCCTGCAAGTGCTTGTCAGAGATTATCTGGTACCAAACAATTTGGCCATTGATCATGTCCATCAGCTCCATCAGGGCTTGGCAGAAAATAAAGCTTGCTATCTTGCCCTGAAAATACAAATACAATAGATTGGGAAAGCTGATAAAGTTCAATAATTCACACAAGTTATAAATTAATATTATACCATTAAAAAGTCAGGAGTTACTCTGATCTGCCTCAAAAAATAGGCCATTTGTCTGCTACAGCGACACAGTCAACTCTGGTAAAAATAGTAATAAGTCAAAGAATACTAGAATTTCTTTGTGCAGATTTAATAATAGAATGCTATACCCAGCAGCTTTAAGGCCACTTCTTAAAGACCACAACAGGACAAGAATGGGAAAGAGTCATTTCTGGCAAGGAAACAAGCAAACAGGACTACTCCGCTAGTTACGGAGGAAGCCACTCTAGAGGTCTGGAATTAACGGATGTAGAACATCTATTACATTTGATTCAACTCACTGGATAATTATCAAATATATAGATATTCACTTTTTTTTTAGATATTTACTTCCATTTAAATCAAATCAGGAAGGAATACCATTGTGAACATGATTGCATGGCTGTGTATAAACAATTAAAATAAACTTGTAAGTCAGGTCTGACTATTTTGAGAGTGACATCTTTAATGCATTGTATGTGAGCATGTGTGAAGACGTGGAAGAGCCCACCCTCAGCGCACCCAGTCAGGGCGAAGGGACTGAAATGGCAGGATGTACGCAATGCCACCCCTAGCACGGCCACATGAGCAGTGGAGAAGTTTAGCAACAAAGCAGCTGTCTGGAAGAAGGGTATGCTCAGGTTGTGGGTCACATTCACCATCAAGGGGTTATGCTGGCATGACAGCTCATAGGTACCTGCACACACACACACACACACACACACACACACACACACACACACACACACACACACACACACACCTTTAACTACTAATTTAGAGGTAACATTCAGAGGTCAATGCCTGTTTTTCCCCATTTTTGGATACCTAGGTTTAAATTTGAAAATTGCCCATTTGAAATAGATATGTAGTATATGTCATATATACTATAGGGTCCAAAAGTCTGAGAGCACTAATGAAAATGCTTCTATTTTGCATTCTTTTCTAATTTAATACAACATTTTTCATTACAAATTATATTATTGACAACAACCTGAGTGAAAAGTAGAATATTTACACCGAAATATCAGTGTTTCTTATTATTTGGTATATCCCCTTTTTGCTTTAATGACAGTGCACATTCAAGCTAGCAAGGACTCCACAAGTTGGTGCAAAACCTTATGATCTATTTTAGATCAAATTCTTCAGTGTGTTGTCTGAACACTTGCTTCAATACAAGAGCTTAAGCATGAGGAAAATCTGACCTTTTGTACAAAGCAGTTAACATGGTCAAAAATTTGCTTAGATTTAAATAGGGACCTAGAAATAGTGCAGAATCTTAAATAGATATTGAACATTTACGAACATTTACATTCTTTGTTTTAAATATTTCAGAGTTCTAAAATCATCTGTTTATTTCCAATTTTAAATGAAAAAAACAGACCCAGATTTCCAATGTGGTGACTTTTAGATCTAACTGTTAAGAGTATTTTTTCAGCACAGATATGTTGATGATGCTGAATGAACAGAGTTATGAATGCTGTAGGGACTGAATAACAAAATGTATGATTGGTCAAAATACTGTGGGCCTGCTGTTTATACCCCCTTTAAAATTGAACAGCAATAAAAAATAAATAAATGAGAAAAATGAAAAAAAAAAATGAAGTTGAGTGCTGGTTTATAATCCAAACAAAATAACAACTAAACTGTAAAGATGTATGTGGATTTGATATCCTTTCCAGTTAAGCCGAGATGCAATTTAAAGTATCTCTCTCTCTCTCTCTCTCTCTCTTTCTCTCTCTCTCTCTCTCTCTCTCTCTCTCTATATATATATATATAGCAATATGTAAGGCAAGGTATATTAAGATTACTCAAAAAACAATACAGTATGTTTAGATTAGATTATAAATAAGAGATGGCCCATAGTAGTGATGGTAGAGGCTAGCTTAACTGTCATAAACTGAGTGATATTTAATAACTATGAAACAAAAAGAAAAGTTGTTACTGTCATATCTGCATTTCTTACTTGCACTCACATTAACTATCAGAAAGATCACCAAGCATGTGAATATGTTTTATATTGCTAACTATGATATCTTTGCCACACTCATTTTATGTGATTGAATGGTGGAAGTGTCCATGTGAAAGGCCATGTGAAATGTACCAAGTGTGTGGTTTTTGTCACTAGTGTCACAGAGTTGGATAGACACTGTTTTCTTGCACTGTTCTCCAGTGTTCTGCATTTCTCCGTCATAGGCCAGATAGATGAGAATGGAGGCTGCTACCCCAGGCTGCTCGAATTCCACCTAACCAAAACACCAAGAAGGGAAAAAACTGCCATGAGCTCATTTAATCTTTGTGTGTTCTCTTATTCTTCTAAATGTTCCTTTAGTTGCAGTGCATACCCTGAGCCACACAGGCTGCTGCTGGACATGGTAACTGCTGTAGTGAGACAAGGCTGTGCAGGGGACCCATGCATCCTGCATTAGTGCGTTGTTCATTTCCACATACTGAGACTTGCACATCTAATAAGGCCAAAAATGATCTTATTTTATAATGATATAGCCATAAGAATATAATAATAACTAATAAATAATAACTCTTAATAAATAGTAGCAGTAACACTTGATCTGTGACAATAGCTGAATGCCAAATGGCTCCCCATTGGATATACATTGTATTACCAACTTCAATTCAGGAAGCCCTGTTAATTAGCTTATTAGTTACATCAGGTATGTTATTAGCTGATAAAATGTTAATATTTGTAGGGCAGGCAGTTCTCCAGGACCAGAGTTGAGAACTTAGGATGTAGAAACCATTATTTCATACCCTATGTAGTCTGCTCATTTGATTAGTGAAACATTTGAGACTCAGCCAAACAATAGATTTATTTGATCTGTGTAACCTCTGAGCATTAAGCAGTCCCTGAAGCAAAATATCTCCAAATTTTGTTAATCTGGTTCAGTTAGCAGATTGAAATAAACAGGTATGTAAATATTCCTCTATGAAGAACAGACTAAACTCAATCCCTTGTTAATAGTTACATAGATGACTCGGGGGTAGCACAGTGGTGGAGGTTGTAACATTGTAAAAGTGATTTAGAGTTGGACTGTGAAATGCATCCACAGAATTGTTGCAAAATTGTTAAGAGTTGTGCATAGCATTGTACTTAACCAGACTGAGACTGGGCTCCCCTGTTGCAGACAGCGCAGGGCACCGCCAGTCCTGATGGGAAGCTGTTGCACCCGAAGCCCATTGGTCAATGAAGCCATTTGGGGTAAAGAAGCCACAGTCCTGAACACTGAAGCTCTTCTCAAATTCCTCGCACACACCATCACCCTCATAAAAGTAGCAATGACTTGGCTGACCTTAGAGAACGAGAGAGCACAGGCCAACTTTCACCAATCTCAATGCCAAAAACTAATTTGTTTCTCACTGCTCAGCAGAGGGATGAGGATAAGGGATAAGGTGTAAGGTAAGGGAAAAGGTGTGGAGATCCTTTACATGGGGCAATTTTCATATCAGTTCAATAAACCAATTAAGTTGAAAAGGAGGTATGAGATCATAAGGTAAAAATTAGGGTAAAATTTCATTAAAGCACTCTGATATGCATAAGGTGGCACAAAGATCAACAGTAGAGGAAAAGAAGGTCCATGAAAGCGATGTTTAAAGATCAAAACTCCTTTACAGCTGGCACATGTAAATGAGTTAAACGCCCGGTAAGAAGATGTTGAATCATACATGAGGTGATTGATGAATGAACTCCAGTACCAAATTAAAAACACATCCACTCAGTGAACATTGGCTGGTTATCTACACTGCATGCTTATATGTGTGGGAGAGGGGTCACAGAGTCATTCCAGGGCTTTTGTTACTTGGTTTTGTTTTTTCTTCCATACTATAAATACCTCAAGACATATCCAAAAGTGATTTCATGCTTTTGTTTAATTTTGATAAATAGGCATTTTGATAAATAGGTGAAGGACTGACTCATTCTGATGCTGTCACCCATCCCTCTCCCACAAGATCACTCAGATTTCTTGACACTGAAGTGGTGGGATACTGATGGCCCAGGGTTACCTTTTTTGCTTATGCCGACTGTCCTGTACTTCTATTCATAATATCATATCAAACATTTTGTATCCTTTCAACGTAAACAATACTGTTTGCCACTATCTGGTGTCATTCAGAGGATGGGCTCATTTTTGTGTCTGGTTTCTCTCAAAGTGTCTTCCTCATCTTGTCCTTATCATTAGGGATCTAGATCTAGATCTGCATCCGGATTTCTGTATAATTTTATGAATGGTATAAGACTGCATAAGTTGTGTCTTGTATTTGTAGCACATCTGAGTACTAGTACTTATTTAAACTGTCATGTTAAGTTTTGTCTCTGTTCTTTCTAAATGATCTTGCACTTTCTAACAGTTTATTATTAAAATAATTCATCTTCTGGTTTGAACTTCATGAGGAAAATTACAATATGAATGGGCTGCTCAGAAGATCAACTTAAATATGTATACTATACATATATGCTTTTTTTTTATTTTTTTATTTCTACCTATTTTTGCCTATAGTAGTTTAAGTTTGTCACAAAACAAGCTGACATTAGACATCAGTCAGTCATCAGTGATATTATGTAAAGCTTACTTTCTTACCAGGTTGCCCTGGGACTCTGAACCTTCAAATCAGTAGCTCAGAGCCTTAACCACTGAGATTACATGGCCCACATGTTAGGTGTGTGGTCTCATCAACTTTATGAGCTTTATGAAAATCTCCCTTTGAAATGAACACAATTCATGCCCTAGCATCCAAGATTAATAAGCAGGTGTGCCTTCATCATCATGTTCTCTCTCTGTTTTTCTAATGCCTCAAGATTTTAGTGCCAAAGGGCTAGTTGGTTCCTATGAAAACAGCTTACACTTACTCAAAGTATTTTCTGTTAAAAAAAAACCATATAAAAAATGGCCTGAAACATCAGCAACAACACCTTTGTGCTTTCTCAAAATTAAGCTCAAAAACGTGCCTGCTTAACTTTGTTATGAAAGCTGGGAATCATTATTTTCATTCTTTTATTGCTTTATTGTTTCTCTGTCACTCACCCACACAGTTGAAGCCTGGCTCCATCCTGCATTTTTTGGAGCAGCCATCTCTGTCCAAGAGATTCCCATCGTCACACTCCTCTATACTGCATAAGGAGGGAGAGAGATCAAGGATTACCTTAGCTGGAAATACTATGCACACAAACACATTAACTTTATGTGTTTTAAAGGATAAAAAGAAAAAAAAAAGCTTTCCTGCAGAGTAGCTTTAAAATTATTGCTTTTTAAAAAATGATATAGTACCTTCTACTGCCAGCTTGGCAAATATAACACTGGCATTCAGTGATCAAATTGTAATAATAATAATAATAATAATAATAATAATAATAATAATAATAATAATAATAATAATAATAATAATAATAATAAATTAATGGGGTGGAGCTTTCAAATGATGATTGTGGTGATGGTAGTAGTAGTAGGGCATTATGAACCAGTTAGTTGGCTAGTCTGCAACTGTAATAGCCTCTTTAATGCAACATAGCATAAATTAATATTTACATTTTATATTTATATTTAAAATTATCATTTTTCTCTGAATGACACTGATTATCACACCTGCTTTTTCCACAAATATTTTGTAGCTAAATGATAATAGTGATATTGGCTAATTTTTTTGTAACCAAGGGACAGGATCCTCTCACTTTCCTGTTAAATCAAGGTGGTGTTGTAAAATAGGATTGAAGCAAGCTATATGCATTATGCGAGGCATAATGCTTGCATGCTTGGAAAATTCTCCAAGATGAATTGTTCAGTATCAATGTACCCTTGTAGTTGTCCATCTCCACAGAAAGGGTCTCCATGGGTATAGACCAGAGAAGGAGACAGCTCACTGTGCAAGCCTTCGGCCTCCACCTGGATCCTGTACTCATACCGCATCCCTTTCTGTACATCACTATGAGCATCTCAACACAACCGGACATGCATACACATAGACACATGCAAGAAGACATCATTTCAAAAATATCAGTCAACATACAAGTTAAAAGATTTTAGTGATTCAACTTCAGAGCACATCTTTAGCATTCTCACCTAACCTTGTGAACATTGACCTCATGATGGCATAGGTATCAGAGTTTATCTATTTTTTTTCCCTAATCTTTGAGACCTCAAGGGTTATTCATCCATAGCTCACTTGATTTCAGCTGTTTTTCTGGCCAATAGTAAGGGAAGCTTCTTTCCGGTATCTCCTGTTACCCCTCAACAAATTGCCCTTATTAATTATGGATTACTTCCAGAGCTGGAGAGATAAATGGAGCAATTTCTGTCAGTGACCAGGGTATTGTGTGTTACTCATAATATGAAGAATGTTCATACTAGAAGGGGCTAGTTCAAGACTGAGTGGCTAATAATTCTTTCTACTACAATACCAAGATAACTTACATATGATAAATCACATTAAGCCAAAGAGTACAAACTGGCATTAGGCACTGTAATAAAACCTCTATTAAGGTAAATAAAGAATTGTATTTTGATTGCACATGTGATGTTTTGAGGTTTGTTTCCATCTAATTTTTAAGAGCATTTCTAAAAAATCAGCAAATGGATATGCACTAGCATGTGAAGTAGATTAACAGCAGGTCTGTTTTCATTGTAGACCTCTTGGTGGCAGTACAGCCGCTTCCTCAGTCCTCTTTCTTTCTCTCTCCCTCCCCTGAGACATGAATGACATGTCACTTATCACACGCGCTAACAGTGTTGAGAGATCTGACTGTTAGATGATGGTGAGAGTGAGCGAGAGAGAGAGAGAGAAGCAACTCCAAACAGCCTCAAGTGTTCACTGTTTCTACTCGTAAAATGATCCTATTTGGTTTAGATTATAGACTTTCTCTTATCCTTTTTACTTGCTGCCTCTCTGTCTTTCTGATTCCTAGCTATCACCTCAACCCTGGCCACATAACTTAATCCCCTTTGATTTTTCCATCTTTTTGCATTTATAGGGCCAGTGGAAAGAAATTTGTTAGAGATGAAGCAGACTTCGCTCCACACCATTAATTACTGTTTTGGCTTATTGCGAACGCTCAAGGAGAAATAAACCAGGACCTGTTGACATCTTCACACTCAACAGGCAGATAAAATGTGAATGTAAATTCAGGAGCACTGGGAAGTTCAAGAATTACATTGTTAAATGGTATTAATGAATAATAATAGGCCCAGGTTCACAGAGACAGAGAGGGTAGACTATTATTATTATTTAATTTTTCAATAAATATCTATCATAGATAGATAGATAGGTAGACATATAGACAGACATAATGTAGATAGATTTATAATATAAAAAAGCAGTTTAGTCTGAAGTGAACAATATACTGACTTCATCAGGAGCTTATGTGTTTATTTAATTTTTTTATTTAATTTTTAATCATTGATTGAATGACTGTATTGTGGCATAGCTGAAGGGCTGCAATCTGTCTGGAAATGTATTTTCAAATTGTTCAGATTCACAGGGGTGTGAACATATGATTACAAAGTACATCGTTATACTATCACACCCCAAACTCCCTGCCAACATGAATAACACATCCAACTGGAACTGATGTGTGTGTGTGTGTGTGTGTGTGTGTGTGTGTGTGTGTGTGTGTGTGTGTGTGTGTGTGAGTGTGTAAAGTTGTCAGCATCTTACCTGTCTGTGTATGTGTTTTGTTTGAGTGTGACAGAGCCCTTGCCTTCCCGTATGGGTGGATCTCGTAGCACATGGTAGATGAGTGGACGACAGACAGAGCAAAGAGGATTATGGGGTCGTGAAGTCAGCAGCACAGCGTCAACCTCCAGCTTCTTATCAAAGGTGGAGATCTTTACAGCCTTTACTTTCTTACTACTGGTGGCACGCAGAGTTAGAGGAATATCACAAAAAACATTCTGGGGGCCAGTGTGAACTGATTCACCTGTCTCCAGTATGAACTCCAGATCAGAGATTGCATGATTGCCTGTTAGCACAAATAACATACAATAAAAAATAAAATGTTCCAAAGAAAGCAACTTAAATATGATAATTAATTTCTAAAAGAAAAATTATTAATTAGCTCATTCAGTGCAAAGTTTGCATCCCCTTACTTTCTAGGTAAAAAACATTTAATGTACCTCTATTTTACAGCAGTTTCTATTAAACATTCATTTAATGATGTTTTCCATTACGTTCCCAGTATAACACAGCCTAAATATTACAGAAATTAAGTTCAAGCAAGATGTTATCTTTATTAACAAAAGTATGCATTCCTGGATGATTTATTTAAATGTACCCCATTAAGGTGATTAATTAAATACAGTCCTATTCAAGGCATGAAATGTTCACACAGGCTCAAAGGAGCTTTTTGTGAAGAGTCAAGCTAAGAGTCAGTGGAATCACGAAAAGATTGCAGGACCTAAATAGTATATACAAAATAATAATAGAAAAATAGCTTTCCGTTCAGAACTCACTGAAGGAGATATAGGTGATCCACACAGTTAGTGTGTCTGGAACTACTGCATGCTGAAAGTACAACTGCAGAACACATCCTCCAGTCTGAAGACACTGAGAACTCATATTGGCCTCATACAGGCTGAACTCAGGGCTCCAGGAGTGTATGCTAGGTTCACATGGCTGATAAACATCAGGCGCACCTATTACACACATACAGACATACACACATACTTTTTAAATGTTTCCCATTCCCATTGAGCTATAAACACCTTACTTAATTAGAAACAGTAGAAATTAGTGCAACATTAGAATGGTCGTGTTTTCCTTTCATTCTTGAAAAAGAAGGGACTCAGTGCCAAAAAGTACCTTTCACAGTAATTACACCTCAGGTAAAGCTGGCCCATACCAACCACTTCACATGGACCACATACCACTGTGCAACTCTGACGGTCAAAGCACAGCCACAAGTCCACCAGAGCTTACAGCTAGGCCACTTTTGGCCCCAAAAATAAAATGCCACACAAGCAGTGGTTGCCTTTAAATTTGCCTATTTGCATTGGGGCACTTTTGGCTGACAAATTGCCATGGCTGACAACTAACCTTTATGTGCCTAGAGTACACAGAATTTGGTCAGGAATTCTCTGCTCTATCAGATAAGCAGAATGTTTAGGAGCTGCCATGTCAATGTGTATTTAAGGATGGAGACAGAACAAACATAAGCAAAAGAAAGATAAAGTGGGTAAGAGAGAGAAAAATGATTTTGGGGGTGGGAAAAAGGTTGGGGGTGGGAAGAGTCTGGGAAAAACCAGTCTTGGCAGTTCACGTGAAGCACACTTCTCCAGGGCTCAAGGCACAACCTGGCCCAGGCACAACATGGCAAGCAAAATGGATTGGTGACTTAAATGAGATGGACAAGATGCAGAAAAATAATTTATTAGTGGGAGCTAAAGTGAAAGTCTATGTGAGAGATTTAAAGTAATATATTAAAGTGGGAGCTAATGTCTGTGTGAGAGAAAAAAGAAGAAGAAAAAAGATATATTCCTTCGCCAAAGAAATAAGCAGTCATTTTGGACTCACACACACACACACACACACACACACAAACACACACCTAGTCTACCAGTCTCTAAACCAACAGATTAAATGGTATTCCAGTATGTAGCACATCACTTCCAGCAGTTCTGTAAGACTCAAGTTAACTCTAAAACAAGACAGACAGATGGATAGACAAGAAACAGACAGGTAGGTGGAAAGACAGGTCGACAGACTGTTGGAGAAACAGACAGTTAGAATGACAGACATCTGGAGAAACAGAGAGACACACAAATTGAAATACAGCCAAACATCTGGAGAAACAGGCAGATAGACACCTGGATATGCAGAAAGACAGCTGGAGAGACAGACAAGGAGCTGGAACCTAAAGAAAAAGACAGACAGCTAGAGAGCAGAAGACAGACATCTGTAAAGACACAATCCAGTACAATGGAATAAAATGGAATAGAATAAAATGGGACACTGGTGAGATAAACTGTTGTCTAGACAGACAGAAGGTATGAAGGGAAAACATCCAATATGGTAGAATAGAAAAAAATTCTACAAACACATACAGATATAAAGATGTGTGAAAAAAAGTGAAAAGATGGCTTTGTTGTGCTGCTCTGCTGGCATGGTTTGGGTTCATTTGTCTGCTTAGAGGGAAGATCCATTCAAAGTTACTCTGACTGATCACCTTTATCCAAGATGAAACATTTCTCTCCTGGTGGGAGTGGTCTCTTCCAGGATGACTCCGCCTCCAGCCACAGGGCACAAAGGCTCACTGAATTATTTGATGAGTATGAAAATGATGTAAGTCAATAAATCCCTACCACAATCATATCATATGACTGAGGGACTATCTTTTAGAATAATCATGCTCATCCCTCTGATACAGATCTAGAGACTTATAGAATTCATGACAAGGTGCATTGAAGTGGTTCATGGTTGCTCAAAACCTTACTAATATACTTTATGATGTTTTCTCCTTTGCAATTCATATATATAATAGAATAAAATTGAATAGAATAGACAATGGAGAGACATACAGCTAGAGAGAAAGATAGACAGCTGATAAGACAGACAAACAGACAGATGGAGAGCCAGTGTTCCTTTGCGCTGAGCATGCCCTTGAGTGTGTATGGCTGCATGGCTTCGAGTGTGTAAGGTTAAATGCAGCTAGCCAAGGCAAACCATAAAAACTCAATAAGTGAGATAAACAGAGCACGGTAGGAATTAATAGCTGTATCAGATGCAACACAAATGCCCCCTCTGGGAAAAATACTGTGGCAAGATCTGCGTACACATCATCCTTCCTTCTGTGAGCAACATGAACCATTTTCCTGTTCTTTGCAGCTGTGGCCTAGGGCTCTCCACACACACACACACACACACACACACACACACACACACACACACACACACTATACCATACCACACCACACCTTATAGAACGTGCTCCCTATGCACGACAGCTAGCCAGAAAAGAGTGATGCATTACAACTTTTCAAATCTTAAACAAATGTGTTTATAACACTTGGAATGGATGGTGCGAATCTATTTGGTTTACTGCAGCATTCTCCCAAGCCTTATTTCATGTTATAAAAACACTAATGTCATTTTAGTTGAAAAGTCTTTTCTGAGGTGATAAACGGACTGGCAAAACAATTCACATTTAGTAGTCACCGGATGGTTTATCACCTGTCTAAACTAGAAAGCCAAAACAATACGTTGTGTTAAATTTATTACAGACCTGATACAGTGCCACTAATCTTACTTGCCATATCTGAAGATACTCCAACTCTAACATTGTTAGCATTTCAGTTCTTCATCTTCAGAAATTAATGCCTTGTATCTCATCAATCTGTTTTGAAAAACAAGATTTGAGTCCAAAAACTACTCTCTGCTACATGTAAATGGAAGATTTTATGCTTAACCTCTTTCATGGCAGTGTGTTTTTTCAAGGAACTCACATATGAGGAGAGGATTTCCACAGATCTGCCTCCATGTTTCAAAAGTATATACTCATCCATGAAATGTCAGTGAGTGGGCAGCAAATAGCTAAGAGAGCTCTGATTGGAATAATCAGTAACATCTGCTACATGAAGAATAGAGTTCATAAGTGATACAGGATGAGCATAGCTTTTTTATAACAAGCCAGGTGTGGAAGCTAACCAATATTACCAAAACTTGAAGCTATGCCAATTCCTTTCCTTTTTTCATCTCTCCAATGGCAAAGACAAGAGAGTTCTTTATCCTGGCAATTATTATTTTAGGATTTATCCCTTAAGCTTTTCCAGACTTTTCAGGACTTGCACGCACCTGGCCAGGAGGATCTTCCTGGCAAGCAAGTCTGCAAAAGTGAGAGCAGCCTGAGCTTTGGATCCTCATTAATCAAAAGAGTTGGTATTGTTTTTTGAAATCCATTCACTGCTCATGGTCGAATGGCGTGATCAACTCAACACAATTCATATGTGAATCAGGTTTCAATTTTCAGACTCCCTCCAGACGCATGACACAAAACAGGACCAGGAAGGTCTTAGGATGGTTAGCTTGTGTTACACACTAATGGATCAAGGATCATCAGACTAATGTTCAGATTATAGATACTTACCCACAGCTTCTTCAGGCGTCCAGTAACCACTGCTGTCACAGGAATGGGGTGAGGTGGCCTTGTAGGCATACTGATGGAGTGTTCCATGTTCATCACACAACTGACAGTTCACTCCTTCCTCCCTATACATACACACAACAACTTCAAACAGTGTGAACACACACAACATTCAGCTAGATCCTATGGATGTGCAATATACAGGTACAGAATATACAATGGATTTGGTAAGTATTCAGACCACTTTGGTTTTTGCACATTTTATTGTTATAGATTTTATTTAAAATGAATAAAAATTTTTGCCATTAATTGACACAGAATAATCAATAACAACAAAGTGACCACATGTTTTTAGAAATTTTTGTGCAAGTTCATTAAAAATCAAAAACTAAAAGGTCTCATTTAGATAAGTATTCAGACCCTTGGCTAAAGGCACTCCAAACTGAGCTCAGATACATCTTGTTTGCTTTGGTTATCTTGAGATGTCTCTACAACTTGACTGGAGTCCACCAGTGGCCAGTGTACACCAGTGAATTTGGCAAATTCACATAGAAAGCACAACACCTGTGTGTATACAAGGTCCCACAATTCACAGTGCATGTCAGATCAAAATACAAGCAATGAAGTACAAGAAACTCTCTGTTGACCTCCACAGTCAAACTGTGTTGAGACATAGATCTGAGCAAGGGTATAAAATCAAGCTTTGAATGCTTTAAGGAACACATTGTGCTCCCAGTGAAATGGAAGACATTTGGAACCACCAGGACTCCAAATGCAAAAACTAGAGCTGGCCATCCAGCCAAACTTAGTAACCGGGCTAGAAGAGTTTTGGTCAGGGAAGTGACTAAGAACACAATGCCCACTCTAACAGAGTTTCAGAAGAGATGGGAGTACCTGCTAGAAGGACATCCGTTTCTCATAAATACTCCATCTATCAGGACTTTATGGAAGAGTGGCTAGATGGAAGCCACTCCTGTGTAAAAGGCATATGGCAGCCACTCTTTGCCCTGAACTCCAAGTACTACATCTGGCAAAACCAGTTATTGCTTATCAACTTGCTAATAGCATCCCTATGGTGAAAGTATGGTGGTGCCAGCATCATGCTATGATGGTGCTTCTCAGAGGGAGGAACAGGGAGACTGGCAGAACTGAGGGAAGGATGAATGCAGCCAAATGTAGATGACCTCAGACTGGGGCAAAGTTTCACCTTTCAGTACAACGACCCAAAGTATGCAGCCAAGAAAATGCTGGAGTGCCTTCAGGGCAAATCTTGGAATGTCCTTGAGTGGACCAGCCAAAGCCCAGACTGAACCCCACAGAATATCCTTGGAGCATGGAGAGACCTGAAGATGGCAGCTCACAGATGCTCCCCCTTTGCAAAACTTGTAGAGACTTACCCAAGAAGTCTTAAAGTGGTAACTGCCAAAGGTGCTTTGGCACAAAGGAGAAGACTGCATTTAAAGATTCCATTCCAATTCCACTGAAAGACACCAACATACACTGATTGCCTAAAATGAAAAACTGTTTAT
Source organism: Pangasius larnaudii (assembly GCA_037576815.1). NCBI lineage: Eukaryota > Metazoa > Chordata > Actinopteri > Siluriformes > Pangasiidae > Pangasius > Pangasius larnaudii. The sequence continues at coordinate 21,564,008 of CM074919.1, forward strand.
TTATGATATTTGCCTTCTTCATACCAGCCTTTATCATAGCCTAGAGAATGACAGGCTATTGAGAAATCCTATCCCTCTTTTTATATAAAAAGGACAAACCAAATTAGTACATTATTAGAAGTCATTATATTCATGATTTTATGAGTATTTAATAACTCTGATATCATCATTATACTTATAAGTTAGAATTATCTTAACCTCTTTAAATATTGTCCTGAGATCATGACAATCTATCACAAGCAAATTCTATGCCTATCTCTAATTATAACCTACAGTATTTGTAATCTATTTATGAAGAAAAAACAACATAACTCTTTAGTGAAAAATGTGCCCTTGAAAGCCTCAGATTCCTAATCTTGGCTGACAGGAATGGAACCTGATGTGGTCTTCTGCTGTTGTAGCCCATCCACCTCAAGGTTTGATGTGTTGTGCGTTCTGAGAGGCTTTTCTGCTCACCACAGTTGTAACGAGTGCTTATTTGAATTACTATAGACTTTCTGTCAGCTCAAACCAGTCTGGTCATTCTCCTCTGATCTCTCTTATCTACAAGGTGTTTCAGCCTGCAGACCCTCTGCTCACAGGATGTTTTTTGTTTTTCACAGCATTCTGTGTAAAATCTAGAGACAGTTGTGTGTGAAAATCCCAGGAGATCAGCAGTTTCTGAAATACTCAAACCAGCCCATCTGGTACCAACGACCATGCCACAGCTAAAGTGACAGAGATCACATTTTTCCCCATTCTGATGTTTGATTCTGATGTTGTGAACATTAACTGAAGCTCTGGACCTGTACCTTTACCTCACCTTTTCATGAGAGGCCCACTAACTGGATGCAACCAGTGAATGGACACAGAGTCATCATCTTGGCCAATCACCATTGGCGGAAGAGGAATGGGAGTGGGCTTTCTGTCTTGAACCCAGTTTTTGTACACCAGGTCAACGTAGCAGTGCATCCGAGCTACTTGGTTTGGTGTGAAGTGGTTGGTGCAGTTATCATCTGTAATTAAGTTTTAAAAGGTGTTAAGGTTTTGTTTATTGCACGTTGAATTTAATATGATGAATTCCATATTGATTCATTGTCTATATCAATGATTGATCATTCAGATATGTTTTATCTATCAGTCAAGCTTTAAGATTCACAACAAGGTGAGGTAGGTAAGTTTCATGTTTGGTGCAGCTTACGTATGAAACAAGGCCAGACAATAAGGTAGTTAAATGTGTAGCACAAGACAAAAGCTACGTATCAAGGTAGGCTAAGATGTGCAAAATATGTGCAATATAAACAACTGTGCAAAGCATCATGCAACTAGTTTATTGAAGCAAAATGACCTAGTTATTAAGAGTTAAGTTTTATTTTAACTGAAAGAAAGGGACTGTTCCTGAAACAACAGGACTTGGTATTCAGTAGTCATTAACATGTGCCAAAGCCTCACGTCCTGTCATTAGATCCAAGTAATGAAGTGATTTTAGCAATTGCTGTAAGCTCAGTTATCAAGCCATAGATTTGAGTCTGTATAGCCATGCTTAAGCCTCATGTCCTGTTCACTACTTAGCAATGCAGGTTACTCTTTTTTTTTTTTTTTTTTAATCAAAAAAGCACTAGCAGTTTAGCCCTATTTACCTGTATAACTCATATAGTTGTTGTAGGGTGTATTATGGTAGTGGATAGGTCCACAGGTGTCATTGACCAGGCCAGGGTCATGGCATGCTTTTGACTTTGGGGTTGGAGCCGTGTCAGCACAGAAATCTCCAGTTTCCATGGACGCTGTGGTCTCCTGACATGGGTCTTCACATGACTCACGCTCGCTCACCCCCTTAAAGACATGGTACAGTCCAAAAATGTGGCCCATCTCATGGATCATGGTATTGTTGTGACCAACAGTGCCAAAATAGGATGGGTTAAGTATCATTCCACCTAGAAAATATAGTATATTCACATTGATTAAGAAGATAAGTTTTTTGTTTTTTATATCCAACTATTGTAATAAAAAGATCAAACTGATTTTTAAGTTTATAGCTGCTTAACATGCAGACGAACATTCAGCCATTTAAAATGACCTTGATTTAAACTTCTGAAACAATTTACATAATTGGAATAATTTTTTTGTATGGATGGTGCTGTTATGTAATTGAAGGCCAAACAGCTTGTGAGTTGTGTTCACATGGACATCTGTAAAATCCCTTCAGGAAGACTTTTCAACCACAGAAAGGCCATTTGAGTACAGCCAATACACTAAATTTGAGAGACAGCGATATTTAAGAAATTCCCATGTTTTGCAGAAACAAAGTCAGTGGAATTCAGCTTGGCCGGTAGACACACATCATTTACATTTATCAGTTACAGAAGCAGATCAGACCATTGCCTCAGTATAATTTCAGATAAATTGTTTAGGGTGTCAATCTGACTTTACTCCCAGATATAAGACATAACAATTCTTTTTGTAAATAATAAGGTGATTTATCTGGATTCAAAAAAGAACAGGGCACTTGCCTAAGCCTACTAATTTCTTAGTACCTAATCTCGACCATTATACTTCATGTAGGTCCACTACAGACAATGACTGTGCTACGCAGAGATTTCTGAATCAACATGTAATGTTTATGTTATGAAAGCAGAGGGCTATTATGACCTGAAGATACACACTACCCTCCACAATTACAGGCACTCTTCATGAAAATGACCCCAAAAAATGTTAAATATATAAGGATCTTGCTTCACTTCTCTGTGCAGAACATTTTAAGCTGCTTAATATGATTAAGTTTGGACTTCCCTCATATCACAGGTTTTTAATAGTGTTCAAATCTGGAGACTGAGATGAACATTGAAAATCTCTAATTTTGTGTTTCTTTAATTAATTTATAATAAGTATATTTGGCCATTGAAATTGCTGAAAGCTCTATATATAGCCAAGCCGCCAAGCCGAGCAGGTGGTGGGCGAGGCTGGTGTTTGGACTTTCAACATAAATGTCTTTTTGTATGTATGTATGTGTGTATTTGTATGTATTTTTACCCATGGTAATGGAAAGAGATTTTCCATGTGATTCAATCTAATATTTATAACCCAGGGTAATAGAACATGGTTAAGGGAACAAGTTCCTGGGAACTGACTGCAAATGACAAATACAAATTTGTTTGCATTTATTTAAAATATTCCTTAGGGGCATCAATAATTTTGGCATATATTGTTTAGAGAAAAGTCTATTATTAAAATAATAATAAAAATAATAAAAATAGCTTCTCTTGATGTTTGAGTGGGAAAGTATTGTATCTACTGTTTATTTTATACAGTCAGTTTTGCAAATATTTTATGAAGGGTGCCAGTAATTCTGGAGGGCAATGTGTCACAGAAAAACAAATACACACAAAACAAAAAAAAAAGAAAAAAAAAGAATATAGCAGTTTTTAGACGCAACTTTTTTTTTTAGTTTGAAATCTGAAAACTTAGTTGTGAATATACTTATCTTGTGCCACATTCTCTAAAGATTATGTGATCTCACATCACTTTTGTAAGAATTTGAACAAGCCAACTCATAAAACATATAAAATAATTAAGGTTAGGCAGGGGGCAGGGTGAGCTTTTCTTATGACTTCATTTATATAAAATGTAAACTGCTAAACTACTAAATTGCTATTAGTTATTATAACTCCCACAGTTCTTCCTGATATTGAGTTACCCCTTTCTGAAAAATAACTAATTTCAGGCAAGGTTTTTCAGGTAAGTTTTATGCCAATTGAATTTGAAGCCAATGTCTCACTATTGTTTTATTTGATGAACTCATGCTGTGTGATTTTAATCCATTAAAAGTTATATTATGTATGAACTATTTATTTATTTATTTATTTATTTATTTATTTATTATATTTCTTTTAGGTGCCTTGACAGCATAAGAATGTTTAATTATTGACAATGTAATATCTTTAAAATAAAAAAATAAAATTTTAAAAAGTTAACATAAATACATAAAAATATTTTTTACTTCAAGTGAGCTTTTACTTCCAGTGAGCAGCAGTACTATAGGCAGAAACATCTTGTTAATGAGACAGGGCAGAGGAGAATGGCTAGACTGGTTCAAGCTGGAAGGCTATGGTAACTCCATAGCCACTCTTTGCAATCGTGGAAAGCAGAACATCATCTCAGAATGCAGACCATGCCAAACCTTGAGGTGGATGGGCTACAACAGCAGAAGACCACATCGGGATCCACTCCTGTCAGCTAAGAACAGGAATCTGAGGCTAATGTGGGCACAGGCTCACCAAGACTGGGCAGTCGAAGGTTGAAATAAAGACCAGCCAATATTTTGTTCCAACAAGATGTTTTTCTGCGCCCCACAATTGTAAAGAATGCTTATTTGAGTTACCATAGCCTTGCATAGCCTCTGACCTCACTCATCAAAAAGGTGTTTTCACCCACAGAATTTTTCCACATCATTCTGTTGCTACATGATTGTCTGATTGGATAATTGCATAAATGTGCATGTGTGCACGTGTTCCTAATAAAGTGAATGGTGTGTGTGTGTGTGTGTGTGTGTATACATATATATTTATATATGTGTGTATGAATGTATGTACAGTCATGGGAAAAGGAAAGTATACCCTCCTTCAATTCTATATTTTTATTTATCAGGGCATAAAGAACAGATGTGTGGTCCTCACCAACTTCTATAAACAAACAAATAACCTCAGGCGAGTAATTAACAGCCAGGTGTTACTAATGAAATTAGTTAATAATCAATAAGTGTGACTACCTCTATAAAAGCAGAACATTTGGCAGTTTGGTGTTCTGGAGTACTCAGGTGCATGTCTACATCATGTCAAGAAGAAAGGACATCAGTCATGACCTCAGAGAAGCAATTGTTGCTGCTCAGCATTCTGGGAAGGGTTATAAGGCCATCTCCAAACAATTTGAAATTCACCATTCTACAGTGAGGATTCATTAAAAATAGAGAGCCTTCAAGGCAGTTGCAAATCCTCCAAGGAATGTGGGCATCCCACCAAATTTAGTCAGACCATTTAATGATTAGAGATATAAAGACAAACCCAAGAGCTACATCACCTACAGGCCTCTGTAGGCACATTAAAGGTTTATGTTCATGACAGCGCAATCAGCACAAAAGACTGAAAAAGTATGGTTTTCATGGAAGGGTGGGTAGGAAAAAGCCCCTGCTCTCCAAAAAGAATATGGAGCATGACTTAGGTTTGCAAAATTGCATCGGAACAAACCACAAATTTTCTGGAACAATATCATTTGGACTGAAGAGAACAAAGTGGAGATGTTTGGTCATCATGCACAGCACCATGTTTGGCAAAAACCAAAAACAGCGTATCACCAGAAATACCTCATACCAACTGTCAAGCATGGTGGTGGAGGGGTGATGATTTCGGCTTGTTTTGCAGCTACAGGACCTGGGAAACTTGCAGTCAATGAGACACTGATGAACTTCACTTAATAACAGAATATTCCTGAGACAAATGTGAGGCCATCCGTCCAGCAGCTTAAGCCAGACCGAAATACAGTCATGCAACATGACAGAGATTCAAAGCACACAGGCAAATCGACATCTGAATGGTTAAAGAAGAAAAAAAAATTAAGGTGAAAGTCAAAGTCCACACCTCAACCCCACTGAGATTCTGTGGCAGGATCTTAAGAGAGCTGTGCATAAACAAATGCCCTCAAACATTAATGAAGTAAAGCAATGTTGTAAAGGAGAGTGCTCCAAAATTTCTCCAAAATGATATGAGAGACTGCTAAACTCCTACAGAAAATGTTTACTTCAAGTAACTGTTACTAAAGGTTGTTCTACATGTTACTGCATGTTGTACTTAATTTTTCCCACCTGGTTTCCGACTGTTGGTTTAATTTTTGTAAAACATGACAACATAATGAAATTTTTTGTGGGTTTTTTTTGTCACCTGAGGTTATTTGTTTGTCTGTAGGCCCTGATAAATAAAAACATTGAATTGAAGGAGGGTGTACTTTCTTTTCCCCATGACTATATATAAATTAAATATAATTAAAGGAGTAAGTTGTTACCAATTAATTGTGCTAGCCTATTTTTCAAAGGTCTCAACCTCAAGCAACTGCCAAAGTGATCTCATTAACTAAAGTCATAACTGGAGAAGCCAAGCTCAAACTGTCTGATTACTCACCACAAATCAATAGGAGGTGCACTTACATAAAAGGCCTTCCCATTATGTAAGTGCATTTCCATTCTCTTTTAATGAGCTCAAAAACATAGCAACAGCGAGAACCATAAAATCAGCTGGCAGGTGAATGAAGATTGCAACAGGGTAAGAACATGTCTTTTGTTTTTGTTTGTTAGTTGGTCCAGGATCATTTTCCTCCCTTAATGCACCTTTCAGTGGAAGGTCATGATTAAGTGCAATCTGCAGGGAGAAATCTATGAGTGTTGCAAGTGTTTTCTTTTATGCCCGGGATTACGGCCCATTAATCTCGTAAAATGCAAGAGCTGTGAACAAGTAGGAAGCGGGCAGAAAGTGTTGGAAGGGAACGAAGAGGAAAATAAAGGATTTGAAGTGATGGTGACGTACATTTTTGCAGCAACAAGAGTGAAAAAGCACAGTGGATGAATGTGTGTAGTGTAAAGATGAGGATGTAGCATGGTTAATGGAAGGGTCAACAGGAAAAATATACTAACTCGAGCCTTGTTCAGTGGATACCAATCCTGGTCTCAGGCCTATATAAATATTTATGTCTTTGCCCTGCTTTAACACACCTAACCCTACAAAGGACCTGCCAATATCCATACTTGGCAATATATTAATGTCTGAAGTTCTTAGTCATTAAGGTAAATTTCAAAATATCTAATACTGATTCAAGGTAGCTAAAATCTCAATGTGTATCCCTCAATTCCCTAAATTCTTCACTGATTGTCCCTCAGGTTTATTATGTGGAAGGTTTATAGAATGCACATATATTGGAAGGCACAAAATATTATCTGTTAATATATTTTAATATTCACAATTTATTATATTTCAGTTGGAATAAGAGAATAAAACAAAGTCATCTGAATATGCTCCAATGACTGGCAAAACATCTTCCATAATACAGCATCCAGTCCAGTCACCTTAATATTAACAGTTAGACACTAAAATAGATAGGAACTGAAAAAGTGCTAGTCCTCTTTTAAACTATTATTGTATCTATACTTAACAATTAGACCATGTGTCAGTAGTCTGTTGAAATCTGGGGGAACTTGGCTCTCACCTTGGTGTGTAAGGGCCTCCTTGGCCCATGGCCATGTAGCAGCCCCGGCAAGTTCCTCCTGAGCCGATTTGGCAAAGAACACATTCAGTGTGTCTGAGCTGTTAAGGTGAAGTAACTCCTTCAGTTCCTTCACACTCAGGTAAGCCCTGTGTTAGAGAGATTCAGTTACAATCAACTGCTTATGAGGAAAAACAGGTTCTACTAACAGACATTGAAACTTGTGTTAGAATAATTTTCCTAGATAAAGAAATGATGTCCTTTTCCATAAGGAAATGCTAGGACAATCATTTCTTGTAATATTCTTTCAAAAGAATGCCAGGGCATCATGGACACTAGACTAGACAGTAATACTTTCTTACCCTTCAGGATTAGAAGGTATCTATTCTGGCCCCAACAAATCATTGAATTTAGTGGCCTCTAGAGGTGCAGTTGCAGCATATTGCTGCCATTCCATAGTTGTGCACACTGAATCATACAGGGGAAAGCAAGCTTTCCCATTTAAAGTGTCTTTGTAAAAGCATTATCTGTAAGTAATGAATAATGTTTATAAAATCTACATTTTATGTGCATCACTTCAACTGAATGTTGTGTTTAGACCTTTGTTTAAGTTTTTAAAGTCATGCCAATCATCATTTGCCAGCAGTAATGGTAATATTATCTGCAAGAAACTAGAAATTTCAACAGTTGTTTGCGTGGACAGAGTTCACATATTAGCACTAGGGTTGTTGCGGTGTCAGGGTTTCGTGGTTAGTCATGGCATTTGATCGGACGGCTACCTTACTGTTGACTTTTTTACAATACCAATTAAAATACATTTCCATCTTTTTTCTCCTGCACAGCTGCTCTTTTCATCTTATAATGGCAATTTTATAAATACTTACAGCCTAATAGATTTTATGAAAAAGTGACACCAAAAAATAGACTCGACAAGTCATTTTCGGATTGTACTAGTTTTACATGGGGAGCTGGGATAATGTAATTATAACTGGAGTCTTTCTGGGATTTGATTCCCATCCAAATCTGTCACAATTTTTACAGACTGTGCATGTACTCATCTGGAAAGTTTACATTGTATTTTACCTACTATAAAAGACTCGGTCATATCCTTTGGGAAAAGAGGTTTTGTGTTTTTTCTTCAGTAGACACTTCATGATATCATCACCTGCTGAAAATGTTTAAAAGAACTTGTCAGAGAAGCAATGATTCTGAGGGTTTTAGGGAAGTTTTGAGTTCCTGGCACAAGGAAAACCTACAGACATGTTACGGGCATGTGACTTGCTACTGATAAAGCAGCAGCTTGCGTAGCCACAAAGCCTGCAACAAGCAGTTAGAATAGAGGTCAAATATTGTATTAAAATTAGGTGTATGTAGTATGCAGGGACCTTTTGGTATGACAACCATAGATACACTACATTGCCAAAAGTTCCTCACCTCACCATCACACCCATACTGTATGTGGTTGCCCCACTGATGGAAGCACACAATTGTGTAGGTTGTATTGTATTATAATTTCTCTTCACTTGGAACTGAGAGGTTTGCCAAGGTTGGAGTGGAAAAACTCGAGTGGCCTGCACAAATCCCTGACCTCAACCCCGCTGAACATCTTTGGAATGAACTGGAATGCCAACGGCACCCCAGTGCCTGACCTCATTAACACTCTTGTGGCTGAATGAGCATAAATCCCCACAGCTACACTTTACTACTCACCTTCCCAGAAGACTGGAACAAAGGGTGGACTAAATCTGGAATGGGATGTTTGAAAATTACATATGGGTGTAATGGTCAGGTGTCTACAAACTTTTGGCCATATAGTGTACATTATAAAGACACTCCCATCTCTGTGATTTAAACAGAGATCATGTTTCCCACACAAATCGATCACAATTACTACAGATGTCCTCCCGCAACAGAAATATATCCAGAAATCTTATTCCACAGAAAGAACAACAATTAGGGGAGTTTTAGCTTTTTTTTCCTTTTGGTGTTTGTTGTATATACAATGATTTGCAAAGATACATTTGTACAAAGATTTCATAATAAATATCTATTTTAACATTCACCATAGGCTTGTGTGATTTATGAATGGTTGACTAATATCGAAACAGTGAAACTGTAAGATTCATAGATTAGGTTATCATACTGTGAAGGCTCAGTGATACTTAATGGACTTAATTCCATATGGCTGTTGTTTCTTGAGTTTCACACACCCCTTCTATTTAAAAAAGTCCCACACCTTGTGTGACAGGCTGTGGTTCTATCTGACAGTCACAGACCAATAACGAAATAGTGGCAAGCTTCTTCAACTCTCATAACAGCAAAGTCCCCATTCTAGAGCTTACCACATCACTAGTTTCTCTCAGATTAAGGCAAATACCTCCAATTCAGAGTTACTGCGATGCATAATAATGCAGTTGAAGAGAGGCTATCGAGAACTTTCAGTCTTCAGATATGTCTGATCTAGTGACTTATTTGACCTGCCATGATCTTACCAAATCTTAACAAATTATGTATCATGAAAATCCAGATTCCTCAATGCAACAGAATGGGAAAACCTTAAAGCTAGTGAACAGCTTGATTGTCTCATTAAGTGGCTACGTTGTGACTCACTGCAGCATGCTAGAAAGATTACACCAGTCTATATCATCCACCCAGCTGCTTCAGATGATATGGTGAAGACTGGATAGGTGTTATGGCTCCCCAGAGCCAAGTGTTTCAATTGGAAAAGGTGGACCTTGGCTTGCCTCTTTTCCATTTGATAGATTCACTTTTTACATTTTTACAAAGCTCAGTTAACAAGAATATGCAGTAAACAGTAACAATCTGGTCTGAAGCAATAGGTGAATGATTGTTTAATGTTGTTTTCTTGACGTGTTAATTTTTACAGCAGAAACGTCCTCAAATAAAATAGGGTGTTTATGGCATTAAAAACTGACTTTTGTGAGGCAGCAAACTCCCTCCGGTTAAACCCAGAAGAACCCTCATTTTATATTTATTAAAACTAAGGCCCAGTTAAAATAGAAGTATAAAAAGACTGTTAATTTCATTTAGTAATCATCAGTGGTGACCTATTATACCTTTGTATTCAGTCTGTACACAACTAATAAAGTAAAACTTGAACATTTACATGCAGAAATCATGGATTTTTTTTCTTTCCTGAATAATTTCAATATTTTACTTTCCTGACAGTTAACAGACATCTTCATAAAATTAATACCTCATGTAAATGGCTCCTTTTTTCCCTCCAAATTCTGCCCAACACTCCGCTTATTGAACCTCATTATTTGAATTTGTGTATGCAACCACAGCCTCTCTCCTGGCTGCAAAAAATAGCAGGGGGTTATTTGAAGGATAAAGCTAAATTTTTTTACTCAAATATGTCACGTAATTTTTTTTTCTCCTCCTTTGCTTTCATACTTGGAAAGCCTTTATACCTTCTATCACTGCCCTGGTGGTTTGAGAAGGTGCAGGTCTAATGGCCTTTTGTAACATGCCAGAAGGTCTACCTCATTAGCCAAACCACCTACTGTTCCCTGGACACACTCCATCTTCCCCTTGAAGCATGGTGCTTCTTACATTCAAACTTATTATGTAAGCAAACAGTGGGCCAGTCTTTTGGAACACTTCAATGTCCCTAAATTTGACTCAAACTCATATAGTGTCAGTTTTGCGGAATAGCTCAAAATATTTACCATTTACCATTCATAGCCACAACTTAAAATTGAGGAGTGTAATCCTCTGAACATGGCTGTTTTAAGTAATTACTTCCTTATACCATATGCACCTTATACACTTTTCCCAAAAACAGAATAATCCACATTTCACAAAAACAGGTTTTATCCTTGCATGTCCATAACTGACATGGACATTAAATAAAAATCAGAAAATGTGTATATTTGTGTATAAATATATGTGTATATTTGTGTATATTGTGTAATGCGTATATTTAACATGTGTATATACAATGTGGAATACTGGATCCATCTCCTTCATGCAAAAGCTCCTAAAACAAGACATTACGCAAAGATCAAAAAGAGCCTTTTTTGTTTAAATTGTTTACGGAAAAACATGATTGCAAACAAGTTGAAATGACGGAGATGCCCTGCAATAGACTAGTGTCCCATCCAGGGTGTATTTCCCTCTCATGCAAGGTGTTCCTGGGGTGTTCCAAGTTACCCTGGCCAGGATAAAGTAGTTAATGAAAATGAATGAATGAAATAACAGATTAGCAAAGGGAGTGTTTATACAGTAGAGTACTATATGCCATTGCCATTACTGCAATATTGTTTTCTAAACAAAATAGATAATTTTTCAGATGTATACAATACAAACTGCTGATCAAATCATTAATGGTATGCTTACCCTGGATCAGCATGGGTGCAAAAATCTACCATTCGTACTAATCAGTGGAAACTCATGGCTTAAATGTCTAAATAAATATGTTCCTCCTTTGTTCCCATTTCATGTCAGAGCATTACCAAAATGCTCCTGTGGTTCCCTAGAGAACTTTGACTCTGCTTGAGCAACAAATTTGCATAATGACAGCCTCTGGCACAAGGTCACACCCAGCTGCAAAAACCTGGACAGTAACTCGCCCAGGCTAACAGTAAAATTGCAGACCTCTGCATAAAAAACGAAGTTATACTGCCATCAAAATGTCATCCCTATATTAATTCTCCTCGCTCTCGCACTGTTCCAACATGGTCAGGTAAATCTTGAAATTGTTACTTCCTTATCAGCATGATTGTGAACCACTTTTCCATCCTGTTGTTTCGCTCTCTCCTCTCTTTCTCTACATTCCACTTTCTCTCTTGGTCTCAGAGAGTCTGCTTTCGGCTTTTACTTAAGACCTGCTTTTGTCATCTTTTGAAGTGTCCCAATGCAAAACAAGTAGCAAAATGTTTTTCAGACCACCATCCAAGTGTATCATTCAAGCTCCATTACTCACAGCGGGAATTCTGCAGGAACAGATAGGCGCCTTCAAAAGTAGAACTCTTTGCCTTAAGTTCTTCATGAAACTGAAATATAAAACTACAACAGACCATAAAACTGCAACAGCTGGCCGCACAAGCACCACAAGTCCCCATGGCATAGTGAGTCTGGCACTGCAATTCTGATTGTACTCTCCTGCAACAGTCTTACGTCACCAGTGACATGTCATACAGAATGATGTTTAAGAATTAGGGATATCTGAGAATGATGATATTTACTTTAAGCATTAGCTTAAAATATTAGAAAAGTATTACAATAAGAGATTAGAAAAAAGGGGGGAAAAGTTCATAGTTAATCCTGTATATAATCTGTCTTTTCAATGGTCTCATCATGTGTGCAGTATAAATAATTATTTAGGCACATGCCTTATAGTGTTTCGCTGTTGTATTGTTTTACATGTGCATTTTTATAAACTCACAAAATCAAAGTGTAACCCCACAGTGCATTTGTCTGATGCAGAGCTGTGTTTTTCCCATATATAACAGGTGAAGTATTTCTACCTATATGGATTATCTTGTAAAAAAAAGGAGAGAGATATCATGGCAAGTCATCACACAGGTTAAACACAAGCCAAATCAGCCTGCCTGTCATAGAGAACAGAGCTGAGACTTCTGGTTTTGTTGTTTAGCAATATAAAGCATATCCTCTGGATTCTGTCCACATCCATGCTTTTCGTGTTTTTAAAACAGTTCTAGAATTTCATATTTGTATGCTTTGCTTTTTTGTGTAATACAAAGTATACAGACAGTCACAAAAACACTAAGGGACTGCCCTTTCATGACAAGATATCACCGCTGGTATACTTTAAACTCAGAAACTTATGCAGTCCCAAGCAGGGTATCATCAAAATCAAATATCAAATCCTCAATAGTTTTTATTTATGCCATTATGAAGACATTTCTCATTTGGTCTTCTTTCGTTACCCCCCAACTTTGAATGAAACTCTATTCAAAACTTTTACAACTCATGCCACAGAGAAAAGACAGTGATGCCAGATGATGTGAAATGTATACAAATGCAGATGGATTGACTGGCTACAACCAACTCCACCTTGACCTTCCCCTAGCTTTTCACATCTATCTTTATTTAATTGTGGACTGTATTCTAATTCCAAATTGAATATATGTATTTTTTTCCATTTGTTTTGCACCATTCAGAATTCTTTCAAGCCTTTACTGCACTTCTGAGCTGTGTTCCTTTTTTCCTAGCTTTTGTAATTGTAGTTCTTAGTTTGTTGATATAAACTTGGATTTGCTCGTCAACAGAATCTGCCTGTGTTTTTCTATGAATCCATGAAAAGCCTGAATAAAGCAACTCAAAAGTACATCCAATTCCTTCAGGTCCCACCTGTTACAATTAGGCAAATGTTTTAACCATATTGGTTAAATGGTTTGTATTTAGTTTTTAATAATCTCTACATTCTGCCATGTTATTTTTATAAGGTTATCATTTACATTGCATGTATGTCTGAAGAACTTTTACAGAAAAGAACTGAAATTTACCTTTCAGGTGACTCAGGGTCAAAGCATGTTCTTGTGACATTAGTGACCTCTGGATCACAGCAGTCACCATCATCATAGTCATAATGGATGGTGTTGCACTCAGGTTGACACACCCCATCGCCCCTCATCCAGCTGTAGCAGGTGCTTAGGCGCAGACAGTCACCTCCATCATGGCCTGTGAGAGGGTGATCACACTCCCGGTCACAGTGACGATCTCCCACCTTGGTCACATGGCAGTTGCTGAGCACAAGGCGTTGCCGCAGTGATGAGTTGTACACGTTAATTATGCTGAGCTCCAGTGTCAGGTTGTATGGTCCAAAAGCCTCTTCCAGTGCCTGTTTCTGAGAAAGAATCTGCTGCTCTGACACAGTGGGACTGCTACCATCGTCATTGCACACATTTACCACACTATATCGTAGCCTTTTAGCAGCCCGCAGCTCCCAGTTCTGGTTGTAGCTCAGGATAATATCTGGATTGTCGCAAACAGTCACCCCGCAAGGAGGAGGCAGGAAAGGTGAAATTAGCTCCTGCTTTGGTGCTGGTAAGACTACAATGGCTGGGTGTTGGCGGTCTTTGTATGGCACCCATTGTGCCTCCATCATGGAAAAGTCAGCCCAGAGTTCTAGGAGGGGGTTCTGTTTCTTTGAATGCCACACATCACTGTTAAAAAGCTGGTTCCTACTGCGAGCATGATCCCACAAGATAACACCTCCTAGATAACCTCGAAAGCCTTCTTCAGAGTTAGAGAGGTTACCTCCCAGCAAAAATGTGCGACAGCTCTTGACAAAAGGGCTATACAGATCACCAGACTGCTGTGTGCTCTCTCTAACCTTGGCACCATCTATAAATAGAGCCATCCGGTGGCCATCATACCTGGCGACTATATGAGTCCAGGCCCCTGGCTGGTAGTGCTGATGTCCAGCGAGAGTGGTGGATTTTTGGGCACGGTCTGTACGAAGAGTAAAGAAGAAGCAGCTATCTTTTTTCCCCATGGGCTTGAAAGTCCGGATGCCAACAGACCACCCTTTTTCACTGTTGCTGGAGCAGTTATCAAACACACCTTTACCAAAAAAAAGAAAAAAAGAAGTATGCATAATGGTTTAGTGCATATAAAAGGTTTGTCCATTGCCTGTGCTTTTAAAATTGGGATTAAATTATCCAAAGAAGTTGAAGAGTTTAAATGAACTGAACGAAGTCACTGCTATTCCCAGCTGCTATTTGTAAGGAGCAGTCTGGCCTCCAGATGTTCCCACAGAAGGACAGAGAAAGGTCAGGGAACCCCTTCACTCACCCCACACCCACTCACTTGAACACAGACACTGTGCTCCCTGAATTCTGGAAAAAGAAAGCTGACAATCCTAAACAACATATCATAATGGTAGATACAATCCAAAAGGTTAATTAATTCAGATGATCCAGCTTGAGCATAGCATGCTTGCATATGTGCCCAAATACATTGAATTCCATCTGTCTAATTTATTATTTTTATACTGTATCCACATACAAGGTTTAAATTGTGGACACTTAGGTTAATTCTCAGATCGTTATTCAGTTATTTATCTTAAAGTATATTATCCAATAACTGCTATGAATCTGTTTTGTGTTTTTGAACACATTGAAAAACGTGTTTTCCCTCTAGTGGATGGGGTGATTTATTACACCTGGTACTGTATATGTGTGTGTGTGTGTGTGTGTGTGTGTGTGTGTGTGTGTGTGTGTGTGAGTGTGTGTGAGTGTGTGTGGTGATATAAACTGAAAATACACTTATGACTTTGCTGAAAAAACATGTCTGTTCCCAAGATGTTTACAGTAATCACACAAAGCAATATTTAGGATCAAGTACTAGTACAATAATTGGCAATTTCCAGTAATAAAATAATCAAATCCATCTCCAAGCAGCTTCGGAACTCCAGTCTAAGCTCTGAGAGTTCTCCTATTTTACAAATCCATAATCACTCGCTATATCACAGTCAAGTGAAGATGTGGGCTGTATGTGTAAGCTTGCCTACTATGCACAAATGAAAGATTCTGGTAATGCAACACACAATACCAACCTGCTATAAGGACTGGATTGTTCTGACCTCCCTCAGGCTTGACCCATAGTTCTAGTGTGAAACTGGAGCGAGGAAGCTCCACTTCAGCTGCTGGGTTCACCTTCAGCTGCTCCCTCTGACTGAAATACAGCGCGGTCATCCACTTCGGCGGGACACTGTGGATCTTGGCACGCAACAATTCTGTGGCCTGTCTGTTCTTTCCCTCCACCTCCCCAGAGTAGTCCTCATTCCCTTCCCCTAAATGCTTGTTCCCTTCAATGGTGAACTTTACAGGGCTGCGACGCACTCTCCTTGCTGAAGAGGAACTAGCCGTCCTTTCCATCCATGTCCATGGGCTTTGGAGTTCTGCCATGACTGATGCTGATTTAGAGGTTTCACTGCTTGAATCTGGTATTTTCAGTGAGAAAAACTTAGCAGAGTTGTCAACATTTTCTTTCAGTTTTGAATGTGTCCTTTGGTTAGATCTATGTGGCGAACCATCAACATTTTTTTCTTGGCTGCCACTGCCCCATGATTCAGGATAAGAAGAGAGCTGCACTCCATTTGCTATAAGTAGTGAGTTATCACCATGTTTGTTTTGGTCATCAGTTTCATCACACATTCCAGGGACATTACTTCTGTCAGAACTGTATTCACCTAAGCCGAAGCCTCTGTTCAGCACTGATTTCAGATAGAGGCCTGGCAGGCGGGTATACTTGCCTGGCATGCCTGCTAAAAGATAGGGTTGGGCTGCAGGGACGTTGAGGCTGACTGAGCCGCACTGCTCTTCAGCAGTCTGTTTCTTGGCTTCTTTCAGCACCAGACTCTGCTTGTAGTGCTGAATGTGGTCTGACACAGCTGTGCTTAGCAGCCATGTGTGGAATATTACAAGAATGATGGTCAGTAGTCTGATAAGCATTGTGACATTAATTTCCCTGCATAATCAAATCATTCAATCCGGGAATGATCAGTTTGAGGACTGGTTTGTGATAATAGTAGATAAATAAATAGATATTTGTACAGTTGAATAAGTCAACTCTACTAAATTATTACTGTATGACATGTGTCACCAAGAACATTTGAACAAAAATTTACACTGTTGGTGTGTTACTGGCTGAAGCCATGATAATTTGACTATGTTGAGGGACATGCATTTCTGTTTATTATTTCGAGAAAATATTGGTTAAATATTAAGTTGAATGTGAATTAATGTTTCTTCTTGTTTCTCAACTTAGCATACGTAGCAAAAAGCAGTTTTACCAGTTATTATTGCGTGAAGATCGATACGCCTCGTTTATATACAGCCTACACCTTGAATTCTGAGCCAAAGATTTTTTCTTCTCTAGCGCACATCTTCTAGATTTACCTCGTAGATTTATATAGATTTATGTAGAAATCTGTTCCGGCATCAGCGCATCATTTCATTGGATGACAGCTTTTGGCTACAGCCATTAAAAGAAAGCCAAAACACCTCACGCGCATACGCGCGCTGAATATGTCACCTGTTAAGGCGCAGCATCACTCGACTCAAAGAAATTCCTCCACAGTGTTATAGCTCTAAAATAAAGACAACCGCTGCGTGTTACCATAAAATAAAATAAAAAACAAGGATGCTGTCCGTTTGTTTGGTTATATAAAATCTAAGGTTAGGGTTAGGTAATACGAGGTAGCCTATCACCACTTTTCAAGCTCTCGCGTGCCGTCCGGCGTGTTCAGCACACCAAGGTGAAACGAAAAGTATCTTGAGGTTTCATTTGACCGCACAGAAAAAAAAGTAAAAGCTCTGACCATCCACTCAATATTTTATTAAAGAAGCCCGTTTCCAGCGCATGGGGACGCAGGAAATAGAGTCTGTTGTCATCACTTATCTCGCTTCAGCTGGTGACGAATGGCATGCGCGTGATTCTCAGCCTGTGCAAAATAAATAAACAAACAAACAAACAAATAAATGAATTAATTAATTCGACTTTGAAAATATGAAGGTTTCCATTGACAGTACCCTTTTCAGGATCACTGGGTTTGTGCGTCAGCTACTCTTTGCCCTGCGTACTCCTGCTGCTTCCACTCCTACCGCCGAGCTCTCCCTTAAGATTTTTTTCCCCGTGAAGCTCAAACTCACGCGCTTATTTGGTTTTATCCGTTTCCACCGGCGTGACGTCACACAGAGACGCCCCCTCCTCACCCTAGCACCCACCCATGTCTCGCACTTTCATTCAGGAACGCACGCGCGCGTTCAGCACTGATTCCCGCTGACATCTTCTCTCCCTGCACTGCTCTCACACAAGACACACCACATCTGTTTGACATGTGAAAAGGGAAGCAGTGCAGATATACTGCCTATGGAGAGAGGAAAAAAAATGTTCAAAAACATACTGCAAAACCTTATGCATCACATACATCAATGGACTGTAGGTATATGGGGTTTTTTTTCCGGCAGAAGTGTGCTTGGGTGAACATGAGATAAAGGTTTCATGGAGACCAACCCCTAGCTTGCAGGCCTCACAGGTTTCTGCAAATATTTCCCCAACATATGCACTTTCAATTTAAGCACTTGACTTCTGAAAGCTGATGTGAAAAACACTGTAATATTAATTAATAAATAACTGTAATACACTCTATATTCCATTGTAGCTTACAGGTGTTTGAAATAGCCTTCTTGTGTTATTGCTGAATATAATCAAAGGGAGTCCAGTAAAAATCTTGTTAGGACACTTAGACTGAAGTTTAAATCATTAAAGGGTGCATGTCCACAATGTAAATAAAGAATATAGGCTAATTGTTATGGTTTTTCTTTCTTGTAACAAACTGTATGTGTTACTATATGCATACTCTTCCTGTAACATTTGTTTTATGTTTATCTTGTTGTAGGTGAAAAAAACATTAGAACATTAATTTTGGAATACATATTAATAGGGCATTAAATGGTTTATTGAACAAATCTCTGATGGTGCACAATGAGTTTACCACTAGTCTGTAGATTGCTGTATCTACACAAATAACTTCAAGTCTCAAATCTTCAAGTCTGATCCTGATAAACCAGCATTAAATCATACCTCCTCCCTCCCAGACATAGAACAAATGTAAACTAGGCAAAATACTCAGAAGCCTCTTGTGATCATAGACGGGACAGGACAACATTAAGAACAACATAGCCTCAAACAAAGTTAAGTCGAGAGGCTATCACATTTGACTTATGCCACAAGCTACTATGTTGTAATTTTTTTTTTTACAGTGACCCCGTAATAGGCAGTTTCATGTCAATTTCATGACCTGAATGAACTGGAACTAATATTGCACACCAATTTTCAACAAGAGAACAGAAAGATGCAGTCTGGTCAAAAAGCCAATCCCTGGCAGATGAATAGCCTTAAATAAAGTCAAACCATAGAATTCCCTTAGTTGATCAAACTGAACATCTCTGACATAACACTGATGTCACACTGTATAACTGGCTTCATTTGTTAAATAAATAAATAAATAAATAAATAAATAAATAAATAAATAAATTTTAGCTTTTCAAACTTTCAGATTCAAAGAGT
>CM074919.1:21583394-21595296 GCA_037576815.1 Pangasius larnaudii
TAAATAAATAAATAAATAAATAAATAAATAAATAAATAAATAAATTTTAGCTTTTCAAACTTTCAGATTCAAAGAGTTTTTAAATCATGTTTTTACTGAAATCAAACATTATAATTTTATAGACATTGGCGCAATTGTCATAGTTTCTTGTTGCTGATAATTGCACTCAGTATGTTATACAGTATGTGTATACAGTATGTTATTCCAGTTCTTCCAGTTTAATAAGAAAAAAATACCTGGTGTATTACCAAATTATCCAGTGTCTTATTTTCTAGGAGATGCATGTGGCATAGAGTAGCAAAGGAGTGGATCTTTTTAAAAAAATAAATAAATTGATTATATTAAATAAGTGAATAAATAGATAGAAGGACCTATAACCAGACATGACATCCACATGTAGGAATATCTTGGAACTAGTTCTGCAGCTGTTTAATTTCCCAAATATCACAAGATTTTGCCCCCACCGGTTTTGTCAGGCTCAATTTGCAAGCTCTGGGCACCTGGCAGTTACAGTGGGGGCCCTTTCAGGGGGAGAAAAGACTTCAACCAGTGGGAGGTATGAATTTCGCAACCAACTCGAGAATCCTCCTACTAAACATTCATCTTTTTAAGGGCATTGAGATCTAGCTGCAGCTTGGTGAAAAAAAAAAAAAAAGAAAGGAAAAAAAGGTGAATGGTAGCTCCTAGACCCCACCCCCGACAGTAAAGGAGCTCAAAGAGATTATCCTGCATTTGAGGCCAATCCATTTTGAAGTAACCATCAACTGCAGTGAGGAAAAATAAATCACACAAAGAAAGAAAGAAAAAAGAAAGAAAGAAAGACTTCAGTGATAATTGTAGATGTAATAAAAATTGAGAACAGGATAACAGAATTTTACCTGATACGTATGTGCGTATTTTCAATATACACTCACCAACCACTTTATTAAGAACATCAGTACACCTGCTCACTTGTATTTACAGTATTTTACAGTCAGTGTCTGCAAGAGCTCCTGAAGATGAATGTCAATGACATTCATCAGACATAAGAACACTTGCAAAGCCCCTTCTAGCTAGCTGGAGAAAGGCTTCAAACTGTATATTTTGTCATTCAGCTATAACAAATAAACTATGAAGTTAGAAAAAGCCTATTAACAGAAACAAACACCCAAGCTGATGTTAGCCTGACAAAGCTGACTGAAAAGCAGCTTGTGCTCTTGCTAATGGTGGTTAGGTGTTATTGTGTAGTGCCTTGCTCTCCCACACACCGGGCTGTGGTGTTTGAATTCTGTAGCCATGCCAATCAAAAAGCAATGGCACTACACTGTTTTGAAAGTCTTCTCTGATTCTCAGTGGCTTTGGTTCAGCTAGCTGATCTGGTGTGAAATGTCTGCTGCAGACCTGCATATGGGTGAAAATGGTGAAATGGTTGCAAAGTACTCATTGTCTCCAGAGATCACTCTGAGCTGGGAAGCTGTGGAAGCCTAAAGCTGTTAAATTTCACTGTGCAGATAGTGACACAGCAGTGCTCATGACATTTCTTCATTTATCATTGAAAATATTCGGTCTTAAATACCTTACAGTGGACACTCATTTTGATTGATTTACTAAGGACAAGCAGTACTGACAAATGTAAGCAGTGCTCCTGTAAATGCGAGAACTGCATGATTCAAACTGGAACTGAGTCATAGTCCTGAGTGCAAGTAGCCCAGTACTCAATCAGCCAATCAACAGATATACTGTAGGTCTAGAGCTTCAGTTAATGTTCACATCAAATATCAGAGTGGGGGACAAATGCAATCCCAGAAAAGCATTTTGAACAAATCCCAGAAAAGCAGATGATTGGAGGTTCCTTAACCCTCTAGACCCCATAGTAAACTCTGCAGGCTGCTCTGCGTATCACAGAAACATACACAAATATACAGACATCATTTCTGACAGAAGAAAGAGCAACTCCGGCTATCTTCGTCATGAATTTAAGACAATTATACATTTAGTTTGCTATCACTATATCTGTGTTTTCGATTAGAATAAACAAAATGTATACCTTTTAAACATACTTTAATGTGATCAATGCACCAAGGCTGTCAAGACTTAGACTCAGGCTGTCAAGACAGGAGACTGTCCAACTGTTCTCTTTGACAGACAGATGACTCTTACAGCACTTTTGTTTTCTAGACAGTAGCATTAACACCCACGTAAGTTTATAGAGAAATAATTATTTGGTCAAACTTGTTTGGCAAGCAAAATGACATAATGGCACAGGAAATAAATCAAAGTGAATCCTATTCCCTGCCTCATCACCTACTGTATATAATGATTTTATATTTTGATGCTAAATGTTTTTGTGTTTATTAGAGCTGTATTATATGATTATTTTTTGTAATGTAATGACTTAAGTGGTTAGCATGTTTGCCTTGCACCTCCAGGGTTGGGGATTCAATTTCTGCCTCCATCCTGTATGTACAGAGTTCGCATGTTCTCCCTCTGCTTTGGGGGTTTCCTCCCACAGTCCAAAGACATGCGTTGTAGGTTGATTGGCATCTCTAAATGGTGAAACAGGGGGCAAAGTGTGTGTCAGAGGGACAAGTGAAGAGAATTGGGCAGGTCATGCACTGTGCAAACCACAACATTCTCTCATCCAGTTTATACCTTCCAAATGCAGTTGTATTGTCTGCATCAGAGGTGGCTGCAAAGCAAAAAGTGGCCAATGTGTGAAGAATTCTTTTGGATACTCAACTCGTATTACTTTCAGGAAAAAAGATCACAAAAGTTCTAAAATACTATTTCTGTAGAGCATCTGCCACATTTATTTGTCATAGGTATGAAGCTCAGTTTTGCTTTTTGCACTAATGCAAGATGTGTTTATTCATCAATTAACAAATTTATCATCTAGTCACTATGTTTAGTATTTTCTAGTGAATCAAATCAAACATTTGCTGTTTTAATGTATGTTATAATAATAGGCCACTATC
Organism: Pangasius larnaudii; assembly: GCA_037576815.1. NCBI lineage: Eukaryota > Metazoa > Chordata > Actinopteri > Siluriformes > Pangasiidae > Pangasius > Pangasius larnaudii. The sequence continues at coordinate 21,586,349 of CM074919.1, forward strand.
AGCTTTTATACTTCCTTTACTTATACTACTTAAATCTGTTTTTTTGCACAAGATATATTCCCTACCTATTTATTTAATATACTTATTTATTTACTTACCTATTTATTTATTCTTGTCAGGCTTGCAGTGGAGCTTATCCTGGGAACACTAGGCATGAGGCAGGAATACGCCTTGCATAGGGCACCATGCATTCACACATTCACACCTAGGGGGCATTTCAGTCTTAGCCAGTTCATCTAACCGCATGATTTGGACAGTGGAAGGAGTCCAGAGAATCCAGAGGAAGCTGATATGAACCCAGGGAGTAAATGCGAAACTCCACTCAGACAGTAACCCGAGCTCAGAATGGAGCTGGAGACCCTGGAGCTGTGAGGCAGCAACACTACCCACTGCACCACTATTGCCACCATGTTACTAAGTAATAATACTATAATTATAGATTCAGCATGGTACATTCGGTTCATTCCATAGCTCTCTTGTTTATGTGTAATTTAATTAATTATTTTTGATGAATTATCTACTAAACATACCTAACTTTAATAAATTGCACAATTGTACTGTGTTATACACGGCTCATCGAGATTTCCTCTTCCTTCATGGTTAACTTATCACTCTGTATTGAGATTTACCACATGGTTTTAAGTTGAAGAAGTAACTTACATTTAAAATAAAATCAGCTTGTAATTGTCTTTTTTCACTGATGTTTTATACACTGATTTATTTAAAGTAATGGTTAATGGGGACAGTTGTGGCCTATTGGGTAGACAGTTAGACTTGTAACCCGAAGGTCATTGGTTCAAGTCTCAGGTCTGGCAGGGATTGTAGGTGGGGGGGAGTGAATGACCAGCGCTCTCTTCCACCCTCAATACCACGACTGAGGTGAGACCCTTGAGCAAGGCACCGAACCCTCAACTGCTCTCCGGGCGCCGCAGCAAAAAAGGCTGCCCACTGCTCCGGGTGTGTGTTCACTACTGTGCACTTGGATGGGTTAAATGCAGAGCACAAATTCCAAGTATGGGTCACCATACTTGGCCACAGGTCACTTCACTTTAATCACATTAACCCTTTAACCCTTAAAATTCTCAGGGATTTACAAGAGTTCTTGACTTCTTCTAAAAAGGGAGGCAGTTTGACAAAGTATGATTGAGGATGATTTAAACACTGGTAGGATGACAAGTGAGCACCAAAGGAATTCTCTCTCTCTTAGCAGTGGAATATTTATAAGTCAGTGCAACCATTGTCTCTATTATGGTAACTTGGGCAATTGCATCATCTATTTAGCTTTTTTAAGGAAATATAACAGTTATAGGAAATATTCTTTCTTTCTAAATACCTTACTTACTTTTCTGTCAGTAGTCATCATTTTCACTGCAAATGTCTCAGTACTTTTTAAATAAGAAATTCAATTTTTGCTGTGCTGGTGAAGAGTTGTACTATAAGTAAGTAAGAACAAGAATATTTACGGTTATAAAGGATTTTGGTTTTCCAAGAAGAATCTTCTGACTGCACAGTTTACATTTACATTTGCAGGTTTTGGGAGATCAAGTCACCAAAAACATATCCTTACCCTGGAACAAACAGGTTAGCATCTATGAATACTAACTATCTAAATCCCTTTCTAACCTAATCTCATCTTAATTTATAAAGCATGTTGAGTACATTGGCCTCCTGTTAAAATGAAGTCTGTTTAGAGTTCTAACAGCCCAACAAGATATAAATGTTTGAAATGGCAAAGCTGGTGCACTCATCTCTAACTGAAACACCAAATTGGCTTGCGCTTCATCAGTATAACTTATCAAGATATTTTTGTGTCATCCCCTAGGAAGGTTAAAGCACTTACAATTAGAGAAATAGCATACGTTTGCCAAGATAAATACCACACAAGAGGCATTAACCTTGATAAAAAGGTTAATTCTGCCTATGATTTAATGTGAAAATAATATACTGGTGTTAACAGTATGTGAAAAATATGGGTCTACACATCATTAAAACCCATCCATTAAAACAAATGATGGTAGTCTGAACAAACTGACCAAACACAGAATTACAATCAGTAGGCAAACTTTACCAAGCCTTCAGTCTATGCCAACCCTCCCATGCCACAGCAGAGGATTTGCTACTTGCTCTTGTTTAAAACTGGTTGGGGAAATGGTATCTTAAGCAATGTAATTGGGTATTGAGTAAAAACAAACTTGGCTAAAGATGTGATCAGTAATGTGTTCTTTTAAATATTTTGTGATACCTTAGACTTAACAAGTGTAATCTAATACTTCTTATGTAGTCTGTTTATTAACTGAGACATATATAATTTATTGACCACCCCTATTATTACAAAAAAAAAAGGCCATACCAAAATCTTTATACAGGCTTACATGCAGGCACTCCACGCTTTTCTATGGGTAATGATGCCCCCTACTGCTCCAAGAGAGAATTTCAGGAAAGGAGGAGTCTGTCTATTATCAGCACATACTATCAGCACAACCATTATTATGCCCTGCTCTGTGAAATGTGTATGAAATAGAAGTTTTTCACGTCCATGAAAATGTTGTGCTACAGGTACATTGTTTATAATCATTTACTTCCATGTGATTTTGTGTTTTCAATACATGCACAGTAATTGTGTAACCACCATGATTTACCAATAGATTTATTTTTTTACATACTGTATGTGTATTGAAACCAGGTCATTTTGCCATATACACATGTGTGGCTGGGGGTGGGGGGCTTGAACCGGCAGGTAATGTGTGATGATTCACACCTGTGTCTTATTACCATCAGCCTACTTATGTGGGTTTCTTTGTGCTTTTAGTGACTGCCGTGAGCCAGAGTGAGAGCGAGTGGCATAGCTGATGGAACTTTCACACACACATACGCGCACAGAGCATGATCTTGATACTGCTGAAAAGCGCAGCTGTGAAATAAAAGTGAGCCCGGAGCTCTGCTGAAATTCCACCTGCCTCCTGAGTCTTCCTCCGCACCCATACACACCAGGTTCTACAGTGGTCTCGAAACCCAGGATGGACTCAGATGCTGCCATGGAAGCCTCTCTATTCAGCGACATCATAAAGTCCCTCGCCAGAAGTTGCTGCAGCCCTCCACTTCTCCAGCTGTCCCCTGCCACCGCCCAACAAAGGCTGCTCACCAAGATGGCTGCCACTAATGATCCGGAGGCCTTCACTGAGCATTTCACTGATCTTGCAGCAGTGGAGGATGAATGGGCGCACCAACTCCTCTCCTTGCTATAGGGGAAGCCCAGCCTGCTGGCAAGCAGCTGTTGCCAAGGACACAGCTGGTGTATCTGAGTGTCAAGCGGGCGGGCCTACAGCACGTAGACCAGACACCAGAAGAGCACTGCTGATGCTTCCAGTTGCTGCAGCTAACCGATGTTGGCTGCCCCTTTGCCTACGCGCAGCAGCTGAAGGACTCCTGTTGAGGCATTGGGAAATCCCCTTTTTACTCTGAAGGTGAGGTGTGTATGTAGGGATATATCCACTGATTGCCCATATTAATAATTTTCTGGGGCCAAATGCATAGCGTGGAGGTGGTGGTTAGTCCCAGCCTCACCCATCCACTCATTTTGAGGACAAATTGGCCAGGTTTAAGGAAAATGTTCAAAATCATGATGATGGATGGTGGATCAGGCCATGCACGGAAGGGTATTGATTTGTATTAGTTCTGGTGGATAATGCAATGTGATCTCCAGAAGCAGTGAATTGTTTTACGAAATTGTTCCAGTTGACATCATTAGGGAAAATTGAACCTTCACTCAGTAAAAACAAAATTCATTACATTTTGAACATGAGAGTACCTTGGGTTACCTAACACAGGAGAATTTGCGTCAGGCCCAAAAAAGGCAGTCCCGACTGTATAACGGGGCGCTCAGCTATGGGAAATTGCACAGGGAGATAAAGTGCTCATATTACTTCCCATATAATCATTTATAGTGATGATTGGCAACGGCATTTACAACATCTGAGAGCACTTCTTAGATCCTTGAGACGGGCACGACTCACGGCAAACCCAAAGAACTGTTTGTACAATTGTGCAGCGATTGTGACCTGCTTGAGACCCAAGACCAAAAATTGGGTAGAGCAGTTCTTGGGGATGGTTGGCTATTATTATAGGTTTGTGCCTAATTTTTCAGACATCACCAGCCCCTTGACTGACCTCACTAAAAGGAAAGCACCAGATCCAGTACAGTGGATGGAGCTGTGTTAAATCGGTTTTGTGTGGGGGCCCGCTGTTATATTCTCCTGACTTTTCTCTCCCTTTTGTTCAGCAGACTGATGAGTCGGGCAGAGGGCTAGGGGCCATTTTGTCCCAGGTGGTGGAGGGACAGGAGTGCCCCATGTAGTACATCAGCTGGAAACTCTTGGTAAAAAAGAGTAAGGACATGATAGAGAAAGAGTGTCTGGCCATCAAGGGGGTGCTCCTCAACCTCTCATATTATCTACTGTGGCATCCCTTTACCCTCTGTTCCTATCATGCCTTGCTCCAATTTCTCAACCTCAATGCTAACAAGTGGCTACAGACCAGACCAGTCCAGTCCCAGACCTTAGTCAGGCAGTTGGGGTATGTGGCAGTGGTTGAGCATCAGCTGCAGACAGGGTTGAACAGGTATGACGTGATGATTCTCACCTATGTCTTATTACTGCCAGGCTACATATGTGTGTGTCTTTGTGCTTTTAGTGACTGCCGTGAGCCAGAGAGAGAGAAAGAGAGAGAGAGAGAGAGAGAGCGAGAGAGAGAGAGAGAGATAGTGGCATAGCTGGTGGAGCTTGCAACACACACACATACACATTCAAACCCACGCACAGAGTGTAACCTTTGAACAAGGCAAAAGCCTCATGCTAGTGACAGCCCCTTTTGGGTTGCATTTACATTAGCTTTTTTTTTTTTTTTTTTTGAGTTTTTGAAAGTGTGCTGAAAAAAGTGAGCCTGGACCTCTGCTAAAATTACACCTGCTGCCCAAGTCTTCCTCCGCAACGGGTTCTACAAGTATGTTTTAAGTGTATTACTGTACAATTATACTCCATTATGTAGCATGGTATCTGACTGCAAGTGTGATATTGTTTTTAACAGTTCTATAAACAAAAAATTAATATTGAGTAACTGATATTTCAATATTTTGTTCATTTTTATTTTTATTTTTCATTTTATTCCATCAGTGAAAATAATTCACAAAGAAGACACAGCTGGATAGAGTGTTGCACAGCCTGACTGACAGCCTGTAGTAAGTGTAGTAAGGGTTTCAGTGTAACAAACTATTGCTAGAATTGGCATTTTGTGTAGCAAACACAGACAAGTGGAGTGATACAAACAGTGAATCTGTACTTAATATCAGCTCTCTTGGAACACCGCTTGTCCAATCAAATTAGTGGACTGGAACTAACTGTTGTATAAAGGTGTTTGTATTATTGTTGTAATAATTGATATAGTCACTTTGTGACTTTGTGACTTTGTCTCAACATGTGCATACACGTGTGTACATGTGCATGAAAACATATCCAGGCAATTTTCATCATCCCTGTTATCCCAGTTATCCAGTGTTCATACAACCACAATTCATTACTTTTGGCATGTGAAAAATAGCTTATGAAAACTAATTTCATAAGCTAAGGTTAGACTTTAAGTCATAGTGAAAACATAAATATTAGAAAGGAATATGTAGGGCTATTCAGCTGGTGGCTTGTGGGCAAACATTCTGTTTATCAATTCAGACTGGCCATCTGATATTTACTATTTACTAATAAATTAATTAAAATTCAAAAGAAAAAATTCTCATAAATCCCTCACCTTTTAACTGCAACAAACTCAAGTTCTCTAAACCTCCAGTAAGAGAGATGTCCTGTGGTGATGTCACCAGCCAATTACAGGTACTGATTTTCAAAGCATCATTTAACTGATAAAACGAGATGGTTGCAATAAATGCATGTGTCTGTGTGAAAAGCAAGAGGCAGGTGAAGAGGAGAAGGAAAAAAAAAACGAAAGAATATTAGAAATGTAAAGGGAAATATTGTGATGTAGTTTAAGAATATAATTTTATCCAAAATGGATAAAATTAGTAATTGTATGCATAGAATTTTAATTTGATATATTTTTTCGTGATGGCATATGTTGCAAAGATACAAAGAAAATGAAACAAAGCACTTAAATACTTTTAAAGCACATATTTTTTCACTTTTAATTTGATTAGCTTTTGCAGTGTTGTAAAAATAAAAGTACTGCAATTTACAATTACATTTATGGCTTTTGGCAGATGCCTTTATACAGAGCACAGAAGTGCTTTAAAGTCTCTATCAATAAATACATCCTCATACTAGTTCACTAGGCCAGGGACTAAGAGTACTATCAGTACAACCAATGCTGTTGGTTAGTATATTATGAAAAAACCCAAGACAAGGATTTTTTTTTAAATAACAAAATGCCAATTTAAATCCTTTTTGTAGTACTTGAAGACAGCCAGGGACTCAGCTGTTCAGACATCTTGGGGAAGTTCATTCCACCACCTAGGTGCCAGAACAGAGAAGAGCCTTGATGCATGCCTTACTTGTACTGAGAGATGGTGGGTCCAGCTGGGAGGAAGCATGGTGCAGTGTGGGGTGTGAGTGCTTTAAGGTAGGTGTTGGTCTGTTTTTGGCTTTGTAGGCAAGCATCAGTGTGTTAAATCAGTGTGTACAGGAAGCCAGTGGATGGAGTGTGTGGCAGTGTGGAAGAACTTGGGAAGGTTGAAAACAAGTCATGCAACTTTACTCTGCAGTGACACTCAGAGGCAGACCTGCCAGGAGCGAGTTGCAGTAGTCAGGTTTACATACACTTAACGGGAACAATAATGGCACATGGAAAATTTTTGGGCCCATATAATGTTGAAAAACTGCTAAAAAAAAATAGCTTTGGAATCTGTGCTTTCCCTATGACTATATAGCTGACCAATTCGCCTCCACACCACACAGTGGCAGCAGAATCATGTCTGTGTGGCCCGTCCTAGTTGAACATGTTCTTCTGCGGTGGCTTGAAATGTGAAAAAAAAAAAAAAAAAACCTTCTGATTGTCAACAAATATCGTTGTAGTAATAAATGCTCGAGTTTTGTTGCATGGTTCAAGTTCGTTAAGCTTTTAATGATAGATCTCCTCTGAACGTCTTAAACAAACAAAAGCGCTATTTGGAGGTAACAACCAATGTAATAACTCTTAGCTCAGTCTTAGTGCGTTAACTGGCTAAAACATAAAGCAGCTTGCTAGCATTATCCGCCCGGATGCGGTGAAAACGCCTGAGGAAGCTAACGGCAGCGCAGCTTTTTGCTACGAACGGGCCTCGAAAAGGAGTTCAGAGGCGGCTTGAAAGATGTCAGGCTGTCGGCAGCAGCAGCAGCAGCAGCAGTCCGCTGGTGCTTTGGGATCTGTACCGGGAACGAGCTCTGGGAGCACGGCGACTGCTAACATTGCTAATAACGGGGGGAGCAGCGCTAATGCTAATGGCAATGGCATTTCTTTACGAAGTCTCGGATCTGGGAACGAGGCGCAGCTCCTGGGTGCACAGAGACCCAGTTTATCCGGCGCCAACTACAGCAAGAAAAGACCTCTATATAACGGTCTTATTAATCCATATGAAGATAAAAGTAATGATTTTGTGTGGTGAGTCAAACGTCGTCTCTTAGGAGTTAGACGCAGCAGCTAGTCAGCCTTATCACTTAGAAATCTTGTTATTTAGAGAACATCTATTCTTTTTTCCCCCCTAAAATATGATTCGTCGTTATTATTTACGTGTTTGCAGCATACATTTTACCTGCATATTAATGCTAGCTAGTAGTAATGACCCTACTCAGCTCGCTAACTTTCCAGACATTTGCCAAAACCATTGACATTTAGCGAAACCAGAGATGGAGACAGAGATTACTCTTGTAACGGCAGCGGGGTGTTTATCGTTAGTTGAGCCTAACTAACATTATTCAAATAATGCCATATTTCATTTAGTGTAAAATATGTTCGACCACCCTATTTAATGGCTATTTAATGCCACTTTTCCTAAACGTCAGCGTCAAAAACTGTAGGTGTCGAATACATAACAAATAAACCTGTAAAACTTAACGTTCTAACTACTAAATTAAAGTAAACTGATCGATTATTTTGTGTATATTGTATGTGACTCCTACAGTGGAATATTATGTTTAGGGAATATTAGACCCATCTTTATTTCAGATTAAAATGAACATATGGTGTACATCCCATTTCATTCCCTGGTCAACTGAAAAAGCCTGGAAGCCGGTTAAACTGCATGTCATGTCAATTTTTATTTTTTTTTTAATTAAAACAATTTTTTTTTTTTGGGTAACTGGAAGCTTTTAGTGTCTTTGGATGAAACTTCCTCTTAAATTCTCTGTTTCAGTCCCATATGTTTTGACATGATAGAGGAAGCTCATATGACTAAATGTGGTCACAGTTTCTGGTGAGACTTTAAAACTCATTCTTTTACTTTTGTTAGATATAAAGAATAATGTTGGTGACGTTTCACCTTCGTAATTGATGTGGAGTTCATTCTTGCCTTTTGTCTTCAGTTACAAATGTATACGACGGAGTTTAGATGACAGCAACAGGTGCCCAAAATGTAATTACATTATTGACAACGTGGATCAGCTGTACCCCAACTTCTTAGGTGAGTGCACATGGACACCAGCCGTATCTCCACACAGAAATACATTTTTGTTGCTTCGTCTCGCTTTCTCCCGTGCGAATGGTGTCAAAGGCGTCTTGTGATCTGATGACGCAGTTCACTTCTGGACGTGGTTTGGGACGTGGTGTCCACGTTACATGTGTAGTGTGAATGTTAATGCATCCTGATGTGTCCCGCACAACATCAAAAGGTCACCTACAGTTGTGGTCATACGTTTACATACGCCTTGAAGCATCTGCAAAATGTTAATAATTAAAAAAAAGAGAGAGAGAGAGAG
>CM074919.1:21595396-21610396 GCA_037576815.1 Pangasius larnaudii
GTTGTGGTCATACGTTTACATACGCCTTGAAGCATCTGCAAAATGTTAATAATTAAAAAAAAGAGAGAGAGAGAGAGGGATCATAAAAATTTAAATTTGCGCTGAATATGCTACTTCTCATAGCAGATGTGTACATATAGTCAGCAAGACACAGTAATAACTGAATTTACACAAATGAACCAGTTCAAAAGTTTACATACAATTGATTCTTAATACTGTGTGTCATTACCTGGATTATCGACGTCTGTTTTTATGTTTTGTGATAGATGTTCATGAGTCCCTTGTTTGTCCTGAGCAGTTAAACTACCCACTCTTCTTAAGAAAAATCTTCCAGGTCCTGCACATTTACTTTTCCAGCATACTTTTCTTATGCATATTTGACCCCTTTCCAACAGCGGCTATATGATTTTGAATCCATCTGTTCACACTGAGGACAACTGAGGGACTCGTACACAACTTTTACAAAAGGTGCAAACATTCACTGATTCTCAAGAAGGCAACACGATACATTAAGAGCCGGGGTGTGTAAAATTTTCAACAGGATGATCTGTGTAAATTATTTTGTTTTCTGGGAAACATATCTTGTATAGCTTCTGAAGGGCAGTACTAAATGAAAAAAATAAGCTCTTTAAACAAAATATTTATTAATATTTTGCAGATTCTGCAAGGTGTATGCAAACTTATGACCACAACCAGTATTGCCAGGTTCAACTGTTTAGCCACGTTATTGATGCCCATAATGGATTGATTTTTTTTTTTTTTGTCCCTTAGTTGACTTTTTAAAATTTGTTCTGTGGCTAGGACATTTTCCAGACGTTACATCTGCATTATGTATAATATATTTGTATTAAAATGCACCCAGCTAGTATGATTGCTATTTAATAATAGCAGACAGAAGAGAGAATAGAAGAGACTCAAGGGTTCAAGTGAACTCTGCACATAATCCTTGTTTACCCCAGAAACTGATTAGACTAAAAATGGTATTTAACTTAATATGATAATATTTGGCAATCCAATTTGCTAGTTAAGTACATTAATAATGCCTAATGGATTATGCTTTTCTAAAAGCGCTTCTAATGTGGCACACCGTGTTTGTGCCATAGACAAAAAGTAAATCATTCCAGCATGCTGTTCTGTCCTTGCATCTAAATAGATATTATTCCAGGCCAGCATCTTTAATTTACTCTTGACCAAGAGACATGTTGTGCTTGTTGTACTAGCAGGACTAGTGTTGTGCTTGTTGTACTTGTGTTATCATGTACCTGTGTGATCCTGATTCAAAAAAGTTTGCCCGTTATTTGTGCATGCTCATTAATACACCCAGCACAAATTGTTAAATCGTTAGCCAAATCTATGCCAAATCTTAGCCACTATTTGTGTAATGTAGCTTGATTCAGAAGCATGAGCATGCATTGCATCACCAGCAAGTGCTGTATAATATGGTGAAGCTACTGCTGCTCCCAGTGGGTTTACATTTTATTACATTTTACCCAGAAATGCAGGCTCATGCTAGCGTTTTATTGTTGGTTAAACAACAGTGTGTTGTTATGCTTGGTTTCGTCTAAAAATCTATGTCAATGGATTTTTACAAACTTAGTTGATTATATTGATCTAGTTGCAGCCCTAGACTTCTTGATTGGTAGATACAAAGACACTTCACTTATATGTGTGGCAGTCTGGGATATATCACATAGCTGAATTCTGGCAAACGGCAAACATCCCAAAATGACTAAAAATAAGGACTTGACCAAACTTGACTTCTTGCTTTGACACCAAACATAAATATATTTCGCCGAAATGCTGTAGAAATGACCTTGCTTATGCTTTCTGCAAGGATAGGGTTAGGGAAATAAGGTGCTAGTTTAACCAAATGTGGCCGTACATCAGTCCGGCTATTTAAAGATATATTAATTGCTAGCTTGTTGGCTAAGTGTAATTTCCTCATGCAGTAAATGTCATGCTTGGATGTTGGTTGTGTGCCATTGAGTAACAGACATAAGTCTAATAGATTCAGTTTGTCTATATGCCAGCTGTCAAATGATCTGTGGCACATCCACCATTGCTTACACTGTAGAGGTGGCAGCAGAAATGCATGCGAAAATTAACACTGCGTTCATTCTGTAGTTTTCAGAATAGTAGAAAATGTCCACATTTCACCATGTTTTCCAAGGCTGCCACACGCATGTGTGAAAAATATGGTTTTGCTTGCTATGACTAACTTAAGGATATGAGGAGGGCATTAGATCAGCACGTGCAGGCTATGCACCATGGATGTTGCATAATTTGTTTTTGCTGTTTTGCAGTTAATGAGCTGATCCTCAAGCAGAAACAGAGATCCGAAGAGAAGCGACTAAAACGGGACCACCCTGTAAGTGTGTATCAGCTCCTTTCCAAAACAGCACTGGAGTTTGTTTCAGACATATGTTGTATACACTGTAATGGTTTTTTTAGTTCAAGAATGCTACTGAAAACTAACAGAAGTAATGACATACCAATATCTTGGTAGATAACATAATTAGTATGCATTGCTTTATATTTGAATAACATTATGTGCAGTAATTAATGTGCTGTGTTTATAGAATGGAACCAAATGGCAGTTTTTCCAAGATGTTCTTGGCACAGACCAGGAGCATCTGGATTTAGCAAATGTCAACTACATGTTGGAACTGCTGGTGCAGAAAAAGAAGCAGCTTGAAGCGGTTGGTATACCTTTTTTAAACCCACCAAAAAGCATTTGATTGATGTGTGTTTTTTTTGCTTGATGTCTGCGAGTGCTTTTTGTTCATCCAGGTCTTTTTTGAAATGTCATCTTACTAGACTAGGCTCTGGGACCTCGTCTGACCTTATGACCTTATTAGTAGGTGGTGAATTGGACATTGTCTTAAAGGTCACTACAATTAGAAATGATGCGACACACTTCCAGTACATTTGTTTTTAGGTTTATACTGCGAATGCACAGAATTAGGGCTGGGCAATATGGAAGAAAAAATCTTGTATCACAATAAGGATAATTTCATATCTTGAAACGATGTATATCACAATATTATTAAGTTTTCTCTAAAATTGATGAAATTGTTTATACAAAATAACTGCATGCATTCATGACTGGTCTGTAGCATACCTTACAAATTGCAGTTTTCTGGTCAGTGTCTGATTTTTTTTCTTATACCCAAACCACGTCCAAATGTCAGAAGTACCTCTATTTTTAGGTACAATTTCCTTGTCTTTTAGTTGTTCTGATGTCTGTTCTGTGCTGCAGTGTTGTGGTGAGTTTCGCTCTGTGTCACGCTTCTCCATGCTTGTATTTGTTTTTGTTACAACACACCACTAGTAGCTCCTATCCTCGACCTTAGTGATGTTAATCGGCTGCTGAAAAGTGGCTTTTGTGATGTCTGATGCAGAATCAATAGACATTGTTCTGTCATCTTATGATGTGTATCACCATATTGCACAGCCCTACACCGAATCGAAAAAAAAGCATAGAGCCTAGCTTTTGAGGCTTAATGGCTTTGGCCAAGGGCCCACCAGTGCCTTTCTGGCCGTCCTGAGATTTAACTTCCCAGCCTTACTTCTAGCATGGAACCTACAGTACTGTGCAAAATTTAGGTCATAGGCACAGGCAAAGAAATGCTGTAGAGCAAAGATGCCTTCAAAAATAATGATATTAAATGTTTCTACATTAAAAACAAATACTACAAAGAGCAGTAAACAGTAATAAATGAAACAAAGTCAATATTTGGTGTGACGACCCTTTGCTTTAAAAAAAAATTAGCAGTCTCAGGTACAATTTGTACAGTCTTATAAGGAAATGAGCTGTAAGTGTTAATGAGCATTTTGCAGAAGCAGCCACGGTTCTTCTGGAGACTTTGACCATCACACTCGCTTCTTATTTTTGCAGCAAAACCCAGCAGCCTTCATTATGTTTTTATGTAATGTAATCTGCTGCTTTCTTTACTGACATACAAACATTTTTCTGTAACATTTAATTTTGTGCTAGAAAACTAATGTTTGGAAATCTAAAATGGTTTTTGTACTGAATCAATAATGTAGAAGTCATAAAATAAAAATCTATAACAAAGTTTTTACTAAAAATTAGGGTGCCTAAGACTTTTGGACAGTACTGTATATTACAGTCCTCTAATAGACTGTTTGTCTGATGTAAGTGTGGAGAGTCGGCTCTCTGAAAGTTCCATGCATGTGTTTGTTTCTACAGGAATCGCAAGCAGCTCAGCGTCAAATCCTAATGGAGTTCTTGAAAGAAGCTAGGAGGAATAAGAGAGAGGTTGTTTGTGTTTTACATACAGTACGTCCAATAGTTTTCGAACATGGCAGAAACATAACAGGAGACATGACATTGTTCTTTTCTTGCATAGCAACTGGAGCAATTGCAGAAAGAACTGAACTTTTTGGAAGAGGACATAAAGAGTGTTCAGGTAAGTTGAAACTGTTGAGGAATGGCATTGCGGTCATAGTTGTACTATTGGTAAGCTCATAGCTAGGGATTGTGTGTGCTCTCTTTTAGGATATGAGTGGGCTGTACTCACCAGTTATTGATATGGACCCCAATTTGGACAGCACTGTTCCCCAGTTTGGAGACGCACACTCTCCTGCACCCAGGTAAGGCCAATCAGATCCTGCAGTTTGCCTAAAAGTCCCCATGAAATCAAAATTGAGGTCTTTGTGGCTTTTATTATGAATGTTAGCCTTAAGGTTATCTGTAAGCTCTATGTTCGAATGTGCGCATTCTATTCCATGTTCCAACTGCAAGTTGGTTAAGAAGAAAATGGCATGAATTCATTCACTTTGAATGAGGTATTTATGCCAGCTTATGGCTTTGTGACAACTGTAGGCTTTGAGGTAAGCTAAACGCTACTGGCTATTTGAAGAGGGGGAGGAGCCACACAGTATGTCTGGCCTGGCTTCCTATGTCAGTGGAAATTACATCAGCACATCGAATAATGCTGCGAATTTCAAGGCACTTCACAGGGACTTTAAAACCTGGCAGCAGGGAAAAGAATACTTAGATATTGTACCTAAACTAAAGACTGCACTTTGGATGAGTGTGGTGACTAAGTAGTAGCCTAAGTAAGGCTGATTTGTACATAAACACGGTATTCATACCAAGACAATGAAAGTTGTGGGTAATGCCTCCAGAATCTTAACAGAAATAGTATAATGATAATGAATTCATGAGCTAGCAAATCTTAAAAACCTCAGGTGAAGAGATATGACTATATCTGCATGAAAAATACAGAACACACTGGAAGACTGGGTGATATAGTGAAATATTGCCACAAATCATTCTTAAAGGTAAAATCCAACCTGAATGATTTGCATATCAATATTTATAATAAATACACTAAATGGCCAAAAGTATGTGGACACCCGACCATCACACCCATATGTGGATCTTCCCCAAACTGTCAACACAAAGTTGGAAGCACACAACTGTGTAAAATATCTTTATATGCAGTAGCATTAAGACTTCCTTTCACTGGAACTAAGAGGCCCAAACATGTTCCAGCATGACAGTGCCCCTGTGCACAGAGCGAGTTTCTTGAAGATGTGGTTTGCCAAAATTGGAGTGGAAGATCTCAAGTGTCCTGCACAGGACCCTGACCTCAACTCCACTGAACACCTTTTGGATGTACTGGAATTCCGACTGAACCCCAGGCGTCCTTGCCCAACGTCAGTGCCTGACCCTACAAATCCCCACAGCCACACTCCAAAATCTAGTGTGGAAGGCCTTTCCAGACAGGTGGAGGTTATTATAACAGCAAAGGGGGACTGAACCTGGAATTAGATGTTCAGAAAGCACATATGCATCTGAAATTGGTTGCTCATAAGCTCATTAGTTCCTGTTTACACAATTACATTTTTTGACTGTATAGTATACAGTTAGAGAAGAGAAATTGCACAGAAATGCAATCATACTATCTGGTGTCACCCAGATGAGGATGGGTTCCCTTGTGAGTCTGGTTCCTCGTAAGGTTTGTTCATGTCATCTCAGGGAGTTTTACCATTGCCTCTGGCTTGCTTATTAGAGATAATTTATATTTATATATATATATATAAATTAAGTGTGTATGTGTGTGTGTGTGTGTGTGTGTGTGTGTGTGTGTATATGTGTGTGTGTGTATATATATATATATATATATATATATATAAATAGAGAGAGAGAGAGAGAGTATAAATTTCCAAATTGCATAATTATAGTCTGTATTTTTAGCAGTGTAAAAGTTTGTCTGATTACATTTTATTGTGAAAAAGTAACAAGTAACATATTTCCCAATATAGTAAAAAAAATGAAGGCTTTCTAAAAAATTATGGAAGACATTAGGACATTTGCAGCATCTGAAACAAATATATAATCAGATCTGTAATCAGAAATAGTTTTTTTCTAATGAAATATAAATGCCTTCTAATGCAAAATATTTTTTTCCAGCAGTAGCATCATTGAACCCACAGAGTATATCCAGCCTCCCCAGTTTGGAGGAAGCTCACAGGTAAATTTGCATATAATGCAAAGGTCTTGATGTCAGCATTACACTATTCCTATTGTTTTAGATTGGCACACTTTGAGTTCTTTTTCACCACAGAATAGTTTTACATGAGAGTCTGACCATCATGTTTATGAAATGTGTCCAAAAGGGTAAAAGACAGACATCATACAATAGCACTCTGGCCTCTCGGAGAAAGAGGCTAACAGCACACTTTGAGGACCTAGAGCAGTGCTACTTTTCCAACAGGATGTCACGAATCACAGGTGAGCATGCATATTTCTGAAAGCTCCAGTGAGGAGCCATGGGTTGGTACACTTGGCATAGTCAACTCCAGAATTATTGCCACCCTTGGTAAAGATGGGTTTAAAAAAACAGTTCCAAAATGTTGTTATGGTTAATTATCTTACACTCACCCTGAAAATGAGAGAAATCTAACCTTTAATTGAAATTGACAATGAAAAAACGCACATTAAATATTTTTAATCAAATCACGTCACAATTATTGAGAGCCCTAGAAAATCTTATCAACAGTAATAGTATGTAAATGATGCATGTTTTCATTTATATTAAACCTTTTTAACTTCTTAGTGTTTAAGAAATCTTATCTTTACGAATGGAGCTGAATGTGAACATTTCTTGTTGTGCGTTTTGTACGACAAAGTAGTCTTTGAATACAACTAAGTTGAAGTTACTTGACAGAAATATTTTCATATACAGTGCTCTCCACTAATATTGGCACCCTTGGTAGCTATGAGCAAAGAATGCTGTGAAAAATTGTCTTTGTTTAACCTTTTGATCTTTTGTTCAGAAAATTCACAAAAATACTCTGCTCTCATGTATATCAAACAATTGCAAACACTACACAGGTATATCCAAAAAAAAAAAAACATGTGTGGCAAATATTGGCACCCTTTTAGTCAATACTTTGTGCTAACTCCCTTTGCTAACAGCTCTGAGTCTTCTCCTATAATGCCTGATGAGGTTGGAGAATACATGGCAAGGGATCTGAGGCCATTCCTCCATACAGAATCTCTCCAGATTCTTCATATTTCACCTCTTCAGTTCACCCCACAGGTTTTTGATTGGGTTCAAGTCAGGGGACTGGGATGGCCAAGGCAGGACCTTGATTTTGTGGTCAAGTAAACTGTTGATTTGGATCATTGTCCTGCTGGAAGATCCAACCATGGCCCATTTTAAGCTTTCTAGCAGAGGCAGTCAGGTGTTCATTTAATATCTGTTGAGTCCATGATGGCATGTATCCTAACAAAATGTCCAGGTCCTCTGAAAGAAGAACAGCCCCAAAACATTAAAGAGCCACCACCATATTTAACTGTAGGCATGAGGAACTTTTCCGTATGGCTACATCTCTGTGTACGCTAAACTCACCTCTGTTTATTGCCAAAAAGCTCTATTTTTGTTTTCATCTGACAATGGAACCAGATCCCATTTGATGTTCCATAGTGTCTGGCAACCTGAAGATGCTTGATTTTGTTTTTGGATGAGAGTAGAGGCTTTTTTCTTGAAACCCTTCCAAAAAACTTCTGGTGATGTAGGTGACGTCGGATTGTAGTTTTAGATACTTTCTGATCCCAAGACGCAACTAATGTATGCAATTCTCCAGCTGTGATCTTCACAGTGCGTTGAGACAATATAGACACACCTCCTCTTCCAGGTTGATTCATAACATTTCCATTTGACTAGAACTTCTTGATTATTGCCCTGATGGTGGGCATGGGTATTTTCAATGCTTTTTTTTTTTTTTTAATAGCCACTTCTCATTTTGTGATGCTCAGCAAATGCGCAGCAAATCTCAAATCTATATTCCTTGGTCTTATATATATATATATATATAATGTGTAAAAAAAAAAATGTGTATATATATATATATATATATATATATATATATATATTTTAGCTATCAAAAAGCTGAGCATTTCTTCTTTTTAATGCAATGCTATATTCTACATTCCACATTCTTCTCTTAAGGACTGATCCCTGATATTGATATTAGTTTTGCCCCATATATGTTGTGTACAGTGCCTCCAAAAAGTATTCACTAATTCATCTAAATTGTCTAAATTAAAGCTAGTATTTAATTTTCTTGAGTGCACACACTAGGTAAACTAGGTAATCTTGTGCTCATTTCAAATCCACTTATGTCCAGCTGTATGCTTGCACAATAAATATCAGTGACTTTAGGAGTTCTAACAGCTACAACTGCAGATCAGATCAGTCCTGCTGTGTTGAAGACTAAAAAAGTGCCCCTAAAGCTTTGAGATGAAGTTGTTAGGAGGAAAAAAGCTGCAGATGGTTATAAAAAGATCAGCAATGCTTTGAACTTTCCTAGGAGCTCTGTGAAATCTATTATAACAATGTGGAAAAAAAACATGGCACAACCCAGACACTACCAAGATCAGGCCAAACTGAACACCCAGTCAAGAAGGGGGATTGTGAGAGAAGTGTCCAAGAGGCCAGCTATGCTGCTGAAGGAGTTGCGGATCTCACTGGATGAAAAAGGAGAACCTGTGCACACATCTGCAGTATCATCAGTTCTTCACAGATCTGTGGGAGAGTGGCCAGTGCCAGGAGTTTGCTAGAAGGCATGTGACAACATCTGAAATCTTTTGGAAAAAGGTTTTGTGGTCTGATGAGTCCAAAGATATTTGGTCTAAGGGCAAAGCATTATGTTTGATGCAAAACAAATACAGCCCAAGACTCTAGTAACACCATTCCTAACATCAAGCATGGTAGTGGTAGCATCATGCTCTGGGTTGCTTTTCAGCAGGAGGACCTGGAAAGATTGTTACCATCAGGGGCAACATGAATGGAGCCAACATGGATGGAGGTTCCAGTCAACCAGAGATCTGCATTTAGGATGAAAATTGAGGTTCCAACAGGACAATGAGCCGAAGCACAGGGCAGAAACTACAAAGGAATGGCTTGGGGAAAAAAGAAGGTTTGTTTTGGAATGGCCAAGTGAAAGCCCAGACTTAAATCCTATTTAAAATCCATGGCATAACCTGAAACCTGCTGTTCACATATCAACCATCTAATTTAGTACAGTTGGAGAAAATATGCATTGAATAATGGGAGAAAATGTGAAAATCAGAATGTGCAAAGCTCATTGAGACAACGCAAAGTTTTCGGCTAAAGGACGGTTCACCAAGTAGTAAACGTCAATTAATCTGTGTGTGTGTGTGTGTGTGTGTGTGTGTGTGTGTGTGTGTATATATATACCCTCACCATCCACTTCATTAGGAACATCTGTGCATGTGTACAGTTATCTAAACAGCCAACCATGTGGCAACAGCACAGTGCAAAAAAATCATGCAGTTACAGGTCAAGAGCTGCAGTTAATGTACACATCAAAAGTCAGAATGAAGAAGAAAAATATGATCTCTGTGACATTAACAGTAGCATGGATATTTGTGTCAGATGTGCTGGTTTGAATATTACAGAAACTGCTGGGATTTTCTCACACAGCAGTCTCTAGATATGCCTTGTTGAGAGGTATGAGGAAAATAGCCAGATTGGTTCAAGCTGCCAGGAAGGATATAGTAACTCAAATAATCACTCTTTACAACCATGGTGAGCAGAAAAGCATCTCAGCATGCACAAAACATGGAACTTTGAGGTGGATGAGCTACAAGAGCAGAAGACTATATCAAGTTCCACTCCTGTTAGCCAAGAACAAGAATCGAAGGCTATCATGAGCATATGCTCACTCAAACTGGACAGAAAAAAAACACCTAGTCTTTTTCCAGTGTTCTACTGTCAAATTTCGGCGAGTCTGTGCCCATGATGGCCTCAGATTACTATAGACTTCCTTTCAGATCAAACCAATCTGGTCATTATCTTCCGATCTCTCTCATCAACGAGGTGTTTCAGCCTGCAGACCCTGTTTCGGCCTGTTTGATCAGCAGCCCATCTATAGTTAATATTAGCTATATTATCTATATTATGTTTGGTTATTTATATATATTAAGTTTCGATGTAAGTCTGTACATACTTCTTATAGATGACAGCAGAACTGTTAACCAGCTGGATGACTTCATGGAGTGTCTCTCCAAATTCACACGTTACAACTCTGTACGCCCTCTGGCCACTCTGTCTTATGCAAGTGACCTCTACAATGGTTCTAGTATTGTTTCTAGGTAAGTATTTCTTCATATGCACTACTTCAGAATATACAATATATTTGTTTCAGGACATTTTGGTCATCATGTATTAAAATCATCATGTATTATTGTTTTTTTTTTTTTTTTTTTTTTTTGGGGTCAGTGTTGATAGTAACTATTACTGGTAAGTATTTAGCAGCCAGAGTGAAACTTGAGTTCCTTCTACAATAATTAGTGCCTCTCAAGAGAATAATAGTATAAAATAAATATTAGACACAATGATTAAAATATTCCACCTACCCTATTGGAGAAAACACTTACTTCTCTTGTAACAAATCATATTCATACAGCTGAGGCCAAAAGTTTACATACACCTAGGCTAAAGATATTCAATCTGTTTTTTTTTGTTTTTGTTTGTTTTTTCCCAAATGCCACACATTTAATGTTACCATACATTTCTTTTGGCGAGTCAATTAGGGTATTGTAAAACCCTGGTGTGGGGGAGTGTAAAGGAAGACTTAGGAATTTAGAGACACTCCGGGCTCATTTCTAATTAGTCTGCACTAATTCAGTGCACTTTCAACCAACTCAACAATATCAAAACACTCAACGGAAACTGGTCTGTCGTGGCTTTGCAGCTTTCCCTCCGTTAAGTTAAACTTCACTCTGTGTGAGTGTCTTGGAAGCTCCACCAGCACTCTTGCACTCTCTTTTCTCTGTTGTTGGTTACTGGGGTCACTGAAAGCGCAAAAAGACAAAGAGAGAGTAAAATAAGACACAGGTGAAAATCATCATGGGTTACCTGCCATTTGACTCTCCGTCCACAGCTGACGCTCGACCACGCCCCAGTTGCCACATACCCCCTCATCCCGACTCAGGCCAGGGAGCCTGAGCTCCTGACGGGAGAGGTAATTCGCTACCACCATCTTCGCCCCTGGTCCGTGGACCACCTCAAATTTGAATGCCTGAAGTGCCAGATACCAACGGGTGATCTGCGCATTGGCATCCTTCATGAAATGGAGCCATTGGAGCGGTGCTTGATCGGAACAGACGGAGAAAGCGTGCCCCAGCAGGTAGTACCGGAGGGTGAGGACCACCCACTTATACCGGCTGATTACAGCACAGGACACTCCTCCCCCCTCCACCATCTGGGACAAATTGGCCCTCAGCCCTCTCTCTGATGCATCAGTCTGCAAAACAAAAGCCCCAAGAATTGCCATCCCACTGTGACCACAT
The DNA here is from genome assembly GCA_037576815.1 of Pangasius larnaudii. Lineage (NCBI taxonomy): Eukaryota > Metazoa > Chordata > Actinopteri > Siluriformes > Pangasiidae > Pangasius > Pangasius larnaudii. The sequence continues at coordinate 21,607,254 of CM074919.1, forward strand.
TTCTGGTCTTGGGTCTCGGGCAGGCTGCAATTGCTGCTGTCTATCAATTTGCACCTGCCCATGGCCCAAGTGGAAGCCCAGATACTGTACTTCCACCTGCCCAATCACACACTTCTTCAGGTTCGCTGTGAGTCCTGCTCATCTCAACGATCTCAGGATAGCCCTCAGATGTTGTAAATGCTGCTATAAATTGTAAATTGCTGTAAATGATTGTCATCTAAATTGGCAGCAGCATATGCATTGTGCAGGCAGAGGATTCTGTCCATGAGATGTTGAAATGTTGCTAGGGCTCCAGACAACCCAAAGGGAAGGGTAACAAACTGGTGTAGCCCAAACGGAGTGGAAAAGGCCATTTTGTCTCTGGATATTGGAGTCAAGGGAATCTGCCCTTGATTAAGACCAGTGTTGAATAAAAGCGAACCATGCCTAACCAATCGCGAGCAGTTCATCAGTGCAAGGCATCAGATATGTGTCAAATTTAGACACCGTGTTGACTTGACACAAAAACAGACCGACCTATTGGTCTTGGGCACCAACATCGCCCGGCTGCTCCATTCACTGTGGGACTTCTCGATTACTTCCATGTAATCTTGGTCTAATGGTTAGAGAGTCAGACTTGTAACCTGAAGGTTGCGGGTTCGAGTCTCAGGTCCGGCATTGATTATAGCGCTCTCTTCCACCCTCAATACCACAACTGAGGTGAGCAAGGCACCGAACCCCCAACTGCTACCCAGACGCCACACCAAAAAAGGCTGCCCGCTGCTCCGGGTGTGTGTTCACTACTGTGTGTGCACTTGGATTAAATGCAGAGCAATAATTCCGAGTATGGGTCACCATACTTGGCCACACGCCACTTCACTTCACAACTGAAGGTACCATGAGCATCTCTACAAACAATTGTATGCAAATATGGAAAAATTTGGAATCAGCATCATTTAGGAAATTAACTTGGAGAAATTAAACAAAAGACAACAACAAAGGAACTGGTGAAATATTTGGAGGCATCAGGTGCCAGTATGTACATCCACCATTACAGGAGTCTTCTGCATAAGACCTGCATAAAAAAAAGCCAGACTGAAGTTTGCAGGTGATCACCAGGACAAAGATCTAGCTTTTTTGTGGAGTGTTTGGCCATAATCAGTTCTGTGTATGGGGGAAAAGGGGTGAGGATTTAATTCAGAGAACACTGTCCCAACTGTGAAACATTGGGGTGGCAGCAGCATCGTTGTGTGGGTGTTTTGCTGGAAAAGGGACTGGTGCACTCCAGAAAATAGATGGCATCAGGAAGGAGGATTATGTAATAATGTTGAAGCAAAAAAACAAAGTTAAAACTTGATCCCAGCTAGGTCTTCGAGCAGGACAATGTTCCTAAACATACCTCCAAAATTGTTACAAAATAGTTTAAAGACAACAAAGTGAAAATTTCAGAGCAGCCATTACAAAGCCCTGAAGAAAGCAAGAATTTCAGCAAACTATTGTGAGAAGCTTGTGGAAGACAGCCCAAGAGTTAAGCAATTAATAAAAGGCAATGCCTCCAAATGCTAACAAAGCATATGTAAACTTTTGAAGCACTGAAAATCTGATATAGTATATAAAAGCTGAAATAAATCTGTCTCTTAGATATTATTTTGAAATTACTTCTTATGCAAATAAAGTAGATACTCTAATTCACATAACACAGGACATTTATAGTAAGATGAAATGTATGGAGTTGTGAAAAAATTGAGTTTGAATGTCTTTAGCCTAGATGTACATAAACTTGAGGCCTCAACTGTATATATATATTTTTTTTCTTTAAAATTCTCCCACTCTCTGACAACTCCAGTTTTGACAGTTTAGTTAATTCTTGGTTGCAAATTGTCAGGTTTCAAAATCAATGACTGCCCCAGGCTTTTTATATAACCTAAGCAAGTAACCAAATGTTAACAGGATAGTCTTTCTTCTTTTTGTTAACAAATCATGAAAACCCTCTTAATGTGTGTGTACATTATGTATTTGTTTATATTTTTGTGGAATGGCATCAACTGAATTTAGTAGAAAATAGTAGGAGAGAAGATATTAAGACACTGATTCACACTTAGGGCTAGTTTAGAGCAGCCAGTCAACCTACCAGCATGTTCTTGGGAGGTGGGAGGAGACCAGATAACCCAGAGGAGACCCTCATACACACGGAGAGAACATGCATGACACAGACAGTAACCTGAGCTCAGGACTGCACATCCTTAGAGAAAACTCTTTCACAACAGTAACAGAATGACTTCTTAACAACATCTTAATCTTAATTGAGACATGGCAATTAGTAATCATAAAATCATCAAAGAAAACTCTGTTAAATGCTACATTAAATAGTGTGCAAAAGAACATAAATCAAGATCTCTCATTCACTACAACATGAATAATTGAAAAGGGTGTAACTCGGTGAGCAAATAAAGAAGCTTGAATTACACTTTAAGCCTTGTATCATCTTAACACTTAACATTTCTTTACAGCATTGAGTTTGACCGTGACTGTGATTATTTCGCCATTGCCGGTGTTACCAAGAAAATTAAAGTCTTTGAGTATGGAACAGTGATCCAGGATGCTGTGGACATTCATTATCCTGTCAACGAAATGACATGCAACTCCAAAATAAGGTGCAACAATTCTCTTGGTTCACATAAAGATACTTCAGGTACAGTGTCAAAACATAATTGATGGAAATCCATCACTCTCTCCTCTCTTTCCTCAGCTGTATCAGCTGGAGTAGCTACCACAAGAACCTGTTGGCGAGCAGTGACTATGAGGGAACAGTGATTCTTTGGGATGGTTTTACGGGGCAGAGGTCAAAGGTTTATCAGGTGCATTGCCAACATAAATAAAATATTCTGTATGCTCTGATGGTCAGCAGTTTTGATGATTTCATCATAGTGTATAGTCACTGTAGTGATAGTATAGTGTCGATTTTGGAATTGTTCCAAACAGGATGAAAGTCACAGCAGGGAAAAATGTCTTAAATATTTTTTATTCAGTAGCTTCCATCCTGTTTGAAGTATATTTTAAGGATATTTCTGGCATAACAATTAGTAACAAGAAGTACTAAACTTGTGACAGAGGCATCTCCATAAATTTTACTCTGGTGTAGGGTTCTACGTGTTTAAAGGGTA
>CM074919.1:21622566-21633160 GCA_037576815.1 Pangasius larnaudii
GGGGGGCGACAGCATCCAAACATCCCAGTTCACCACAACACTCTATGCCTGTGAACCCTCCAGATCTGCTCCTTTACAAGTAAAATTTAAAAAAAAAAAGTGTGATTTGTGCAATGTTTATTTCTAACTTTATTACTAAAGTTATTATTTACTAACTTTATTACTAACTAAATCAGGGCCAAGTATAATATTTTTGCTTTGTAGCCAACAGGAAAAAAGCAGTCAGTCAGAAAACTGTGGTGAGTTACAGTGTCAGCATTGGGATCATCAAGACAGAGCGTTGACTTTTGCCCCCAGGTGGATGTCATCAAATTAACTTGTAATCACATTACAAATGTACATTAACTACACAAAACTGTAATGAGAGCAAGGCCCAATCCCAATTCTATTTTATACCCCTTCACCTACCCCTTCCCCTTGTCCCTTGAAACAGAGTGTCAAGGGTTAGGGGTGAAAATATTCCCCTAAGAATTGGGACACCACTACTATACCGTTACACGTCACCATACGTCATCTAGGTCCTAAATCTCTCTCTCGAATTGGCAATATTTGAGAAAAAAGTTTAGCGATTTCTAATTATTGGGGGGACTATCCCCCCTCAATGTCTGGTTACAGCCCTGATCAGACATGAAAATATGTTGTCGCACTATCGTGCAGTCATGTAATGATATGTCGTTAGCAAACTTTAGCGATTTTTTGCAAACATTTCTTTGAATAACATCACCGTAAATATAAACACACGATTGAATGTGACAAAACAAATGATTTATGTTCATTGAAATCTTTATTAATGTCAATAATGCTTACATTTGTAGGTCTTTTTGTTCGCTCGGGCAGCCATGTTGCCGCTGTAGCCGGTTTATGCTGAGATAATTCATACCCCTTCGTTTGAAGTGTGGTCCCGAAAAATCTGCGTTTAAAGGGCTATCTGGCCCTTCCCCTTACCCCTACCCCTCCAACCAAAATAGAATCACGACACATTATTATTATTAATCCCCCCCTGATAAACTAATCCAGTCTGAATATGGCTATAGTGGTGTCATTTTTTTTTGTTACCCCTCCTCCGCTAGATGGTGAAGGCATTATGTTTTTCGGTTGTCAATCTGTCTGTCTGTCCAAGATACTCAAGAACAAGTAGTTGAATGCTTATAGGATTTATATGCAGTTATTACTGTAACCAGCAGATAAACTCATTGGAGTTTGGAATGGATCCAAACAGGGTCAAGGGCACAGCAAAGTCAAATGTCTGAAATAGTTGTTATTCAGTAGCTTCCTGTTCATGCTCAGGAACTCTACGATTTTTGACATGTCAGATCATCCATTCTGTCATCTGTCTGTATGTGCTCCTGTCCGAGTTTTTCATTACTGCAGTGACTCATGAACAAGTGGTTGACTGTTTGTAGGATTTATATGGAATTATAATTGTGACCAACAGATGAACTGACTAGATTTTGGATTTGATCCAAATGGGTTCAAGGTCACAGCAAGGTCAAATGTCTTTCTTCTTTTTTGAAATTTATTGTAAGTGTATTTCAGGCGTTGTTGGCGGTGGAGGCATCCCCATTGACACCATTGGCATCGAGTTCTATTTGTCCTTTGTCCATGAGTCTAGTAAGCTCAAAAGCACATTTTACCAACAACAAGTCTGTGAGTGTTTCAGTGTACACTCGCAGGGCATTCTCTTTTCACACTGTTTATTCTCTCAAGATAAAGGCCATTAAAGACTCAGGAAAACCTAAAGCCATGAATGCTAAATAGTGGTCTACTTTAAGTGCAGTGTTCCATGAAGCTCCATGTAACTGCATAAATTACCAGAAATAAAAGTGCCTGGCAGGCTGGAAGGGAAGGCTACTGCATCTCATTCTGCTACTAACACTGCATGTCGTGTGATAACCCTGTGTTTATCTTTACAAAGTGCAGTAGAGTTGAAACAACTTGCATATGCAAGCTATAATATGCAAACTTTACAAAAAATGCTGACTTAGCTGGTTGGAACATTGCATAACAGAATATAATAATTGTAACATACTTTATTAGGGCCCAAGCATTGAAAGTAATAGGGCCCTATTGTTTTCCTGAGTATTATTGTTGTTGTTGTTATTATTATTATTATTATTATATATTTTTTTCAATGTTTCAGGGGATTTTTTTTTTGGGGGGGGGGGGGGGGTCCCATTTACATGGTACATAAACTTAAAACAGAAAGTTTAAAAATGATAGTGTGAAACAATGGGCATAAACCCCATATCATGCACCATAAGTGATGTTTTTGAAGGGTTTTCTTGCAGCACGTGAAACATGTACGTGGCAGCATTGGCTACACACGGGACAGACTGACTGTTTTTCACAGAACATTTCCATCAGCTTCTTTACTGGTCAGACAAATAGGCGAATTGCATGCATTATCTGTCTGCATGCAGTGTCTGTGTTGGGAGGCTCAGTAAAGTATGGTATTAGAACTATTTGAGTGCTATGTCTTATTGTCTCCTAAGATATGCCGTCAAGATGTTATGAGCCCTCGTGACATCTTTGATACACAACCTCCACTAGTGCTAAAGGAAACTGCCCTGGTGGTCCAGAATGAAAGGAAGTAAATGCACGATGACATACAGTATGTAACAGTTGTGTAGAGGACCTCCAGGGCCACCTGGGTCACTCAGGTTGACGAGGTATGTATGAATATGGCGTAGTGGGGGCCTTGCACACGTAATTGCACACATTAGGTCACCATCACAAGGTAGAATTAAAGCCAATTCTCAAACTTTCAGCATTTCATGCAGTTTGTCACATTCATTCAACCACTTTCCTATTGTGAATGTATCATAGACTTACAGTCAAATTAGAAACACATTTAATGTTCTCAAACACTGCCTTTGGTTCATCTATATTTCACTTGCCATTTTGTAGCTTTTTGCTGTAGCTGTATCAATATAAAAAGAATTAGCAACTAATTAAAGTTGGTTGGGCATTTATACAAAATGTAAATTTAAGAATATGCATTTTATGACGGTCCCTTACACATTTACCGGTAGAACTTTTATCAAGCCTTAAACTTCCAGTCTTATTTGTATTGTCCCTCTATATTATGTGATTACTGCATGATTCTGGAAAACCAACCAAAACAGTATAGGTGGGAGTGTCATTTAGTGTGGGTCTGTACTTAGATAAGCTAGAGGGGGAATGCCGAACCTGACATACCTGAGTATATTTATATGAATCTTTCTCTCTCTCCCTGAGCAGTGATGTGACCATGTGTGTGGCTGTGGGCAGAGCAAAGCCAGAGTCAGTCATGAAGTGGTGAGTGAGCTGGAAAGCAAAGTTTTTTGTTTTGAGAACAAATACATTACTGACTGACTACCATGCCACTGACACCCGGTAAAAAAAGGTCTTGCATGTGCACTTACCCTGGATCTGCTGTGTTCTCTCTGAGTGCTGTATTGCCAACATTGTTGTAAATAGCTTCTGTTTTTTTTTAATGGTTGATTTTCGTCTTATTTAAATGTTGACAATATGCATATTGTATTGAAAAGTAGTCTACACTCACAGAATGTGGATGTTTCAAGGTCAGTGTTCCTCTCCATGTGGTTCATTTATTTGAATGATTTGCACACTGGGAACAAAACTGGCACCACTGAAGTCTGTGGTTGAGACAAACCTTTTTTTTTCGTGATAAGCTAAACTTTGTTTCAGTGATGTGTTTGTATTTTCCATTCCTCCCATGACATGACATTTGTTGTATGTGCTCCGGAGTGATTATATTTTTTTTTCATGTGGAGCCAAGGGGATACAAAAGCATTACCAGGAGGTAGCCTACCTGAGGATATAGTATAGCTTAAACCTGAGAATTTTGATATTTTATTATACAAATAAAACTGTCTTTGCTATTCAATATACCCAGGTATAAATAACATAAATGTTTTAAAAAATAGTCATTCACATAAAAATACAGCTTGTCTTTTTACTGAAAACCACTCAGTAATGTTTGCTCCACCAACTAAAAGGGTGTTATGCATCCTTCCCTGTAACAGCTTCTGACTGTACATGAGCAACACAGAAGTCCCCAAATCAGTCAACCTTTTCAAACCATGCATGATTTTCATATGTAATCTCCTCCTGCTTAAAGTGAATGTGTGAAAGTTTTTTTTTTGTTGAAAATGGTACTTGGAAGTGCTTGTTTTCCCTTTTCTCTTGCATCTGTCACATCTGTATAACTGTATACTATAATGATCAAGATCCCTCTATTCTGTCTTACCCACGAAAATATGGGTTCCTTTTTGAGTTTATTTAAATTCAAATAAAATGTAATCATTAAAATTGTTGAACTGATAGAAAAGTGCTATATGAATGCATCACTCATTTTAAGTGAATTAAAAACAGGAAGGGATTATTTTGCTAATGCATGTACACATAAACTTGCATGTGTCTAACTGCTAAGCTCACTCTAAAGCTGGAATGAGACTTTCACCTTTTGGATTCCTTGGTCCATGAGTTCAAAGAGTGCAAGATGGAAATTTACAGGCTCCCATGGTCCTGAAAGATAAGGCATATTGTCAGGTACTGCAAGAGTAATGAGAATAGAATGTCATAATTACCAAACAATCCCATGCTGGAGGAAAGCAAGAGGGAGAATTAGACGAGGCCACATTCACTTCTGCAGCCTCTTTGTCAAGGCTTTTGCACATTAACCTGTGCAAATGAGGGTTATGCAGCTGCTCCTTCTGCCTCACTGTGCCCTCCTGTTGGAAGATAATACTTGTGCACTTTTTGCATCATGCCCTGTCTACCAGGCAGCACAGCTCAGGGCAGGACACATTAGAGTGATTGAGTCTCCTAGGAGGTTTTCCCTTTTCCTTTTTCTCTCATTTGAGACACAAAACGTTTAACTGTGTGGTGGCATGGCTACTCAACCTGCAGCTCAACTCTTTGTTTTCATTTTCCATTTTGTTACCTGAGATTTCTTAAGAATCAGATTTTTTTTGAGAACTTCTCTATATTACGCCAATTGCTTTCTATCAACTCAATGCATACACAGACCCATGTGCACACCCATGCGTGAGCAAGATGCATTGAAAAGCTTCATGCTGTTATACTTAATTACTATTGTATCACGAAATCTACTTTAGAACAGAAATGTGTGCTAAAAACACACTTTTGAAGAGAAAGTAGGATATTGGAGAAAACACTTTCTCTGCATCTTGTAGTGCTTGCTCTGTGCTTTAATTAAGAGCTTTCGTAATTGAGTCTCCTCAGCAACCAGAATGATGGAGTTCCATTCTCTTCAAAGGCCAAGAATGTCAGACCCTGCAAAGACCTGATCATTTCCCATCAGCCCCTGGTTTGGATAGAGCTTTATATGTGAGCTTTGCTTTGTCCCAAACCCTTGGATTCCAGTTGTTATTTAATCAAGCTTATGTGGAGTATTATATATTATACTGTATATCCATACATAAATATATGGAACCTGTTCTGTAACAGTGTTATGTAGTGTTTACAGGGATTTTGTTGTCACTATTGCCATCTAATTTATGTATTGCCTGGAAATACTATGTTTCTGGCAAAGAAGCAGTTTAGGTGGCGAATAATATGTATTGTTTAGGAATTAGCACTGACACTTTTAAAATCTAGGTTAAATCAATTCAATAAATTCAGTTTTATTTGTGCAGCAGGGATACAGAAACCTGGATATAGATTTTATATTTAGATAATTAATAAATGAATAAATTAATTAATAAATTGTTTTTGGGATCATCCACAATGTGTCAGCATCAAGCACCGCCATCGCATCAAGCATAAATATTACACTGTGGTGCTAGACCATTCAGTGCTTTATAGGCGATTAGTAGTAACTTATAATTAATGTGAAATTTTACTGGGAGGTTATATACTGTGGCCTAGGTAGGTAGAGTAATAAAGAAACAAGTATAGATACAACAAAATCTAACTATTGAAGCTCAAATCTAACTATTGAAGCTCAAAATTTAATGATTTGACTGATAGAATTATATAATAAGGTCTCAAATTCATATACAGTTGACAAAGAATGTCATTCACTGTAGTGGTATTCAATATTAAAATTATACAACAGCATATAAATTTGCTGACTTGTCCTTATAGAATGCTTTACAATAGTAGTTTTGTTACATGTAGTAATTATAACCAAGATAAGAGCTATAACAATAACGGTAACATATAGAGCCTAATATGAGCTATATTATACTTCTGCACATGCTATACCTGTAGATGAGCAGCAAGGAAGGACTCTCTAGGTACCGGATGAATGATAACTAATCTCTGCAAAGGACAGCAGGAGCAATTCTCAAGGGTTCCATCACAGAGAAAAGTCCACCTTCTCCATAAAAATTAGAGTTTCAATATGCTTCTTGTCTTATGACCTCAGAATCCATTCCATCCATATCTTTTCCAAAATTAGAAGATTTTGAAAGAAAGAAATGGTGTGCAAAGTATTCATGTACTGCATATTCCCTTTATTAGTTTAGTATTTTTGTTGTTAATAATGCTTTTGTGCTTAACATTTTATGCCCTGTGGCCTTCTAGGACAATCATATAATCAACAACTTCAATTTCATTTTAAGGGAATCAGTATTTGCTTTATATTTATATATGTTTTTACATTATTGAGCTTTAAATTTGTGCCAGTGTAGTGGATGCCTAAAAGAGCAATTCAGTCCTTGCTGCTTGACCTTGGGTTCTTCCAAAGACAATCCATTGACAAACTCTCAGTCATGCCTATAGGCAGGTCTGCTCACACACACAGAGTTCCATTTGCAGCTGTCAAAGCACTGACCATGAATGCCTAGTCTAACCCCCTTTTAGGTAGGACAAACACTGGCCTTGTTCCTTCATTATAAATAGTTTGATAAGTGGAATTGGGTTGTTTTAGGGCCACTTAAGCTATCTTAATTGTTGAATAGTGCTTCTTTGCTAGTAACTTTTTGAGTTCAAATCCCAGGGTTCAATGCACAAAACCCTCAACTGCGCAGTGCACATTTTAAGTAAAAGTATATATATATATATATATATATATATATATATATATATATATATATATATAATGTATGGCCACTGCACTGGTGGATCCCAGTGTGCATACCTAGAGAGTGAGAATCATGTTTCATTCTTTCATTAGAAAAATAGCAAATTTCTGGATATCACTCAAGGATCTGTATACTTGAAGAAAAGTTGTGCTAGGCACCAGTAGCCCTTTAATTAGGCACTGGAGCTTTTATACACAGAAATATTGCATTTGCCTTGTGTTTCATACTCTTTACTTGACTCAAGGATAGAAAAGTGTGCTGTGTTCTAATGGTAGGATCAGAGTAAGATCATAATCTTACTATTAGAATTACTATTAGTAAAGAAAACCCTGTCTCCCCTCCCCCTACCCCTTTCATTTCCGTTCATAGTACAGGCAGTTCACAATATACCATCTACTCTGTGATAGCCTTTTTCTTCAACTCACAATTTTACTTTTCTGTTTTAATCCTATTTGGGAAATTAGGTGGCTTTGAGGGGCTAGGATGAGTGATGACCTATGCAAGGCACTGATGCTGCTCTTCTCAGCAGGGTGTGTGTGTGTGTGTGTGTGTGTGTGTGTGTGTGTGTGTGTGTGTGTGTGTGTGTGTGTGCATATACAGTGTCAATATACCTACCTCAAGGGCAAAATGCTAGAGTGCACAGAAGCCACCCCCACACCATCACCACAGAATCCCGGTGGCACATTAATTACTGTCTGCATGAGTTCAATGAGAAGAGCCATATTGCCCTCTTTCATTCTACTGTCAATGCCCCCTCTCTTTCTCTTGCTGTTTTTCTGCTGCCACAGACACATCCATTATGGACATTTGGATATCATCAGGAAAGTGCAGCAAAATGTTAAACTCTTATTAAAAATTTATTTTACTTTTCATGTTAAAAGATATTTTACAGTTTAATATACAATTATTAAAACTCCCTTAGTCTTCAGTATATTTGATTGTAACACAAATTATCTTGACTTGTGAAGAGTTCATAGGCAAGGTCAGAGGTCTGGCAGACTAGGGCTTCAAAGATAAATCCATGCTCATAATTCATGTAAACCAACTAGGGTGACCAGAAATGACTTAACATTAAAGATACTAAAGGCTAAAGATTGAACTTGGAAAAAAGCAATTATTTCAGTGTTCTTCATGTTTATGAGTGCTTTCATGTTTTGTGAGTGTGAAGACCTGAATATGTAATTGTTGGCAAGTCAACACTAGATACACTAGATACACTATTCATGCGAATATTAAGCAAAGGAAAAAAAACAAAAACCCTGAGGGAGAGAAATGTTTGGATTTTCCTATCTTGCAAGACATAGGCCTCAGTCTGCGATCCCAGCAGTTCATGCTCTCCCTCATGCCCTAGCTGTTTGTAAGCCTCCGGCTATGGCCCTGGGAACTCAATGTTTTGTTTCTTACTACTTCCCAAGTTCAGCAAATCTCTTGTTGCCGGAGATTTCAACCATGCAAATCTCAAGTGCTACCTAAATTCCATCAGCATGTGGACTTAGCAACGAGAGGGGCTAACACACTGGATCTTGTTTACACAAACATTCTCTGCATGTATTGGGTGGAGCCCTGCCCCCACCTCAGCTACTCAGGCCACAGCTCTGTTATGCTAATCCCAGCATTCAGACTGCTTGTCAGACATTCTAAACAGGTTCTGAAGCAGGTGAAAACCTGGCCAGCAGGAGCCATCTCTGCTCTTCGGGACTGTTTTGAACACACTGACTAGCACATGTTCAGGGAAGCTGCAATCAATGTCAACTTCACCAACTTGGAGGAATACACAGCATCAGTGACCAGCTACATCAGTCCTGAGTCTCTGCCTTCAGAGCAGGTGACAAGGCGGCCTTAAGAACAGCGACGGCCAAACTGTCCCTGGCCACCATAGAGGCAAAGCGTGCATGTGCGCAGCCACTTCCAGGACATCGGCGACACGTGGCGCATGTGGCAGGGCATCCAGGCCATCACCAACCACAGGACAACATCACCTGCCTGTGACAGCGATGTTTACCTTCCAGCTGCGCTGAACAACTTCTACACTCGGTTCAAGGACACAGAATGATGTGATGGCAAGGAAAACCACCCCTCCTACCAACGACTAGATGTTGTGTCTAACCATGGCTCTGCACTGAGTTAACCCACTATCAGTAACTACTGTCCTGTTTCACTCACACCCATCATCATGAAGTGCTTCGAGAGTCTTGTCATGAGGCACATCAAGACCCAGCTGCCCCCCCCCTCACTGGACCCCGTGCAATTCACGTATCGTCCCAACCACTCAACAGATGATGCCATCACCACCACCCTCCATCTGGCCTTCACCCACCTGGACGAAAAGGACACATACATTCGAATGATGTTCATAGACTGCAGTTCAGCACAATCATTCCTCAGCAAATGTTTGGAAAGCTGAACCTGCTGGGCCTGGACACCTCCCTCTGCAACTGGATACTGGACTTCCTGACTGGGCGACCTCAGTCAGTCCAGATTGGGAACAGCATTTCCAACACCACCACACTGAGTACTGGGGCCCTCCATGGCTGTGTGCTCAGTCCATTGCTGCTCACTCTGCTGACTCACGACTGTGCAGCAATGCACAGCTCAAACCACATCATCAAGCTCACCAATGACACGACCGTGGTGGGTCTCATCAGCAAGAAGGATGAGTCAGCATACAGAGAGGAGGTACAGCAGCTAACGGACTGGTGCAGAGCCAACAACCCGTCTCTGAATGTGGACAGAACTAAAGAGATGGTTGTTGACTTCAGGAGAGCAAGGAGTGACCACTCTCCCCTGAAAACCGACGGCTCCTATGTGGAGATTGTCAAGAGCACCAAATTCCTAGGTGTGCACCTGGTGGAGAACCTCACCTGGTCCCTTAACATCAGCTCCATAACCAAGAAAGCCCAGTAGTGTCTCTATTTTCTGCAAAGGCTGAGGAAAGCCTATCTCTCAACCCCCCATTCTCACCACACAGAGGGACTATCGAGAGAATCCTGAGCAGCTGCATCACTGCCTAGTTTGGAAATTGCATCCTCTTGGATCGCAAGACCGTGCAGCGGATAGTGAGGACAGCTGAGAAGATCATCATGGTCTCTCTTCCTTCCATCACAGACATTTACACGACATGCTGCATCTGCAAAGCCACCAGCATTGTGGATGACCCCACCCCTCATGCATCTGTTCACCCTCCTGCTGTCTGGCAAAAGGTACTGAAGCATTTGTGGCCCTGACAACACACACACACACACACACACACACACACACACACACACACACACACACACACACACACACTCAACTGAACACCACCCCACTCTTCTTGCAATTTTTGCACATTTCTGTATTTACTACCTACATTTTTTTTGCTGCTACTGTATTTATAAAATATTGTATATAAATTCTTGTCGTTACTATACTCTCTACCTGACTGCTACCCCAATAACTGCTATGTCCTTATAGAGTACTGCTGAATACTGTCATAGTATGTTATGTTTACATTCACAGCAATTTATTATATTGTTATTCTTTTGCACTACTGTTATATC
>CM074919.1:21633260-21659192 GCA_037576815.1 Pangasius larnaudii
TCTTTCTTTCTTCTTGAGAGCAATTGTAACATGGCAAAGCAATTTCCCCCTGGGATTAATAAAGTTCTTTGAATCTTACTAGTACTCGTGTAACTACTTAATGTGCTACAAAGCTAGCTTTTGACGATTTGCTGCAGAACCATTCACAGATGTCCTCATGACTACTGTATGGGTTCTAGCCAGGTAGCCTTTTATATCAGTTTTATATCTCTATTGTTACTCTGATGTCTAACAATTATTCAGTTATGGCAGCAGTGTTGCAGTCGGTGGTAGTAAAGCAAGAGCTCATATTGCAGATTAAGCTATCTGTTTACTGTTCAATATATATCCCTATGCTCACCTGTGGTCATAAGATGTGGGTAGGGACTGAAAGAATAAGGTTGCAAGTACAGGTGGCAGTAATCTGCAGGGATGCAGGCGGACTCCATGGGTGAAGATATTGGCAATCCAGGAGAGACTTGCAGTAGAGCCAGTTAAGGTGGTTCAGGGACGTTAAAGAATGCCCCCAGATAGTTCCTGCTAGACTGGTATCAGGTATGTTCCACTGGACAGATAACCTGGGGCTGACCTAGGTCCTGCTGGAGAGTTTATATTTTACAGATGACTTGGGAATATTTGTTGGTACCTGAGGACCGGGCATAGAAAAGCTTGGACAAAACTTTTTTTTTTTTGTTGCCACTGCAAAACTTATTGAAACAATTATGTGCAAATATACAGGTATACAAGTGTTACATTTGATGTAATGTAGAACCAATACACTTCAGGTGTTTTTCCTGATAAAGCCAGTGTTGTTTCACTGATTTTCATATGTGTGGATGGAAAATATGACCTGAGGTTTGATCATAAAATGTGTGCTTAACAGTGAAGCATTGTGACCAATTGATATGCGAAACATATGTAATGGTTTATGAGTCAAATAAACTGTATTGTCTCAATGGCTTTAGAAAAAAAATGTAAGTATATTTTTTTGAGAATATGTGTTGCAAGTTATTTCAACAATAGCACCATTAGGAACTTTTTTTTTCAAACCTTAAATTAGAAGTCAATATAAACTATTAGATTGGACACTATGAAAAGACTCAGTTCAATTTTAGCTCCCCTGTAGTTAAACATTGCTTCAGTGTGCATAGCAGCAATCCTGAGTGACTATTTTAAATCTAGGATCTATCAATTTTAAAACATTCAGGGAGCCACAGTGCATCCTGAGATTAATTTTAGTATGTAGGCATCAGTGATGTCACAATACCTTATGTTCTTCTTCTTCTTAAATTTTGTTTTTTAAATTAAAATGTTAACTTATTTGGTTCACCAGTCAATAAGTAAATAAAATTATCTAGAAGTTGCCACAATCAAGAAAGTGCTTTTTCCCTGATAAAAGTTGCAAAGTAAATGCAAATGCTAGCCTACAAAGCATTATTGTAGTCAGACTCTGAAACAGCAATGCCACTACAAACATAGCCACTATTAACACCCGGGCCTAGCATGTTATAATTTCTACTGAATACATAACTGGGTTAAATGGTAAATGCACAATGTTTAGCCCAAACCTTAAATCATGAGGCTCACCATTACATCCATTATAAAAAACAGAAAGAATATAGCACACCCATGACTGTGCATAGAGGAGGCTGTCCACCAAAAATGACTGGGTAAGGAGGGCTAAGGTGAGAGCTGTGAAGGAAACCTGAAAACAATGATAATCAACAACCTCCACAGAGCAGGGGTGAAGGTATAACAATCTACCATTTGAAGGAGACTGAAAAATATGTTATTGCTCGAAAAGCTTGCAGTACCACCTAGAAAGAATTGGATTGTATTTTCATGTATAATATATACTGAGCAGCCATAACATTAAAACCACTGAGAGGTGACATGAATAACACAGATTATCTCATTACAATGGCACCTGTCAAGGGTTGCGATGGAAGCAAGTGAACAGTCAGTTCTGGGAGTTGATGTGTTAGGAGCAGGAAAAATGGGCAATAACAAATGTTCACAAAACTGTTTTCAGGCAACACCCAATACTGTAAAGATATATTGCAACTTTGAATATGGCAGTGAAAGAGTAGTCAAAAAACAATACTCCTCAAATCACTGGTTTCACTCAAAAAAGTAAAATAATGGTACAATGCAATATGAGCAAATAGCAGCACATCAAACATTACAAACTTAAGCACCCCTGAAAACTCTTGCTTTATGTCACATAATGGAGGTGAAGGTGGATGCCAGTGCAGATTGTATTTAATATAGAAACAAACAACATAAATAATGTAACTTAAACATAAAACATAAACTAGGATATCAAGGCAGGAACATAATGAGAAACAAACAGCATCGAAAGACTAAAGCTAGACAATGAGTGCTGTGCAAGACAAGACTTAAATAGTAATGCTCATTAGACTCGACACGTGAAACAGGTGCAAGCAGTCATGTGATGTGATAGTGCGGTGCAGTGGTGGATGGGAAACGTAGTTCAGTATCAATTCCAGCATAACCCTGACAGAACCCTCCTTTAATGCGCGGCTCCTGACATGCAAAAAGGAGTTTGAGATGGGGTCCTGGTCATGATGTCACTCAGCTGATCCATGCCCTTGGGAGCGCTATTCATCATGGAGCCGACAGGAGATGCAATGTCCTCCCTCAGGCCATGAGGCAGAGTGAGTTACTCTGCGTGGCTGAGGGATGGCATGATGTCCATAGCCGAGCACGAGTGCAGAATGAAGGCCACCATGATGTCAGTGGGAAGAGCGAAGTCCAAGGTGGAGCCCGAGGGGGAAGTGACATCCTCCGTGAAGCCGGGGGGGTGGGGGCAAAGTTCTCCACAAAGCCAGATATACGCCGTGAAGCAGAGAAGAGGAGAGAAGTGGGGCTGGGAGGGTGGGTGATGGTCTTGGCCAGGCCAGGTCAGGTCAGGAACCCCGGTCAAGTCTGAGGGGGCAAAGCCATTCCTGCATGGCCTTGACCCAATCTCCTTTCCCGTCTTGCTCCCACCTCAGGCGATTCCTCTCAATGAGAGCCTCTTGGAGAGTGAAAAAATCTGCTGCAGCTATATTCGTTAGGTCTTGCTTTCTGTCACGTAATGGAGGTGAAGGCAGATGCAAGTGTATCTGCCTTGTAGTTTAATATAGAAACAAACAACATAAATAATGTAACTAAGAAACATGAAACATAAACTAGGATATCAAGGCAGGAACATAACAAACAGAGACAAAAGACAAAAGTGGGACAATGAGTGCAGTGCAAGACAAGACTTAAATAGTGGTGCTCATTAGACTCAAAACGTGAAACAGGTGCAAGCAGTCATGTGACCTGATAGTGAGATACAGTGGTGGATGGGAAACGCAGTTCAGTGTTGATTCTGGCATAACCCTGACACTTGATAAGCAAAATATACTAAATAGTTGACACTTTAGCATCAAATGACATTTCATGGGAGGGGCTTAATATTTTTTGTTGTAGTGGTAAAATATATATGGAAATTTTATAGAAGTCGGTTATGTTTAGTTCAATTTTGGCTTGTTAAAATTAATCCCAAGTCAGAGTCTATGTGATTTAGTATAATAAAGTAGAGCCAATTAGTCGATTATTTGCTGAATAATTCACATTAATAATCAAAACACTACAATGCCAGACAGTTTGAAGGCACAGATAGCAGGTCAAGGAGCTCCTGCGCAAGAGTAAAAACCACCAAGACACAAAAGTCTTATCATTTTAAAAGACAAAAAAAAAGTGCAACATTATTGTTTTATTCGTGTACAAAGAGACCACATTTTTGTCCCTCATACCATAACTGGACTGAGATGTGTCCCAGGGTAGCTCAAGGGAAATACAGCATGCACAGCATGAATAGGGTGTAGGAACCTGCTGAAGAAGAGTTGAATAGAGATGGACAGTGTAAGCCTAGCTATAAACCATTTTTGTCCCCACAGTCCCAATCTGATTGCGCTCTGCTGAAGGCCCAAATGTATTTTCAATTAATTTGATTATTATAGGCAGTAATGACGCAGAGGTCAGGGTGGCACACATAGCACCCTTTCTGACAGAGGTGCTCTAGCCACCTGTGCATGTCATGAAATGCAAATGGAAGTACTGAATTATTTAAGCTCACACAATAATTGCTCTAGAAGCCACAGGGGTCACAGACAGCCACATAAAAGCAAAAAGAAAAAATGCAGTAAAATAGATGTCTGAACTAGCATTAGTGCCCTCTGTTGACCTTAAAAAAATTACAAGTATATTTGTTGACATTGTTTGATGGAGAGGTTAAAGCAGTAACTGATCTGCATTTCAAACACCTTTATTAGAAATGACAAAAAACATTTTCTAGGTCATATTTCATATTAAAGGCAGTGTTTTAATAGCTGCAGCAGTCTTCTGTTCAAAGGCGCCAGGCGAAAAAAGAAAAAAAGTTTTCATGACAGAAACTTAGATATATAGTGGGTACCAGTTTTATCAGGTACAGCAGTGCTGTTTTTTGTATATGTAAATGCCACTACTGCACCAAGAGTAGTCCACAAATCTATGCAGTCTTTTGGTATAAAATGACCTTTTAGAAAGGGTTATAGGATATACAACACAAACTGTATGTGGCAACAGATGGGTCAGTCTTATAGCACTTGTTCATTTTAGTAACTTTTTTTGCAATAAGTAAGGTTTTAATTAAAATGTTCCTTTTTATTTTTTATACCTGTTTAATCTCTCTACACTTGGTAAGAACACTTTACTCCTTATAGGGCAAATATAGATATAACATAACAAGTGTGCCTCAGATATACACTCCTGGCCACTTTATTAGAAACACCTGTACAATTGCTTATAATTATCCAATGTGGTAGGACAATGCAAACATCATGCAGATACAGGTTGAGAGCTTCAGTTAATGTTCACATCAAACATCAGAATGAGGAAAATGTGATCACAGCATGGTTGTGACCTTGGTTGATCTGACTATGGTTGTTGGTGCCAGATGGGCTAGTTTGAGTATTTCAGAAACTGCTGATCTCCTGGGATTTTCACATGCAGCATCTTTGGATTTTACAGAGAATGGTGAAAAAAAATCAGTGAGTGGCATTTCTGTGGGTGGAAACGCCTTGTTGAGGATAGAGCTCATAGAACAATGGCCAGTCCAATTCCAGCTGACAAATGGATTGAACATAATATGGGGTGAATATAATTCAATTATGTTGAATAAATGGGGTGAATATAATTAAATTCACCATATTTTATTTTTGTTTTGGATTTGTTCTTAAAGCTCAAGGTTTTTAGTTAGACCTTAAGAAGTTTTTATTAGTAGTTATTAACTACTCAAGACAAATATTTAGCTACTGAAACTTCATTGACTTTTGGCAGTTTGTCACATTGTTAGTGATATCCTGTACTATAGAACATTCAACATACCTTTACAAATTTTCTGCTCTATTTAGTAATTCTTTCTATATTTTGCCAAAGGAGAAATTTCCAGCTTGTCATTATTGTCAAACTTCAGTCTTGCCACAGGACAAATTTAATTAGTAGCCAGTGTATTGGGTTTTGTTTGCAAAAGGGTAAACAAATAAGTTAGTAGATAAGTAGATTTTGGTGATAATGTTGGTTGCTTGAAGTCTCCTATTGTAAGAGGAACTATAAGGCTATTATGTGCTTTGAGGATGCAGAGAAAATGTAAGCAAAACACAATTGTGTTTCTTTGTAGATAAAACAAATATGATGTGCTTAAATCATACAATACATACAGGAATTTCTGAAGCGAATACAGAGTATACTTAAAACAAATACTTAAAGGATTTTATCTGTTAGAGCCCACTGTTCTCAATATCAGGACCCCACTTGTCTTATTTGGTGCATCTACCCTCTAGTGTGAGTGTACAAAGTTTCTCACTTTATCTTTTAATAATGTAAATATTACCACCATTATATAAGTATTACATTAATAATGTAAATGATTGTTATTAATACTGCAAGGCATTAAAACACAATGAGTATTAATGTCTATTTACATGCAACCCAAAGGCTATTAATGTATACACATCACTATTTCCTGCTGTGGTAATAATTAGTGCATGTATTAATTCATCATTATGAAAGCATTAATACATACTGTATAATTATTAATATATGTGTTTGTGTGGACCTTTTAGTAAAATGTTACCAATGTTTCTAAGATAGTGAGTGAAAATATTATATAAGAGTATGTACAGGTTCCCATTCCTGGTCCTGGAGTACTCTCTCTGCTGCACATTTTATTTAAATACAAATGAAAATAATACATGTGACACATCAAACATTTTGGAAAGTAACCATAGTTCTGTTATATTTTAGTTATTCTTGTTGTTTCAAGGTGCTGCAAGTGCAAAGCATATTTTGGGAAACACAAGGGATAATCTAGGTAGGTGGATTGTATTTCATGATTATGTATTTCATTAATACATTTATAATCATATCTTACATTTCAATGAGTGTGCCCTTGCATATAAAACAGGACAAAATGGCTTCATATTTAACAGGTGGCCACATTGTTTCCATACAATTATGTTTGACGGCGAGCTCTTTTCACAAGCAAAAGGATTATGCAAACACGGGACTGGCATACATAGGTCATCAAGTCCGGGTTTGGTCTTGGTGCAGTCTCTTTGCGGCTGCCCATGTGGTACATAAAATAACATCATTAAATAACTCTATAATCTTAATTCTAGAGATAAAATATTTAATTTTACAAGCATGAAAGACATAAAAACTATTTCACATACAACATACAATGCTGTGATCAGCATCAAGACTGTGTTAATAATACATGAATTAGCCCTCTTGATTTTATAAACCAGAATTGTTTCCTGTTTAAATACTCTGAAGCTGCAGGCATGTTAGGGAAACAGGCTTCACTTTTGCCTCTTATGAACCAGGTGGGTAAACGTAACTTTCTGAATGGATATGTGATGGATATGGTACTGGGTGGCAATTTATTGAGTTTATTGTGATTGTAAGTAGTGCTAAACCATTCAATTTTCCCTGTACCTCTTTCTCCTAAGCATAGTCTATTTGTGGATGCAATTGCAAATGGATTATTGACACTGGCAGACCTGCATCTGAAACAGTATTACTTCCTGTTTTCATTGACTGGAGGCTATAATCTCACTGCAGTTGTGAGGTTGCTTATCAACATTTACCAGGGCTTTGGTAGATAATGCTTTCATGTAGCAACACTGACTGTAGAATACCAATTTCTTTTTTTTGGACCCATTACACATTCGGCAAACATTATAAAGATGTATGATTTAAAAAAAAAAGAAAAAAAAGCTGTAGCTCCACTCTAACCTCCCTCCTGAGTATTGTTCTTATCTATGTCTGTTTTGTTTCACATGTCTGATTTGACCTAATTTGTCTGATTTGAATTGGTCACTACCTTTAAAAATGGTTTTCTCATACTAAGTAAACATAACAATTGCAATATTTGGGATTGTATTCTCTCATTTGTTCATATGTACAGTTAACTCCACAATTATTGGGATCCTTCAAAAATACACACAAATGATTGCATAACATCAAAAATACACATTCAAAAGTTTTAGAAGACCCTATATATATTTATTAGGTGGCGATTTAGCACCTGCTTAAGTGTTTAGTTAAGAGTTAGGTCTTCACTCTTTGTCGAAAGAGTTTTAAATCTGATGCAGACAGCTATAAGAAGCCAATGGAGGGAACAAAGCAATTGGATCCTCCTGATTTTGTAAACCAATGCTGTATCAGGTTAGCAACAAGAGCGGAGACTGACTGCTGGTTGTCCATAGTTCGGTATGTCAAATAGTGTTATCAAAGAGTTCACTTGCAAAATGAAGAGCTTGACATGAGGATATATCTCTAGGGGTATATGACTGCTCAGTGTTGCTGGGATAGGGAGATGCGCTACCATTCACAATGGGACATCAATGAGACATGCTCAGATCAAAATAGAAACATTAGATTAGATTCAACTTTATTGTCATTGTGCAGAGTGCAAGTACATAGCCAATGGTATGTAGTTTTTGCACATCCCAGCTTGGTCTCAGCCATGATATGGCACCCCTGGAGCAGATGTGGTTAAGGGCCTTGCTCAAGTGTCCAACAGCAGCAGCTTGACAGTGCTGGGGCTTGAACCCCCCGACCTTCTAATCAGTAACCCAGACTCTTAACCGTTAAGCCACCACGAGTGAGGGAGGAAAGAGAGGATATTGACTAAGAGACAAGAGTGTGCATCTTAATAAGGTAAAGTGAATGAAAAACTTTTCAAAGACTCTGGTTAAATGATGTTGCCATTGAACATGCAAATGTATGGTGAATATACAGTCCCCTCTGAAAGTATTGGAGCGGCAAGGCCAATTCTGTTGTTTATGCCATACATTTGTCTTTGAGATTTTGAACATGAGACGATAGATCAGAATTTCAGCTTTCATTTCATGATATTTACATCTAGAAATTTAAACAGCTTTGAACATAGCATTTTTGGTAGCAGACACCCAATTTTTAGGTGAACAAAAGTATAGGAACAGATAGTCTTAAAGTAAATTAAAGTAAATAACACTTAATATTTGGTAGTATATCCCTTGCTTGCGACAGCTGTATCAAGCTGGTGACCCAGTGACATCACCAAACATCGCAATCTTCTTTTGTGATGTTTTTCCAGTCTTGTACCGCAGCTCCTTTCAGGAGGTAAAGTGCATGATCAATTGGGTTAAGGTCTGGTGATTGACTTGACCAGTCTAAAACCTTCCACTTTTTTCCCCTGATAAAGTACTTTGTTGTGTTAGCAGTGTGTCTTTTGTCCTTATCTTTCTGCAATTCCTCCCAATTCCTCCCAATCAGTTTGGATGCATTTCTCTGTAACAGAATGTTTCTGTAGACTTCTGAATTCTTTCTGTTGCCACCATCATGAGTTACATATGAGTTACAATAACATTAGTGAGCCTGTTCCAGAAGCAGCCATGCAGGCCTGATGAGCTTGTATGTTTTGGATCACAAGCAGATCCTTTCTTTCTCCACATTTTGGCCTTTCCATCACGTTGGTAGAGGTTAATCTCTGTTCCAGAACATTTCTGGCTCATCTCTATATTTCTTTGCAAATTCCAGTCTGGCCTTCTGCTTCTTACTGCTATGATATCTTAGCAGTAAGAAGCGGAAGGCCAGATTGGAATTTATCTTGTGCTATAAACTCTATATTTTTGCTCTCAAAGTTCTTTGAATGGGTTCAAACAAAAGATGCTATGTTCTAAGTTGTTTAACATATCTAGATGTAAATATCAGGAAATCAAAGCTGAAATTTTGATTGATCATCTCTTATTCATCTTTTGATCTCAAACCCAAATGTCCTCAGTGTATAGCAACAAAAACAAAAGAACTGGCCTTGATGTTCCGGAGGGGACTGTATAATATGAAACCAACTTTAATGTGGTAATATTAAATAATAACTAACTTAAATAGTTATTTGAAAAATATAAAATAACTTTTACTAAAATAAAAAATATAAATTATCTAATTGCTAAAATAACTTACTGATTATTTTACTAGGCATAATTTAGATCAGTGTCTCTGCCCCACCATATATATTGGCCATTCCACAAATGCGAATCTTCATAAAATCTGCATTCATTTTAAATTCTGCTGAAACGCTAATTACTTCATTTGAACAACCAACTTTTTTTTTAAAAGCTGATGTTTGATTGATTTGCTCACCTTTCTAGATGATGTGAAATCATGGGACAGCATGCTTAGTGCATCATTTAGCTTCTTTTTTTTTTTAAATTGCCGGTTTTATTGCACCTATAGTGCAGCAAGCACTAACAGAAACCCACTGAGCCAGGAATCACACTGCCCCATGCTGCTATTTGTTTGCCATTTTCCGTGAAGGAGGAGCAGTGGACAGGACAGTAAAGGAGAGAGTTACAGATTTTATGCTAAATTTGGCACCAAGATCTTGTTTTGTAGCAAATTGATTGTAGAAATGATTGGCGTGAAATCTAATAAATGTATAAATTTCAGCAATGACAAAATCTTAGTGCACACTTTGTGTACAGACATGGAACCATTCTATTGTAAAATATAATGCAAAGATTGGGAGAATCTTTCGCACCTGAACTTAATTTTCTTTAAGGCTGTGTCATTATTACTATGCTCCTGTCCCACCAAAATCTATGGTTATGGGTGGATGCTGATTTAGATGAACTTTCCAATAGGTTTTCACAAATATAATACATGCTTTCTGGATGTATTCATTTTTTGCACGCAATCCTTTTGACTTTGAAGCTTAGTCAAAATAGTTGGCATGTTTGACAAATAATTGGGGCTGCGTACAAGTAAAAGCCCATTAAGACATGGCCATGAATAGACCTTTAAAAAAAAAACAGCAAGGGCATACTTGCAGCAACACAATATAAATGTTTTGCAATGGCTATCTCAGTCACTGGATTTGACTGTTTTTGAAGACAAACAAAAGGCATAGGCAAACCTAAGAATGTTAAGGAGCTCAATATTCTCCCACTTCTAGCCGGTGTTCTCCACCATGAACGCATTGCACTGCTGGTCACAGTCTCACCCAAACATCCTGTGATCCTGGGCTTCCTCTGGATGCAGCACCACAACCCCCAAATCTCCTGGTCAGATAAGCAGCTCACTCACTGGTCCTTGTATTGTTTCAGCCACTGTCCCAGAGTTTTCCCTAGCCTCCACCTCAGTGAAAAGCCACAAGGACCACTCTCCCCTCATGATTCCCCCGAATACCAGGACTTGAGGGAGATTTTCAACAAGGCCAAGGCCTGCATCTTGTCCTGCATCCCATATCATCCATTTGATTGCACTATTGAGCTGCTAACTGGAGCCACTCCCCCTCACAGCCCCTCACAGTCTATCCCCTGTCCGTGGCCAAGCAGCAGGTGATGGAGGAGTACATCCAGGTGAAGCTCCACCAGGGGAACATCAGGCCATCCCCTTACACCATGTTGACTGGGTTATTTTTGTGGGGAAAACAGGGAGCTGCCTCAGACCCTGTAATGACTATTGGGGGCTTAATCAACGTAACATCCAATACCGGTATTCTCTGCCCTTAGTTCTTGCTGTCCTGTCTGCCTGGATCTTTACCAAGCTAAATCTCTGCAGTGCATACAACTTGGTGTGTATCAGAGAGGGGGTTGAATGGAAAACAGCCTTTAGCACCATCTCTGGCTTCTATGAGTACTGCGTGATGCCATATGCGCTCTCTTTTTCCCCCTCAGTGTTCCAGTGCCTGATTAATGATGTCTTGAGGGACATGCTGGGGAAGTTGATCCAAGATGGTGGTGCAGCAATAGCACGCATTGGCTGCTTCAGATCCAAAATGGTGCTATTTTTGTTCTTAGTTTGACTTTTTCATGGCACATGGACATCAGAGCAACCGGCGTTCATGTCTACCATTGCCAGACACTACTAAAGTACAGAAAACATGCAACAACCAATCTGCATGATGATCTGCTGGAGAGGCTATGTGATCTTGGCTTGCTCCAGGCCTCCAGTCCTCAGTGTTGCCTGATGCCAGTGGCCGGAGGAGGGGCCATCATAAGTGGTGTACGAGGAGCATCTGTGAGCATCTGTGAGCCAACTAATCACCTGTGCCCACACATATATATAGTGCCTGGCCACCTTAGCACCCAGCGTACCTAGCACATACTGTGGGACTGTACTGGTGGCCATACATGTTCGCAGACGTGCACTGTGTCAAGTCTTCCTGTCTTGTATGCACCCAAGCAAAAGTACCCTGAGCCCTGCCAGCAGACAAACTCCTACCACTGCTCACACCCCAAAAACCCTGGTCACAACTGGCAATCGATTTCTTCATGGACCTGCCAAAGTCCCAAGGTAACACCACCATCCTAATAGTCATCAACTGCTTCTCAAAGTCACTACACCTGATTCTTCTTCCTAACCTCCTCTCCACCTTTGCTATGGTGGAACACATGTTCAGCCACATATTCTGTTTTTTTGGGATCCCAGAAGACATAGTAAGTAACCAGGGTCCTCAGTTCACCTCCCACATGTGGGCCAGCTTCATGGAGAAACTGCAAGTGGCTGTAAGCCTGACCTCAGGGTACCACTCACAGATCATCAACCAGTTCCTCTGCACATTATGCCCAGCCAACCCGGAGGATTGGGCCCAGTTCCTGCCATGGGTGGAGTAAGCCCCTGGGTACTTGGGTACCAGCCCCCGTTGTTCCCCTGGAACATGAACCCCACTGACTCAAGGGCATGGATTACTAGTTTTGTTGGAGCAAGCAGGTCTGAGAGGACTTGCACCAATGTCTTGAGCACACCTGCAAAAAACTCAGCTCCAGGTACAATGGTCCTTTTAAGACCCTTAATCAAATAAGTGAAGTCACTTATAAACTGGACTTACTTCAACATTGCTGCATAGCCCCATCCTTCCACGTCTCCCATTTGAAGCAATTATACCCAGCCCCCTAGCCACCAACATCCTGCCCACCACCCCACCTGCTTCTCTTGTGGGCCAGCCGGCCTACTTGGTCAAGTCAATCCTCAATTCCCGTTGGTGTATCTCATCGAGTGGGAGGGGATACAGGCCAGAGGAACACACATGACATCCTTTACCCCAACCTGTGTTATGAAGTCACCCTGAATGCCCTGGTCCACGACCAAGGAGGCCCAGGAACAGTAGTGCTCACAGAGTGAACAATTTGTGGGGTGGAGGTTGGGGATGGGCTCTGTCAGGTCAACCCAGTCAGTGAACTTCAATTCCCAACACACACCACAGCCTACAAACATGGCTGCCCTGGAATACATTCCCCAGAACTCTCTCACTCTGCTTTGTTCACATTAAACAGACATACCAAATCTTTAAAGGAGACTCTCACTCACCCACACATTGTAAAGCATACACTCTGTCTTGTCTTTGTGCACCTGACGATACCACACATGTTCCCTCTGTTCGCTGTTCTGGTTAGTCATGGTTATTGTCTTTGCCCAGTTAAGCCGATTTACCAATTGCCTGACCTCTGCCTGTTGTGTGACCTTGATTCTGCCTAATGGTTTGGATTTGTTTAACTGTCTCTTATAAAAGCCTCTTTACATGAACTTGCATCTGTCTTGGCATCCATGACAAGTAGATCTCAGCTTATAAATTATTTACAGTTTTTAATGTTAAAGTGACCTGTTACACATTGTAGTGTAAAATGTAAATATTTGTCAATA
Organism: Pangasius larnaudii; assembly: GCA_037576815.1. Lineage (NCBI taxonomy): Eukaryota > Metazoa > Chordata > Actinopteri > Siluriformes > Pangasiidae > Pangasius > Pangasius larnaudii. The sequence continues at coordinate 21,646,461 of CM074919.1, forward strand.
TTTAGGCCATTATAAATTATTATTGCAATGTATTGACATTCATTTGCCAGACCTCCATCAATCAATACATCTTTTCTTGTGCCAGAAGAAATGCAATACAAATCAATTAATCAATCAAGTATTGCAGTATTACAAAACATAAAAAAAGGAATTGATGATATTAATGTAAAAAATTATAGAATTCATTTTTAAAGCATTGGCATTTGTTAATTATATGATGTGAATATGGAGAAGCAATTTACATTGTGTGTAAAAAAAAAAAAAACTGTCCTGTTCACTCTCAGTCCCTCTGAGCTGTATATTTCCAGAGTATATGATTCAAACCATGAATATGGAGAAGCAATTTACATTGTGTGTTAATGTAGGTAGCACAAGGAGTGTTTACTTCTGTGGTCTCCATCAGTAATAGCCATTAGATTATTAGCGCCCATTGTTACCATTGTATTTATCAAATAATGTTTGTTAATCCAGTGATACTTTCACTGCTGTGCTCAATAATAAAGGTGACATTTTTAAGTCATTTCAGTCCATTCAGTTAAATGATTCATTCAGTTGCATGGTTTGCCCAAATGTGCAGCCTGATAATGCAGCCATTGAAAGCAAACAGCTTGAGCAGTGTAAAAAAAAAAAAAAAGCTAATAATCCTTGCAATATTGTGTTATTTTATCACAAGTTCATGTTTAACAAAATGATCATTTTTCATACCCAGCCTAACACAGACTATGAATGCACTAAAACGCTAGGGGAGGCGGCTGCAAAGGTTTGTGAAGGGACATGCAACAGGAATGAGATATTGGTGTCCCCGATTTGTATTTGCTTACTTTGAACTGCCTGTTGATTTATACATTTATGCATTTCTTTCTTTTGTCCAAGGAGTGGTCCTACCACACAGGCAATGGTGCTGATTGCACTTTGAACATGATAGAGTGACAGACAGACAGACAGTCAATAGGTCAGTGACACAGAGAAAGAGAGAGAGAGAGAGAGAGAGAGAGAGAGAGAGAGAGAGAGAGAGAGGAAAACAAAGGATCCATCCTTCTAGCTTCTCTGTCTCTCTCACACTCTCTTTCTCTTTCTTAAAAGATGATGTCTGGAACAGCTACTGGAATATCCACTAGGGGCTGCATGAGGAGAGAGACCATTACAACGAGGCAAAGAGAAAACAAGAGTGGGGTGGGGGGCAGAGAATCAACTGGGTGAGAGAAGGGAAGAGGCAAATGATGTCAATGAGAGAGAGAGAGAGTGAGAGAGCCCCTCACTGGAGAAGACTGAGATATTGTGTGAGGGGGAGGAGAATGATAGAGAAAAGGAGAGAGAGAAGCAAGGTGCACACATTGCTCAGCTTGCACATTGCAGCCATGACAGACAGCCTGAGAAGAGCTTGCATCTGAACCTTGTGAACAAAAGACTAAATGATATTGTAGCACATCTGTTAGATTGCTACTTCATCACTGGAAAGGCATTGCCAGAAACAGGCATTTTGGGACCACATTGGAGAAAAAAAAAGACAGCAGTGAAGAGTCTGACATCAGCTGGGTTTCTCTAAGTGGGTAAGCTCAGCATCACTACTCATTTTTTTTTACTAATCTTATCACATGTATGGTTTTGGGATTACTAGAGAATTGTGTGGTTTATTATAAAGGCTATCCGGTAAAATCGGTTTGTGAACACAGTTTCAATCTAAATGTTACTATCACTGAACTATAAATGAACAAAATATCACTGAACACTTAGTTCCACATACTGAATTCCACACAGGGTTGCTTTACTGAACTGAAACTACTCTTAGCATTGCTTGCATTTTACTTAAGTTACATATATAGCTTTATATTAAATATAGCTCCCGGGCTGTTTTTTTTATCCTGCACAGATAAAGGTAGGTGGTGGGAGAATTTATTATTATTATTATTTATTGTAACAGCAGTTTTGGTTTGAACAGTGTGTTTATGAATATGATGAGCAAATATTCCCAAAATGACAAAAGTGCTATATAAATGCTATCTGATAAGTAAAAAAAAAAGTAATTAAAAACAACCATTTTGAGACAGTTTAAAAATAAAAAATGCTTGTAATTATTTTCTAAAGCATCAATCACAAACAAAAATTTTTTATACTCCTATTAAGTTATAATAATTTACTCCATTGTCAATCACTCACTTTTCCCATTTTATTAACCCCAGCATGTTTAGTCATTTAACTATTCTATTCTATTTTATTCACACAATATTTCCTAATCTGCTTACTACTTATATGATAATGAGAGGAATGTGTCCAAACCTACCCAGGCGTTAGATTGATCCAAAGTGTTTGAGTCTTTTATTGATAGTAATGAAGACTAGAGAAAACAAAAGTGTGTGTGTCGACCACCCTTTTGATGTGGATGAAATCTGATAGCTTATAAATTATCTGACGCTCTTATCAATGTAAACAACATTGACATCTAGTTGTCTTTTATGCTTTTGAGTCAAATCAACGACTAATAATGCACAGTGCTTACTTTATATACACTGTATGGCCAAAAGTGTGTGGACACTTGACCATCACACCCATATGTAGGCCTTTTTCAAACTGTTCCTGCAAAGTTGAAAGCACAAAATTATATAAAATGTCTTTGTATGCTGCAGCTTTAAGATTTCCCTTCATTGGCCTAAATCTGTTCCAGCATGACAATGCCACTGTGCACAAAGTGAGGTCCAAAAACACAGGGTTTACCTAGGTTGGAGTGGAAAAAGAGTGTCCTGCACATGACCTCAACCTCACTGTACACCTTTGGGATGAATTGGAACACCGACTGTGAAACAGGCCTTTTAATCCGACATTAGTGCCCGACCTCCCTAATGCTCTTGTGGCTGAATGGGCAGAAATTCCCACAGCCTTTCTCAAAAAGTCTAGTGGAACGTCTTCCCAGAAGAGTGGGGGTTATTATAACAGGTTATTATAATAAAATACTTTGGAATGGGATGTTCAACAAGCACATATGGATGTGATGGTCAGGCATCCACAAACTTTTGCCCATAGTGTATGTAAGCCTACTCCAAACATCTGTAATGTTATGAAGTGTAGTGTTCTGTTAATACTGTTATATTACTTGCAGTATGGTGTTATATAGATCAAGATGCCGAACAGAATTGTACACGTGAAGAATTATAGGACATTAATCACTGGCTCGACGTACTTGACTTGAGCTGTGGCCCCAGGGTTTGCTCACATTCAGGGTGAAAGAACTTTAATGTTATGCTTTATAAATTCTGGGGGATTATTAACAATTAATAATGCAGCAATTAATTGTGCACTGTAATATTTAAGCTATGCACATGCTTTAGGCTCAGTATCTTTGTGCAAATGATTACACTTTATACAGACACAGAGATTTAGCGTTATGATTTTTTACATTTTTGTTCTCCTATGTTTGTTTTCTTGATGATAAAATGTCTCTCAGCTAGTAAACCTTCCTAAAATATGTCGACCCAGCTATAGTCTTGCTGACGTTTAATATGGTTTTAATAAACAGTATTAGTGAAGCACTGCTTGTGCACAATAATTGGTTAATGCATCAGATACTACATTATTGAAAAGGTAAGGAGATTAGTAAATGCTGTGTGAATAAATTGTGTAAGTGGTAAATGAACATGTGCTGAAACTGATAAAATAGCAAAAGTGAAAAATAAGAGTAACAACAAATGATAAATAAAGTAGTAATATAAAGATATGTTTCATTGAATTTTAGCATTACGGTACTTGCTACAGTATATGGTTCACTGTAATGGCACTTTTTTGAGTATAATAAAATTATAGTATTCTGACATGAGTTTTTAAAAATTATAATAAAAATATATGAAATATTCAGCTTTACTAAATTGATTACCATTACAGAGCAAAAAAAAAATGAATGCATTGTCATGCTGGAAGATTGTAAGCCAATTAAAAGACATATGCAAATTTTAAATAATTCAATTTGGATTTGACTTGATTGAAATAATGCAGTTTCCTGCTGAAATTCTTCACTTCAGTCACCGATTGCTTAGTCAGCAATGTCTGGGAAAGTGGAGATAGAAGTGCTGCTACAGCCTATAGGTAAACATGTATTCACAAACATGTATGAATTCAGCTAGCTAGCTAGCTAACAGGCTAAGCAACCTACTGAAACCCCAATAGCATTTGGCTTAGTTTGCTAGCCAGCTAATATTCTTCTTTATACACTGTTGATAATAGAAGTGGTGTTCACTATAGCATAGCTCACATGGCTAGTTAACATAATTGTTCAAAAGTGCATTCCTCAGATATAGAACATTTTTGGATTTGTTGTGTCAGTTGTAGACAAACAACTTACTTTTGTAATTTCATTGATCACTACTTTTGTTTTTACTCAAATAAATTGTTACTACAGTAGCAGTACTTTTACTCAAGTCAGTGTGTTTTGTACTCTTTCCACCACTGCTGGTGTCACACCCATATTCTCACATGTATTCTTTTTTGAACTACTTTTTTTAAATTGGTGTTTTTACAAAAAAAACTGACTTCATGTGAAAACTGTAATGAATTTCCTGGTTACACAGTTTGCACTATTTGACCATGTAGTACACAGTTATAGATGGGATTTATTTATAATTGCACTATGCGTTGTCACTCAGATGAGGATGGGTTCCCTTTCAAGTCTGGTTCCTCTCAAGGTTTCTTCCACATATTGTCTCAGGGAGTTTTTCCTTGCCACAGTCACCTCTGGCTTGCTCATTAGGGATAAATTCATACATTTAAAATTTATATTGTGAATGTATTTAATTCTGTAAAGCTGCTTTGTGACAAAGTCCATTCTTAAAAGCGCGATACAAATAAAACTGAATTGAGTTTTTGGATTTGAACTCACAACCTGCCAATCATTAGGCTAGTGCCCTTCAAATGGTGTGTGAAAGGGCCATATCCCCCTGTAATATTTACATATTAAAGGTTTAAATGTTTTCAAAATATTGGTCCTGTGTATGATCCTCAATCCTAGTCATGTATACACCTCTCCACTCTTAAATTTGAATACATTTATTTTGTAACTGCAGTTACAAAATGAATGTGCAATTCTGCACCCAAACAGAAAGGCTTCTGAGAGAAGTGCATATATTTCCAAGTTAATAGCAGATTCAGATAGATGCATTATAGATGGGCATCCATACTTACTTAGTGTATTTTAGTTTGCCACGTGTCCACTTGTACACCACTGTTTGCTAAGAAATATGAGTTTAGATCAGAAGCTGAGAATGGACAGAAAAATAGGCTTATGCACAAACATAAAATTAGAGATGGGAAAACTACCCATCCGCACTATCTGAAAGGAAATTATAGAGTGGTGAGAGGTGTCATTGGTTGACTGCTCAGAAATAATGTCTTTATTTCAAATGCTTCATCTCAGCTGTATTATTTATCATTCATTTAAAAAAAATACATTTAGATGAAAATCAGATGAGGGTATTAACTATGGGCACAAAACTGAGTATTGGCATGTTACTTAAAAATGGTGCAAAATGTCTTGTGCTATATAAAATCCTAGCAGCTCTGCAATTCTAGCTTGTTTCTTCTCCTCTCTCTAAATGCTGTCATACAGTGTAATATAAGAGCTTGGGGGCTCTACTATAATCTTGTTGTAGGTATACAACACCTCTCCACTGCTCAGTACACCCCCCAGCCCCACCACCCCACCCCACCCCCACCCCCACCCCCCGCCCCCCGTTCCTTCTCCTGTGGCATTAGACTTAGGCATATATTCAATGCTCCAAAATGTTATCTATGGGGGCAGGTAATATTCTCTGTCTCCCCTGCCAAGAAGCAGTCCTATCTCTTAAAGCACACCATATAGAAAAGCCTAACATTGAAATTTATGCAAATACAGATCAATAATGGGGCAGACAGACATTAGATGTGAAAATCTCCACTCTTGCTAAAACAGCAAATGTCGCATTCACTACCAGTAGAAGCACAAGTGGTGCTAGAGTACATTAGAAAAAATCTTGAATTCAAATCTGTATGAATAATTCATATTTAACCCTGTGCTAACATTCAGCAAAACAACAAGATCGTATTATTCAATGTGTTAATTAATAATTTACCTAATGTTTCGGACTCTGGAATGTTTCTCTGCATACTACACAACAGTAATTTAGTTATACCAGGATTTTTGCTATAACTGTCACAAAGCTGATATAATTTGATTACATTACATGATTACATTAGTGTAGGTGGAGCCTCATGACACAGATTGGAACAGGAATATGGACTAACAAAGACCAGTGTAACTTAAATGAATGCTCTGGAACAACTGGTTACTGACTATTTCCGTGTAGTCAATTACATCTATCATTACATTTGGGAGATGTGGCTGGAGTCTGTGCTAACTATATTTCAATGGCATTGTGGTGTACATTTATTTATTCAACACACTGTTTTAACCGTAGTAAATAACAAATTTCTCTCTGGTAGCAATGGGACTTGAGCTCGCAACTTTATGGTAATCAGTGCAGTATCAAAGCTCTTGCTGCTACATACACTGCAATATAGATACATGCATATGCATATATCTGTGCATTGTTTTCCACTGTAGCTTTTGTGTATCTCTTTAAACAGGATTCTTGGTTCAAAATTGTTACAAGGAGATAATTTGATTCAAAAACTCAAAAAAAGACTCAAAAACTTTAGAGTAAGAAGTTTGGTGTCAGTGCATTAGAAAATGATACAGAATATATGATCCATTTCTTCTTTGTCAGCCTTACATTGCTAGACAACCACGATCTGCATGAAGTAAGTGAAGTAAGTGCTGTCCAAGCTTTGAACCAGTTAAGCCCATGTCATTTGTAGGCATGTTTAACTGCACCCTTTTTTCAACTGCAACTCACTCTCTCAGCCACTACATTTGTTACAGTACTACACACCCAGAATTTTTAATTTGTATATAAGAAATCATGAAAATGCTAGAGAGTAATTAACTAAATAACTAAAATATACAGTCAGGTCCGTATATATTTGGACACTGATACCCCACCCCACCCCCCACTGCCCATTTTTAAATGGCTCAAAAGTATTTGGACAAACTAACATAATCATGAACATTAGGATTAGTTTTAATACTTGGATGCAAATTCTTTACAGTCAATGACTGGCTGAAATTTGGAACCCACCAATCATTACCAGATACCGAGTTTCCTCCCTTGATATGCTTTGCCAGGCCTTTACTGCAGCTGCCTTTAGTAGTTGCTTGTTTGGTGTCTTTCTGCCTTCAGTTTTGTCTTCAGTAAGTATGCTCAATTGGGTTGAGGTCAGGTGACTGACAAGCCCATTTAAAAACACACCATTTATTTGCTTTAAGAAGCTCTTGGGTTGCTTACGCAGTACTTTTTGGGTCACTGTCCATCCGTACTGTGAGGTGCCATCCTATCAGTTTTGCAGCATTTGACTGAATCTGAGCAGAAAGTATAATTCTATACACTTTAAAATTCATCCTGCTACTTACATCAACAGTCACATCATCAATAAACACCAGTGACTCAGTTGCATTGCCATACATTCCCATGCTATATCACTGCCTCCACATGTTTGACAGATAATGTGGTATGCTTTGGAACACGAACCCTCCTTTTCCTACTCCATACTATTATCTTCCCATAATTCTGGTACAAGATAATCTTGTATGAGAATTGGGCAGGCTTTTTTAGAGTTTTTTTTTCTTTATCAAAGTCTAATCTGGCCTTCTAATTCTGTTCTTGAGTGTTACCAGTGGTTTACATCTTGAGGTAAACCATTTGTATATACATTCATGGAGGTGTCTTTTGATTACAAAAGTGATTTGATACACCTACCTCCTCCAGAGTGTTCTTGACTTGGCTAGATGTTGTGAAGAGGTTTTCTTCAACAATGAAGAATTCTGAAATCATCCACTTTAGCTGTCTTCCCTGGTCTTCCAGGCCTTTTGGTGTTGCTGAGCTTGCCAGTTCATTCTTTTTTTAAGAATGTACCACATTGTTTATTTGGCCACTACTAAAGTTTCTGCTATCTCTCTGATTTTCTCAGCCTAACGATGGCCTCCTTCACTTGCATCGATACCTCATTGGACTGCATATTGAAAGTTCCCATGAACAGCTACCAAATGCAAATTCAATGCTTGGAATCAACTCCAGACCTTTTATCTCCTTAATTTGTCATGAAATAATGAGGGAACAGGCCACAGTTGGCCATTAAACTGCTTATCAGTCAATTGTCCAATTACTCTTGAGCCTGTGATAATGGAGGGACTATGTAAAAAATGGCTGTAATTCCTAAACAGTTAATGTAATTTTTTTTATTAAACCTCTTGAATTAAAGCTGAAAGTATACACTCAAACACACCTTGATTGCTTAATTTCAAATCCAATGTGGTGGTGGTGGTGTACAGAGGCAAAATTACAAAAATTGTGCCACTGTCCAAATACTTATGGACATGAATGTACATGTTTTTGTTATCTGGCTGAGGTTGAAAAAGTTGTCATATAGATAAAGAGATAGTGGATAATGTGCAAGATGGCCTAGACAGTATAACATTTTTATGTGGGGGACATCATTGTCAGTGCCAGGTTAGCATCAGTCTTTATACTAGAATAAAGCATTGCAGCTGAACATAACAGTGTGCATTAATGGGATTTGTTAATTAGGCTAAGTAAATAAACATTGCCTCTTCTGTTGTGGGTTTAAGGACTTATGGGATCCTGTTCAAGACAGCTGCATTTGGCTTCAATAGAGTCATAAGACCGATTCATAAAACATTGTCACAGTGTGAGTAACAACACAAAACATTGCTTTGTGCTGTGTGTATATGTGTGTGTGCAGGATAACAAGCAAAACAAAGCAAGAGAGATGGTTGATAAGATAAATTCCAAACTGCCCATGACTTTGAAAAAAATTGATAGGCAAAGGAAATCATCAAGGATGAATGGCAAGAAAGCCCTGTTATATACTATTCCAGTGACAAAGAACACTTGTCTTATCAGCTGACATTTGATCGGGGTGCAGACCAACAGGGTAGTTGATTGCTCTCTAATGCTGTAGAAATGGAGGAAGGAAATAAATCAGAAGAGATTTACAGGCGTTCAGACAATAGCCCAGATTATTCTTGACCCTTTTGAATTGGGAAGATGAGGTACTGAATTAAGTATTCAGCCAAATAAGGAAAAAATAACAGGAGAGAAGACAGCAAGAGATCAGGTAGTCCCAAGGATAGCTCCTGCCATATCTGATGAACTGAGTGACAAGCTGTAAAAGCTGGCAGGATAGAGCTGTTTTGCCATTTACAGAAGAGCTATAGGCACCTATCAATCAGTCATGTCAATGTCAAATTTCAACCAGCCATAAGGTAACACTTGCTGACATCCACAAAATTTTCAAATGCATCTGCAATTTTCAAATAATTGTTAGCGTGAACACTTCTACACTATAGTACAAGCCTTTGTGATAAAATATGCTTATGTGGAAGTTTCCTAATTAGTATTTACTCATACTTCATTTGAAGCCAAACCTCTCATAAATATTTTCAAGTCAAAAGAGACTGTATTAAATGATTTAGACTGAGAGATGACTTAAGAGTAAGCTTTGTAGGTGAAACAATTAGTCAGGATAATCCAAATGTAGGAAGCTGCTGAGATCTCATAAGAGAGAATTAAGCTCTGTTGCAAATATTCCTTAAGTACCTTTCAAAGACGTGTGCTGGTGGTGCCTTCACCAACTTCCACTGTGTAAGCCATCCAACCATAATGCCAGCAGTGTTATAGCCACAAAATAAACTATAGGATTTTTTTTGGCCCCTTGTGGCAGCTCTTGGGAATTGGTGGTTTAAAGGTTAAGTCTAGAGGCTTTAAGCTACATAAGATTTGTTGCTTTAACTGAAGAGATGCCATGTCAATGAAAAGACAGTATCCTTTGGTTACTGATGGCCCAAAGTATAGTGCTTTAATATTTTAACATTTATTCAATTAAGGGGCAAAATGACTGTTTTCTCTGAACATCCTGAAATACTGGAACTGCATCCTTAATAAAGTTGTATTTATGGCCAATAGTTCTAACCTTTACAACTACTGCAGAGATGAAGTTAAAGAATAAAAAAATACCTACATGCACACCGCCAGTAAATGGGAAATTATTCCTTTTGATATAATGTCCATGTCAAATTCAGCTGATAATCGATCTGTCAGAAGAGGAACATTAATGCTGCATTTAGACTGCAAGTGCTTAGTGATCTATTCCCCTCTGACCAGCTTGTGCTCCTGAACTGACCCCCATGCTCAAAACAGTGATGTTTATGGCAGAATTTTAAAATGTTAGAAGAGAGAAATGGCTAATGATATGGAGATTTTCATATTTTTGACAGATTTTAGTATACATCTGCAAGACTTGTGAGACTATGAATAAAAACCAAGTTTATGGATCACAAAGTGATTGTACATTTGGAAAATAACAAATAGCTGATCATACTTACAATTGTCATTCAATGTAAATCTAGCTTGTTAATTAGCCACATTAATAGAAATGACATGAATTACAACCAGATGAAATGTATAATTAATGATTGCTTTCACATTCACATAGTCTGCTTGCATCTGCTCATGAAATTTGGCTCGCATGCATTTGTAAACTAAAGCTTTAATTAAATCTGATTTTAGTTAAATATGACCTATTTAAGTTCTATAATGAAAAAACTCTAACCACAACACATAGAGTTCACATAAAATAACTACCTGAAGGTGAGGTTGTAAAAAGGTTTCGTTTTCTACCTGATTTCAGCTTTAAGCAGTTTATAAAAGCAGAGCACACTTTTATAACTGCCTTTTTATTGGCAGCAACCTCAGATTCAGCTTCACTGAAATTAATTTTTCCCTACACTGTTTCCTCAAATGTTCCTTGGATCTTGATAGTCTTGCTGAATGCCTTCCTTTTATTTCCACATATAGCAATATCTGCATAAATTAGGGCACACTTAATGTAAATGAAATGAAGGCTATGGTATATGAGGGTAAATTGGGGTGTGTTGTATGCATGTGACATTTAAATAAGTGACTAGTGGGTGGGGGCTTGTATCCATGAATAAGATGATTCATCATGATTCATTGTCTTTACGTTGTATGAAGATTTCATGAATTGGATCACGTCAATCTATATGCTCAAATCTGTGTTCTTTTCTACACATATTTGATGTATAAGGGTCAATGTCAGAAATCTCATCAGACATGACACACATGATTCGAGAATTAAATTCCACCTAAGATTAATTTCTGCCTGCTTGAATTTATTACCAATGCCAAACTGGATTAATATAAAAGATAAGATTCCATTGTGACTGCTCAGACTGAAGATGCATTGCCACATATCATATCTGTTTCAGATTTAAGTGTCACACATGTAAGTGGTGACACCTTGTGTAATTTTTGATTTGTTTCAGAAACAATTAATAGAGCCTATATTAATTAATTTAGATTATGTGTTGATAAAAATGATTTTGTAATTACTTTTGGGCAGTGGTAGTAATTATAGCAGTGGCACTGATTGCATTTGCAATCAATTTGCAATCTGATTAAACAAAAAACATTGATTTCCCAGTGAGAAAGCCCAGCAGTCAAAGCCATTCCCAAACTCCCATAATGCATTTCTCTATGCCTGTTCCACCTGCAGCAATAGACCAATCACATAAATTCAATTTGTGAAATGAACAAGCAGTCAATTCAAGTTAGATAATGGTCAGGTCAAAATAATGTCTTGTGCTTTGCTAAAATTAGATTTTTCCCCTCATGTTAATTGATGACCAGGGTCCATTGATGAGGGGTGCAGTTTGAAAATATGTCCAGCATCCATCCCTGTTTTATTATAGTGGGATTTTAAATAAAAGTGGCTCAGGCTATGACATGTTGGTGTTTCAACAGTTAGTTTTTCGCATGTAGCAGTGTTCAGGTACCATTTCCACCCATTCTGCCTTGTAGTTAAATGTCAATTTTTGTAGGACAATTTATTTTGTAGGCCTATTTATTTTGCAGTTATGTAGTGAGGTTTTTAAACTATTCAAATGTCAACATTTCACACATCAAATAACACAAGAACTTGAAGTTTCTTCTATTCAAAAGAAGAATGTTCAGTCTATTCAATCTCAATGTTTATTGTGTTAATTAAATTTTACTTGTAGTATTTCAATGGAAGAAACTTCAAGTTCTTGTTTTATTTGAGCATGTGAGCCTAGTGAGAATACACAGTGACCTTTTTCTCTGGAACAATGGACAAGCCTCTTATGAGGAGGCGGATGGAACTGTCAAGCGACTTGTGTTCTAATCAGGCTGTTTTTGGACAGCCTCCAGCACACTGAACAGCTCAAAGCCTGCAACTGCGCTCACTCCCAGCTGCTCAATCAGATCATTTATGGTTTAAATGAAAGATTAATTCTGTCCATTCTTGGGGAGCAAAAAGAAAAGGGTATTTGAGAGAGGGACAAAGCAGTTAAACTCATGCATTTCGAAACACTTTAAGACACATTAAGACATGTATTTATGATTACAGCAGAATCTTGCTAATTAAACTAACGGTGTTAAAACACTTGTGATGTATACCCTTGGAATCAGCTTTGTTCAGTGCTAAGCAAGTGTTGCAGTAACAAGATTTTACAGTTTTTGTGATTTTTCCTTTATACACCACCACAATGGATTTGAAATAAAACAATCAAGATGTGATTGAAGTGTAGACTTTCAG
>CM074919.1:21659292-21671344 GCA_037576815.1 Pangasius larnaudii
GAAGGCAGAAAGACCCACAAACAAGCAGCAACTGAAGGTGGCTGCAGTGAAGGCCTGGTAAAGCATCTCCAGGGAGGAAATTCAGTGGAAACTTTGTGATTTCCATGGGGTCCAGAGTTCAGGCAGTCATTGACTGCAAAGGATTTTCATCCAAGTATTAAAATTATGGTTATATTTACAATTATAAATAATAATCACTTTGTCCAAATACCTTTGAGCCCCTGAAAATGGAAGTACTTTGCTTAAAATGGCTAAATGGTAAATGCCATATTTTTGTAGAACCTCTTAAAATAAAGCTGAAAGATTACACTTGATTTTGCACATCTTGATTGATTTATTTCAACTCTTTTGGTGTGTTGTGTAAAGGCAAAATCATACAAACTCTGTCTGTCATTGTCCAAATACATCCGGACCTATATATATATATATATAGTGCAGGATAGAGTGCTACAGTCATAATAAAAGAGGCCATTGAAAATTCTTGACAATTTAAGTTTAATACTTGAAAAATCAAACATATAAATGTTGTTTTCTTTTTTTAGCTCACTTTTTCAAAACACTTCACACAGTTAGCACAGTAGCACTATATGTGGACCAAATTGTAAATACATTTTTATGTACACAGTCTTCAAAATCCTTTATTAGTATATTTAGTATAACAAATCGCAATGTGCAAATTGTTGTATCCGCTCAGAACTAAGTTCAATATTTCTGTTTGTTTAGAGTGTACATTAGTGTGCACCTCTTGTCTGGGAATAACACCACTGCGCTGCAGTTAAAAAGGATGGATTCTACTAGTGATAAAGACATGATTATTGAACATCCTTGGCCATAATTATCAATATTTATGAGCATGAAATATTCACACGGTAATGGATACACATTTGTTTCTTACCTGTGGAAACCAGAAATTAAAATATTATCTACATCCAAAACTTTAAGCACCAATTTAAGGCGAGTAGCATTATCTTTTTGGTAATTATTTTTGATTACTTAGCTTGTTAAGGTGAGAGGGTGATCAGGAGTGATAGCATTAGGTACTGAGCATTTTATGCTAATGTGATTAAGCAGTGACTATCAAAACTGTTATGGCAACTGTTTTGGAGCATGAAAGCTGACCTCAGAAATTTAGCCTAACAGCTAGCATCAGTCAATGTGAAATAATGGGCACTGATGACAAGCATTATTATTCATATTGCAGCAAAATCCCAATCTTAGCTATTTATTTCAGTGCTATATAAATTAGTGTATGCCCATTAACATTAACTGACTACATTTTTCCAGAACTGAACCAAGTGGAGTAAGACCTCTTTGTATCTGTTGCTTATTTGCTGATGTTGTTTTACAGTTCAGTAATATGAACTGTCTTACTAAGAGTGGTTTACAAATAGAAAAGCAAAATCTCTTAGTTATTGCATACCCTGTACAAGGTATGTGTTCTGCCCTATTTCAGTATTTCACTACCAAAATGAAAAGCAATATGTTTCTCAATACTGCACAAAATGTAAATGTCGTTCTTTCTTTCTTTCTTTCTTTCTTTCTTTATTTATTATTTTATTTTTACAAATAGAATAAGGCTTTCTCAGTGAAATCCCTCACAATGGGGCACAGGCACTGGTCAGTACCAGCACTCGTTAACACAGGCATGTTGCTATTTTGATTGTGTGCAAACCATTTTTTAAAATAATTTTATAATTGTTTATGATCTGTTACCATTTAGTGATCATAAATTAACATGAAGCACTAACTTGGGTGGAGTGAAGTAAAAGAGGATGTGGCATTTAAAATCTACCAGTTCAGACATAGTGAAGACTTTCACTTTTAAATTGTATTTTTGTGTCTATTTTTATTGTTCTCCTATCGATATACAAATATAGAGTGGGTAATGTACTGTGCATTCAAAAACATGGTGCAACATAAATGACAATATAGAACTGATATGTGGGACAAGGACAAGAAGAAGATTTACTGTCATTGTAACATGCACGTAACGAAATTTTACTTGGCAACACTCATAGAGCAGCTTTCAACAGTAATAAACACAAGAAAATATAACAATATAATGAAATAATATAACTATAATGATAAGACACCGAACATAAAGAACGAGATAAGATAACAGGACAACATAAAGAGGGGTAGAGCATTATGGGTAACTACAAAGTAAACACTACCCATGTAAACACTACCCACTCTGAAATCTGAATTAGTCACATAATCATCTCAATATTTTCTCAGGCTTCAAATGTAGATTTCTGTTGCATTTCCGTTCTTTCAGTTAATTCCTGCAGAAGTGACCCAAAGCTACATAATTTGAAATGCAACCAAGCCTGTGTCACTGCTCCACTTTCACTGCCAGACAAAGTCTAATGCCAGTTACTGAACTCATCACAAACTCTTTCAAAAGTGGAACAAACAGCATTCACTGAGTTATAATAGTCTTTGGCATCTATTGTCACTGTTTCAGCATTTGCAGATAAACACAGTCCTGTGATTATTTATCCAGTTCATAAACCATCTGTAATTGGAAAGATGAATAATTTCTATAATTGGAAAGATGGATAATATCGATCTGTTTTTGTATTTTAATAATAATAATAATAATAATAATAATAATAATAATAATAATAATAATAAAGGAAGAAGAACAAGAACAAGAAGAGAAGACCCTCATACATCTTTGTAAATTTCTTTGAGCCAAAGTAAAAACAGGAATGACTCTAGAATGAATAAATTGAATTTTTCATTAGGCAGAAAACTAGCAGAGAATACAGTGTGAGCTTCGAAGACATGGAAGTGTGAGACAAAAAGCTTTTAAGACAAACTTGGCTATGTCTAGACCTGCATAAATAGTTTGCTTTTATTCCCTTCATGTCAGATGCTTCTCGTTTGTGACCCCTGCAACCTCTCTTTTCCTGCTGGCATGGTTGCCAGGGAAACAGTGTAATGGAGAGAAAGGGTGGTTGAGGTGGAGAGGGTCTCTGAGGTCTGCCTCTCCCCTATGTCTCTTATTTGGTATGGCCTGCTGATTTTGTTATGTCTAATTATAAACAGAATCTATAGAGCTTAGAGTTATGGCACTGAGACAAGCTGAATACAAATGAGCTGACTGGGCAAGAAAATAACATGTAACAATCAAAAATGTACCAAACAATTACCGCTCTGCCTGCAGGGCAGTTGCTCTACTTGAGTGTCCAATTGCAGTTTTGCAGGAACAGTGTGTGTGTGCAGTGTTGGTACCTATGACAGAATGACCCACCACCTGCTTCATCACCTCACGCAGATGCAGTTTCACTACAACAGTCAAGAACACTTGCTTTTCAAGGTATGTGAGCAATGGCCAACACCAGTGTCAGACACAGAAAGAGAGGATAACATCAGGTTGAGCTACTGTATAAGAAAAATACTGTGTGTCAACTCCAAGATATTTGGTGCTGCTGTTCCCTTTTGGTATCACATCAGGGAGACCACTGACCACCTATAACTTTGCAGTGAGACTGAAAATTTGTGCAACACTGCCAAGGCTGCTATGCCATTCTTACTTTTTTTCTATGTGTTTGCCTTGTGTTTCCTCCCTCAAGGACATAGCAATAGCTTTGTGGGTAATGTGCACTGGAGGGCTGGTGTGTGAAGTGCAGCTGGTGTGTCTCCCTCTGCACCTTCTGACCCATCTCATTTGTGACTTATCTCTCCATCTCAGCTTCCACTTGCCTCTCCTTCACTTTTATTAAAATAGGAAAGGGTTGCCATAATGCCTCCCACAGACTGAACTCATTGGTGATGCGTCTTAATACCCAACATCGATAAAGCAAAAAGTTCTTTTAAAGTAGGAGTGTAATGCAATTTTAACAGCTATCCCATTAGATGCCAATTCTGTAGGAGTTGTGCTGATGTGTGAAGGGAGAATAGCTGGTGATAAATTGCAGTGAGAGCTGTGAAATTTGCTTTGTTAATTGCGTGGGTGGCTGCAGGAATAGAATACTGAGAGAGCCCCATTTGACTGCTTCACTGAGCAAATTTTATAGCCATCCATGGACTGTCCATTTCCATGGACTGTGCAACATACTTTCAGCAAGCAATTAGCAATAGATCAATAGAATCACTGCTAGCTGGCATGGAAATAAATTACACTAAATATACAGTCCAGCACTCATTTATCAAGACTGTGTGTATCCTATAGCTATATAGGTATACATTCGTCAGGTCATGTTGTTACAGAAAAAGTCGTTTTTAACTATTAACAAGTATTATCCACTTTTACAATACATTGTGTCTGTACAGACACATTTCAAACCAGCTTGGACAAACAAGCTTGTCATCTCAATTCATTTAATGACTAAACTGCACTACTAGAACACAAACATGCCAGAATATTTTATCAGAACAGCAGCTCTACTAACAAGAACACTTTGTTGTGTCAGCACAAAAAGAACCTCTAAGAACTGGTGACATTACAGTAGGTGCACTATATAAGTACAGTATGTATTGATGATGTAGCATTTTACCTCACTATAGTGTAGTTTGTATACTAATTGTTGATTTTCCCTTGGTTGGATTTTAATAACAAACAGAATAGCATTTTGACTGCATAGAATACTGTATATCATACAGGAAAACATCAGTTAAAAAATGAAATGTGCTAGAAAGAAAATAAAAAATACTAGCATTACAGAAAAAAATAAACTTGATCATAATCTTTCTACCTTTCCTTTAGTTTAGTTAATAGTAAATTATGTAGGAGAAAAAGTGACTCCATTTTTATTGGACTGTAAATCAGTATGTGCCTGCATAACTGCATGCCTTTTTGGCCCATGGAAATGTCTGCACTTTTTCTTTCCTGTTTCCTTCCATAGAGATCTGAAAAATGAAATGAAGCCCTGATTCAGGATTTATGGGATGATATTACTGCACATATTGTGCTGTTGGCACCTCTGACTCACCGTGGCCCTTTTCTCCATCTCTCTATCATTTTTAGTGTTTTGACTGTAGTTCAAATACATGGTATTGTGTGTAATTTAGCTAAATTCTTATACATTTGACATCCAAACTCCTATTTGGTTGAAGGAGTGAAAATTATGTTATCAGGAATGGATTTTGTGTCAAAACAGTTCACATTGAACACTGTTGCACTGAGCAACTTTGTGAAGAGTTCTGAAAAAGTGAAGCATTTTATATAGGAAGTTAACATTTTATATTTTGTTATATTTATATTATATTATATTGTATAATATATTTATATTTTGTTTGTTTGTTTTTAGTTGTCTTGCATGTTTTCCTCTTGTCTGTGCCAGATTCCTCTGGGTACATTTCCTGAATTCAGTTATGGCTGAATTATGGATTTGGAGTGCTCTATATGCTTGCTCTTGACATGGTATACTAAATGACATTTTATAACCATAAAAATCCCCAAGTTATCTGTTACCCTAAAGGAACTATGCCACACTAACACACATTTCTCATATATTAATGCAGTTTTCTGCTAATGGCAAATGACACCTCAGCTTCGTTATTCAGTTGATTAATTTGAACTAACACCTATATGTAATGTGCAAACACTCAGTTGTGAACTTGAGACTCTTAATTAGACATTTTAAAACCTGAACACATGCTTCAAATGAAAAGCTTCAGGGGAGTTAAAAGACTGAAAAAAAATTATTCATTTATTCATTTTTTTAACCGCTATATATTAGCCAGTGTTGCTGTGGAACCGCAGTCTGTCCTGGGAACACTGAATGGGACGTCTGTCCATGTACATTAGGGGACCAAGCACACACATTCATTCAATCCATTTACTGGTGTCCTTTTTTGAGGTGGAAGAAATCAGAAAATCAGAGAACCTGAAGGACACCTACTCAGACATGGGAAGATTATATCTCCACACAGACAGTAACCCAAGCTCAAGACTGAACCAGAAATGGAGACCTTTTAGTTTTTTGTAAGGTACATCTCTGTTACATAAAGCTGTGTTTTGAAGAGACTACTAGAATATACTCCATAAAACCCATAAAATCAAATCATGACCACATGTCAACAACTAGAGAGAAAAAATATTGCTCTTGTATTCCATAATTTATTAGCATCATGTTTGCGAGTGCCCATGGCTAGATTTGTACTTACAACGTGGGTGCCATGGCTGGATCTCGGCTGAATTAATTCTGGTCCCTCAAAGTATCAGTGACATTTTGGATGCAAAGCAATAATCCCCAGCTACACTGTTATTAATTACAAGGGTGCCATAAACAAAAAACGGAATGGTTGATCTGGTCCTTCTGTACCTCTCTTTGTTGAGCTACACATGCTACTCCTGAAATACCAGTGATATATCCTGATGCCCTACTTCTGGTTGCTGATCACTCACTGCTGCTGGGGTGGCCCCACATGGACGACCTGAAGATCAGATGGATTTCTGGGGATGGTGCCACTTGGGGGCCATGGAGATATCTTGGGGATCTCATATGGGGAGGTGTACTATGATGGCTTGGGACGGTGCAATTGCTCTCAAGGTTTCTTCCTCATATCGTCTCAGGGAGTTTTTCCTTGCCACAGTCACCTATGGCTTGCTCATTAGAGAAAAATTCACATATTTACAATTTATTGTGTTTTAATTTAATTTGAATATATTTATTTCTGTTTTGTGACAATGTTCATTGTTAAAAGCGCTATACAAATAAAATTGAATTGAATCGAATTGAATTGAGTGCTTGCTGTTTTTTCCTTTTTCCTGTTTTTCAATTACCAGCCACAAAGGCTGTGGCTTCTATCTTTGATATCTATCTTTGTGACTATCTATTTCTAATATGTATTTATTTATTTGTTTGTTTGTTTGTTTGTTTGTTTTGCTGATGATTGCACAGGATGAGCATGTGACAATCTATAACCATTTTTGTGTAGATGTAGTTTGACCTGATCATGTTGCCTGGGGTGGACATGTGCCATGAGATAAAATCTGAGCTTTTTACCTACTGATTGTGTCATTAAGTTCCAGCAGTGTAGATAGTGGAAATAGTGGCTTTGAGCATGTTATTACACTACAAGTATGATCATGCCAGTCATGCTGAGAAAATGAGAGATAATAAACTGTCAAACCAGAATTATTGGGGGAAAAAAGGAAGCAGTTAAAAAAGGATAAAAATTATCCCAGGCTTTCTTAAGAGTTGGCTGGTTATCATGAGAATTATTTTAATTTTTTTTTTTGTCTTTATATCTTGTTAGCGACCAAATGTCCCACAAGGATATAAATATTTGACAGTTTTTGACCTTGTGGGGATATTTGGCTGGTGTGTGTGTGTGTGTTTGTGCAGGTACATGGGGCTGCTCATTACCAAGCAAGATCTTTGGGAACTTAAGTCAGTATTTTTTGGGACTAAAACAGTGTGACTCCAAGACTATGGAGTCTATATAGACACAAACTGCCTCTACATAGACAAAACAGCTTGATACAATACATACACAGGAAGACATAGGTAATGACACTGTACTGTAAACTATGTTGATAATTGCATAATTCTATATGTGCTACATGACAGTTTTGATGTTTTACTAATATTTTAAATATTACGCTCTGCATATACACCATTCAGCCATAGCATTAAAACCACCTGACAAATACTGTGTAGGTCCCCCTTATGCTGCCAAAACAACTCTGACGCATCGAGGAATGGACTCCACAAGATCTCTGTGGTATCTGGCACCAAGGCGTTAGCAGCAGATCCTTTAAGTCCTGTAAGTTGTGGGGCCTCCATGCATCGGACTTGTTTGTCCAGCACATGCCAGTTGCTTGATTGGATTGAAATCTGGGGAATTTAGAGGCCAAGTCAACACCTTGAACTGTTTGTCATGTTCCTCAAATCATTCTTGAACAATTTTGTAGTGTGGCAGGGTGCATTATCCTGCTGAACACTGGAATATCTTTGCCTCGAATGTAATGATGTAAAAGAAAACATGATTCAACAGATCAGGCCACTTTTTCCATTGCTACATGGTACAGTTCTGATGCTCACATGCCCATTGTAGGCGCTTTTGGCAGTGGACGGGAGTCTGCATGAGCACTTTGACTGGTCTGTTGCTACACAACCCCATACAAGCTGAGATGCACTGTGTGTTAAGACACCTTTATATCAAAGCCGGCATTAACTTTTTCAGCAATTTGTGCTACAGTAGTTCTTCTGTGGGATCAGACCCCACGCGCATCAATGGGCCTTGGGTGCCCATGAAGCTGTCACTGGTTCACAAAGGAAGTTGTCCTTCCTTGGACCATTTTTGGTACATACTAACCACTGCTGGGAATACTGGGAACACCCCACAAGCCTTCCCTTTCCTTCTCAGTTAACATAGTCTCACAGCCTGAAGTAACTGTACTTCTTCAGCTACCTGAAATACATGGTATGAGGTTGTAGGAGCAGCACATAACATGGAACTGCTATAAGAGCCACTCCTGCTATTTAATTGATAACAGTTTCAAGCCCCTAATTCATCTGTTGTCATCTAATGAAAATAAAAACTAATGGTCTAGCTTTCCCACTGAAGATACCTTTGGCTCATATGCGAAAAAACATATGTTACAGAAAGTGTTACCCTACTGATATTGGTCAGTTAATTTATATAATATGGCAAAGGTACGATATATGCTTCCTTTTTGTTTCTGTAAAAATTCTCAGTTGTTTTTATCTAGTAAAAGGCTTTCATCTATAAAAGTGCTGTTTGAATAACACTGTTTGATTCTTCACATAGGGCTTCACATTGAATTGACATACCTTTGATGGAGAACCTTAGGATTAGACACTTCAGAGAGAGCAGATTTTTCATGGTTCCTGCTTGTTTCCTCCAAGAAATGGGTCATGCAAGAACTGTATATGCCTGCATCCTTTTCCAACTGTACTCACATCAATGCATTTTCCATCAGTACATTTCTCTTTCTATAAAGGACACAATATTGCATTAGGCATCTGTCGATCACACTTTCAGGGC
Source organism: Pangasius larnaudii (assembly GCA_037576815.1). Classification (NCBI taxonomy): domain Eukaryota; kingdom Metazoa; phylum Chordata; class Actinopteri; order Siluriformes; family Pangasiidae; genus Pangasius; species Pangasius larnaudii. The sequence goes on from CM074919.1 coordinate 21,668,260, forward strand.
TGGTTATACAGTGAAATTAATTAACATGGATCAGCTATCTGAACTCAGTTTCACCAAAGCAACTAAATAATAATAATAATGAACTTTCCACACTGACATTTGTGAAGGAGAGCTTCTAGATATTAAGTATTGGTTCAATTTTAAAATTTTAGATAGCTGTTGAATTTCTGAAATAAGCCACTTTTATTTTTTTCCCCCTATCTTTGTTTAATTTGATTAAATTACATCCTAGAAGTGTGAGATGGTTAGTAGTATGTGGAGTGAAATTGTACAGAGAATGTAAACAGAAAACTGGGCTTGACATTTGCATTATTGGCTTGACATTTGCATCATGTCTCTAGTGTAGCTGTGCAAGTGATACTGGCATCAAAATTCTATTAATTTATCTGTGATGAAATCCATTAAATCAGCAGATGCATTATTGGATTATTACAGGTGCGGATAACTTAAGTGTAGCTGCGAGCTAAAAAACAACCTAAATAAATAAATAAATAAATAAATAAATAAATAAACCAATCAATCAATCACAATAAATCCCCAGAAGCTTGTAATTGGCTCTGCTATGTCACACATTTGCATAAGCATTTTTTTTTTTTAAATGAGGCCTGCCCCTCAATGTAATTTGTAAAATTTTAATTAAATGAAATAGAAATGAAATAAAATACCAGCAAATAGCAGAAAACATAAGTGGTGGAGTGATGGAGTACAGTCAAATTTGCTGTTGTCTGATCATTGCAAACAAGCTTGAAGAGTCACAAGTAAGGTGTATTAGACTTCCTGACAGTACACTTTGTTTTCAGAACGTACCTATTTATCTATCTTCTTTATAGGCTGCTATTTAGGTTTACATCAAACATTGCAAAGTTCTTACAATATAGGCTACATGCAGTCTGCACTTGTTTTGTGCAGTAATTTAACACAGTATTTAAATGAGATGACAATAAAATGAACTTTATTAGTGGATAGTTGAAATATATGAAATATGTTAGAACAATAGTGCTGATTTGAGATCAGCTCTTTACATCTACATAGTGATAGAGAGATTAATATTTTGAGATGCAGATATTTTGGTTTGCACAGTAGGTGTGGAATAACATACTGTATATCAATTATCAGTGCACTAACCTTCTTTCTCTTCAGCTTATATTTGACGTAGGGGTGGCAGAGGGCAAAGTTAGACTTCATGTTGTCATTCACTCAACATGGGTCAGAGAAATAGCCTGTTTACATTACACAACACTTGAGTGGTTCATAAATATTAATCCTGCTACAACAGAGGAGGTAGAATTAACCAGCCAAGAGCTGTTGGTTCCTTGCACGGAAACATTTAAGACAGGCACACATAATAGAATAGATGGATAGGATAGCGGTTTCTGATCAATACTTATCTACACTTGTAAATATAGAGAGGGAACAAGGGGATGAAATGCAGATGTAGCGGATGAGCACAGCTGTTTAAATATAGCTGTTTTCTTATAACCTGTCCCTATATGGTACAATGCTATATGACCATGAGCCACCAGAACAGCTTTAATGCACATTGACAGATTCAACACATCTCTTAACTAAACAAGACATTTATTTTTCAGTTTATGTACACCTACCTTGATGGATGGATAGATGGATGGATACAGATGGATACAGCATAGCTTATTATTGTTATGATTATTATTTCGACACCAATTAATGGCTATGTTTACACGCACATCAAATTCTGTTTAAGGTCTATATTCGTGTTGCAGCCATATTCTGAATACAATGTTTATATGTGTACAGGCATCTGAATATCCCTGTATGCCTGAATTGCCATTCATAAATACCTAGCCTACAACTAAGTATCCGTTAGCACCCACAATTCCTTGTGGACTGAGCATGTGCATAGGACAACACAATTGTTAGCATAAATAACAGTATTGCATTAATGTTCAACTCATCAGCACATAATACTAAAGTGCAGTGTATACAATAGAACAAAAAAAAATGTGTATGCCTCTCATGCAAACTGACTTGGTATAGTAGGCAGACATAAAAAGATGAACTGTAGGGGTAAGTCAGCAGGTCTAACATGCAGATCAGTTAAGTAGTCTGATGACCTGAAGAAGCTGTTCATAAATATGGATTTGCTTTGGATGATCTGTAACTTTCATCCAGATGGGAGGTTAGTGAATAGATCATTGGTGGTGTGAGAATCAGCTATCTCAATTCTGCAGACCTTCCTTATACATCCACCATTTTGGTGTAAATGTTCTTTATAGGAAGAAGATGGAAAGTCTTGCCATTATAACTGCCTGATACAGAACATTGCATCAGATGGACTACAGAGACAAGCACTCCCAGAAAGCTCTGCATAGTTTCTCCTGTCATATAACTCATGTGCAGAGGGTTGTGAGCCACACATGGGGACTCAAGTTGCACACTGACTTACTCGGACTTGAACTTGAGACTGAAGACTTGTGAAATTTCAGCCTGGATACAAACATAAACAAAATAATAAATTAAGATCATAAATAATTCAGGAAATTGATTAAATTACCCTGCACAATTATTTATTGTACTGCTATTTGAGGGTAGCTGCAGCAGTAAAGCTTAACACAGAAAAAAGTCATGAAGCAGTGCTAGAGCAGAGCTGTTTTTATAGTGCGGTCCCCAAAAGGCAAGTCAGAAAAACAGATATCCTTTCTTATAGAAGATTAGAAAAGGTAACTAAAGTGCCCAATTTCTAAAACAACAGTATATCCAAAATGCACTACACACAGATTGGGTTTGTTTATCCTCACGTGGAAGAATGAATGCATTATAAGGATGCTAATATTAATACCGCTACAGACGTGTTGGTTATTGTTACTCATTTACTTTCTGGTATGTCTTTCTGGCACCACACACTACAAGAAACACAATGTGGGAAGCATGTAGATGTGTCATAATATAAATGATTAGGTATTAATCTTTATTTTGATCCACATTATTAAAAAAGGCCAGTAAAAGACCCCCGACTATGTAAGCGTTTGGGTCTGTTGACTTTTATATGCTGTTTTTGTGTTTGATTTATTGTATATAATGCAGTTTAGTAAAGACATGAAATTAC
>CM074919.1:21671444-21683944 GCA_037576815.1 Pangasius larnaudii
AATACAAGTAATTTCATGTCTTTACTAAACTGCATTATATACAATAAATCAAACACAAAAACAGCATATAAAAGTCAACAGACCTTTTTAAACAGTAGAAAATTAATGCATTTTAGTTTTATAAGAAACTTTGTTTTGATGGTTAAGTTTAGCCCAGCTGCTAAAATGTTGCTGTAGTGATCACACAGTGACACAATGCAAATAATCTGCCAGATGACATTCATTTTTTTAATTAGAGATAGTAATTTGGAGCAGCAGGAAGCATAGTGGCTGTCAATAATGTGGGTGGAGTCAAACAATGCATTAAATTTAAACAGTTTATGCAAATGAAGGATGAGGAGTCTTGTTTTTCTTTTTAATCCAACAACAGTAAGTGAGGGTAAACTATAAAAAGGTCAGTAAAGGTCAGTGCTATTATATATTTAAAGTGGTATATTAATGGCGTTTACCCTCCACTACACGCTATTCTCAAGCTTAAATCATGCTAGCGATATTTCCCTAAACAAGGGAAATACCTGGAAACGTTTCATTGCATTACCAAAAATAAATAAAACAATTGATTGGTTAAATCTTGATTAGTACATGTCTAAATGGTATCCAGGTCATTTATGGTGCAAAGGCATCATGCATCATGCAAACTACACATCATGCAGAAATGCATCATCATAACAGAGTCTTCCCATATATTTAACACTACAGTACATTTTCTAAATGTGACTTTAAAACAACTAGACATAATATTCTTTTAATAAATATAAGTAAGAATATTTAAGACTGAATGTATAAACAGTATTTAAACATGTTACTAGCAAACAATAAATTGATTTATTGATGGATGTGTCTTTTATTTCTTCAGGCACAATTCCATTAAGCTTACAATGTCCTTTATAAAGAAGATGTGACAAAATGAAGTTCAATACATGCAATCCATAATATCAATACACATTCAATCCAGAAAGCCGTCGATGAATAAGGAACAGGAGCAAAAGAAATGTGCTTCTTTAGCAGCATTGTACTCTCCTCTGTCAAACGCCACTGAAATTGATGATCTTAATGTGATTTAGATTTAGATTAGAACATCACTCATTTCCTCACAGGATACTCACAGCACCCTATACCATTAAAGATGCTTAATGAATGTATGATCCTTCTGTGTTCTTTAAACGCACACCCGAGGACATTTCAATGGACAACTAGCCAAATAGCAGCTTGTGTAAAATCATTTGACATATCTGTTCAACAACATCAAAGTCATGTTTTCAGCTCTGGCTGATCCCTTGTTGATCTCAGATAGTTTCTACACAGGTTTCTATGTACAACAAAATGGGGAGTGAGGGGTTATTTAGCTGGAAATAAAAAGAGGAGTGTTGTCTGAGGATTGGGTTCTTGGTGTTTAATGGGTACACTGAGTACTAGGTCAGTGAATGCACTGATCCAGTCCCCTTAGTAAGGGAGAATGACATTATAGCCTCGCTTGTCTTCTTCTCTTAATCTCCTGGTGTGCAGTTCTTTTGTGTGCCTCAGACTGACTTGCCAGGGCTGCACCGAGTAATTTCCTCATATGTAAGTTGCTTTGGATAAAGGCGTCTGCTAAATGAATAAATGTAAATGTAAACGTAATCATTACTTGATGTGCAGTCAAATGCACTTTGCAGGACACTGGCCTTGTTTTTTGGTTCACCAAAAGGTGCTCTAAGCATAGTGGTGTCTCCCAACAGGGCCTGGCATGACAGTGCCCAAAACTGCAATTTTGTAAGTAATATTTATATAGCTTTACCAGCTCTTGAAAAGTTAGTGGTGAGGCCAACGTGAATAAACCATCAGACCATTTTCTGGGGTAATTTATCACTGTCTGTCATATGATGTTGAAGTGAGACAAAATAGAACTATCACCTGCCTATTTTTATACTGTTTAATTAAAAAAAATTCAAACAGGTCATTTTATTACTGTCTTTAAAATGTGAATATGCAATGGCAGAACAATTGGTAGCCTTCTTATGGTCAGTAGTACTGTCTATATCTGCTTAACACTGTAACAGCAAAGAGACAAGAGACTTACATTTACATTTATGGCATTTGGCAGACGCCCTTATCCAGAGTGACTTACAAAAGTGCTTTGAAGCCTATCAAAAAATACATTCTCATACTGGCTCACTAGGTCACGAACTAGGAATACCATCAGACCAAAAATCTGTTGGGGAGGTAATAGACAAGCGCTCAGGCAATAAATTTTTTTAGAGTGCTAATTTAAGTACTTTAGGAAGAGGTAAGTCTTTAGACGTCGTTTGAAGACGGCCAGTGACTCAGCTGTTCGGACATCTAGGTGTGCATAGGCATTGTTTTCATTAGTGTTCTTAGGGGCCAAGCACCAAAGGTGCATAGGCACCTATTGTTTTCGTTAGTGTTCTTTTTATTATTCTGCTTCTTCTTCCACTCTTGAAACTATGGTAGTCTATAGAACCGTACATAGGAAAATTATGAAATTTGGCACAGAGATAGAGGACAAGCAGAGTCTGAAATGTTATCTGAGCAAATCTGGAGTTGCTATCTCAAACCATCTAGTGTCACCAACAGAATTTCACTCATGTTTCTGCTAATAACTTTTGAACTTTAAGGGCTAGAAACAAAATTCTTTTTTCTCTTATTCTTTAGTTTCAATTTCTGCCTGACTAGGTTTTCTGCCATTTAGACTGTTTGTCCAATTTTGATGAAATTGCTGAAAAAAAAATTAAATTTTTTTTTTTAATTTTTGAAAAAAAGCTGTCATCTTCAGACCATGCTGAAAAAAATTATGGAAGTGGATCAGTGAAACCATTCTCGAATAATAAGCAAACAAATTTGATGGCGAGCACTCCGAAATGGTTGTTAGGCTATATCGCCATAACGCTTTGATAACGCTATGATAACTATGTCATAGCCATTGTGAGTTGAGCCATGGTGAGTCAGCTGTACAGTTTCAGAACAATGCCATCTTGTTGTTAAAAATTATAATGCAATTTCAAATAAATGCTAATAGCTTTTGACTCCTTTTGCTTATTGTCATGTCACTAGTCTCGCTAGATTCCTTGGGTCATGCCGAGAATAATGATACCAATTACGCCATGGTCGGCTGAATTTGATGCCCCCCATTTTGAATTTCCTGAAAAATCTACTTTTTCGAACTCTTCCTAGACCGTTTGTACAATCTTCATGGAAATCGAATTAGATCATCTTCAGATCATGCCAACAAATTCCAGTTGATTAGTCAAACCATTCTCAAGTAACGTGTAAATGAATTTGATGATGAGCATGCCAAAATTGACATGAGGATATATCCCCGTAATGCTTTAGCATATTCAGACCAAACCATCATAGCCATCATAACTTGAGATCAAACTTCATATATGTTATAGCTGTCACGACTTGAGCATACCTGCATTGTTTTGGAACAGCACCACCTAATGCTCACGAGATATGAAAAAAGCTCATTTTTGCTTTCCGGACCATTCGTCCGATTTTCACCAAATTCGATTATCTTCAGTCCATGACAGCAATAAGTTATGGATTTCGAAATGTCGGTTCAAAACCAGTGATATACATTTTTCCTCAGTAGGCCATTTTATCTGTCTGCCATTTTGAGTCATGTTAAAAACGTACTTTTTTGGAGTCCTCCTAGACCATTTATCCAATCTTCACAAAATTTCACATAGGACATCATCAGAGTATGCTGGCAAAAAAAGGTCTTGATATCTCAAACTGTTTCGTATAGTGCACTGACATAGGGTTGCCTGTTCCACTGAAACATGATATGTAAATCATGACGCATGTGATGCTTGCTTATCTCCTTACTTTGCCTCTGTTGTGCTTGGCCCCATAATTGCTGCTTGCAGCTATATTTATTATTCTGCTTCTCCTTCTGCTTTGAGTCTATGGCAGCCCACAGAACCATACATAGGAAAGTTATGAAATTTGGCTCACAGATAGGAGGCAGTCTGAAATGTTACCATAGCAAATTTGGACTTGCTATCTCAAACCCTCAAATTTGCACTCATGTTGATGCTAATAACTTTAGGGATAGAAACAAAATAATTTTTTTTCTCTGATTCCTTGGCTTGTGTCAAGTCAGATGCACACTATGACATCATTTTCTGTCATGAAAATATTTCCGCCATTTTGAATTTTCTGAAAAACCTACTTTTTCAAACTCCTAGATCATTCGTCTGATATTCATGAAAATCAAATCAGATCATCCTCAGACCATGCTGACAAAAAGTTATCGAAGTCAAGTTTAGTCAAAACATTCTCAAATGACGTCTAAACAAATTCAACGATCAGCATAATGAAATGGAAGTGAGCCTATATTTCCTTAACACTTTAGCATATTCAGACCAAACTTAGTATATGTCTTAGCCATCATGACAGAACAGTGTCACCTAGTGCTCATGAGATATGGAAAAATAGAATATTTTGGCTTTTCAGACTGTTCATCTGAATTTCACCAAATTCGACTCAGATCATCTTCAGTGAATGCCAGCAATAAGTTATGGATGTCCATTATTGTCTATGAGAACAATTGTGTATCTTAAGAACATGGGCACCATCTGCCAATCACATTTCAGTAGTTTTTATACAACATTACCAAAGACTGCTCAAAACAAAACACTATAGACAAATTTGCCTTTTGGGCTTATTAGTTTTTTGAAAAAAAAAGAAAAGAAAATCAGTCACCAGGTGGCGCTGTCATGTTGTACATGCATATTAATTGTTTTATATAATGAATTTTTTCAGAGAAACCCAAGGCTCTATTTGTGCAACTGTTTGATTTATTGATTTATTGATGAAATTTTATATGTGCCATTGTAACCATCTCCAGACAATGGCATATCAGTTTGGCATATCAGTGCATCTACGGGTCAAAAGTTATATACATCAAGTATTTCTCCTTATGGTTTGTGAATTATTTATCTTAAAATCATCATTACTGTCACATCACTTCAATAATCATTACTATTTTAACTCAAATTGTCTTGCCCAGAAGGTGCCTGAGAAATCTGTGGCAAGCAGCACAGCAAATTTTGCCTTTGTTGCGCTTAGCCACATAATTGCTGCTTACAGCTTTATTTATTTATTTATTTATTTATTTAAACTGTGTTCTATGCGAAATGGAAACCTATTAGCAGGGCAGATCAGTATAATCTGGCAATGTTGTGATTTACTGTGGTAAACAGGTATATTGTTGTGTTTGCTGCTTATAACACCAAAAAGTGTCAATGCTTTATGCTTCCTTGCATAAAATCTATTTAAAGTAGCCTGCCAGCAGAGTGATAGCCAGGAAAGAAGCTGCCCAAAATCCTTAATTAAATGTTTGATTGTAAACCTTTTTTAATGAGTGCTGTTGAGCTGTTGAGACAGTTGTGAAAACAACCAGAGGAGAGTCAGACTAAACAGAACAGCTGTCATAGAATAAGTGTCAGATCTGGCATGCACATGGCACAACAATAGCCTTGTCTGCATTGAGAGAGTGAGAAAGTGTAAATACACTGCTGTGTGCACCGAATCAATGAAGCATTCTGCTTATTCAAACCTTTGATAAAGCAGTCTATCTTAAAAATGTTTATTAGGCTTGGTTTGGCTACACTGAAGCAATGTCATGTTCCAATAATTGGTCTGAGCCACCAGTGAGAGTTATTTAGCTGCTGTTTATAAAGGACAGAAAGAATAGTGTAGAAGAATTCTGCACTTCTTGTTCCACTCAAATCTTTATGCTGTCTAATCATTAATCATTGCATTCACATTATTGATCAGTCATTTGGGAGGATAGTGCTCAGAGGTCCAGTAGTGGTTCTCTGGCAGTTTTGGGATTTGAGTTTGCTCCATTCTGCTCATTAGCACAAGACACATCAAAAAACACAGAAGAACAGGTGAAAATTTTGACCTTTTTTACATTCTCAGATTGAACTGAGGAAATAAAATGTTTGTCTACAAAAGCCTGACTTTTATTAAAATATTACATATTTTCACCTGAGATCAATATTACAAAGCACAGACAGATTCTGAGGTCACACCCTGTAAAACTATAGCAGTTATTTATTAAAAATGTTCCGTCAAAGAGTGCACAGTATCCAAATGCCTCATCTGTCTACCTATCTATGTACATGTTGTGTACTATATACTAGAGCTGTAATATTTAATAATACATTTGTGCAGTTCATTAAATATTACAGCTATAGTGTCTACCTGTGATTTCCATTCAGTACCAGGCTGTGGGATTAAACGTCATATGTAATGGTACGAAGCATGTCCTTAGCAGTTTTTTGACCTTGCAGTATCATTAGAAATCAAATTGACATATACGTTGCCATTGCACTACTTTTACAAGACCACCCTAGGGAGGAAAGCTTCATTAGAGCAGTGTTTCTGTTAGGTAAAAGACTGATCCTTATTAAAACTGCTGCATATTAGGGAGACAGAGGTTATGCAGGGTAAGCCTAACTGCTTAATCTCTCTGCTAATCAATAGGTACTGCAAATGCAGGAGCTATAAAGATGCTAAAAAGACAGATGCATGGTACATAAAACAGGAAGCTTAAAAAACATATACTCACCTTTGTTTTTTCAGGCCTGATTAAAAGCCCTTACTCCTGGAACAGACCTGAACACCTTCTCATAATCACATTACTCTTTCTCCCCCATAGAGAGGCAAGCTGCTGTTAAGTTTGTTGAATCCTCAGGGCACCATTGCCTGTCAGCAATGAAATTTTTAATTATCACCTGGAAACCAATCTTTACGCCTCCCCATGGCATGGTTGCAAAAAGGGCTACACTGTAAAAAAAAATAAAATAAATAAAAAATCTTGTATACTTACATTATCTTTCTAGCAGCAGAGTTGTCACTTTGTTACTGTAATTAATATTTACAGCATAGTTACTGTGATGTTTGTTTACGGCAATGGCACATCATACTGACTGCAAAATTGGTAGCAGTGTATTACTATGAAAAGCATGGCTGCATTGTTGATTTAATATATTGAATAAATTTTAAATAGTCAAAAATCCTAACAAACGAATCTGATATAAATGTGCGTATTAAAGCAATCATTTCAGTTCACTTTAGAAACAAACATAACATTTCAAATTACACAGTAAAACCCTGAGTGACAAGTACAGTGATAGAATCTGGGGTTACATTTCTGAACACCACAGGAAAAAAAGACGGCAATTGAAAGCAACCTATAGTATACGGGTTATCTATTTAAAATAATAGGCAGGAAGCACATGTTAGCTACCTAGCTAGGCTAGCATTGCCAGGCTTTTATGATCTTTATCTCCATTTGGTTTACTTAAGTAATCAGTATAGTCATACTAAATCATACTAAAAATCAGTCTGAGTTGCTCTCAGGAGCCATATTCAGAGTTATTCAGAGTTATTCAGAGTATTCGTAGTAAGAAGTTAATGCCAAAATTGGACAGTTCCACAGGAGTTGTGTGCACAGGCAGAGAGAGGGGTGGGGGGATGTGACCTTGCATGTCTCAGTTACATGTAATTCCAACTTTTCATTGTGCAATATTGGCTTCAGTAAGGAGCACTATTAAGTCCCAGCTGTAACCACAATATGTCACCCAGAAATTACCAATAAAGTTTTCGGCTCAAAAAACTATGGAATGCCATTTGAGGACAATTTTAAATATTGCAAATGCATAAATATGACAGTATTACTTTAATTGTATAATCAATCAGAAACGAGCATGTGATGTTCAATAAGGACCTACCCTTTCCATTTTGAGTTAATGTTGTGTTTTTGGTTTTGCTGTTGTGTTTTTGGTTTTGCTTTTGTGTTATTTTATTTGCTGTTGCATTCTTGTTTTACTAATGTGTTTTGCACTTTAGGGCCACCATATTACTAAATTTTGAGGAAATAAAACATGAAAAAACAAAATGCCAGTTTGCTTCAGGTATACTTTTAATGCCTCATTTTAGAGAAATGTTAATGATACTATATGTTTTACAGTGTAGTTACCAGAATACCAAGCAAGCTACAGTATCAAACTGTACAAAATTTAAATGATTATCCTGGTTTGAACCATTTTGAAATTCTTTCAGTGAATTGCCTACAAGTAAACTACTTGCAACATTAGATAAGCAATGTCTCAGATTAAGATGCTGTCTCCTCTGATCACAATGTTGTATTTCATCCCTCCTGTCTGCCAGGGGTGGTGTTTATAATCTCTTGTGCCAAAAAGGTCATGTGACGACGTATGAAATAGTATTCAACAATCATTCCTTTTTTCTAACTCACATGCTCACTTCAGGCTATGTGAACACGGTTTAGAGCTATCCCCTTAACACTTTCTCTGCTTTGCCTGCACTACATGGATATTATTTACCATTACCACTAAGTTCTCCTTCTGTTTTTTTAAGCCCATTGTTATACCTCATTCACATAGGACCACTCATTTTCCCCACTGAGTTGGTCCTGTCTCTGTGTTTTCAGCCTTAGAGTGTCCAATATTCTGGTGGATTCTGTTAGTTAACTGGCTAATGGACCTTGTGGCTAACATGAGCTGCTAAGCATCATAGAGTTTGCACTCCTTCTACATACCATGCACTGTTACTACTTAGTCTGCTATTATTAGGAGAAATTCCCACTAATTTGCCACTCTTTGTTTTGGCGTAGGTATTCTGCTTTTCTAAACTTGAGTTGTACTGACCCATAAACCACGCTGTAATGTGTAGGGTGCTAACCATGTGAGAGTGTCTAAATTTCTTGAAAAATTGCCTTGGCAGTGATCATCTGAAGGACACTGTGATATCTGCTGCCATGACTGAGCATAAATGTCAGTGCTGACACATATACTTGCCTGGTGGATTTGAATTTGGCCCAAGCTCCTTAATCTAAACAGCTGCCAGTCCCAGTGAAAACCGGAAAATATCAGAAGATGCCAACTCAAACCAGTCTCTCAGGAGTTGCTCTCAGGAGCCATATTCAGAGTTATTCTTTAAATAGTATTCGTAGTAAGAAGTTAATGCCAGAAATTGGACAGTTCCACAGGAGTTGTGTGCACAGGCAGAGAGAGGGGTGGAGGGATGTGACCCTGCCAAAAACAGAGGCATGTCTGTAATTCCAACCTTTTATTGTGCAATATAGTAAGAAGTAAGGAGCACTATTAAGTCCCAGCTGTAACCACAATATGTCACCCTGAAATTCCCAAAAATGTTTTGGGCTCAAAAAACTATGGAATTCCATTTGAGGGCAATTTTAAATATTGCAAATACATAAATATGACAGTATTAAATTAATTGTATAATCTCCATGGAAGGTTTTTTTTTTTTAAATGAAAGAGACCACAAGACACAGAATCGTAATCAGAGTCATCTTATCTCAAGGACTAAATTTTATGTAGATAAAGTTAACTCCAGCTGCATCAGTAATTCCCCTAGAATTTCTAGAACTGAGGGAATTCCAGTGATGAATCATTTGTTCTCTTATGAACAAATGTTCAGCAGAAATGTTCTCTTGTGGTACCTGGTGCCCATTTTGAGAACCATGGCACTAGAGAGTGCAACTATTAGTTCTATGGCAGTACAGAGCATTTCTAGCAGAAAGAATCGAGTTGTTCCCTACTGGAGAACAATAATCACTACAAATGCTTCAAGCCCATAAACTGGGGGCTGCCTTATACCACAGCGGTACTGTGGGTGGTAGGTTCCCTAGTGCAAGGTACATTAATCAGCTGGAGTTGAGGGTGGACCATCTGGCCCTGAAGTCCTTCTTGCCAGTTCTTTGACATTGCCATGTCCAGGTCTGCTCAGACAAAATTGTGGCAGTCATCAAGATGGAGTTATATTAGCTATCAGCTATATGTGGATAAGGATGGCTGTGATTAACGCCAGATTGATGGTTAACACATGCCCACACACGGCTTTGTACTGCTCAGCTCTCTCTCTGTCTCTCCCTGGTTATGTGGCTCCTGAAGGCAGAAAAAGACATACATAAATAACTTGGGCTAATACAACACCGGTGAAAATCATCATGCGTTTCCTGCCAGTTCAACCCGTCGGTTTGTCCCGCCCCCTCTCTGTGCACAGCTGATGCTCGACCACGCCCCCGCTGCCATATACTCCCACCGCTCAGCTCATGCCAGGGGGCCATCTGACCTGCAGCTGACTCCCCTCTATTTATTCTTAATGACTTTTTTTTGTTACTTCTCGCGGTTTGGATTTTTTATTTTTTACTGCTGGGGACTTAAGCCTTAAGACTTAAGTTTTCTGAGCTTGTACCCTCTAATATTTTAGTTGTCCTCTTACCTCAGGTCGTGGCAGACGGCTGGCTTCTATATTTAAACAGAACTTCTTCTGCTGGCTAATGACTGATGCCTACTGTAGTTTTGTACTTCAAATGTTTGTACTGGGAACTGGGCAGCCCAGTGGTGATTGCATTGATATATCGACCACCTAAAAAATATTTTATCAGTGAGTTCTTTAGGGAGAATCTTTACTAATTTTGATTTTTTAATTCTAATTTCATTTTTAAGGGGATTTTAATGTCTAATTTTTTTTATTTTTAATTCTATTTGTACTAATGTTTTGACTCTGTGGCTTCACTGTAGGCTACACCTCATAAACCTAAGTCTGGGCCCTGGCTAAATGACACAACCAATGCTCTCAGACAGGCCTGTAGGAGAGCTGAAAGAAAATGGAAAAAGACAAGCTTCAAGTCTCCTATGAAATCTTAAAGGAGACTTTAACTCAATTTCAGAGAGTTGTGAGAGTCACTAAGTCTAAGCATTTTTCTGATCTCACTGAAAAAAATGTTCATAGACCAAGAATACTTTTCACTACTGTAAATGCTGTTGTAAATCTTTCTTTTAGTGTTTACCCAGTTGAGTCTTTATGTACTTGTGAAAGTTTCCTTCAATTTTTTGTGGACAAGATCAGGGATATTATATTGAATATTGTTCCCTCTGCTTATGATCTTTCTGTTCCTCTTATTTATTTTTAAACAAATATTTGATGTAGTTGGATCTAGTCTTATTCTAATTATTAATAAATGTCTTGAAACTGCTTTTGTTCCAAATGATCTGAAACATGCCATTATGCATCTCTTTCTTAAAAGGCCAAATTTAGTTTTGTCTCTTTTATTAAAAAATTTTTTAGACAAAATGGTCCTTCAACATTTGCAGAGTTTCTTTGGATGAAAATACGATTTTTAAGGTTTTTCAGTCAGAGTTTAGAAAATACTGTATCACTATACTGTGACTGCACTTTTAAATGTTTTAAATGGTGTGTTGTTGACTGTTGATTCCAGTGATTTTGCTGTGCTTGTACTTTTAGATCAGGTGTAAAGTCAGGTGAACACAACAGCAGACCCCCACACAAAACAGGTTTAACCTGGCAGAAAAACTGGCTCCGTCCACTGAACCAGATCTGGTGCCTCCATTTTAGTGAGGTCAATCAGAGGGCTGGTGACATCTGAAAAATTAGGTACAAACCTTCTATAGTAGCCAGCCATCCCCAGGAACTGCCTAATCTCCTTTTTGGTCTTAGGTCCTGGGCAAGCCACAATCGCTGCTTCCTTATCAAATTGGGAATGCACCTGCCCATGACCCAAGTATAGGCCCAGATACCATAATACCACCCATCCAGTTGCACTCTTCTTTGGGTTTGTTGTGAGTCCCGCCCATCTCAAGGATCTCAGGCTAAATGATTGTGTCATCTAAGGAAGAAGAGGCATATGTTTGTGAGGGTGGAGGATTCTATCCATCATTTGGGCTGCACTTTTTAACTTGCCTCCCTTCCCAGCTCCTCCCTCTCAGGAGCCACAAGAACTACCTCTCTCCATGGTTTTAGGTGGTATATTTGAAGTGCATTGCCTCTATCCATTTGCCTGACCTCATAGTCAACTTCCCTAACTTGCCTGCTGACCTCAAAGGGTCCTTGCCACTTCCCAATGTAATTTAGAGCTTGATGGGGATAGCACAACGAGCACTTTATCTCCTGGTGCAAATTCCCGTAGCCAAGTACCCCTGTTATACAGCCAGGATTGACGTTCTCTCAACGTTGGTCTGAACGTGCTGATCATCAATTACGTTCACGATTACAATTACTTTCTCAGGTGTGCCTGAGGGTTTTGTCGTGTGCCTGCTCCAGAGAGAAATTCCCGAGGGGAATTCCCGTGAAGGGCGGGCAGGCGGAGCCCTACCCATCCCCCGTGTCTGGGTAGACTGGGTTGTAACAATAGTATAGTACTGATGAATGGATGGCAAGTTTTCTGAAATATTTGAGATATTAAAATATTATAATATTGGAATAAGAAATATTATCAGAGGTTGTATATTTTTCCCAAAGAAATATACTCAATACTCAAAGAATATTGAACAGTTTAGTGTGTTGTTTTTTCCTCTCATTTTCCAGTTCAATAATATAGTCTTCTTGGTGATTAATAAGGCTATCAGGACAGTATTTCTGAGGTAGTTAAGGACAGAGGTTGTGGACAGGATGCCTAGAAGACATAACAACAGGAA
>CM074919.1:21688944-21692794 GCA_037576815.1 Pangasius larnaudii
GTTTGTTTTTAACTAAATCTGCATTATAGTATTTTTTTTGTTTTTGCTGATATATTGGCTGATTTAACATTCCTGTTCACCTCAGGTTGTTCAGCACATTCTCCTGCAATCATTATTAAAGATGATCTTTCTTATGAAGATCCTGATTTTATTACCTATCTATAAAATCACACTGATGAGGTTGTTCTTTTTAATACCACTGTGAAATTAAACACAGATTTTGCATTATCATTCACAAAGCCCATCTCAATCTACATGAAAAGCACACAGTTGTGCTCCCTTTATAATGCAGAATTGAGCACATCGAATAATGCTCTTAGAGCATTTGTGCATCAAGAAGAAGGCAGTCTGTGTGATCTGAGTATGGAAAAAGGTGGAGTGCATTACATTACCATTTACGATACAATCAATCACACAAATCATCTTGTGCCTCCAGAAAGACAGATGGAAGAAGCCAAAGCAAAAATCTTGATGAAATTTGGACTGAGCAATGGTGGGAAGAAAATACTATTATTTGTCTGTTCAGAGTGGTAAAAATATACATCGATTGGTGTAATTCATCTAGAAATATGATTTGTGCATCTTATATAAAATACAAGTTATAACATATAACATCATAAAGTAACCAAAGCCAAACACTATATAAACACTATAAACAATGTTACATTCTGAAAACCCTGATGAGAAAAATAGCCATGGTTCTAGGTCCAACACACTTCTTTCAAATAGGCCTCTCTATAGGCGTCTCCTAATATGTCTTTCAAAAGTAAACTGAAGAAACCGGTTTTCAGTACAACACAGGAATAATGCTAAAGGATTTTTCAAAGTCTTGAGTAAATCACAGATAATGCTATTACAAGGTCTGAGCAATAGACCACAACATGGTAGACTAGGTAACACCATGTTCAGCTTCCTAATTACTCCTAATAGATTGCCATGAGCATGCATTAATTTGGTGGATTTTAAAAAGTCAGGTGTCTAGACTCTTACACTGAATAGCATCTCTGAGTTGGGCACTCGCTTAGGCCACTCGGTTAATCCAAGCATAGAGCAGGAGCTGTTGATTTGGCAGAGAAAATGCACATACATGCACTGGAGAATTGTGCAACCCTTCATAACCAGTGGATGACATCATATGACAAATCAAAGTTTTTTGAGTACCACCTTTCATCAAGGTTCTAGATGGATTCAATATAAGAGCAGTGTACTACTAGCAAATACTTTTTTGCTTAAATCAAGTTCAAGAGGTCAGGAAGAAGAATTGTAGAATGTGTAAAGGGTGCAGTTCATCCCTTTAGCAATTAACTAGTCCAGCTACTACTACTCCAAGCTATAGGAACCATACTCAAAAGGGAACCCGTCCTTTTCTGTCTGACACTAGATCGTGTGATTATAAATCATTACAATATTCAGTTGTAGAAAAGTAAAAAGTAAAAAGTGTTTGGTTATTTTTAGGCAAAGAGGTGCATGTACTAATAAATGGCAAGATATGTTCTGACTGGCAGCAATCTGCAGGGCAGGAGATGATGTAAAATGTAGTGTCCCACACTGCACTAGTTTTTATAAACTGTTCGTCTGCTTCTTGTGAAGATAATTTTTTTTTTATTTTTATGTATTTAAATGCAGCATTATTATTTCTGTAGATTATCCCACATGTACATTATACCATAAAGAAGCACTTCCCAAAAACATTTGCACACACCTCTCTGTACAAATTTTAGTGCTTTATGAAGCAAGCAAATAAATTGAGTAAGTATGCGTTGTCATGGTTTTTGCCACAACCATCTTTGGCACATAAGGTGTTGTAAAAAATAACATCTGGACTTGGTGATATGCTGGAAAAACTGTTGAAAAGTGGCAGTCATGCAAAGTAAAATCAAATGTTTCAGAGAAATGTTTTCTCTAATGTCAAAATATGTATTCATATTGGCTTTGTTCTGAATCGTGTTTTTGGAAAACACACATACATTTATGGCAGACACACCCATCCAGAGCAACTTACATTTATCTCATTTTATACAGCTGAGCAGTTGAGGGACTTGTTATGGACCTTGCTCAAGGGCACAGCAGTGACAGCTTGGCAGTGCTGGGTTTTGAACTCACAACCTTCTGATTGGTAGTCTATAGTTCTCTCTCTCTCTCTCTCTCTCTCTCTCTCTTTCCATAAAAATAACAAAAGAGAAATTTTAAAATGTTTGAATGACCTAATAAAATTATGAGAAATTTTGCCTACAGAACAGAATTTATTGAATTAATCAGCGATTATTTCAGCACAGATGCAAGAGCAAACACTTATCGGTTGTGTGAAGAGCAACAATGAGGCTTGTGTTTAAATGCCATAAGTGACTTTTACCTCAGGTGAGACTAGAGAAACTGACATGGATGATGCTGATAATCACAAAGTAGAAAGTTCCATACTGTAAGTAGATTATAATGCTTGTGTTTGTTTAATTCTAAAACAAATGAAATAGAGATTACATCAGATTTATTAAGCACTGATAAAATTGTTTATGATATATTGATATTTTGGATTTATTTTGTGATATTCCCTTTGCCATTCATGTTCAACAATGTATAATCTGGCAATGTCTAAGTGTCACAGTGACTAAAGCTTTAGAATGTAGAATCCTCTGGGAGATGTGGGATATAGAGTATGATGGTAATCTAAAACTAAGACTAAGCTCTCTGCTTTGAAGATATTATATATTTTGCACTGAATTTCACTGAGTTTATGGTGCACATCTATTCACAAAGCAACTCATGAAAATCCTGAAAAGTTTCTATAGCTCTACTGGAAGTAGTAGTATCACAATAACAAAGGGCATAAAATTGAACAGCCATCCAGCTGCTATGTTTAAATCTGAAAAGAGACCCCTTTGAGGACATTGAAAAGGTCCAAACTTATACTGTCTATATCCATGGGCTTTAAGCCCTTTGAAGTCTTGTAGTGATTATTTAAGTGTAATTTAGTGATGGAATGCCAGCATATAACTAATTTGTTTGGGCTTAAGTCATTTATTTTTGTACTCCCTGATTTGATATTTTCTTGTGCAGATTTAAAAAATCTGCCAATACAGCAGTTTTTGTTTTTTAAATTTTTTTAACTCACTTGGGTTCAAAATTGCATTTACATTAACATCTTATATGACCAGCTCTTTGTGCTGGCACACTGCCCAATCTGTATTTTCCTAAGCTTAAGTCAAGGTTCAAAGAGCAGTTCCAGTTTCAGTAATCTGATGGTCAATACAGACTAATTCCACAGTATATTTGTAGTTAACTAACCCTAATTCACTGCCCTAACTTGTCTACTTTGACTGAGTTGCAATTTCACTGTAGCTCTCAAGGTCCTTTCCATCTCCACTGACAGCCTATGACAGGACTTTTGTGGTTCAAGAGAGAGCCAAATGTCCAATAGCATTTAATTGCCTGGTTTTATGGTGGCCGCAGAAAAGTAATAGCTACTCAGCAATTCTGTCCACATGATGGATTCTGCTGATGGCTGTAGGCTCAGCAGAAGAATAGGTGTATGTGTGTTGGGGATTTATGCATGAGATACTGGGGTAAGGAAGAGTATGTCAAATATCATTATTTGTCACATGCATAACCATACACAGTACGACTTGCAGTGAGATGCTTTATACAACTGTTCCAACATAAAATAAGAAAATATCAAAAAACATTAAATATAAAGAAAAATATATACATAAAAAATATATGAAGGGATTAATATACAGCTAGGTCCGGAAGTATGTGGACAATGACAGTTTTTGTGGTTTTGCCTTTATACACCACCACAATGGATTTGAAATAAAACAATCAAGATGTGATCGAAGTGTAGACTTTCAGCTTT
>CM074919.1:21754407-21772636 GCA_037576815.1 Pangasius larnaudii
GAGGAGGGAGAGTGAGTATATTGGTAGGAGAATGTTGGACATGGAGCTGCCAGGCAGGAGGCGAAGAGGAAGGCCAACGAGGAGGTATATCGACGTAATAAATGAGGATATGAAGCTAGTGGGTACAAGGGTTGAGGATGCAGAAGATAGGGATAGGTGGAGAGTGATGATTCGCTGTGGTGACCCCTGAAGGGAAAAGCAGAAAGAAGAAGAAGAGGCTATTTTGGAATGGCATTTTAGACAGCGCTGTACAAAATCATCAAAACACCAAGGGAGGGAACGTCTTTTGGAAGGATGGTGTTCATTTCTCCAGTACAGTTCCAGAGAGTTGTAGAATCTATACCAGTGGCCCAACATGTAACCTGTTTACAGAATGTGCTCATCATTGTTTGTACTTTCATGAACAGTACTCAAATAAAGAGTACTGTAATTAATTCCCTGTTTGCTTAGAAACCTATTGAAATGTAAATGCCACTATTCGGCATTTTTATTTATTTATTTGCAGTAGGTGCAGCAGCATGCTAACTTGGACAAGTACTGGTGCATTATACACTTTCAAAATGTATGTTTGGATTGTGTGTCTTTAATTTACTGGAAACATTTTTTTTTTCATTGTAAATGTTCATAATTTAAGTAAATATCTGTAACTATTAAATTTTCTTCATAATTCTGCCTAAGCCATAACAAATATGACAGTAGAAAAATATCCACATGGTATTATGATGAGATGTGGCACTGAACATGTTTAGAACATGTTATAGAATGTACTTCATATTTCCAATGGGTTTTTAGAGCTTTAGATGTTTCAATAAAAATTAAAATTTTCAAATTTTACATATTATTATGTATTCATAAATTCAGTCATAAAGCCTTTTAAATACTAGTTTTAGTACTAGTAAAACTTTTAAAATACCAGTTTAAAAGTTCCCACAGTTATCTTTACTTAACATTCATAAGCTATCTCTGCTTAAAGGTATGGACCCTCCCAGAGAGATTATGGTATCATTCATCTCTGAGGATTCAGTAACCGTATCATGGGCTCAGCCGCTTGCTCACTTTGATTACTACAAAATGTCCTACCAGTCTGCTAGAGGTATGGTCATTTGCAATCCCACTGCATCTTAGTATATAAACCCTTTTCAATTTGCAAAGACAATATGGAAAGTTTTTTTTTTTATTACAGGTCAAGTGGACAGTGTGGTGATTGACAAGGATGCGACAAACTATACTTTGACCAGACTCCATCCTGCGACAGAATATGAGCTCAAGTTAAACACTGTCCGTGGAAGCCAGGAGAGCAAGGTCATCAGCACCAGTGTCTTTACAGGTATATTCACTTAGTGGTCACAAATATTATATTGTGTAAACAGTATTGCTTAGAAGCTTATTGATACCGTACATTACTAGACACCAGGATTGCCAAATCTGATCTGATCAGGCCTAATGGACAGAGACATCTGGCACCCCCAGCCAATTATCCTGTGCCTGGAGGTTTGCCCACTCAGAATGAATTGCCGACTGAGGACTGCAACAAAGCAGTCCAGGTCTTGTATGCCCTTAGGTGCAAATTCTTCTGTGAATGGTGTGCAGCTCATTATCTGGATCTAGTACATTGCATGATTCCCAAAATACTACATTTTACTCAGGGACTGCTAGATAGCAGTTACTCCTCATTTATGCTAAAAGTGTACATACATTAAATCACACCACCATAGCTGACAATTTCCTAAGAACCCAGCATAGAATCTTTCCTCTCCCCTTGTTCTGAAATCCCTTACATCCCCTCCTGACTATGCAAAAGTATGCAAGATTCCAAACTAAGTAGTTGACTCTGAAACTGTTTTTTTGTTGGTGACAGCTTCAGATATCTGACCAAAGTTATATCCCCAACTTTCACTTGACCTTTCATCATTTCATGAAGGAGAGCCTGCAGAGCACTCCTTGTTGCATTGCTGTTTAGATTGGATGGTGACTATCCTATCCTCAGATCAACTGTTCATCAGCCAGTAAACAAAGACATGAAAGCACTCTTATCTTAGCATCTGGGTCTGGATGTTATCACCTATAGATGTAGTGGACCCCCAGCCCTTATCGTGACATGCCACTCTATGAGAAATGTTACTTCCTTATGGGAATGCTGCTCCAGGAAGTCTGTGCTGCAGCTACCTTGGCATTGCCAAGTGCTTTCTTCAGGTTCTACGAGGTTAACTTTGCCCCTCCCCTTATCGAAGTGATTCTCAACAGGTGATTCCCTGTTGGTTAGGAAAGTGAAATTCACTGCTAGTTACGTATAACACTCAGAACCAACACCAGCCCAACAACAACATGGTGAGAAGGTTCTCTTTGCCAGTGACACTGATGGCTGGCTTATGAAGGATCTAGATCTTATCTGGATTTCTGTACATCTGTTTTATGACATTGCCTATTGTTGAAAATGTTTACAAATGAAACTTGAATTGACATTTCAGCGAAATATAGCATTAGAATTTATTGCAAATGCATCACTTTGTGAGATTGTTACAACACAAAGCCAGACTAGCAAATCTTATTATTTATATGCATAAATGCATGTGTGGAGCAGGCACATTAGACTGTATAATTTCTCCCACAAACTCTGCTCCTTTAGAAAATTGTGATCTTTCCCAAGATGTTAATCAAAACAAAGTATTTTGGAGAGCTATGCTATATTTAACCATCTCTGAAAATCCTGTGCCCATAAAAAAAGAATAAATAAAAATAAAAATATCAGAGTCATGCAAAAATGCTTTTCTACGGACATCTCTTTCATAAATTACACTAAAATATAGTCTTTTTCACCTGCAGCCATGGACATGCCAATGGAACTGATGGCCCTGAATGTCACACCACAGGGAGCATTGTTGCGCTGGACTCCTCCACTCTCTAACGTGGATAACTATGTACTCACTCTCACCCGTAGCCAAGGTAGGTAGAAATAAAAAGAGAAACAGCATAGGAGAAAGGAGACAGAGAGAGGGAAAATATGTCAGAGAAGAGGGCAGAATGATGAACTGGAAAGAGGGAAAACGGAAAGCGAGCAAGGAGAAAACGGATGAAAAGATGAGTGGGGAAAAAAGCAAAGGAAAGGATTGTGGGACAGATGGTGAAACAGAGAGAGGGAGAGAGATATAATGAAGAGAAATATAACTGCCAGTAGACACCTCTGCAGCATTCTGTGCCACTCTGAACTGCTTGTTAAATTTCTACTTTTTTGTTTCCTTTATGGCTCATTGCACACAATGATTTTAACTTCATTAACTTACAAAATAGGGTGGCATGTGGGTAGAGTTGGCATCTCGCAGCTCCAAGGTCCTCAGTTTGGTCCTGTGCTCAGGTTACATTCTGTGTGGAGTTTCTCTGCATGTTCTCCCCATGTATGTGTGAGTTTCTTATGGGTTTCCTCCCACCTCTGGTTTCCTCTCACCTCCCAGAAGCGTGTCAGTAGGTTGATTGGTGACTCCACACTCATGTGAATGAGTGTGTGAATGTGAGTGTAATGGTGCTCTATGATGTACTGGCACCCCATCCTGGGTGTTTTCTCATCCAATCTTGCACCCAGTGTTTATGGGATAAGCTCAGATTCACTGTGCTTAAATATTTACATTTATGATATTTTACTGTATACAGTAATTTACAGCTTTCAAATTATGTGCTTTAAAAGTAGAAATGGTGGAAAGTGATTTATACCAAACTACAAAAAGCTATTATCTACAAATGATGTCTTCAAAGGCCATCAGGGCAGTGGTGGTTCAACTGGTAAGGCGTTGGCTTTCAGATCTGAAAGTTGGGGGTTCAAACCTCAACACTGCCAAGCTGCTACTGTTGGGCCCTTGAGAAGGGCCCTTAACCCTCTCTGCTCCAGGGGTACCATTTTGTGGCTGACCCCGTGCTCTGACCCCAGCTTCCTATCAAGCTGGGATATGCAAAGAAAAGAATTTCACTGGGCTGTAATGTGCATGTGACAAATAAAGGCTTCTTCTTCCAACTTTGACGAATGAGGTGTTGAAGCTTACCTTTCCCTTTTAACTAGTGGCAGCAGACACATTTCTAGTGGAAGGGAACAAGCAGGAACATCAGCTAAGTCAACTTCTCCCCAGCACTTCCTACTCCATTGGTCTCTATGCTACCAAGGGCCCTTTGACCAGTGGCACTGTGATCACCAGCTTCATCACGCGTGAGTCCCTTGTTAGTAACTCAGAAACATGTATCCAAGTCATGATACTAGAATGTGTGTTGTGCTTAAAAACATGTTTGGTATTACTTGTGATTTGGAATGAAAATATTTTAAATCTCCAACTTCTGCATCACCCATAATGCATTGTGAGAATTTCACTTTTGGTAGAAATTTAAGAATTAAATGATTGTGTAATATTTTTTAATTTTTTTATGGTATGACTTACAATTGAGCTAAGTAGTTGAGGGTTAATAAACTGGCAGTGCAATAATTTAAACCCTGAACCTTCTGATCAATGAGGAAGGGGGTGGATGGAGTGCAGTGGAGGCTGACATATTCATTAAATCTCTTTTCCTCTGACCAGACTGGTTCAAACTGGCAGGAAGGCTACAGTAACTCAAATAACCTGAATGCACAACACATGAAACAGCAGAAGACCACACTGGGTTCTACTCTTGCCAGCCAAGAACAGGAATCTGAGGCTAAAGTGGGCATAGGCAAATGAATATTATATGTAGCCTGAAAAAATAAAAAAATTCCATCCTGTCCCTTTGGGGCTAGGAGGGAGACAAACACAATCTTGTCATAACATTCTGAATGTGTTTGAAAACACTTCAGAAAATATTTTAAGTGTCCTTATTTTTGTTGATCTCAAAGCTCTCAAATTCCATCCTAATCCACAGCAGATCACTGGACTAGTGACACTTGTGATTGCTCTAGTCTTTATTAACTGTTGATATCAGAGCAAAACAGCCTGGATTAATCTAATACATGGATAACTGAACATAACCATCTCATTATCATAAAAGCTGACTAAATCTTACATAAGTAAAATAGTAAATTGATGTGTTCTGGAATCTATAGAATAAGGAAAGTAAGTTATCAAACAAAAAAACAGTAACATACATGAAGAAGCAGTCTACTGTATAAGTTATTTTTAATTGTTGATTGTTTGAAACCTCAGGAAATTGTTAAAAGTATTCTGTTTTTGATAGACTATTAATGACCATTGTCATTTTGTGGATAGCTAGGCAGCTAACTGATTATAATATTAATATGCCTCTGTGTTTCAAAGGAAACAGACCATATGCGCACTCCACACCCCACTACAGTCCATGACTTGCGTTGCAAGAGGCCATGTATGTGACATTTGAAACATTGTGAGGGGAAGACGACAAACAAGCAAGGCTTAGTTGTCAGCAGGGATGTTTTTTCCCATGGGAAAGACGAGGAGGAAATGAATCAAGGCATTAAAAAAAAAAAAATTGACATGGCTTCTTAGAATGGAGCAAATGCTTTCAGGCACATTCAAACTCAACTTCAATCAAGCAGCCCTCCCAGAAGCTGTTCATTAGGCCTCATGGATTAGAGGAAATTAATTTGCATGTAAAAGTGTCACAGGCTTAGCAACAGAATTTTGATGTACAATTACCTGGCAGGGTTTGCTGGGTTCATTTGACTTCAGAAAGATTTTTGATATTTTTATTAATGCCAGTTTAATTTGGAAAAAATATACACTCAAAACACAGTGGATTTAGATGCTGTCATGCTCTAATAAAATGTAACAATATCTCATCGCTGTCTTCAGCATTTCAATTACTGCACTGTTTTAATAGTAAAAGATTACAGGGTGTGGGTATGAATATGAATGTACTCAGCAGATATATCATCTTTTGAGATGCTTCATGGGCAGAATATTTCTCCTTCGGGCATTAATTTACTCAGTGTTTGAGCTGTGTATTTAAATTAAGAACAAAATTGTTGCATATTATACTTTGATGATATGTATATAGTATATCTTTGTTTATAAGTTTATGAATACAGGTTGTGTAGATGGGCACTTGCTGTTGTCTAGAAGGTAGTATTTAGTAATGAGGTACACTATATGGCCAAAAGTTTGTGGACATCTGACCACCACACCCTCATGTGAGCCTTCCCCACTCTGTTGCCAGGCAAGATAGAAGCACACAATTGGATAGGATGTGTTTGAATGCTGTAGCATTATAATTTCCCTTCACTGGAATTAAGTCCCAAACATGTCTCAGCATGACAATGCTGCTGTGCAAAAAGCGAGCCACATGAAGACATGGTTTGCCAAAGCTGGTGTGGAAGAACTTAAGTCACCTGCACAGATTCAATTCAATTCAATTCAATTCAGTTTTATTTGTATAGCACTTTTAACAATGGACATTGTCACAAAGCAGCTTTACAGAAATAAAAGGATTCACAAAAATATATTGTAAATATTTGAATTTATCACTGTGAATTTATCCCTAATGAGCAAGCCGGTGGCGACGGTGGCAAGGAAAAATTCCCTGAGATGATATGAGGAAGAAACCTTGAGAGGAACCAGGCTCAAATGGATGGTGCGATTATAAATAAATCCCTTCTATTATTGTGTGCTATAAGGACAAGTAGTGCAATTGTGCAACCAGTAAATTCATCACAGATCTCTGACCTCAACCCCACTGAACTCCTTTGAGATGAACAGGAACGCTGACTGAGCCTCAGGCCTTTTCACCAGACATCACTGCTTGACCTCACTAATGCTCTAATGGCTGAATGGGCAAATCCACACATCCATGCTCCAAAATCTAGTGGAAAGTCTTCGCAGAGGAGTGGTGGTTATTATAACAGCAAAGGGGGGCTAAATCCGGAATGGGATGTTCAAAAAGCACAAAAGGGTGTGATGCTCAGGTGTCCACAAATGTTTGGCCATATAGTGTACACACCATTCATGAGACAGCTTGCACCTAAGGGCCTACAAGGTACTATATGATTCAACAACATGGATAAAATACACTGGATTATGTTTGCGTGAACACAAAGGGAGCGTATAAAGCCATCCACTGCCTCACCTCAGACTTTCAGATCACACCTCTGTGCTGTTAATCCCTGCATATCAGCTGTTGTTGAAAGAGAAAAAAATAGCCACTAACACCATTAAAGTGTGGCCAGAGGGAACAGTATCAACATTACAGGACTGGTTTGATTTTGATTCACACTGATTGGACATGCCACTGCATGTGGGGTCCATACAGAGTAGTATACATCATCAGTCACTGGCAATATAAGCAAGTGTGGGGATGATGTGATCAATCAGACTGTCACTATGCTGAGGTCTGCTCACACCTCAAGGCCTGTGATTGCATTCAGATCAGGTAACAGTGTGGCTCTCAGAGCAGCAAGGGGCAACAGCATCAAGAAAACCAAGGTCTCCTACACACAGCGGATACAACATTTCACTAACAATAACCCACAACGCATGCGTCAGGAGATTCAAACAATCACTGGAGATGGAATCAGCTTGTCAGCACCAATGATGCCTCCCTCCTAGACACATAAAATGACTTTTATGCCCACTTTGAAGCCTCCAGAACAGAGGAAGCAGTATGAATAATAGCTCCACCTGGCAGCCAAGTGTTGTCTTTGACCACAGCAGACATGAGGAAAATCCTGCTGAAGCTAAACCCATGCAAAACTGCTGGCCCTGACAATGCCCCTGCTTATGTGCCGAAGAAGTGTCCCTACCAAGTGACTGATGCTTTCACAGACATCTTCAACAACCACATCATCAAGTTCACTGATGGAACTAGTCATAAGTGACACTGCCTCATCAACAGCAATGATACAGGGAGGTGGTGGTGCAGGTTGCAGACTGGTGCAGAGACAACAGCTCTCAATTAATTAAACAAAAGAGATGATTATTCACTTCAGGAGGACTTGTAGCAAAAAAAATGGTTCAATGCACAATGGCCTAACTGTGGACAGAGTCAAACTTTCCTTGGTGTGCACATCAGAGAGGACCTCTCAGGGATCCTCAACACTATCTGTGCACCCAAGAATGCCCTGCCATGTCTTCACTTCCTGTAGATTTTGAGGAGAGCAAACCTCCCAACTTCCATCCTCACCACCTTCTACAAGGGGGACAACAGTTTCCTGACCAGATGTCTCATTACTTCCTATGGGAACTGCACAATCTCAGACCACAAAACCCTACAAAGGATTGTGAGAATAGCTGAGGAGATCACTGGGATCTGCAAAGCCACCAACATTGTGGATGACCCCTCCCAACCCTCTCTTCACCCTCTGGCTACCTGTGCACCAGCACCACACTCTGATACACCTTCTTTCCTGAGGCAGTCAGGTTACTCAGCACACTGCTGCCTCCAACACCCACCTAGACTAGTCAAACTCTTCGTCAAACACCATCGTATAGTCATCACTGCACACCTACAGATGTGGTCATTGAGAATGCACGTCAAATGAAAAGGGACCCTGCGATTTCATGCTGTATCACTCAGGATGCTGTGGGCACAGGAAAGACAAGACCGCTAGTTCTGCCAGGACATATACAGTGTATACAGCATATACTCTTTTTCCAAACACACAGTGCTGTTTCTTGTGCTGAAGCCCCTGACCTGCTTGTGCTTGGCCAGCAGTTCTGGGAACCTCTCTCAGAACCATTTTGCAACAGGCAGCAGAGCACATTAAATGTTGTTGAACTTACAGATTTAAGAAAAAAATACTCCATATGGTTTCCATAAATATACATAAAATATTATGTTTCTCATCAAAACGTGATTGTTTTAGAAAATTTAAACAAGTTTCTAATTACAAGATTGAATTATGTAACATGAGTGTGATCAATTCTCATGGTACAGGTACTATAACTATAGTATTGAAATTACCATGGCAAAACTGTGTGTGGTAGAATAGTGTAGTGGTAATGTGGTTGCCAGCAACCTGGGTTTCATCCTCCGTTCAGGTGAGAGTGTGGATTTAACAGTCTTTTTTTCAGTGTATTAAATTAGTTCTTGTGTGCACATGTAAATATGAATGTCCTTTCTCAACGTAGCATTGAATAAATTTAATTTTCTCTTTTCTTGCCAATAGAAACTTTTGTTCTTTTCTTAGATTTAAAGATTCACTATTGAAAAAAACTGGTTTAAAGTGAACACAGATGTTCAGACGCTGAAAAAAAAGCTCATTAAATTTACTTAATTCGAATTCTTACATCAGTTCCATGTGATTTAATTGAGTTATATTAACATAATTTGTTTTCGTACATCCATAGGTAAACCATATGTAATATTTTTTCTTAAATCTATCCAACCACACATCACATTTTTTTCAGTGTAATTCAAGTTTATTGTACAATACCTGTACTGTGCACATGCCGATAAAACATTAATAATTCAGTTATTAATAATAATATTTTTACGTTTGGCACGTGAATTTGATTTACATTAATTTAATTTACATTTGAAGTTTGATCATTGATGCATAAATACGTGCATTATTGTAGCACTCTGTATTATTTTGCTTTTTCTTTATTGTGTTTAGACAGTTCTAGTCATAACTTTTGTCTTTTGACGAAAATATTGTTTAAATTTAGTCAATATTTTGTCATATTTCGCCATATTCATGACTTTTTGTCAATTTTACTCTAACTAAAATGGCATCTAATTTTAGTCAAAAATAACATTTTAGTTGACAAGAAAATGCAAAAAAAAAAAAAAACAAATATTCAAACATTTTAAGTATTAATTTAAAAAATGGCATCATTTACCAAATGTGTTGTAACAGAAAAAGCATATTCACAACATGATTTACACATCCTGACTATCACATATAGTTGTGAATTTGTGTTATTTTATGCAGATGCAAGAGTAATATTGCGTTTAAATTGTGTATGAATCTGATTAATCTCTTACAGGATGTGTTGTTTGGGAGAGTTAATTAACCCACTAGTAAAATACTCAGCTCAAGCAGGACATTCCTTCTTGTATCTATATTACATTATTCTTTATGTGTGCATTATTTGAAACAATCACATACTTTCTTTTTCTTCAAGAAAAAGAATTGTTAATTGTTAATCTTTATTTTTTGGTCATATTTTTGTCAACATAATCTTTATATTAAACAGCCATGATGCACATTTTTGAGGAAAGAAAACCCTTTGTTAATGAACATTTACATCATTTCATTTTGACAAGATTAACACTGCAGTTCAATCTAAAGGCTTAACATGGTGTAATGTAGCTACTAAAGACAAAGACCAGTAAGGTAAAATAAATTGATTAATCACATGTTTCTTGTCTTTTGCAATTTACCACTAAACACTGACACCGTTAATCTAAGGTTCACATGTGAATGTGGACATTTTTATATAGGTCAAACAAAAAGGAAATTGAGATTGAGAGTGGCCGATCATAAATATGCTATTCACACTAAAATTTGGTGTATCCAATGGCAAGGCATTATAATGAGCTGGGTCATGGTAGTGATAGCTCCCTTAAAGTGATTGGAATTTAATCTATTTCATGTACTATATGAGGTGGGAATAGATTAAAACGTCTTTTACAACATGGATTTATACACTTAATGGTGCGAAGTTACCTGGTGTTGATGAGGAAATTGATTTTTAATCCTATTAAAAACTTACCAAGGCAGAGGTTGAGCCAGTAATCTAAAAGGAAAGCATAAAGTATTAAGTTAAAATTTTCATACCTTTTAGCTTTATATGAACAAGCCTGTTTTTACCCACCTTAATACAGTGTTCTACTCATTGGTAATTCTTCGATGATTGATAATAACTGTGTAAACATAAACATAAAAATAAGCATAACTGTATAACTGCAAGTAATTAATTCTTAGTATTTTAATGTATAATATATTAACAATTATGAGTTAATTGTAGGCTGCGTATCTTTTATTGCTATATTAATATTTTGTTCATTCAGATTTCTTGTCCTAATTACAGTCCCTCCAGTAAATTCATAGATTAGACTACAGTAGATAAATGCTATCTAACAAAGAAACAGCACAATGCATGCTACAATATGATGCAATGAGTAGAAAAGGTGAGTGAACCACCCCCACATTTTTATCCCCACCACTTTTCAAAACAAAGTGACGCCCATGTAAGTTTAAATTTAAATATAATTTGCTAAGAGTATACAGTAATTAGTATCAGAATTATTTTAGTCCAGTGATTTTACCAGTAGTTGCAGTATGTATGTTCCATGGATTTAAGAGATAGGCCAAAGTCAATCGTCTGTTTTGGAGAAGTTACATAAGTCAGTCTCTTCTCAATTTCCACTGCGGGCTTTATTTTCTCGCAATCGTGAGTTTAGGCTGCATCTCTCAACTATGACCTTACGTATTATTTATTACTAACATGACTTTATAAGTCACTTTTTTGTCATTGTGTCCATCTTTGCAACAGACCTGGTAGAGCAACTTTTCAGATGTGTCATGCTGTATCTGAATTCACTCACTAATTAACTATTCCCTATATGGTGGGTGTCAGTATTTTATAACCTATGTTTGGCACGTGTTCGATTGTTGATAAATATAGATACACTCATTACTGTAGCACTCATAAAGTTTTATTATGTTCCCATTTAATCTAATAAATGCAGAAATACAGCAAAATGGTTGTGCCAATGAAAAAGTTTATATTTATTGGAAAGTGGTCTTATATATTTAATATGTCATTATATATATATCAATATATTTTATTTATATATTGGAAATGTACAGTATTTTCATTTTATGGCATTACACTTTAGCCTATGTATACTACATTCCACTGTGTCCACCCTGATGCTCAACCATGGTTGGAAGAACAGTCTGTTTATGTATTTGTTGCATACAGTTGAATTCCTTGAACCAGAATTTATTTATAGCAGCAGTTAAGTCAGACTTTGTAGCTCCTTTTGCTTCTTTCTGAATATAGTCTTTCAGATTATGCCACACCATCTCAATGGGATTCATATCAAGGGATTCTGGTGGAGTCTTCACCCATTGCTTCACCTCTGCAGCAATGACTCTGCTTGCAGCAGTGTGTTTCAGGTCATTGTCTAGAAAAAGTGGTGATGGACTCTGAAGTCTGTCTGCCACTCTTATGAAATGACATGGTGGTCCAAAGCCACCATTGTTTCATCAGTGAAAATGACTTCCCGAGAAACGTCTCTTGCTCATCAGTCCATATCTACGCTTGTTGGAGATGGATCTCTTTATTTTTGTCTCTGATCATGGGACAATGTTGAGTTTTCTTGTAATTCCACCCAAGCTTTTGCCTGATCCTCCGAATGGAACACTCACTGATGTCCTCTCCAGTGTCACGCCAGAGCTGTTTTTTCACTGAACTTGCTGGCAGTTCTACATTATGGCTAATGGTGTTGTCTATGGCTGCAACAATGTCCCTAAAATCAAGGGACATTATATAAATATTTGCCACCTTAGGCACAACCATCACATGACATCGTTGCAACATATTTACATTTGTGATAGAATCACTTTGTATTAAATTCAGTTCAATTTGTATAGCACTTTTAACAATTGTCACAAAGCAGCTTTACAGAAATAAATACATTCAAATTAAATTAAATCTAAATAAATTGTAAATAGAGACGTTATGAGGAAATAACCTTGTGAGGAACCAGACTCAAAAGGGAAGCTATCCTCATCTGGTGATAACAGATTGTGCAATTATAAAGAAATCCGATCTGAAACTGTGTACTACATTTACTACTATTTATAGTGCAATTGTGCAACCAGTAAATTCATCACAGCTTTCATATGAAATCTGGTTTGTTGAACCTATCCACTGTCTACTAATGGAGTCCTGAGTAGAAAACTGCTCGTGGCAACCGCAGCCCCAAAGCCACCACAGCAATCGTAGTCCCAATTCATCACAGTACAACTCCCCATAGGAGATCCCCAAGCCATTTCCAATGGCCCGAATCCCAGGCACCACCAGCAGCAAACCCAATGATCTTCAGGTCGTCCCTTTGGGGCCACCCCCAGCAGCAGCAAGTGATCACAACCAGAAGTAGGGCATCAGGATGAATCAGGCAGGTCTGGATAGCAGAAGGGGTCAGGATCACTAGTATCTCACGAGTAGCATGTGTAGCTCGACAGAGAGAGAGGCAGAGAGAGAGAGAGAGATTGTTAGGTAAGCTTTTGTCCTATAATGATTAAGGACAACAGACTCTGCGTGCAGAGTGCAAGCAAGGACGCTGGCAAGACTAGCTGTGACAGCGTAACTAAAAGGTAGCACCAAAAGGTAACACAGACACGAGGGCACCTTGGGACATAAAGTGGCCAGCCAATCCACTGTCTAAATCAAGTTAGAGAGGAAATCTGCAAATTCACAAAGAAATTCAGAATATGGACCTTGGGGTTCATAAGTAAAGGAATTCTCTGGGTAGACTTATTTTTTGTGGCTACATATGTTAATTTGGTATAAAGAACTTAAAACGCGTTGAATTCATGGCTAGGTTTTTGTGTGATGCCTAGATTGTCATTATAAACAACAGCGACACTTCTTCCTCTGCTAGTTAGAAGGGGCTGAAGTATATAACTGTATCCGGGCAGACTAGCTTCATTTATTGCTACATACTCATTTGGTTTAATCCATGTTTCTGTTAAATACGGAACCTGAGTGACAACTCAGTGCAGCTAGCAGCCGGTCAGTTTAGTCTGCTTGTCTGCTACCTGGCCTTGGCTCTAGATTTTCACCGATTAACTAGGCCTGATTTGAGACAGTTCTGAGCTATGCTGCAAGAAATGAGAATAGAACCTGCCTGTGTGGGATGGATCAAAACTACTCCAAATATCTATAAAGCCCACATCGTTTTCGGAGCACCACCTGGACATTCATTAGTGCAGTGACCATAACCTGCTGTAAGCTACATCAAAATGCCGCATTGGGATGGGGCCAGAGCTTACTACAGCATCGGACATTCGCTAATTTACACACCTCTACAGTGTTACTCTTAGTAATCTCTGACTGACGAAGGTGTATATCATTAGTTCCTACTTGAATAACTATCTTTGAGACCCTGTGCTTGCCCAAGACCCTAAGATTACCTGTTATGTCCGACGCCCTGGCTCTTTAAAGTTTAACGACTCAGTTGCTGTTATGACAAATTGTTTTGCAAAATGGAAATATGCACATGACTTTTAATTCATAATATTTACAGATATATAAAATAAGAGTAAAATGTAAGTTATGCTTTGGAAAAAATGTGTTTTGTCTTGTTTTTTGGCTTGAGACTTAATAAACGCGTAAATGCGTGGCAACTCTGCAACTGCGACTTTATATCTCACAACTGTTAATTGAGTAATATTTATGTACATATTATCTCGGTAAAACCTGCAGAGAGTTCAATGGAGAGTGCGTTTACAAAGCACATGAAATAATAATCCGCTGCATTACACTCATGCAGTCGTGTGTAAATGGATTTTCTAGTGTCCATATTACAAAATATTTGTGTCCATTATTAAGCTATTTTTATTAATAGTTTATTGTGGATATTTTATGTGTTCTCAAAATCACAACATTAAATGTACCGTTAACAAATTATCAGACACTATCAGAGAATGATGTTAATTCTATGTTAAATATATAATGTAATAATCTATAAGTCTAGGCATATTTAAAGATTGATTCAAGACTAATAGTTGCCAAGTTGAAGTGGCCAAGAGCAGTCCGGTCTGGACTGTGGAGTTCTGTGTTCACTTTAAACTATTTTTTTTCAGTAGTGAAGCTTTAAATCTAAGAAAAGAACTAAAGTTTCCACTGGCAAGAAAAAAGAAAATGGAATTCATTCAGTGCTACTTTGAGGAAGGACATCCATAGTTCTTTGCACTTGTGCACTTTGTTTAATTTATGTAGTCCCTGTAGTTCTGTGTTGTTCTGTGTTTGTCTTATGTCGTTTCACTATGTACTTGTATATGGCTGAAATGACAATAACCTCCACTTGACTTGACTTGATATTTACACATGCAAACACAAATTGACTTTCTACACTGGTTCACTGGTTGTCCTTCCTTGGACCACTTTTGGTAGCTACTAACCACAGCATACTGGGAACACCCCACAAGACCTGCCGTTTTGGAGATGCTCTCACCCACTGGCGACAGGATCATAGGTGCCCAAGTCTCACTGATGTGTGTGCGGAGGAAAGGCTAGCTTGTCTGGTTCAGTCCCTCAGGAGAGCTACTCTAGTACAAATTGCTGAAAAACTCAATGCTGGCTATGATAGAAAGGTGTCAGAACACACAGTGCATTGCAGCTTTCTGTGTATGGGGCTGTGTAGCCACAGACCGGTCAGAGTGCTCATGCTGACCACTGTCCACCACCAAAAGTTCTTACAATGGGCACGTGAGCATCAGAACTGGACCATGGAACAATGGAAGAAGGTGACCAGGTCTGATGAATAACATTTTCTTTTACATCATGTGGATGGCCAGGTGCGTGTGCATCACTTACCTGGGGAAGAGATGGCACCAGGATGCACTATGGGAAAAAGGCAAGCCAGCGGAGGCAGTTTGATGTTGGGCAGGTCCTGGCAGGTCCTGGCATTCATGTTACTTTGACACATACCACGCACCTAAACATTGTTGCAGACCAAATAACCCTTTCATGGCAAGAGTATTCCCTAATGGCAGTAGCCTTTTTCAGCAGAATAACGTGCCCTGTCACACTGCAAAAATTGTTCAGGAAAGGTTTGAGGAACATGACAGAGTTCAAGGTGTTGACTTGGCCTCCAAGTTACCCAGATGTAAATTCAATCGCGCATTGAGTGGGATGTGCTGCACAAACTATTCCGATCCATGGAGGCCCCATCTCGCAACTTACAGGACTTAAAGTTGCCAGATAACACAGCATACCTTCAGAGGTCTTGTCCATGCCTCAACAGGTCAGAGCTGTTTTGGTGGCACAAGGGGGACCTACACAATATTAGGCAGGTCAAGGCTATTGGCAGACCGCCTGCTCCTGCCCAAATTAGTGACTGCTACTGTTATTTTTTTTTTTAAAGAAATTTAATCCCGTGCCACAAGAAATGTGATTGGGTGCAGACCTCTGCCAGAAGTAACAACCTTATAAGAAAGTTCATGTTCAATATCACCTTTAGTCTGCTATGTTCCTGAGTAGCATTTCATTGTCATTGTCACACTAGTGCTTAAACCTTGGAGCTACACAGTGGATGAGATGCAAATATGGAGCAGAGTCCTCTCACCCAGTCCCAGATGCAGGAACACCAACCAGTCATGGATTTGATCCCCTTCCTACCTTTGCAAGCCCATCATTAAGCACCCTTGCCATGATGACACCTCAAGATTACGCCAAGGTGTACCTGGAAATGTTCAATGGGACCTTCTCCCAGAGACTGCTGTACTCCACAGATACTGCCTGGGACTGCTTGAGGTAATCAAATGGGTGCCACTGGAGCAATTCATCAACTGCCTTCCAGCCCAGATGTTAACATCGGTCTTGTGCCACCAAACCAACTCTCTGGTGAAAGCCACCCAGTTGGCTAAGGAACACATATCCATGTTCATGCTATCCTCCCTATCCAGTGGACGAGGTCCCGCCTCCTCTCTTCCACCCCATCGTGGCTGGAGCAGTCATATAATAATTTAAGTATGTGCTCGATCAGGTCACAATGATCGATGACAGAAATGTGCAGACTGAGGCAGCACTGACCTTTCCCGACTTTGCAGTTATTAAGAATCATTTATATTGAGTGAGCTGGGACATTCAAATGGGAGAAGCTGTGACCCAATTATTAGTCCCAAAAAGCTGCAGAGAAATACTTTTTCAAATGGCTCACCATAACGCCATGGCTGGGCATCTTGGGATAGATGAAACACTACACCAGTTAATGGGCTGAGTCGCTAGCTGAGTCGGCAACTCTTTCAAACAGGGATGCATTTTAAGAATTGGTACGTTATTAAATAGTGTAACTTGATACACAGACTTATTATTTTGCACATATATTGAACCAGTTTATTTCCTTTTTCATTAACAGTGTAGGCAAAAAAGGATTGAATTCGGAAATTTTATTTGTAACCTGTGCATGGTTGTTAATTGTGCAGGTTGACACATTCTTGGCTACATAAATAAAACAACCTAGAAATGATGTCCTGGAGTTTTGGCTTTAACTATGGAAAATATAATTAGTCAATTACTTTTCTGAATTACTGCTTGACCAGAAAAATTAGTAGTAGTTCAATCCCTACTACACCTACATTCCCTGCAGCAGAGGATGTCACTGTGCCATATAAAATGTCACTGTATGTAAACAGTACAAATTATACCAGAACTGGTTAAACTAGTCAGAACTGGACAAGAAAAGATAAATTGTCCTTTTTGTGACTTTAAAGCTTTTGTTCCATAGCCATGGACGCTCCCCAGAATCTGACTGCTAGTGAGGTCAACCACCGCAGTGCACTCATCTCATGGCAACCACCCATTGCAGACATTGACAACTACATGCTGACCTATAAGTCAGCTGATGGAAGCCGCAAAGTGAGTACCAAATTATTTTTACATTTTATGTATTCCATAAAACAGGTACAGTTAGGTCTGGAAATATTTGGACAGTGATGGAGTTTTTGTGATTTTGCCTTTATACACCACCACAATGGATTTAAAAAAGAAAAAAGCAATCAAGATGTGATCGAATTGTAGACTTTCAGCTTTATTTTAAGAGGCTCCACAAAATATGGCTTTTACCATTTAGGAATTGCAACCATTTTAAACAAAGTACCTCCATTTTCAGGGGCTCAAAGGTATTTGGACAAAGTGACTGGTAAATATAACCATAATTTTAATACTTGGATGAAAATCCTTTGCAGTCAGTGACTGCCTGAAATCTGGAGCCAAATTCTGAGTTTCCTCCCTGGAGATGCTTTTCCAGTATGTTTAGTGTCATTATCCACCTGTACTGTGAAGCAGCATCCTATCAGTTTTGTAACATTTGGCTGAATGTGAGCAAAGAGTATAGCCCTATACACAGAATTCATCTTGCTACTTCTGTCAGCAGTCAGTAAACACCAGTGAGCCCATTCCATTGGCAGCCATACATGCCCATGCCATAACACTCCCTCCACCATGTTTGACAAATGATGTGGTATACTTTGAATCATGAGATGTTCCTTTCTTTCACCATACTTTTCTCTTCCCATCATTCTGGTACAATTTAATCTTGGTTTCATCAGTCCAAAGAATCTTAT
>CM074919.1:21831081-21843312 GCA_037576815.1 Pangasius larnaudii
TATGTTCACACTGATGTTGATTCTGCTGCTTCCCCTTACAATGATAGAACCAATAATTTATGATGTTTTATGATTTTGCCCTCTAATCTATGGGATACAGTGATAAAAATGAGCCATACTCTAGGACCACAGTGGACATCTGGACAACAGAAGCGACAAGAAGAAGTGAAAATTTCCCAAATTCCACTCATTATATAAGCAGTCAGCTTTAGACAAATCACACTGTCATATGAATTTTGTTTAAAATAATAAACAGCATGTAAAGTGTATAAACAGTATAGAAAGTGTAAAGCATATTATTCATGCATTACATTCATCAGCTTCCATATTTAATTGAAATTTGACCTAAAACTGGCTAATAACATTATTATACCATTAAAAAAAAGTAATCTCCTCATCCACAGTACCAAAAACAGAAATGAAACTTGCCATACCGCTGTAGTTATTTCTCTGATTCTGAATGTCCCTCCTCAGTCTGCCTGAGCACAAGAATCTCTTACTGTCACTCAAGATGCCTTGCAGTGAGCACCTGTCGAGGAGCTCTGACTTGGCCCTCCTGAGCAGTGTCGTAGCGAGTCTTCCAGCTCCAAAAAAAACCCTCACACAGTTTAAATGAGCAGCCTTGAGCCAATAGGCACCCTGGGCGTTCCTCTCTCTATAGCACAGGGATCACAGAGGGAGATAATGTGAGGCATTGCACAACTCAAAATTGTCTGGAACGAATCGTTTCTCCAAACATCACTTTAACAAAACAACCCCCCACTCCCACTGCCCATGCTACCCCCCTTGCAGGTCATTTTTCATATACATCATTTTTCAGGTTTGCTGATGTACAGTAGCCACAAATTTTTATGTATTTCTATTCCAGGCACTGCGATGTGTAAGGAAACCCAGAGGAACACAGCCAAAATCAACAGAACCCTAAACTTCTTAAGGAGGTTTGAACACACTACTGAGCTAAGCATTCATGAGAAGGTGGCCATATTTCCACACAGTCTCTCATGACAAAAAAAATGGACATTTATTGTAATTCACCTTTTGTTTCAAAAACTGTTAATGTGCAGTGGTAACACTGAAATCAGTCGTCTTTAAGAGATGATCTTCAAAAGGATGCGGAAAAAACAACAATAATCCCAAATAGCTAATCACTAATGCATATCAGACCATGCTGTACAACATCACAGCATTAAAAGACAAATCTAGGATTCTAGGAGTCAATAAATCTAAATCAATGAAATGCACACATTGAAAACACATTATGAAAAGTTCTCCCTAGTTTTTGTATTTAGAAATATTGCAAAATAAAAACCAACAAAAGACTGTTGTAACTGTTATGTCCATATGTTTTCTTTATGTTTCTTTATGTTGTTTGTCTCTAAATACCTTTGGTGTTGAGTTACACAGACCAAGGTCACAGATGGAATTGTTGTAACTTGAGACCAGAAAAGGTGTGAAGGTTTTTTTTTTTTTTTAAGAGGAATTCAGTCTGACTCACAGACTGAGATTTTTTCCCGATATAGATGGGCAGAATGTGATCATTATCAAGTCTAATTATAGGTGCATAATACTTTCTTTCCCAACATCAACAACCTTTTTTTCAGTGTTTCAATGTCTCATTTGTAGGGCTAAATACAAGCACATACCCTGTAAAGTGTTTGGTGCATGAATTTCTCTTTAAATGTTTGGATACTTTTTGGATACCTTGTGGCATGAAAATGCAATAAATTAGAACAGAAGAAAGAGGAAAATTACTGTGTGATGGAAATGGCATTTACCACTTTTCTAGATTATTCAATCAGAAAAGAAATTAAAAACAACCTAAAATGCTGAAACTCAGTGTAGGTCTTCAAGGCTCTTGCTGGTTGTAATGCTACTTACTTTGCCAATCCACAGCATTATTCCACTCACAGTTAACATCTGACTAACATCTGACACTGCACAAAAATAATGGGTGTTAAACTGCACTCTAATTTTTTTTATTTTAACACTTAACTAATGTTTAATTATTTTTATTTAATTATTCAACTCTTTTAGTATATATCTGGGTAGCCAGTACTTTTATCTATTATTCAGGTCAACTCTATTAAACTTAATTATGTGTGTCAAAATACCTTCTGATTTCCTTGCACTAAACTATGTCTGAATTTGAATGGAAAGATGGACATTTTATTGTAATAAATGTATTTTAATGTAAATTGTAGAAGTAGAATTTTACAGCATTCCATCTGACAGTTACTTGCTGTAAATCTACAGTAAATAATATTTAAATAAGTAAATCTTCTGCACTGTGAATGTGCATGTGTGAGTATGTGGGGGATCCAAAGGCTGTGCAGCAGAAATGTAGCATGGCATAAACCCGACTTATGACTTCCTTAGGTCAAAGGCTCAGCAAGAGCTTGTGCATGCAAAGAAAGGGGTGCACTGCAATAATGAACCTGCAGGAGATCCTGGGAAGAGGGGATGTTAGGTACTTTTTTGTATTTGCAGAAAGCAATTGATACCATCTTTAAAATATTTCTTTAAGCTGCTCATTACCAGAAACTTCAAAGTGCTGGTTCCAGCCTGGTGAAAATAAAGCACAGAAACTGTACTTCTAAAGCCCCCTTTCGTGAAAAAAATGAAGGAAGAAAATACATAGTATACTGATAGTATGGACTAAGACTTTCCATCAGCAGGCTTTCATTTTGATTTCATCCCAAAGTAAACATATTAAAGAAATTATATGGAAAGATACTGGACTTGATTATTCCTGTATCAGAGGTCAAGCCCTCAACAGGGAACAAAGAGATGCAATGTTCCTATCCAAACCCATGTTGTTTCAGATCTTTCAGATATTCTGCTCAGTTATCCATCGAGACTATTCCTGAAGCATGAGCTGCAGAAGAATCTGAAACGGGTACAAAGAAATATGCTTCCAGTAAGGGTTCTTAAAAACAAAGCCCAATATAAGAGGGGAAAGGGTAGGTTTAGCAGTTATAGGTTTTCTGATAACTTTCTTTGTATAAAATCCAGTTTAACCAATCATTTTCTATATATTTCCTAAACATTTTAGTTGCTGTCATGTAAAACCAAAGCACCTACATAAAATTATTTAGAAATCTGTCTAGTGATTGTGTCCCAGGGGCTCTTGTCATCTTGTTAATCCTGTTAATGCTCAGCTTTGGACAGGTCAAACTTTTTCTTTTTTTTTTTGAAAGTAACATGTGCTTGTAATGATGTGGTCTTTATCCAAAAGAAAAGGTTAATAGAGCTATGCAAAAGGGGAGAAACAGTGTGGAACATTACACTGAGATCACAGGCTGGACAGCAACCATATGCAAAAAAAAAAGCCCAACATTCTCAGTGCTGAATTGCTGTACGTGTGAATCTGTGTAAATCTTTATTTATTTAGTCATTTTAATTTATGGGTAAAACTATGCAATTTCAGGCTGTGACAACAGTTCTGGTATTCTATATGTAGTAAGTTACTCAAAGAATTACATAAATGTGGGTCATGAACTGACATGTAGGGACATGCATTTAGTGTGACAGTTCAAAGCAGGAAAATGTGTGCTACAACCAGGTCAGTATGGGAAAGCTTTAAATTCAGAACAAAAGGCATTCTTCACATTCATGCCATCCTTGCCACTCAGGCTTATGTGGCTCTGATGTCTATTAAACTACATCTGGGACAGGGACAATATGTTCTATAAGGTTTGGCAATGTATTTGACTGCACTTTAATTATATATACTAATCATTCAATTCAGAAGCATCCACATACTGATCATTATGGCAGTGCATTTTTTGTCATTGATAGATCACATTTTTTGCTTTTTAACCAATATTATAATGGTTATATTCTATGGCAGTTTACTCGTCAAATTGATGTATAGTATGTTCCACAGGAATTATTTTCTTCTTATAGCACTGACTTATAAAAGAAAATTCTCTACAAGTCTAAACTTTATATTTGATCCTAGACAGTTGAGCCAATGTTCAAGGAAATTTTAACAAAGGGTCTTGTATTAAGACCTATCTATTTCTTTTCTATTGGTAATGATGGCTTGTTAG
The DNA here is from genome assembly GCA_037576815.1 of Pangasius larnaudii. Taxonomy (NCBI): domain Eukaryota; kingdom Metazoa; phylum Chordata; class Actinopteri; order Siluriformes; family Pangasiidae; genus Pangasius; species Pangasius larnaudii. The sequence goes on from CM074919.1 coordinate 21,835,134, forward strand.
ACTGTGGATCTTATCCAAAAGAAATGGTAAACAGCCATTCAAAGAGAAAGAAAATGATTATAACTATAGTTTTATAAATATCATAACCTGGCATAAAGTAGAGCAATTATATGAAAATTCTCACTGAAATAATTGCTGTATGTGCAAAATGTAATTTTAAATACATATCATTAAGCATTTGAGTAAGGTCAATGCTTGCTTAATTAATTTTTAACACCACAGATATAAGAAAACAGTTGATGCCTTTCTGCTAGGTGCCATGTTCAATCTACATGTTTACAAAGAGATGTGAGTCTACTCTGAAAAAAAAAATCAGCTGTTACTTTCAGCTGCAACTCTTCAACCAATCTGGATTGGGTTTCCTTGAGGGACTCTAAGGAATGAAAATGGTCCAGGAGAACAAATACTGTCTAAATTATTTGGGAGCAGTCTTAATGTCGAGTTGGACTAAAGTGATGATTAACAGTATGAGCACTAACAGTCTTGAGTATGCATTTCACTACTGTTGAGAAATTTAAGTTTACTATGGACTAAATATGTATGTAATATAATTATAGGACATTCCAAACACAGTCATATTTTAATTCACATAACAGGAATCACCAATAACATAATTATAAATGATAATTACATCAAATCACAAAGTACATGTTTTCTTTACCTTTACTACATCATATTATCTACATATTACATCATGACAACCCTAGGTACTCAACTGAAACTTTACAAGTACTCCCAAAAAAAGCAACGTGCTTAATGTCAAGTCACTAAATTAGTATCCTCAACTGCAAAATCACCTAGCTACCAGCTGAATCATTGCCCCAAGTCCCACTTAATGTTGCTGGTAGAATAAAGCACATGCATTGTTAGAGCTTTTACCTCTGAAAATGTATTTGTGCTCATGATTTTTGGTGTGTGTTATTCTTACATCCAAGTATTGCTATATGCCATCATTGTTTAGAGAAATTCTTATTTGTCAGTCTAAATTCAGTTCAAGTTAATGTTCTCTTCTCTTCAATGTTCTCAATGTCCACTTCTTGTTGTTCTCTCATATACAGAGAATATAATCAATTACACTATATGGCCAAAAGTATGTGGATGCCCATGAACCCTATATGTGTTTCTTCCCCAAACTTTTGCCACAAAGGTGGAATCACATGATTGTCTAGAATGTCTTTGTATGCTGTAGCATTCAGAATTCCCTTCACTGGAACTAATGGGCCCAAGCCTGTTCCAGCATGATAATGCCCCTGTGCACAAAGCAAGGAACATGAAGACGTGGTTTGCCAAGTTTGGTTTGGAAGAATTCAAGTGACCTGTACAGAGCCCTGACCTCAACCCCACTGAACAAACTTTTGGGATGAACTGGAACACTGACTGCATGCTAGGCCTCCTCACACGACACCAACGGCTGACCTCGCTAATTCTCTTGTGGTTGAAGGAGCACAAAAAGATAGGAAATATAAAGTTATGTGATCATCACATAATTTAAGAAATCCAGTTCACAGCACCACTGCACATACATAAAATATGAGAAAGAAATAAACCAAAATTGTGAGCTAATGCAAGAGGCCTTTTGATAATAATTATTGGATTATTACATTATTACAATATCAGGTTGCATCACATTGCAACCATGGGCAAAGATTTGAATGCACGACATACTCCTGACTCAGATCAGGTTGCCCAGAACTACAGGCACATTGGTCACATAACAGATCATAAGCAATATGCATTGATGTAGTGCTTTGCCTTTGAGGACAACCAAGTGCATATTGATCCTTAAACTGGTAACTACCCAGCTAACAGCCTTTGGGTAGCAGAACATTTTCGGAACATTATGGTTCTTCTCATTCAAAAAAGTTAAGTCTATTATCTAGGTTTTCTGAGAATATTGTTTATGTTTTTAGATTTTTAAACATTACCACAGTGTTGATGCAATGTTAGCATTAACATCTCCATAATGTTAGATTCTGTAAACTCTGTGAAGCAATACAGCATATACTTCTATAACATTGTAGGAACATTTATTTTGGAATGTTAAATGTCTTATGTTGAATGTTAAATACTCAGATCAATGAGAAAACAGGGTCATCATTATAAGAACTGTAATAGTTTTATTGAGTTTTAATAATGTTTTCTGTTAGCTGGGTAAATTAAAAGCCAGAAAGCAGATGGAAAAACAAGGATTAGAGTCATGCTTGGGTTGCTTGGGTTCACCTCTGTACCACATTCTCATACAAGTTTATTTAGAGAAATGCCAGAGGAGAATCTGCAGTTAAACTGTTTTTCCCATTCACGACATGTATAATTTAAGATATATAGATGTATACCTTAAGATATTGTTAAAATTACAAGAATGTAGTTTTTAAAAAAACACAGATATAAAGGACACATTGTTAATTAAAAAAATATTAGTTAGGGTTATATATATGAAAGTTCTAAGAAGCGCTATGACCTCTAACCCCACCCCTTCCTTAAACATTCAAAACCATTCCTGTGGGATGGGAATTATTACAACTTTATAGGATTTTTATTGGTGAGTGATATTTGCAAAAACTGCAAAGTGGAAATGCATATGTGTGCATATAATATAGTAATTTTAACATACATTGACTCAAAATAAACTAGTAGAGTACAAAGGTCCTATTGCAATAAATAATAATTATATAAGGTCCTAATATTACTTCTTTGTAGGCAAATGTATACAGTGCCTCAAAAGTGCACTTCCTTCTAACCTTGGTGGTCCCACTGAATGATTTCACAGATGTTGCTGAAAATGCACAGAAACCCAGTGTTGCCTTGCCATATTGCCTTGCCATACTGTCTTGACATCTTTTCCTCAGTTTTACAAGATTAACAGTTATGGTTGGAAAATACAATTGGCTGAAATGCATAGCTGTTTAAATCCTCACTTCCTCAGATATTTCTTGATTTAACAGAAAAAACATGCTTAAGAATGACACAATCCAAAAACTGATAAAGCTTCTTGGCCAGTCTGTGTTCTGTGGTGTTAGTAATGTAAAAATCTTTTTAAAAAATTAGATCAAACCAGTAACACAAAACTGTAGCATGTAAAAGATTTAATTATTATTATTAACTCCATCAAAGAAGACTATCTGGTCAATTATTGTTAACAATCTGAGAAGGTGGAATGTAAAGGACAGATAACCTAGATGTCTCCTGTCATATTGACCCATACAGGGTACATGTCCTCAAGGGAAGGTGAAGCAGCTGTACTCAGGTATCAGAACATTACAAGGGTCATTAAGGCCTTGAACTCAGGTCAAAACAGGACTTCATCTTATAGCCTGAAGCTATAAGCTGAAGCTGCAGTGACCAAAAATCTAATCTAATAATCACAAACATGCACTGAAATTATGCATATAGGGCAGGTGCTGGGAAGAATTTTTAAATATTTAAGAAAATTCAAATAATGTAAGTAATTTTCAGCAGCTCACTAAATATATACACAACTAAAATACAAGAAAAAAAATTAAATAGTAAAAACAAATAATTCAAAGAGTCTTGAAGTCTCTAATTAAAATCTTCGATTTTATCAAAAACTGTTTTTTTACTACTTCTCCTACAAATGTTGTCCAATCATCACCAAATTTGGCATACATCATCTTCAAAGGAAGCCTCACAAAAATTATTTAAAAAATTTTTAATACTCCAAACATAATGGGCCAATGAATCTGACAGTGAAGCCGCCAAACAGAAAGTGAGGCTGTATCGGCGCACTGACACAAAACTTGGTAGGCATCTTCAGGACCATGACATGAGGCTATGCAACAAATTTCATGACAGCAACACTTACTAGTCTAAAGTTACAATAACATGCCGAAGATGCTTCCATCTAAGTGCTGTTTTTGCTACTCCTTCTCCACATTTTGTACAAACTTCACCAAATTTGGCTCACATTATCATGAGACCTATCTAAAAAACTGTCTACTGCCATTCTAGTCATTCATTGTGCTATTACACAGACAACACATGACTGACAGGTTTTAATATTAAATAGTATTTTTATTGAGTAATTTTCAATAAAGAAAGAAACAGTATAAGACAGATATAAGTTTGGTGTAGATACTTGCACAAAGTTGGAAAAAAAAAAGCCCCAGACTGATGAGAAAAAACATAAATAGTTGTTTTTAAATTGCAAGGAGGAAAAAAAAAATTCAGGTCAGAGCAGTAGCACAGCCACAGGTCAAAGTAGCAACAGACAACACCACAGGCCACAGCAGTAGCAGCAGCTGAAGCAGCAATGCCACCCTGCTGCCCATTTGTTCATCTAGACCTTTCCTCCTACAGTGGTCAAAACATACACATCATGAGTGAGACTACAAATCGCTCTTGAATCCCTTTGCCTAAAGTTATGTCTCTGCTTTCTTGTGATTGTTTAGGTAACAACTGTAACATGTCTGTGAATGTGCAGCTCACAAAGTATGAGTGCTTGGCCATTGTAGTGTTGTACAAAGTCAAAAATCATTAAATATGCAATTATAAATGTCATCAAGATATATAATAGTCCATGTGATGTCTAAATATTTTATTTAATTCAAGCAGCATGTGATGATCAAATTATTTCAATAGTAATGAGAGATGCAGAGAGCTGTGGTTTTAAAAGCTTGAGATTAACAAAAAAAAAAGTATGCAATGTTTTTCATTCATTTTCTAAAGACCAAAAGAGCACTGAACACTTGAGAGTGTAACAGTGGAGTAGAGTATAGAGCATGACAATAACAAAAATCCATAAAAATCAGATGACAATAATAATAACAAAATCTCTCTCTGTGTCTGTTATATAACATTTGGCTACATATGGCTTGTTGGCAGTTTACCCAGCCTGTGCAACAAAGTGGCCCTTGTCTGGAGTTAAACGTACCTCTCTGGTGACTTAACATTGTTTAAAGGGTGATTTCCTGAACTTTATGTGGCATTATTGTATACAGGGATGAACACGTAGACATGCAGACATATTTAAGGCCAGGAAGAAGCTCCATGGGTGAATAAGCAGAGAATCTCAAATCTCAAATAAACAAGTGACTCCTTCAAAAGCTTTTAGTAAAAGTTAGGGGGAAAATTTTTAAATGACACTAAATATTATGTTATATACATAAAAATGTTACAACAAATAAAGTTTGCCACAGCACTGCCATATCTCTGAACAGACCAGCATAAGGTTGAAATAAATCTAAACTCAATATAGTATAAGAACTTGCACTTCTTTGAAGTGTGTCTGCTGTGGATTTAAAGCTGCTGAGTGTGTGAGTTTCTTTAGATTTTTAAAGATTAAATTTGGATGGCACTGATGATGAATGGCTCTTGGCACATGCCTACACAATATTAATTTTGATTGTAACATTATAACACCACATTAGAAGGGTAAAGAATTTTAATATAAATGTTAGGATGTATGTGGCAAAATATTTAATTCATGCTAATAAATGCATTTATATAAAATTTATATAATAAATGCATTTATTCATTTAGCAGACACTTTTATACACAGCAATTTACTATTGATGTACAGTGCCATGTGACCCACCTTAAACATTTACCTCATTTGGCTTATGTTTTTATTCAAAGCAGCTTAAAATTGAGACAGGATACAAATGAGCACATGAGTGTTAAGGTTCTTGCTCAAGGGTCTTTGGCAGCTTGGCATGACACCTTAACAGCTTAACCACTGAGCTACCATTGCCACTGAACTGTTAGTATTTTTTTCCACATTTTGTAGTGTTACAATTTGGAACATAATGGACTTAATTGGGATTATAAGTCATGAATCTAAACAAAATAATAAAACTAAAGTGGAGGGGGAAATGAAGTGGAGTGGTTAAAATAGACTCTGAATATATTAGAATAGACTAGATAGGCCATTTCTAGATAGGTTGGAGTGGAAGAACTCAAGTGGCCTGCACAGAGCCCTGACTTCAACCCCACTTTTGGGATGAACTGGAACACCAACTGAGCCCCAGGTCTCCTCCACCAACATCACTACCTGACCTCACTAATGCTTTTGTGGCTGAATGTGCACAAATCCCCACAGCCATGCTCCAAAATCTAGTGGAAAGCCTTCCCAGAACAGTGAAGGTTATTATAACCCCAAGCCCTGGGTTTCACCTGTGAAAACGTAGTTCCTGGTTTAGAAGAGTTTCTTGCTAGTGTCAGTGTTTAAACTATACCGCTTTTTCTCTTCTCATCAATAATTTTGCGCTATTGCTTTTAGTTGTTTTTAGTTGTATTTTTCACTTTCCCCTTCTGCTGTATTTTCATTTTCTTGAACGCTTTTTTTTGTCCAAAGACAGCAGGCGAAGGACATCCACGCCACCTAAAATATTCTCAGAAAATATTCTTTGACTAAAGTATGTTAAACATTCAACATTGCAAACATTCAGGATGTTTAGTCATTCTTCCTGTATTGTTAGTAATAGCTTTACTTGTGATAAGTGTATATTAGTTAGGTTCCTAAAGGAGAAGATTGGTGTGCATCCATTGGCAAGAGTGAGAGCAACATATTTTCTTTAGGGGAACGTTTGGATGCCTTAGGCGGCATTAGCAATCCCCCAACACTGTCGTTATAGCCCTTACAGCGGGACGAATGGGCGACAACTCAGTGCATAATTGCAAAAAATCACAGTTAACGCTAAGGCTAACCCATGGGAACACCACTGTTTTCCACTTCACGTTTAACTGGTTTGCTCTCCTCAGTGAAGCACCCGCTGAGAAACCTGAAAGTGCTCTGGTTATAGGAGACTCTATCTTATAGTATGTGAAATTAGCTAGGACTTTAGGGGCACCAGCAGCTTTAGTTAGGTGTATTCTGGGAGCCAAGGCACTGAACATAGCAGGTAATCTTAGGGTCTTAGGAAAGGATAAGTTTTCAAAGGTAGTTTTTCATGTAGGAGTTAAAAACAAACGCCTTCATCAGTCAGAGGTTACTAAGAGTAACATTGTAGAGGTGTGTAAATTTTCGAAGGTGATGTCCAATGCAGTAGTATGCTCTGGCCCCATGTGGCATGGTGATGTAGCTTACAGCAGGTTATGGTTGCTGAACTGCTGGATGTCGTTTTGTAGTAGTTTTGAGGGTGTTTACCGGCCTCAGACATAAAGGATATTGGGGCCGGCAGCAAAGGGCACACAGGCAGTTGAACACTGTGTACCTGTTAAACAATAAAAGAGACAAACAATATTAGTGTCTTTCTCTGGTCGCATCAGTTTAATACAGAGACACAGAGACTACATCCAGGAGTAAAATAATCTCTTTTAATGCTTACTGGAGTGCTCAAGTGCCATCTATTGGTGTGGTGGCCGTCTCACATGTTGAATTCTATTAGTCAAGTACATTCTATTTAAAAAAAAAAAAAAAGGGGGGCGGGGGTGATGTCTGTTTTCAATAAATATTCATAGCATTTCTTATCCCTTTACAAGGGCAAGGCTGGCCTGTTATGGCAGGATGGTATCCATTCCACTTGGAAAGGTGCTGATCTCATTTCATGCAGCATACCACATAGGCTCAGAACAGGCCTAGTTAATCAGTGACAAGCCAGAGACAAGGCCAGGGAGCAGACAAGCAGGCTAAAAGACTATCTGCTAGCTGCAATGAGTAGTCACTCAGGTTCCATCATATTGAGACTGTGTCTGTTCCCAAGCTACACAAAAACGTAGAAATATTCAGAGAGTTTGTTTTAGTAACCTAATTAACATAAAATTAGATCATACAGCGTGAGAGGTGATCACCTTTGATCTGAAGCTAGGACTGTTAAATATTAGATCTCTTACATCTAAATCATTTATTGTTAATGAAGCTAATATTGAACAGGAGTTTAATGTACTGTGTTTAACAGAAACATAGATTAAACCAAATGAGTATGTAGCCCTAAATGAAGCTAGTCCTCCTGGATACAGTTATATACATCAGCCCTGTCCTACTGGCAAAGGAGGAGGTGACGCAGTCATTTATAATGATAATCTAGGCATCACACAAAAACCTAGACATAAATTCAACACTTTGAAGTTCTTTATACATTTTTTACATATGTAGCCACAAAAAATAAGTCTACCCACTCAATTCTGCTAATTATTATTTACAGACCCCCAGGGCTGCATTTTGAATTCCTTTGTGAATTTGCAGATTTCATCTCAAATCTTGCATGTTTCTTTAGACAAAGTA
>CM074919.1:21860784-21873821 GCA_037576815.1 Pangasius larnaudii
TGTGTGTTCACTACTGTGTGTGCACTTGGATGGGTTAAATGCAGAGCACAAATTCTGAGTATGGGTCACCATACTTGAACACAAGTAACTTTACTTCACTTCAAACAAAACTGTGGCTGGAAATAAACATCACAGCAGCCCAGCCAACTCTGAACAGGCAAATTAACAACAATAAGCATCATCTTGGCTGAAATGTGTGTGTGTGTGTAAGATTGGGGCTAGTACATTTGTGTGTGTGTGCATCACAATGTTTGATGCCTGTTCATAGAGTGTTTATGTTTTTTATGCAATCTATGTGGTGCTGTATGCATGTATGCTAGCATATGTGTGTGTCTGTGGGCTTTATAATGGTCTGTGCTATGGCAGTTAGTATGCTTTTGCAATATTAATATCAGGAAATGCATCAAAGCAATTGACAACAAATAACAACAATAACCAGCTACCACAAGCATCAACTTAACTTTCCACCTGAACACCCTCCAAGACTATTCCTGCCTCTACAGGTCTGCCATCCGCAGAGCCCCCTTCAGTGGCAATCTTCAGTGTGCTGTGCGAGGTCATCTTGGCTCATTTCACCATGGATGTCCTGAAACAAAACAATGGAATAATAAATGTATATGGTCCTGTTTGTACACCTGTGTTAATACATACAGGTGTACAAACAGGACCTGTATGTACACCTGTATGTATTAACACTAAATACATACACACTATTGATCAATGGAGCTATGCTGACAGACTGCTAGGCTAAAGATAAAATGCCACTGATCATTGAGCAACGCCTTGTAACTTCACATATAAAATTAAGAGAAAACGTATTCCTTTATTATCTTTGTTGCCTGTGGACAAGGAGGAGTGGGCAAAAATTCCTCCACGTTGGTGTGAAAATAAATACATACAGGAAGCATTTGTTTGCATTTGGGTGTAACCAGTTATTGACACTAAGGGGGCAATCACATTTTCACTGGGCGCTACATAACATGTAGGGTCACATTAATATATGCGTAAGTTTTGGTTGAATCTGATGATAGTGGTTTTTTTTTTTTTTTTTTTTTTTAATTACTTAAAATCAGAAAGGTTTAAACATTTTCACAGGACTGTAGCACTGTAAAAACACAAAAGCAACCATGTTTACTACCCTTGTAATGTGCAGTGAGATGCTCAGCATTTTCAGAGGTACACAATCAAGCAGCATATCACTACCTTGCCAGCAGACGACCAAAAAGCTTGTCAATGACAAAATGACAGTATGTACTACACATCAGACTGAACACCCCTGGCTTAATAGCTTTTGCACCCAGCACTTCCTCCCCTTGCTGCGAAACAAACAGATGAGCTTCTCCGTCTTTTGAATTCTTCTTTGATCTTCAAAGAAAGTCACAATTAACAATGTCAACTCCAATTTCTAATCCATTATGAATTTACGATGATGTTGACAAATATACCAATACCACATATCACAGTCAGTTTCCATTACTAACTAAATCTGCTAACAGCGAAAGGACATTGAGGTGCAGGAATGAAATACAAAATCCCTCTGCACAATATGAAACCATCGACAAGATACCTGAGTGCTATGAAACAGTGTAGGCCATCTTTTCATCAGCTGCTCTATGGCTATTTCCTTCCTCTGACTTGAAAAGGTTCTACTTGCTGGTGGAATACACACAATGCTGGAACATTTTCTTACAGTGTGATTGTTGAGAAGAACTCCATTTAGCCTTCAGAGTCAGCTCTGTATCATAAGGAAATTGAGGAATTTCAAAACAAGATGGCCAATGTTGTGATCGCAGACCAGGACTCTGTGGGGAGGAAAGCAACACGGTGTCATCTGATGATCTAAACAAAACTGACAAGGTATCTGACGAGACATCTGACAAGGCATCTGATGGTGGTGAAATGCTCTCAACCATAGTTAGAGGCACAAACGTAGGCTCAACATAAACCACTTTAATCTTATCTTTGTCATTAGGATCTGTTGGTGGAGTCAAAGAGAAAAAAATCCCCAAACTCCTTATCTTTATAATGCAGAGCAAAATTTCCAGGTAACTGAAGTGTCTCTCTGTGGCGCTTCAGGATAACCATACATATGAATGTTGTGAATGTGCCTGAATGAACTTGTATGCTGTACCACACATTCAAAAAAATGTGCTTTTTTACCTCAAAATGCATCGTCCACCTACCTACTATGGGACGAAAGGACTTTATCAACTCTGGATAATGCTCAAGAAAATGATGCTTTGGTGTCAATTTCTCTATTGAAAAAACATCCAAAAATCTATGTCTGTGCTCAGAAATTTTGGTGACTAAGTAGCAAATTGTTTCTTGTGTATGGACTGGAGCAACTACTAGCTCAACAACTTCTTTCAGGCCCATTAGAATCAACCATACTGGTTCATTGGGTGGAACTTTCAGCCCAGTGAGAAATGGAAGAAATCAGACTAGAGCCCAGTTCTCATGAGCATTTCCCCCAATACTTTTCCAAGTAGAAAAAGTGAGAGGTACAGATTTTGGACAGTTAGTTCTGTCTGACTATTTAAATGGAAAAATGTTGGATTGAGTCATTGATTTCTGACAAAGTCAAAAATTTCTTCTAGCATAAGGCTATTTCGATAGGAACAATTCCTTCAAAAATGTCATGCAAGATGTCTGGTGGATAGCACTTTAAGACATGAAAAATAACTCAATTTTTCTGTCAGGGCACACCACACATTGCACTGTACCTTTGATATATCTCGCAAGACTTGAAACAAAAATTCCTTCCCTCTCCAAAGTTGCAAGATCTTTCAAAAGTGGTTCTAGAACCAATGAATATGCTTTGACCATGCCTTTTCACATCATCTGCCTTGCTAAGTGCTGCCAAATACACAAACTCAGACAATCAATGTGGCGGTATGTTTCCTAACACCCAATAAACAGCAGTTATCTTGTGTCTTTTTCTCGACCTTTCTAGTGGATTACAGACCTCAAAGTCATCTGCATATAAAATCAGGGAAACCCTAAATTCATCTCCAGACAGAAATGTGTTGTCTTTAAAGTACCTGTACTGCATATCTGATCTTAACACCTCATTTTTTGTGTGTATTTCTTTCAATAGCTTTTTCAAAATATTATCATTGTTTAGGAGTCCAGACAAAGACTTAGGAAGTGGAACATACTGAAAACTCCTTTTCCCCCTTGTAACAGTGATGTACTCCACAGGCTCAACAACACTGAGGTTTTCTTAAAAATACCTTTTCCTTTTATACCAAGTGCAGAAGGGACCATCTACCCCAAGTGCTGTGCTTATGCTTGTGTTTCTTTATAGTTTGTTCAATAATATTTCTAAATGCTTGAGCTGATGCCTCTCCTGAAATAAAATGTTAAGTCTTCTACTAACTGATCAATGCAGTTGCCTGGCACATTCAATGCCAAATAAAAACCGTCATCCTCACTTTCCTCTGTGTTATCTACACCATCAACAGCATTACCAGGATCTGAGGTTCTCTGCAGCACTGTAGGTTTAAAATCAGTTACTGAATGAGTTGAATGCTTTCTAAATTTATGAGAAGCAAATGTACCATACACTTTATGAACCAGTGAAAACACACTCAAAAGATTCTTGACAGCTCAGATGATATCTAAGATGTCCAAAAAAATCCTTCTCTAAGGTAACTTTGTTGGAACCACAATTTTGACACGAGAAGGACAAGAGCTCACAGCTTGTCAGTGCAATGGTGCCTTTCCAAATGTGACCGAAGCGCACTCAAAGTCTTAAATGAACAGGGGCAATCAGAATGCAGACATGACCGTGATTGGTACCGTCCTAAATAGTCGTGATTTAATCTGTAATGCTTCAGGAGGGCTCCTTTCTTTGGAACTACTATGCCACAAAATTTGCATAGCCATTTCATTTGACACTAGGGGGGAAAAAAGAGAACAAAAAAAAGACTACTACAAGCTCAGTAACTTGTGATCTGGTGAACCATTAAATTCAGATTTAAATTTATTTATATATATATATATATATATTTTTTTTTTTTTTTTTTTTTTTTTTTCAGCACAATATCCTATTCAAAAGATGTGACAGTGGTTTTGGAGTTGGCTGCTAAAAACTGGCATAATGCTCACTGAATACACAAGTTTTGCTACATCATCTTTAAAAAAAAAAAAAAAAAAAAAAAAATCACTGCAAATGTTCCTACCTCTATCCAAGTCAGATGTCACAAACTAAATTTTTGTTCTTAATTCTTCCTTAACAACAACACTGCTGCTCTGCATCGCCTATGCCCCGTTCCACCACTTGTTCCCGAGAACTGTTATGACTGCTGTTTAATGATTGTTGTATTGTAGCTTGTTTATTAATGGTCACTAAATAACCGAGGCAATGGTGCTTTACTTTGTTTACTCTTACGCACCTAAAGGATTCGGCGCTACAGCTCCTTCAGCCCGCTCAGACTCCTGAGCTAATTAGCCTCACAGGCCCAATATACTGTAGTTTTGCTAGCCGTAGTATATTAATGTAGCTTCTTTAAGTGAACAAAAACCTGAATACACAATACACACAAAAAAAACTCTACTGATTTAAAACCATGTTAGACGTTACTTACCTCTGAAATAGCTTTTTACAAAAATCTTCACTCTGTCCACGAGCTTCACTCGATTCAGTTACGTGTTACATCGCGTGGTGTCTCAGAGGATCTTAGAAAATTATATTGTGTTTACTAAGTTCCAGATTAACGTCGAACCCAAAATTATTTGTTGACTTTCTTTATTACTGTGAGAAGAGTTGAAACTCAGTATCTTGTGCCGCAAATATAGCTTCAAATTAAGTAAATTTAAAAACACAACCTTTTTATGTAAAATATGTTTATTTTAATGAGAAATATTTGTTAAAGGCAGGAATATTTTTTTCAGTGTGATCAAGAATTTTTTTTTTTTTACTTTTTTCAAACTACCCAAGAGTGTGTATGTTGGATAACAGCAGTGATTGCAGTTTGACAAAATCGACCAACTGTTCAAATTCTGAAAATATGAGTTTCAGAAGTGCTGCCAGGCAGAAATGGGAAACTGCGTGCCAACGCAATGTTGAGTAACAGTAGCGCAAAATAAATCCACCAGGGGGCAGCACATGCTGTTTTTTTATTTATTTTATTATCGAAAGCATTCCACATGGCATACGTTGATTCATTTATACTCTACGGCATTTTAAAACAAATTGAAGGGTTTACTGTCAGGGAAGATGAACGAAATTGAATCGTACAGTAAATAAGACTGGATCGGGCCACACTTCTGAAAGAAGGTGTAAATCTTTAGGCGAAGTGACAATGGGAATGAATGAAGGTACGGTCTTGATTACAGAAGACGAGACGACGCTGGCTGACACGTTCAAAAAAACATGTTCAAGTATTTAATGGTCGGCCTTTGATATTCATTTGATCCAAACACACCGATCCGTGATTGGATCAATGCGGGTTTCATTCACCATTTCGGTCGTTTTCATTCCGGCTTCCTCTACACTTTGATGGACGTCTGATGGTAACAAATCACATCATCGTTCTTAACATCGCTCCTCCCGTTAGGCACCGCCCCCCTCGGTGACGTCACTGCGGCTTATATACCAGGAGTCGCGTGCTCGGGCGAGTTCGATGAGGAGTTGAAGGTGTAGGGTGGTGGTCTTACGGAGACGTTTTACGAACCAGGAGATCGCGTCTTAATGAATGGATCCATCTTGTTTCAGCACAGTGCAGCGTCGTTCCTGTCAAATGATGAACCCGGATTTGTTTAAGCCGTCTGCGGAGCGCTCTCCGCCAGCCCTGACGCAAAAACCGAGCCGGAGCAAATGTGAACAAACGAAAGTGGAGCTGGCGCAGGTGGTGATCGACCCGAAAACTGGACGATCGTACTCCAAAGGAAAGCTTTTGGGAAAGGTACTTCAGTCTGAATCTATTTCATGACTCCACAGTCTCGTTTCCTTGTCGAAGAGACGGGCTGTGTTCCGGCCCGTGTGCTCTTGAATGCCTTTATTCTGCTTGGTTTTATCCTCAGCTGTATGCATTTATTCCAGGCCGTCTGGCTTTATTCTAGAAAATTAATCTAGTGTACATCTTTATGTTTCGGTGTATTGACGGTCACATATGAATGCACCTGAGGCCAGTGTCTCTTCTCGATCCTACCTGCGGATTGTGTTCAACTGCGATGCAGCTCTTTCCTCATCTTAACTAACAAACACGTTTATTCCTTCGGATGTCTAATGTCCCTTAAATCCGATCGCAAACTCTCGTGGTTTAATGCATGACTTCTGCATCGTTGGGGCGTTATGTAAGGCAATAAGGAGCATCTTCCTTTTAACAGATTTTTAGACCATTATCGGCGCTGCGAAAGTGCAGTGTCATCGTCGCTGATTTTAAGTGATCACATGACCATTCATCACGCGCATTTTAACGCAAAAAAAGGTTTAGAGCTGATTTATCTTTGACAGACCTACATGTTTTGTTGCAGGGAGGGTTTGCTCGCTGTTATGAGATGACTGATCTTTCCAGCAACAAGATGTATGCCGTGAAAGTGATTCCACAAAGCAGAGTGTCCAAGCCACACCAGAGAGACAAAGTAAACAAGGATCTGCTGATTTCATCATGTCAAGCTTCATACTGATGAAAATCATTTGTCATGTGTTCATTCTAACCGCTGCCATGTTGTGCTCCTTAGATAACTAATGAAATCGAGCTGCACAAAACCCTCCAGCACAAACATGTTGTCAAGTTTTCTCATCATTTCGAAGATCAGGACAACATCTACATCTTCCTCGAGCTCTGCAGCAGAAAGGTGAGCTCATTTACCAGTAGTTGTATTATGTTTGGTAATAATACAGGTCTTTGCCAATGATGATGACTGCATTAGGTGATAAAATGAGGTTGACTGTGTGCTTTCCTTGCTGCAGTCCTTGGCACACATTTGGAAAGCACGACACACCCTGACAGACCCTGAAGTACGTTACTACCTCAGGCAAATAATTTCTGGCCTCAAATACCTCCACAACAAAGGAATCCTCCACCGAGACCTCAAACTAGGTACTGCATTTTCAATTTCATTGTCTTATGACCCTGTGGACTTGATTTTGCTGTGCTGTGCTTTTGAACTGATGTAGCTGAGCACAAAACCTTTTTTTTTTTTTTTTTTTTTTTAAATAGGCAATTTCTTTGTGAATGAGAATATGGAATTGAGATTAGGAGACTTTGGGCTGGCAGCAAAGCTGGAGACTGTTGAGCAGAGAAAAAAGTAAGTTATTGTCTTTTTCCTGAAGTGAAATCATAGTTCTGATCAATACCATTATTTTGCAAAGAGGTAATTGACTCTGTTTTGCAGAACTATCTGTGGAACACCAAACTACCTGGCACCAGAAGTATTAAATCGTCAAGGACATGGGACTGAGTCAGATGTTTGGTCACTGGGTTGTGTGATGTAAGTGAATGCCATATTCAGGTTTATTTAATTAAATATTAAATATCATATCAAACTAAATGCGAAAGTATACAATGAGAAATACTGTCACATTCAGTTTCTTGACCATGGTCTATTTCTCTGATTTGGTCAGGTACACACTTCTGTGTGGGAACCCTCCATTTGAAACATTAGACTTGAAAGAAACATACAAATGCATCAAAGAAGTGAAGTATACACTTCCACTGTCACTCTCTGCAGCAGCACAGAAGTTAATCTCTGCAATTCTGCAAAAGAACCCCAATGATCGCCTTACTCTTGACCAGATTCTGGCTCATGAGTATTTCAGCAAGGTTAGTTATTGCAGCACATTGTATCTGTTTAATCTTGGATATTTTTGGATAATGTAACCCATCACTGAAGTACATGGTATACTATTAACTCTTCTCCCAGGGCTTCACTCCAGACAAACTTCCTCCCAGCGCATGTGTGATGGTGCCGGAGCTCAACCCACCCAGTCCTGCCAAGAAGTTCTTCACTAAGATGGCCAAGAGCCTCTTTGGCAAGAAGAAATCAAAAGGTAAGGCTTCCCATCACTGAGCTTTTCTTTAAGCTGGGATTTCTTTAAATGGAACCCTTTCAATATTATTATGTGAACTTAATCAGCTGTTTTGTTGACCTTCAGCAGAGAAGAACCCCAGTGAGGACAAGGAGGACATCTCCAAGCTTGTCTCAGGCATGGTTAAGCACTCAATTAGCCGGCAGATCAGCTACAAGACAGTGGGAGTGAATGAGGTATGTGTTAAGAGCCTTAATACTGCTTTGGGTTGGTAAACATTCTGTTATACAATTGTTCAAATGGGTTTAGCCAAATTTCTCCCGCGATACCCTGTGTTGCACTTAATCTGTCTGTCGCAGAGTCTGTCTGGTTGATGATTTATAAAGACACTGTACTTAAAGAGGTATGATGAAAAGCCAGACTGTGCTTTTGTTATGATATCGGCTGACTTGGCAGCAATGCTATATGGGGAGCTTCTGTAGATGAATAACTTGAGTACAAAAGGCTGAGAGAACTCCCATACAATAAATCACATGTGTATCACAAGGGATAAACAAGGGGTTTAATCCTGAACTGTAAACTAATTACACATGCCACACCTTTTTCAGAAAAAAATGAAGATTAGAATTGAATTACATACCAGTGCTATGATTGGCTGCTTTTGAAATGAGCACAGAAAAAGAAACAAAAAGTTAACAGTCCATTGCTATTTTTGTGATTTCAGTTTGTTTTAGTGTGAAATATAGCTCATTGATTTGACTTTTGTCTGTCTCTCTCCACACAGGTTGCATCTCCAGCAGGTCAGCTGGCTGTTTCAGGGCCCTTAGACACACCAGCTGAGGACGAGTCCAGAAAGTCAACATCCCGTTCCTTCAAAGGCACAATGGCCAGCAGTACTGATGGTGTGTGTGTGTGTGTGTGTGTGTGTGTTTGTTAATTTTACTTGTGTGGATCTACTTGTGGATGTGCTATTTAGATTTCACCCTGAGGTTTTTATAGTGCTGTATAGTTAGCATTTTCACACGAGCAACACAATAAAGTGACTCTAATTTTTCTCTCTTATCAGCTATATTAAATTTATGGTGTACTTTTGTTTCATGATTCTTCACCATTGACCTGTTTCTCTGTGCAGGATGCGAAGACCCACTGACCCCAGCTGCTGTGGCCGAGGCTGCCATGAAGGTCCTCATTAATTGCTTGTCCAACATGCCAGCAGGTTTGTTCTGTTCACACTGTAATAACCAATAGAAGCTTTTTGATGTGTATCATCACTCAGAATAATGGCCAGAAAATTAATGTTTGGATTCTTTTGGTTCGTCAGCATGTAGGAACAATCCATGTGTTACAAATACTAAACCTTTTGTCTGGGTGACAAAGTGGGTGGACTACTCCAACAAATATGGCTTTGGCTATCAGCTCTCCAATCAGAATGTGGGAGTCCTATTCAATGAAGGCACTCATCTGAGTCTGTGTGACCAGCGAAGGTAAATTTGTGACTTGGTACTTCACTTAAAACTAAAATAGGTCTGAACATCAGTCAGATCTATAATTGATTAATTAGTGTATGGCCTTCACAAATGTACTGAATCAAAGTGGCCAGATCTTGTTTCAGTTTAATTAGGTTATGACCTAGCATTATCACCCTCCACAGGGTAGTTCGTTATTGTTTGACCAACAATAAACACTTCACCTTCCAAGCGGATGCACTACCAGAACAGCTCCAGAGCCAGAAACACATTGTAGAGCTGATGGCCAACTACATGGAGCAGAATCTCATGGAGGTGAGGAGCTTTTGAACTTTCTGAAATTCATTTCTAGGGCTATTTTTGCTTGAAATTACTTATGGTTACTCTCCTTACACTGTAAGTAAATTAATCCATGAGGCACTGGGCGTTAAGCTAAGCTTTGTATCTGTCCCTACAGGGTGGAGATCTGGGTTGTGATGAGCAGCCGTCTGCTACTGACTGTCCCCTTCTCCTGCAGTGGATGAAGACTGACCATGCTTTAGTTATGCTTTTTAACAATGGTTCTCTACAGGTTAGCTTTGTTTCTTTTATCCATTTTGATTCTGTTCATATAAGAATCTTCTAGATTAGCATGTAGCCTGGCGCATTTCAGGAATCCTTGTAGAAAGAGATTGAAACAAGTCTTATTTAGGTGAGGGATGAGAAATTTTCAACTGGTTAAAGAGCCAAAAATGTAATCCTACTTGATTAACAATTACAATATGTTCTTTTTCTGCTCCCAGGTGAACTTCTACACTGATCACACCAAGGTGATACTGTCCAAGCTGGCAGACACGTACTTGTTGACCTATATTAGTCATGAGCGGATCTCCTCCTCATATTCTCTGAAAACACTAAGCGAGCACGGCTGCTCCTCTGAGCTGCGCCACCGACTCCATTATGTGGTGCAGCTGCTGCAGCACTACACCAAAACATAAATGAACCAAAAAAAAAAAGACTAAACCTGAAAGGTCTAGGACTGAAACCACATCTGGAGAAGCTTGCATCTTGCCACAAAAGTTCTCCCAACCTATATTCTGGCCTCCTTGGACTTATGGTGCACTGTTTTTGGATTTTGTTTTCTTTTCTATGTCACACTGACACTACCAGCTTGACTTCACAATGTACACAACAAAGTGACAAGGAGATGATGAGAACTTGCGTGACGAGGATGAGGCTTTCTGTTTATCACCTGCCTTCCCGTTTATTTAATAGAGACCTTTATTATTTCACTTCATCGTACACATCATGCGTGGAAAGCTGGTGATGCTATACATTTTAAGCAGAGTAATTTAGTTTTAACACTGGTGGGGCTAGTAGTTGAAATCTGCAGCTGGACCGGCTGTAACTCGTGTTGAGGTGTGAAGGGAGAGTAAAGTGCCTTTCTGAGGGATGTCTTCTGGGTTGTGCAATAATGGCCCCTCTGTATCTTATAAGCTTAAATAACAAAAAGGTATCAGAAAGGGCTCATGTGGTGGAGCCTTTATTTTCCTGCTTTCAGTTTGATTTCGATTGTGTCTAAATAGATGGAGGTAAGCACTACAAACACTTGCTATAAGCTTTTTGCCTGGTACAAGATGCAATATCCTCTATCAGATGAGAGACAAAATGTTTTTCATTTATGCCTCCAACTGTTTACATCGTGACTTCCACCATGTGGCATTGTTCTAAATACTGTGACACTGACTGTAAAACGTTAAATAAGTATTGGTTTTTCTTTTCATCCCACCATTGTGAGTTATCTTTTCAGGCTAATTTTTTTGGCACATGTATTTGTTTATATTTATTTATTTTTTATTTATTTATGTAACTCCATGGTGTTATCACTGTGTAAATGTTCAATATCACTTTTTTTATGTATTGGTATCTTGGAATCTCGAGGGACGGTGAATAAAGTTTGTTGAAATGCATATATTTTTCAAGGCTGACTTTGTATTGCGTTCAGTGACAGCAACTTATAAATTATAATCAAAGCCAGCAGTGACAAGTGAGTGATTTTGAAAGGCAGCCATTGCATAACTGTCTGTGTTTATTAAAAAAAAAGGGGGGTGGGGGGGCTGCAGCAGGCTACCTTCATGTGCTTTTGATCATGTTGTCCCATCACCACCTGAGTCACCAGATCATACCCAGGCATATTAACATCTTTCAGCTTCACAAATACTATATCAGCTAACATCTTGGCTCAGCTGGGTGTAGTTTTCAGGATAGCTGCCCAGAGTGGCTTGAAGGATTCACTCAGGTCTTCTCACACTAAAGCAGAGGTCAGGTTTAGTGTGTGTTCTCCAGATGGACAGCCTGGCTGGGCTGGAGCGATGGCAAGCCAGAGAAAAAAAAACCTTCCTCTCTGAAGCCACCTGGCCTAGGAAAGTTGCTTGGCTGTGGAATCCTACCAAAAGAGACAAGGTTGGGCCCTTCTTAGAGTTCTGGGCTACGAAGGCTCATGATAGTCTGGAGTTGCAGATGGTAGAATCATTCTTTCAGATGTAGTGGAGGAGGACACAATCCTGATTCTGAAACCAAGTTTTTAGTGCCTCCTGAGACTGGGGTAGTGGCTGCATAGTCATGACCAAGCAGCCAAAAGTCAATACCTACTGTGAAGTTGCAAACTGTACAGTATATGCCCACACTCCGTTTTCAAACTGTTTATAAATATTCCATTTTATACAATTCAACCTTAATTTTTGCTAACCTTCATGTTGTTTCCAGCCACATGTTATGTGAATTCAGTTGATGAAAACCAAGATGAAAAATGTTTGTCAATGAATTTTTCTCCACGATCAAAACTATATAATAACTAAAAAATAATTCATACTTCTGATCAAAATATATGGCAAAATGCAATGGCATTTTCCTCAATGAATAAAAATGAGGCAACTGTTTGTTCCGTAACCGTTTCTACTACAGTGACAAGCCTGCTGTTATAGGAAAATAATAAGTGATGGGGTGGTGTGAGGCATAAATATTATCCATAAATATTAAATAAATATCTCTTCAGATACAACATATCAATGATTATACATTTTAATATATTTAAAAACCTGCCCATTGCACCCATATCTCGGGTTCTTCCTCAAACTATTGCCACAAAGTTGGACACACACCATTTGTATAGTATGCTCCAAAATCTAATAAAAAGCATTCTCAGAAGAATGTAGGATATTATAACAGCAAAGGGGAACTAAACCTGGAAAGGGATGTTCACATAACACATATGTCAGGTGTCTACAAACGTTTGGCTATTTATTTATTTATTTATTTATTTATATATTAATTAATTAATTAATTCATTCATTCATTCATTCATGGCCCTTTATGGGTATTAATTATCAGGCTTAGATTATGTAGATTGTCCACCATACAAGTTCCTGTGAATGCGCTGCTACTATAGGAACAATAATGTATTATAATGAGCGCATTCATTTAATATCATTTGAATTATTGGCTAACTATTGTATGACTAACATACAGTCAGGTCCAGAAGTATTTGGACAATGACAGAATTTTTGTGATTTTGCCTTTATACACCACCACAATGGATTTGAAATAAAACAATC
>CM074919.1:21880543-21905130 GCA_037576815.1 Pangasius larnaudii
CACTCTCTGTCGAGCTACACATGCTACTTCTGAGATGCCAGTGATCCTGACCCCTTCTGCTCCTCCTCGCTGCCTGATCCATCCCAATGCCCCTTCTGCTCCTCCTTGCTGACAAAAATCAAATGACAACTGACTTTATGACTCTATATGATTTTATGTGTAGTCCTGCTATGCCAGAATCACATGATTAGAAAAATTTAAGGTCCTGATATGGCCATGATAGATTTATGCATATGTTTGACATGTCACGTCGTTACATCATTACCATACCAGAAGTGCACTGACATTCAAATTCAGCTGGCATGAAGATCTAACATCACTTGACTTCAGAGGAGAGCTATTACCTTCTAAATGTTAATGTGGGTTTATATCAGATGTCAGAAAGTCTTTTGGGGCCATGGCAAGTTAGGTTTTACTGTTTAACTGGGGAAAAAATTCTGTTGATGAGCTAAACATATTTTAGTTGTTAATTACTGTGTTGTGTAGGTAAGTATGAAAGTTGTCCATTGTCTATGCACCTACAGGGAGCCTCAGGTGTAAAGATGGAGCTATTATTGATATTGGGATGTATGTAATTGGGTAGTTTTTTTTTTTATTGTAATTTGTATAAGTTACAGTCATGTTTCTATTCTGCTATTCTACAGCACTTTACATATGCCTATTATGAACATGTCAGCAGTTAACTTAAGTAACTGTTTACTGCAATATTCAGTAATTCAAGCCTTATATAAAGAGGCTGAGCAACTGAAACAACTGAACTACAGCTGTGGAACTTCAGTGATATTTTCAACTGAGATGAAGGGTTAAAGAAAAGCTTATAGCTCTTCTCTCTACAAAAGTGGCAGTGTGAGAGCAGACGGGTGAATCATGCTTTGAGGAAAAATGTCATGACAGAGGAAAGGGGCGGGGGGTTGAAAGGATGTGTTTTTTCTATTTCAGGCTCTTCTATTTCCTTGTGATGGCTCCCCCACTCCTGAAAAACCTGTGTGATGAGCTGGGAGAGAGTCACAGCTGAGTGACGTAGTGGCAGTGAAATCCAAGTCATCACTGTACGTCTTTCACAGGAAATAAATTTCCTGTGCAAACTAGCCACAGTTAGCCTCTCCATAAACCATTTATATATATATATATATATATATATTTTTTTTTTTTTAAATCTCTGTGTTGTTACATCTATAGCCTGGTCCACCTACTCCATATACTTTAGCTTGACAAATGCTACAGATTTATAAATAGATGCAGTCACTATTCTAAATCACTATTTAGATCACAGCCATTTCCAGGCTTCTTTGGCTGACACAATTGTTATGAATCCCCCTCTGTAAGAACTTTAGGAAAGATGACTGCTGCTGTGTGGACTGACATAACAGCTCTGGTTTTCATTATTAGCCTCCACATTCCCAGACAAGGACAGACCTCACAGGGCTAAATCGGGTGTGAGACATTTGGGGGTTTCCTAACAAAAGCAGGGATTGTGGGGGTGGATGGCAACACGGTGTGACACAGATTTCTACTGAGCAGCAGGTCTAGAATTCAGTCAGATAAGCAGGGCTTTGTGGACCATGCGAAGCCAGTAAAATGTGTGTAAGACTAGGAGAGAGCTGACATTACATCCACATAATGAACCCAGTTTATTTATAAAAAGCCTCTGTTTGAACGCCAAAGGGGTACTCATAACATGGTCTGAATGAACTGATTCACATACAGTATAATCAGTGTAGGAAAACTGTAAAGATGGACTCTAATTGGCACAATCATTCATTAGTACATTGTGCAGGAAATTAGGCTAGCTTAAAAGCTTAGAGACTGTTTTATACGCTGACTGTTGGTTTCTTGAAAGAGCAACAATCTTCAACATAATCTTCCAGATAACAACTAATTGGATCAATATTACAAACCAAGTGTCAGTGACTGTCTGCATGTGGACATGTAAGGTTCGAAATGTTGTGCATTTTGAAATGCTTTTCTGCTCACCATGGTTTAAAAATTGGTTATTTGACCTAGTGTAGCTGGTCCTGTCAGCTTCAATCAGTCTGGCCATTCTCCTCTTCCATCAGCCAGGTGTTTCTGCACACAGAACTGCCATTTTTTTTGTTTTGTTTTGTTTTTTAACCATTCTGTGCAAACTCTACAGACTGTTGTGTGCGAAAGTTCCAGGAGAATTACTCTAACCAGCCTACCTGGCACCAACAATCATGCCACCATTATTTAACATTTGACAAAGTTTGCATGCAAAATTCTCAGCATTTTCACTAAATATAGTATTGGCCCCCTTGGATGTGTTGCGTGAGACACTGTCATTAAAACAAATTCACTGTCTCATGTCCTGTGGTTTACCTTGTAAAGAAGACACATGGAAGTACATTTGAACAAATTTTAAAAAGGGTTTATTCTGTTTTCAAATGTTCATATTTTATTACTTGTAGTCATCACAACTTAGCACCTGTTAACATCCAGAGAAACTCCTCTTGATGTGTGATGTGGGGGAGTTAGACTTGCTTAGGGTTTGGAATTCAGGTTGCAATCATGTTGGTGTAATCTTTAGGCATGTAGTAGTTTTATTTTTGTTTTGTACTGTTTGTAGATGGAAATGCACTAATAGCTCTGCACTAGATGTTTTGCACTAATTCTGGTGCAAAACATCTTTTCAAGGTTCAAGATTCAAAGAACTTTATTAACCCCAGGGGGAAATTGCTTATTTATGGCTTATTGCTTATTTTCTCATTTGTGATTAATGTTCTTTGTATATGGTCCTTGACAAATAAATTTAAGTTTAAAATTTCAGGGGTAGGGTTTTCAGACAGGAAATTGACACACAATCTTAGAATAAAAACCTGGGTTCAGATTGTTCAGATAGACTTAATTGGTAAGCTGGTTGATTTGTCACCAGACAGTATGTTGACAGTCTGGTCTATAGATGGTGTGTTGACTGTTTGTAGTGTCTGGATTGACCTATCCAACTGAAGGGTTACCAGGGTTATTTGTGTACTTAAGGGTTCTTAGCTTTATAAAAGAAAGAACCATTTGTATTGTAGATTTAACCTTTGTTTCTCTAGGATGCAGAACAATTTTGGCTACTGATATAAATCTATGTCATTAATAATCACATTGTGGTAGATGGTAAGTCTTTTCCTAATCTTTAAATTATTATTATTTGTATCTATTGATTCTATTGATTTTTTGGCCATATGCAATGGAAATGTCTCACATCCACATGGAAATCATATTGCATAACGACATCATATTGCGTAGTTTGAAAAACAGTGCAGAAGCAGATGAGGAGATTATCTACTTTTCCAACTGAGAGACAGATAAGCTCTGGGGCAGAGAGGAAAAATGAATGTATTAACTATTAATATTATATGTAAATTAGGGTATTAACTCTGTCGTGCATTCCTGAGACTTAGATAAGGAGAATTCCGACACTGTTTCCTCCTGATTCTTCCAGTATGCTGACAACCAGATATACTATTCTGACTCTCATATATGTCAAAATCAAATTCAAATTCAAATTTTATTTATCACATGCATAACCATGCACAGTACAACTTGCAGTGAAATGCTTTATACACCTCTTCTGGCATAAAATAAGAAGATATAGAAAAATATTAAATATAAAGAAAAATATATAAATAAAAATATGCAGAACAATCATTAAGTATTAATCTGCATTGTCTTTACAGAGCCAGTATTGTGCCCAAACATTTTTGCCCATAATCAAGCTATTACCAATAGCTATAGAATAACTCACTGATTTCTGGACAAAATCAATCTGGATAATATCAATCTGATTCAAGTGGCAAAGAACTGGCATAATTCAATTATCATAATTTAAGATATTAATATATTTTTATTTTATGATTGATCTTCACAAAATCCACCTTATTTGCAACAAGCCCTACAAGGGCATTTGATTAACATATGCTGCTAGTGATGTGGGAGTTGTTTATAAGGTTCATTCCCCTGGGTTTTTTAGACAACACTGTCAGAAGAGTAGGAGGTTTCACTTTTGGAGACCCACGAAGGTACTGACAATGTAAAGGGAATGCAAGGGAGGGTAGCACTTACAACATATCTCAAGAAAAGAAAGGGGATCCTTTCTCTTGGTCTGTCTGGTGTTTAAGTAGACAGAACAAATGTACTCTTGTGAGGCTTCAGCTTTGGAACTGAAGATGGTAACCAGCTGGGTTTCTCTATTAAGGCAGGGTTGCCCACAGGCCTTTTTCCTGCAAAACCTCCCCTTCTCTGAAAACCCATAGCAACACACTACTCACTTTCAAAGACACATAAAGCAGCTCTTGGGGAATTTACTGTCTTTTTTTATTCATAGATACTTATAGCACACAATTACTACTTTGCATGCTCCCTTTGTTGCTAGTGGGAGTTTGCCAGTCATATTTGCAGTGTGTGCTGTCAGCAACACATTTCCCTCTTCTTTAAACTGCGTCATTCATGTATGTTTGCTGACAAATGCTATGGTAAAATTGTGCAGTTAGTAATTTCCCTTTTCTGCCTGTAGCAACACTGTGTAGGTGCACACAGAGAAGCTCAGTGTTTCCTATATGGGTACTTCTCCCTATTGTTGTGAAGGTTATATTCTCTGTCATTCTGACCTATAGAATTTCCAAAGGATTTTTATTAGTTTGTTTATTAGTTGTAATTTCATGGAATTAAACTACACATGTAAGTCTGTTAGTCTCTCACAGGCCAGTGTTCTGTCTAGTACATAAAAAGCCACCCAAAATTTACTTTCTACGCCTGTGGAGAGTTTGGCCTATGGGTAGAGAGAGATCAAGCTCATTGAGTTTCCAGTCACATAGAAATGAACAGAGGAAGGAAAGATTTCAACTTCCTGGCAGCTTTACCTCAGTTGGGTTCAGAGAAAGTTGCTGACATCTGAACGCATCCTTAAATAAAAGTAAAAATGCCATCTTCCTCATCAGGAAAGCTATGTCATCCAGAACCTATTCTTCATTAAACTATTAAGTGTTATGCCTATCACTTTAACTGTAGTAAAATAATGCCATGTGTACATTTATTAACATATCATAATATCAGTCCCCAGATACATACAAGTCCCCAAAAAAAAGTATGCAAGCGAGTTCCTATGCTAGAACTGCCAAAGAGCCACCGTTGGGTCCTTCACCAAGGTGCTTACCCTCTCAGCTGCTTATCTTTATGTTGGGATTTATCCATCCATTTTCTGATCCACTTATCCTACACATGGGGGCCTAACCATCAGAGGGCACAATCACACACACCCATTCACTCATTACAGACAATTTAAAGATACCCATCAACCTACAGCACATGCAAACTCCACGCATACAGGGCAGAGGCAGGAATCGAACCCTGGAGGGGCAGGGCAAACATGCTAACTACTAAGTCACTGAGCCCCCTTTGGGGATTTATTATTTATTATTTATTTTATTTATTTATTTATTTTTACTCTGGATAAAAGTCTAAGTAACAGTCTAGCATCACACATCAAACTTTTTGGAATCAAGCCTTACAGTAAAAAGATAAGTATTCCTAAGAAACAAGGTTCATGACACTTGAAATGGAAATAGATAAGTGGAATACGTGTTTTAGAATGAGCTTGTTAGTTTTAAATTAGTTTTTATGGGAGCACAGAGCATGTGTAGTAAACTATTTGCCATAGTAAAGTACTGTTTATGAAAAAAACATTTACGAAACATCTATGCAGAGAAAGATAAGCCAGGAATTTACACCTTTTTATCTCTGCTCATATTCTATTACATATTTTGAATGATATACTTTGGCTCTTGCTGCTGGCCAGGTCTACACTGCAATAAATGTGTTTAATGGACTCTGTTTTCAACAAGCAACTGTTGTTTTTGTTATTTGTACAGCTGGGTGCAAAAGTTTGCATCCCTCATAGAATTCCTGTATGAAATAACTTTGAAGCATAAACATGTAGCCATCCAACAGAAAGCTTAAAAAACATTTTGCCTCGTGTTATTTTTTGTGACAAAGACATCCATCACATGTTTATGCTGCACCACCAAAATACAATTCATAATACTGCATTATGAGTCTGTCTTTCTGTTGCCTGATTTCAATTATTTCTCATCTTTGTGGCTAATGATAACCAGCTAACAATGGCTGGCCAAGCATCTATGATTCTTTCCTTTTGAGTAGTCAAACACATGTTGGTGATGTGTGATTGATGCGCACATCCCAGAGAGTCTTTGCCCACCAAGAATAAAAATGCCATCCACTTTTACTTTCTCAGGTGAACTGTGTGTTCATCTCCGAAAGTGACCAAAACACACACCAGAAATTAATCACAGCACAGTCTGGCTGCCATGGGACAGAGTGAGAGAGAGTGGGTGTGTGTGAACCAGAGGCAAGCAAAGTGAGAGAGGTCTTTATTGAGTTTCCAGTCACATATTACTACCTCTCCCGCTCTGTCTCTGTTAGCATTCTCCTCATACCACACACTCTCCAGAGAGCACCTGATTCAAGGCAAGGGGAATGACTCTGTGCTGGAATGAAAAGGCCCCAGGTGCACTAACAAACACATTCTTATATTAATATCTGTGGGTAATGTTTGCAACCAAAAAAACGACCTTGCACCATCACCAACAGTCTCTGTGGCTGATCAACAGACAATTGGCTCCTGAAAAAGGGAAATGCACTTGAACTCTTCTTTTTCTAATGTTCAGATTACCGTACACATTCTTATGGAGCTTGTTTAGAGATTTTAAAAGGGAAATCATGAGGCAAATGGGTCATTAGGCATCTCTTTTGGTGATCTACATAGAACTCTCTGTGAAAATGAAAACTTTGCGACCGCTTCCTGATCCAGCCATGAGAATGATTTCTATATATTCTTGTTTTGTCAAAGGCATTCTTTAAAGGCTATCTGAAAAAATATATGTGATATAAACTAAGTATGAACAATTTTGGAAGATATTTTGATAAAAAGTATTAATTTCCCCTATGTATGGAGACTTTTGAAATGACCTGTATATATAATCTGTGCATATATGCCCTGTGCAGTGCAGTCCTCAGGCCCTTCATCTGGGATGTTACTGTCATTTTCGGCAGCACAAGCATGCTGAGCCAGGGTAATAACCCATGCTGTGCAAGTCACACTGAGGGTGGGGAGTGTAAATGCCAAGCTGAAAAAACGGTCACCCTGGGTGGGTGAGAGTGTTTACCCAGCCACCATTTCTCCCAACTTTACAGCCTGTAGGTGTGAGACACTACACAATCAGCGACATACCCCAAGTGAAATAACACACCGCAAGAATTCTTCGCACAGGCAGCTGACACATCTCCAAACACTGAGAACCTTCTTATAGATGCTTGTAAAGTGCTAGTGTGTGGGTGTGGGTGTGGGTGACTAACTTGTTTGAGTGTTGATACAGGAAACAAAT
Source organism: Pangasius larnaudii (assembly GCA_037576815.1). NCBI lineage: Eukaryota > Metazoa > Chordata > Actinopteri > Siluriformes > Pangasiidae > Pangasius > Pangasius larnaudii. Next base: position 21,887,950 of record CM074919.1, read on the forward strand.
TTACAACAAACAAATGATACAGGATACAAATTCTATATATTCTATACAAACTAGCACATGTTTGATTGTATGTTGAACTTACAACTTACAAAAGGAGCAAAGAACAAGAAAAAAAGAACAAGCAGTTATGTACATCTGTTAGCATAGGAGTATGTTGGTGTTGATGTTTAAAGTGCTAGTGTGTGGTGACAGTGTGGTGTTTCCTACAGTAATATCTTTAAAGAATCACCTGTCATACAAATTATTCTTTTGTTTATTCATCAACTTTGCTGTATACTTGCCATACAATATTGGTGAATTAGTATTTACTGCAGCGTCTCATGAGAGCAGCCAGCAGAATGGTGTGATCACACTTTCAGATTACTTCCTGTGCGAGCCGAGGCGGTGGTTTGTGAAAAAGAGGGAGCTATGTGTCATGACTGGTGTTTTAGGAGACAGTGAGCAATGCTGTGAATCAGTTATACATGGCATGGAAATGGGGGACTCTTTTGTAAGCAATGTATGTTCAGAAAATGCAAAATGAAAAATGCAACAATGCAGCTGGATGAGTGTCAGAGAACCAAAAAAAAAAAAAAATTCTAGTCTAGTCAAATCTACAAATTAGCATTAGCAATTGTTAGCTATTATTTACTTCAAACTGAAAATGAAAATGAATGGTAAACGAATTATAGGATGTGTTTATTTGTTTGTTTGCTTTTGTTTAAAATTCAGCAGTAGCCAATTCTCAAAGTAGCAGTACCCAGCGGGCCACCAACATCATAAGACGTTATTTGGTTGAATATAGGTTGTGACGTCGGGTGACCAAAATTCAATGTCAGGACAATATCTAATGCCAGTATCAATTTGACATAGAATACTGACAACAGCTGATGTTGATGTTTTTGGTATTAAGTTGTGTTGTAAAGTAACCAAAACCCAGCGTCCAATTGATATCAAATACTGACATTTAGTCATGAGGTACCAAAACCCAACATTTGCTAAACATCCTAATGTTAATGTCTACACAACGTGAAACTCTAACATCATTAGACGTTGATATATTGTTGGTTTTAAGTCGTAGTGTTAAGTAGCCAAAATCCAACATCTTCCAAACGTCTCATGTCAACGTTATGTTGACATAAAATACGGACATTTAGCCATGACCTATGGTGAAATATAAAATGTCATTACCACATGGTAAGTGCGTTACCATGGCAACACTTTTTAAGATTATATTAGCCGTGTCTTGACATTATTTTGAAGTTTCAAGCGATTCAGGTAAATATAAGAAAATTATTTAAAAACCTGTTTTAAGTGACACACTTCCTGCTGCCAGTTGGTGGCACTATGATCGTGACTCGCAATAGTCACATGCATGTGCTCCGCCCCGTGACCAAACATACAGTTCAAGGTTTATCTAAAACACACATTACATGCAAAAGATGTGAGACACTTCATGTTTTCCTTTTTTCACCGTAAATTTATTGCTTTGCCATGCCGAAACCGTTCGAGATATCAAAAAGTTTCAATGACTCAGCATAATGTTGACCAAGTTCGGTGAAAATCACATGAATCCCCTAGGAGGAGTATTTAAATGTTCACCGCATACACTTTTCACAAAATCCAAAATGGCCAACTTAATGTTGGGCGGAGCTAATGATTGTCACTGCAAAAGTTGTTCGGGTTGATGAGAACAAAGCAGAGCCATAACTTTAGTGAAAGGGATTCAAGAGTGATTTATAGTTTCAATTATGATTAGGAGGAAAGGTCTACATGAACAAATGGGCAGCAGGGTGGCACTGCTGCAGCATTGTTTAGACGGGTGTCAATATGATATGAGCCAAATTTCATGAAAATTGGACAAAATTTGGAGGAGGAGTAGCAAAAATGGCAGGTAGATGGCACGAAATCTGTTGCATACCCTCAGGTCATGGTCTTGAAGATGCCTACCAAGTTTTTTGTCAGTGCGCAAAGTTGTTGCTGAGATACAGTGTCAGTTCCTGTTTGGCTTCGCCATCAGATTCGTTGGCCCATTATGGACAAAGTGTTTGCAATATTCAAAATGTTTTGATAATTTTTGTGAGGCTTTCTCTGAAGATGATGTATGCCAAATTTGGTGATGATTGGAAAAAACTGTTTTTGACAAAATCAAAGATGGCGGAAAATCTAATCAGGCGGAAATTGACGTCATAGGGTGCACTGAACTTGTTTTGACCCAGGGAATGACTTTTAAATTTTGGACACATGGTTCAAAAGTTATGACCATAAATGTACTTCCAAATTAGGCCCAAATTTGACCCGATGGTGGTGCAAAAGCATTGGCAGCACTTGGCCCAAATCTGATCAGAATGTTCCTTAGACCCTCCCCAATCAGTGTGCCAAATTTCATAACTTTTTACCAGGCAGTTCTATGGGCTGGCATAGACACCCTAGCCAGAAAACGAAGTAGAAGAAGAAGAAAACATAAAATAACAATAGTGTGCCTATGCACCTTCGGTGCTAGGCCCCCTAATAATAATAATAATAATAATAATACTTTCAGTGCTTGTGACCTAATAATATGAATAACCTAATAACAATAGCTCTGTATTGAAAAATGATCATAAAATTGCAGACTTGACTTGGATGTTACAGGTCTAACTTCAAACAAATTTGAAACCAATTTTCAACCAATAACAGTTTGGCAACAATTTCCTCCGCTCTGTCATCTTGCAGTGGAAAGACATGGGAGTAAGTTACCAGTTGGACACCTTTCACCAGTACATCGTCTGTTACTTTTTTTGTTGTCTGGACTTGTTGTGGACAGTGCAGAGGTAAGGAAAATATAAATTAATTTTGGCCATGATAAAGTTTGTTTATTAGTTTTATTTTTTTCTGTGGTACATCGCGAACTAGCGTTGCCAAGTATCGTTCTGTCAGCTGTGGAGTTTTGTAAATACTTTGAGGTTGACTTAACTGCATTGCAAGACTAACATAAGAATGATATAGAGCAGAAAGCTAATCAAACAGCTGATTGGATATTTCTCTGTACTGCCAGCTTGATGATAGTTAAAAGCCTCAATTCAGATAAGCAAGTTGTAAACCATCGGTAAGGTAAGCCTCAACAAAGAATAAATTAACTATAACCTTTTTTTGTTAGGGAGTAATTTTTGTGGATGCGATAGCAATATTGCATGAGTGATAGGAGAGACAGCATAGCAAAAGATACAAATGTTATAATACACCTAAAGAAATTGCTAACCAGGCTAATTTACATAGATATTCATGTACTGAATTAAGTTACATTAGCCAGCGAAGCTAGTTAGTTGACATTAGACCCGGTTCTTGCAACATTACAACAGTGTCTCTGCCTCTCATCACTGCAGAGTTGGTCCAGACAGTAAAGGCTGGTTAGCAGTTATGTAGCCAGGCTAAGTGGCAGGGAAAAAACAAAGAGAGCTGCAGGCCAGCTGCTCGCTATTTGTGAAAAGCATCAACAGTTGAAATCTCTTTAACTTTTGAGGAGTCACAGCATGTACATGCAAGAATGTGTTAATGTGCATGGCCCTTAAGAATGTCTGCAACTTAATGTTTTTACTGCTTACTGTAGCCAATCGTATCCTATATTTCCCATAGATTTTCAGTTTCAAATATTTCGTACAGAGGGTGTCCAGAGGACTACAGAGAAACGTGAGAAACAAGAATTGCGGTGACTGTTGCCTTCTACTTGAAGTATACCCCAGATAGGGTGGGCTGAGGTAACATTAAAAATGTTATAATAAAAATTTATTTTGATAACCCATTGCATGTCTGTTATTTATCCAATAAAACCACCAAACATCTGTGGATTCTATTTTCACTTCGATTTTAAAATTTGTTAACTTTTCTCTGCTCATGTCTTAAAATTAATACTTTAGGTCTGTCTGACAGTGGATCTTGACATCTGTCTGACCTTGGTATGACATGAGTTTTTCAGTATGTAGATTTTTCATTTACAACAAAAATCTGTTAAAACTTTGATGCCATGTCAACAAAATCCATACTAACCAAATTTCACTTAAAATTTGAGGTTTTGACAGATATCTGATTTTTTATTACCAACCAAAATTCAATGTCTGGCCAACATCAGAAGTTGACGACAATCGAACATTGGGTTTTGACGGATATCCTATTTTGATTTCCAACCACAATTCAACCTCTGTCCAACATTGCAGGTTGACATCAAGCCAATGCTGGGTTTTGACTTCAACCCAATTTTCATTTCCAACCAATATTCAATGCCTGTCCAACGTTGGAATCCAACTCCTTTCTGACATTAAACAGACTTCCAGTGTCCGCTGGGTAAGTATCTCATCATTGTACCAAATTTAATGGAAAACGTATATACTCTTTTAAACAAACATGCTTTGAGGAAAAGGCTTAGTTACACTATGATGTAACACAGTGCTAAGATTTAGCACAGTTTTTACGCTGGATGCCCTTCCTGCCGCAACCCTTCCCAATTTTATCCGGGCTTGGGACCAGCACTGAGAGAGCACTGTTGACTCAACCCCAGTGGCTGGGGTTCGTTCCCTGGCCAGGAATCGAACCCAGGCTGCAGCAGTGAGACCACTACTTCTCCAGGCACCCACACTATATATACTATATATAGACTAAATATACTAGCAGTTAACTGGTACATCTTGCCACCGTTCAAATCAAAAAGCAGCCAATTATTTGTGCCAGCCATTCATATGACTAGCAATGAACCACCAATGTTAGCTGGCACACTTTTACCCTAAATCGTCTCTGTCCTCTTTCTCCACTGACTGTCAGTGTTAACACAGCTTGTTAGAACACTTAAAAGAAGCACCAAGAACCTGGTTGCCATGGCAACAGCAGCAGCAGTAACACTGTCATTTCACTGGCCATATGCCACATGGAGTAATTATTCAAAGGAGTAAACGTCAGCACACATACGCACATACCAGCAGAAGTATAGGGTCCTCGGTGTTGCTGACGGCAACTAGGAAAATCTGAGGCCCCGGGATGAGTTGGGCATTATTCGTCAGCACCACTAGGCTACATGAAGTCACTGCTTACATAAATCAATGATGGATTAAACTCTTTGTGTTCACCATGCTGGTGCTATTTGTCTATACCTTTAGCACAACAGGGTATATGTCTGTATGTTTTGTATAAACAAGCTCAGGGAATGTACAGAGCTAAAAAAAAATTTAATACGTTAAAATAAATTTCTTATATCTTTATCAAACTGAATCTATATTTCAACAGTTTTAAGTAGCTGCAACAATCTCAAAAGACAAAGCAATCTAATACTCTAACCCTCAATATGGCAGAGGATTACATACAAATGGAACAATGTTCTCCATACCTCCAAAAATGATTCTTCAGAGCTAAGAGCAGCCATATTTCCTGCTGAAATCTCTTTGCCTCTTATACCAAATCGACTGTGGGCTGACAGAAGATCAATGACAGCTTGGGAGCATGGCGTCATTTCGTCATCTCTTCGGCCACAGGAATTAGGTTATGCACCACATACTTTAATGGACTTCCTGTTCTGTTCCCACTTTACTCTGTTTTTATCTCTCTTTCCTCCCCTCTGACAAAGAAATCCTTTCCGGAATTCTCAAGGCAGTGCATTTATGTTCATTCATTCTTTGGTTAATTTATTCATTGAAGGTCTACAAGTGGTGAGGTCTTATTACATGCACATCAGGGAAAAAAAAAAAAAAACAGGAATGGGTTGAGAGAATGATTATGACTGCACACTCATTCAGTGTCCCTTAGCACTTCTGAGTGAGGGTACTTCACACAGGCTGAATAGTACTTAGAGAACAATGTGGAAAACATGAGCAGAATGCAGTTTTTACTCCATTTAATAACATCAGGCATATTTTCTAACACTATGATTTCACATAAAGGGCATTCATTAAAAATGGTCACTATAAATACTGACAATATAATTTGTATAAACAGTGTAGCAGTTTATTTGTATAAGTTGACCTGCTTTATCATTTCAGTAGTCAAGTAACTGACACTGAATGCATATTTAAATAGTGAAATACATTTGTGTACTGTCCCACCAATAGTGGCTATAAAACATCTACTCACCCCTTTTAATATTGCAGGTTCTTGTGATGTTGTTGTGTATGCCACCACTCTCTGTTCCAGATGAGCCTAACTGCAGCCACATCCCTGTCAATCTGGTAATTAGTGTTGCTAATATAGCTATGGCATTGCTGGATTATTTTAGTGTTTCTATATCAAACATATTTATAATACAACATCTCTCGTCAGCATTAGATTGCTTCAAAGCAACTCACTCTCTCTATTCCACAGATGCTTTTAGTATGATGCTAAGTACAGTGGACATAAAAAGTCTACACACCCCTGTTAAAATTTAATGTAAATCTGAAACCAAGATAAATAATTTCAGATCGTTTTCCAGCTTTAAAGTGACATAGCAACCAACAAAATTCAAGTGAAAAACAAATAGAACCATAGAAAATAAAAATAAAATCATATTTAGAAAATAAAAAAACAATAAACTTACAAAAACCTGTCTGCAGATGTGTGCATTCCCCTTAACTAATACTTTGTTAAAACACCTTTTGCTTATAGGTGACTGTGAGAAGATACTAAAAGCATCAGGGAAATATAGGTGACTGTGAGAAGGTACTAAAAGCATCAGGGAAATATAGGTGACTGTGAGAAGATACTAAAAGCATCAAGGATATATAGGTGAGTAGATTTGAAACAATCTAATGCTGAAGAGAGATGCTGTATGTTGTGAATTTGTTTGATATAAAAACACTAAAATAATCAGCAATGCCTGTATTAGCAGCACTAATTACAAGATTGATAGGGGCGTGGCTGAGGTTAGGCTTATCTGGAATAGAGAGTGGTGACACACAAACACACACACACAAATTCATCATACACTGACATATTACAGTGAAACGTGAGAAAACTTAGAGCTCTACATGTCAAACAAAATGAGAAACGAGAGAGTAAGAGAGAGAGGATAAAAGACTGTACACACATTGGGCTCCACACTCCTGCTGTTGAGCCTGACTGTTAATGGATGCAGTGCCTGTGGAGAGTGAAAAGGCATGCTGCTGGGTTAGCATGTGTTGCAGCGTGCCATATACGCTCATCCACACACAAGCGTGTCACTGTATAATGATGTCATCTCCACCAGACACATGTGCTATATACAGTCCCATCAGAGCTCAGCTAAGTGCATGCTGACATAAGAGTCATCTCTCTTGGCAAAGCTAGCAGAAGGGGCCATTAATTCCTGTTATTCTTCAGCCGGGTGCAAAACATTCAGCCAAAACACTTTTTCATGATAATGCTCAAAATGCAGCTTCATTGTATCGTAAGTAATTACAGGATATATAAAAGAGACAATATTGATGTGATTGGGTCTGTTAAGAAGTTAGTTTCAAAATATATATGTAATGTATTACATAATACTGTACACTAACAAAGCCATGATTCCATATTTAACTGTTATATTCTCTGTGATCTGTATCGTAACTAATTACTCAAGCTGAATTACGTTGGCCACACTGCACTGTCTGGTGGAAAGGTGCTACAACTCTCATATTCTCAATAACATTTTAAAATAATTAATCATTCTTAATATTTATGAAAATGGATCAGGGAGAACATTCCTGTTAAATATAAAAGCATTCTTCATTAATTCCCAAGCATCCTAACACACCAAAGACAATTAGCTTTTGGCTAGAAAGACAAGGACGTAATTATTCTACCTCTTAAATCATTCATCTTTCATTGGCTGAGTTTTAGTAGGACTGCAGAAGAAGAAGTTGGTCTGTAATCAATAACAACTGCATGTTGTTAGTGTTCATGTGACCTTTGATGGACCTGTTTTAAATACAAATGTGCCTTGTGTTTAAATGGCTTTCTCTTTGCGTAAAAAGAGGTACTGTGTTGTGCCGTTTGGGAGGCGGCCCAGGGCTTTTGTGCATGTTTGAAAGGCAGACAGACACACACTCTGTGTCTATAGGGCTGGGGCAAGAGACAGGGGTCTAAACTCCATCTGCCATTCCTCCAGCTTGTCTAAGAGAGAGAGGGGCCCTGTGCCTCTGCACACACAATGGAGATTCTGCTTCTTCTGTCAATCATAAGAAAAAGTGTGCAGGGCACCATCGTGCCCTTTCGCTCAGCTAAACACAACTATTCAATTGGCTGCACATATGGGCGTGTGTACGCCTGCACCTGTCTTAACATGACTCTTATGTATTGTTCAGTCCAAAATACCAGTTTTCTTTTCTTTTCTTTTTTTTTTTTTACTACAAATAGAATACAGAGAAGTTAATTTTCCAACAAAAATATCACATACTTAGCTTAGATTTCAATTGAAGATATTATGTTCAATATGGAATTTCAGATTTTGTAAATGTGAAAGGAAATATTTTACAGTTGTGTTACTATAAAACAAAAGAAATGGCTGGTGTTAATGGTAAATCCATTTACAAGTATTGCACAGTACCTTAAGAGTTAAAAGGGTTTAAAAGAACTTCACACTGAGTTTATGTACTTATGTGTTTTTTATCAGGAACCCTTGACTTAAACTGCAAGGATTCATTAGTGAAAAAAACAGCTTTATTTTTGAAGCCAAAAGTCAAAATCATTTACACAAATGCTGTTGGCCTTTGAGCAGCCTCTCTAATAACACATTCCTCTAAGGTGCTTTTATACTTACTGACTTCTGTTATGAGCTGACATTGTGTGAAATTTTTCCTTCTCATAACATGAAAATGTCTGAGATGTGACTAACCTGAATGTGACATATGAAAGGTATGAAACATCAAGGGGATATAGAATTCTCATTCTCACACCAGCGCTCATATTTCTCTTCCCTGATGCCAGAAACACAATGTAAGCATCGCTCAAAATTAGTTTTCATAGTTTCTTTATACAATAGGTCTTATACAACTGCAACTAATTCCTAATTCCTTGTGTATGAGTATAAGAAGTGAAATCAACTTCAACATATACAGCCAATTAAAATGTACAATATCTATCAGCATTTTCAATATATTCAGAATTTTGTACTTAAACTGCAAGAGGTAAGTTGGATTTCTTGTTTCTCTGGAGCACAAACACTGCTTTAAAAATGCAGCCTCACACCAATTTGGCATGCAAATATACACTTTTCCTACCCTATACTGAAGTATCTCTCAGAAATGTGCCCCAAGTCAGTTTGAGTTGATGAAACCTGAGCTAAGAGGAAGTGATGGCTTGATGTATGTTGTTTTTTGGCACAAGCCGAGCCCTACTAAGCTTAATGAGGTGTGTAACATTGCTAATTTTATACCACATCAGTGGTGACAAAAGGACACACACACTCCTCTGTGCTTTTTTGCCTTTTTATTTATAGAGAATGCCCTTGGCTGAGGGTCATACATAGAGCTTTCATTAAGGTGAAGAGGCAAATCAACATAGAAATGGTAGAAACACAAAATCTATATTTTTCAGTGATCATCTCTATCTATACCTGTCCACACACACAAAGCTAAGAACATAAAGGAGCTTAAATTTGGATGGAGGAGTGGACCAAGATCCCTGTACATGCTATAGCCATTGCAGTCAACACTGAAGTGTGTCTGGTGGCTTATTGTGGCCCAAGACCTTACTAATAAACTTTTTTTCATTTATAAGTTAGTTTGAGAAGAAGCCAACATGTGGTTAGCCTATTTGGGACCTAAGAAAAGCCTCCTGGGTGACACTGCCTCATGAAATTGATTGATAATTTTACCAAGAGTATGCAAAGGAATATTGTTACGAATGTAAAGAGTAGTAAGATAAACAGACAAGATCTAACATCAGGGGAGAGAGAAGATGTAAACAAGCCCTTTTATCGTTAAAGGTTATTCCAAGTGGTCCTGAGGCGCAGGTCAGCATTGTCATCTCAAACTGTCTTCACACATTCCTGGGTCCCTCAAGTTACATGATTTACAGTAACAGTAGCCAGGAGGAAACAACCAGGTTGAATCAAATTCAGACTCAAAGATGCAAAGTGGGGACTACGTAACTTGCCAGTGTCTGATCCTCATGCTGATTCTGTATCTGGATGTTTGTGGCTCTTCTGCCTGTCTAAAAAGGCTGACCTTTGCTCCTCCCATACCCCCCAATCCTTTGCAGCTGTTGGTGAGGTCCCATCTGTCACTGACCTCCTGGGGGCAGGGTCTTCAGTTTCACTTGATTAACCTGAAAGATACAAGCATTTTCTGTGTAACACAGGGCATAATTTCACTTTTCATTTTACACACACACACACACACACACACACACACACACAGGGTGAACATACAAAACTCCACAGAGAGACTCTGATTTACTAAAGGTTTGTGTTTGTAAAAAAAAAAAACATACAAACTAGATAAAACCACAGATGACAGTGTCTTTCAAATGAGCAAAATAACGTTCTCTTGTTTTGCATGTTTGCTTTAATGAATGAGCAATTTGGGGCATCACCTGAAAGTCACTCCAGGAATGGTGATTGTGTACACAAATTAGTATGCCCCAAAAATGTGCACATTACACAACAACACATTCATGAAGTACCTAGTTTCCATAGGAGTGTGGGGTTTAATGCTCTTCTGCTGAAGTGCTGATGGTTTAAAATTACTATGAAGCATGTTTCCAAAACTGCACTTATTTATGAAGCCCATATGAAGGTCAAATGAATGATTTCAATGCCCTCATACTAAAGTGGTTAAAATAGGTGGATAAGTATGGACAAAAGCATATGGACACCTGACTATAACTCCCATATGAGCGTCTTCCCCAAACTGTTGCCACAAAGCACATGATTGTCTAGAATGTCTTGTTCTAGACAATGTCATGATGTCTTTGTATGCTGTAACATTAAGATTTCCCTTCACTGGAACTAAGGGGCTGAAACATGTTCCAGCATGACAATACGCCTGTACACAAAGCCAGCTCCATGAAGACATGGTTTGCCAAGGCTGGTGTGGAAGAACAAGTGTCAACGCCTTCTTCACCTGACATCAGTGCCTGACTAATGCTCTTACCCACAGCCATGCTCCAAAATCTTCTCAGAAGAGCAAAGGAGACTGACCATATTAATACGTGGTTTTGGAATGGGATGTTCAACAGGCATATATGGGTGTAATGGTCAGTTGTCCACATACTCTTGGCCATATAGTGCAGCTCTGTTATGAGGCACTCTGTGTAATCTGTACAATCCTCTCAAAGGGTTATGGATGTGATATTAGTAAAAACAAACTAATAGCAAGATTTTTTAATGACAGTAAATCAATCAGTTGATCTCTCTCATGTAAAGACAATGTGACAGCCACTAATTAGAACCGCTAATGTCACCTCATGAGTCTGGCATAACTCCAGCATTTCTCTAGAAATTATTTATGCAATAATCATGAATGAGTTATAAAGGAAATGAATTATAAAGGAAAATAGAGTTACTAGTAACTTTCACTGTGTGTGTGTATGAAAGCCCAGCTCACTGCATGATTCTAGCACCTGGTAGTGAGGCAGCAATGAATGTGTGAGGTGTCAGAAAAAGCCAAGGAACCCAGAGGCCCGTGGGAGGTTGTGAAATGCCAGAAGAGATGCTGTGATGACGCACACAGGCTCAAGACATGAGGAAACCCCACTCACAGATAAACTTCTGTATGTGGCATGATACTTGCTGTTGCTATGGATGCATGCATTGTCACACATTTCCTGGCTCGCTCAGACTTGCCATCACACACGTCACCTGGTTAATATGCTTTATCTCTAACACACCTCAAACTGGGTGTGTCTGCTTTTTGTTTCCTTAAAGGATTTGAAGGTGGCAATATCTGTTAAACATTTTGGACTTTACATTCAGGTCTATAAGGAGTGTCACAAGTTGTCACAAACTGATTTTAGGGATGGTGAAATTATGTATTTTATTTACATTAACAGTTATTAATCTGGCAGACAATGAAGCAGAATTACAATCTAATCATAACCCGTTAAAATAGCTGATAGTTTTAACAACAAAAATCAAATCAGTTGTAGGAAGAACAGCAGGGTTGGAGGAAGTGCCAGTACAAACACTACTCACACTGAAGTCAGACTATGAACATGTTCTTGTATGTTCCCTCTATCCCTCCCCCTTTACTAGGAACACCAATATTTCCCAAGACTATCAAGAAGTTTCAAAAGACTATCAAAAAACAGGTGGTATACCAATCATTTTATACATTTTATCCATAAGGTGCAATGGAATATAACTTGTTCCATGTATTTGAAATCAGAGCTATAAAGATTTCTAATCACCTAGCCAAGATAATATGATTGTTACAGCTAGATAAGCCTACCATTTAATTTACTTTATTTTACACAATACATTTTATGTCAAAAACACACAAAAAAAAAAAAAAAACATTTGTGAAGCAAATTAATACAGTTTTTAAAAGCAGCTTCTTTCAGCTCAATCACGGAAATCAAACCATTTCTCTCCTCACATGACACAGAGAAAGGTGTTCATGCTTTTATTTCATCCCAGCTGGACTATTATAATGCGTTGTATGTTGGTATCTGCTAGTCATCGGTTGCATGTCTGTTTGTGTTTACAGTTAGAGTGTATATGTGCTGTATGTATGTTTGCAAATGTTTGCAAATTTAACTGGTAGAAAATTCTATATTGCACTTTGTGCTGCACTTTAGTCAATGGACATTGTTTTGAATGTGCTTTATAAATAAAATTGACTGACTGACTGACTGACTTACTTATTACTTACTTACCAAAATACACCAACAGCTACATGTAACCGTTATGATATTTATGAGCACTGACTTCCTGCATCAAAACCACCAAAAAAGCAAAACAGGTTTTGTTTTGGCTGAAGAATCTTGTGGTTGTGGTTCACTTTATAAAAAATGTTGACATTTGACACATACCTAACTGGGTGTGACTGACACAACAAGCAGATCTAAACAATGTCTGGTTCAACTGTTTGCGTCAGAAGGCTGTGGAGTTAACTCAGATGCAGCATTTCTCTGGAGTTTAAGTTACTTATGTCATCGCCCACTCTAGAGTGCATGTCAGCGTAACCAGAAGCAGCTATCTCTGTGTGCAGAGCATACTGAAAATAAATAACCCACTATAATATAGACCACCGTCAGAGATTAAGTTTAAGTCATACATTACTTTACATTACATTACTTTGATACATTTTTTATTATTATATTATTTTAATACATTTTTAAAAATGTATTAAAACTTGTACATTTTTAAAAAATGTTTACCAGTACTGTTGGAAGATTTTATTAAGATTAATTTATCAAGAACAACTACAAACCTCAAACATACTCCAGACTGTTGGAGAATTTATGACTGGCAAAAGACAGGCATAAGGGAAAAAAACTAGATCAGCATATTTCTCTACCTTAATAGAAGATAAAGTAAAATCACTTAGGTGCACACACCGAGTGAGCAGGCCACATTCAAATCCCGGGAATTTTTGGATTCAACAATATAACCATATCCATTCAGTGATTAGAATCATTTACTTTCCTCCAAAAAAACAAACTTTTGATTTTTTTGTCATTTTTTTCCTCTGTATAGCACTTTTAACAATAAACATTGTCACAATCTAGTGACTAAGGCGAATTAATTTCACTAATTTCTTCTTCTAAGTCACTTACCTATACATGTTCTCAAACAGATACTACCAGAAGCAATCAAACCTCTATTAGATATAATCTGTTCCTCCTTAGCACTACCTAAATCCCTTTAAAAAAAAAAACAAAAAAAAAACTTGCAGTTATCAAACACCTGATTAAAAAAATCCAGACTTTAAATCTTGTCAGTTGTCTTAACTATAGGCCAATATAAACGTTCTGATGTTTAATGTGAACATTAACCAAAGCTCTTGACCTGTATCTGTATGATTTTATGCAATGTGCTGCTGCCACATGATTTGCTAGTGAGCAGTATGGGTATGACAATATATTACCATATATTGGAATGAATAAGGTATAAACAGTATATTACAAATACATGCTACCATACACAGACTGTAGCCACTTTTCATATATGGTAGAATTTATGGAGTAAAATTTTTTTCATAATTCTCATAGTATTGTTTAAACGGATAAAATGTATAAATACATACGACACATACGACAAAACATATATTTTTTCATTATTTCATCATTTGAAGAAAATTGACTAAGCCAAAGGAAAAAGCCTTACATTTGACCACATTGTTATAAAGACAAGGGGTTATGGATGCCAAAAATCTATAGACTTTATTGAATCAGACAACAAAGCTGAGATGGTCTGCAGAGCATCTGATTTACATAATCGTGGCTCATGCTTTTATACAATTCTAAAACAATGATCTCATCAGATGGAGTTTCCTCTTCTTTCTTTTAATCACACACCTGCCTCTCGCCCCAATTATTTCACTTTCCCCTTATCTTAGTTTTAGCCGTGGCAAGAGTTCAGTCAGTTTATGTTTCAAAAACAACATTAGCCTTCTCCTTAAAAACACCACCTACAAGGTCACACCATTTTGTTCTCACAGAAACATCCTTGTAGCATCATAGGCATACAGTCACCCTTCTAAAGAAATGGTACAGGGTAGTATATAAATGAAGCTCTGAAAGTTAATACATGAGGTGATTTAAGGTCACTTTTCAATACTGTTAGATAGATGCATCTGCATAGATGCTGATTGTTATAATGATTAACTGATTAACAAATGATATTGATATAGATAACAGGAAAATTCTTCCATAAAGTGGAACCCACTGTGGTCTTCTGCCGTTATAGCCCATTCAGTGTGTTATGGGTTCTAAAGTCACAGTATGGTCAAAGTCACTGAGTGAGATTTTTCCACATTCTGATGTGCAATGTGAATATTAAGTCTTTTGACCTGTATCTGCATGATTTTATGCATTGCCATGCTGCCATCTGATTGGATATTTGCATGAATATGGGTGTTCCTAATAAAGTGGTCAATGAGTGTATATTTCTGTTCTGTATAGGATGACATAGTACATTGTGGCTTTTTGTTATCTGACAATGTAGTGAAATAGCCTTACAGATTTGACACTTTGGACTCTCTGTTACATTCAACCCCCCTACCCACCCAGCCATGATTGACAGAAATCCATCAAATGGTGTACTAAGCAACTGAAGCAGTCATTATAGTGGCATTTGTTATTGTCATTAAGTTAGCAAGCAGGACTGTCATACACTTTGTTTGGCGCAGTCTCTGTTCAGGAGTATGTTTTTTATTTAGATAAAGGTTCTACTTCTATTACTTCATCACTTCTGATATATTTGTAATATTTATCACAACTTTTAACTGTCCCTGTTTTTTGTAAAATTGGTAAAATGTCACTACTTAACCTTACAAAGAAATTCTTAACCTGAAAATAAAATCCATTTGCCTTCCTGACTATTAAGTGTGAGCAGAATGTTACTTGTCACATTTTCCTCCAACTGATACTCATCTGTTCCTGAATGTAAAGTGTTTGAAATATGTGCCTTAACCACATGCTGCGGGTGCCTAGCATTTCACTCTATCAACTGGAAACACAATTGGTAATATCTTGTGCGGGAAATTCATTTCCTTGGCACAAATCTTACTAGAAGAATAAAAATAATTAAATACTGTTTCTAATTATCTAGTATTGATTACATGGTGAAATCCCCCTAGAAAAACACACACAAGTCCTATTATAAAGCACCTATTTGTTGTTCTTCCCTCTATAATAAAACATACTAGACAACATGAGAGGGCATTAATTTTACTTATAGCTGGCCCAGTTGCAGAACCGCTCTTGCCCACACACCACAAGAAAGTATTCAGACTCCTTCATGTTTTTACCATTTTGTTATGTTGCAGCCTTATCCTGAAATGTTTTAAATTATTATTTTTTCACATCAGTCTACACTCCATACCCCATAATGACAAAGCAAAAACCAGATTTCTGATAACTTTGCAAATTTATTAACAAGAAAAAATTTAAATATCACATTATTCAGTATTCAGACCACTTTGGCATCCTCTTGTAGTAAATTCCACTGATTGGGCATGATTTGGGAAGGCACACACCTGTCTATATAAGGTCTAACAGCTGAAAATGCACATCAGAGCAAAAGCCAAGCCAAGGTCAAAGGAACGGCTTGCAGAGCTCACAGACAAGATCGTGTCGAGGCACAGATCTGGAATTAAGGGGCCCGAACATGTTCCAGCATGACAATACCCCTGTGCACAAAGCATGGAACATAAAGACATGGTTTGCCAAAGTTGGAGTGGAAGACCTCAAGTGGCCTGCACATAACCCTGACCTCAACCCCACTGGAACGCTGACTGTAATACGGACCTCCTCGCCCAACATCAGTGCCTAACTTCACTAATGCTCTCGTGGCTGAATGAGCAAATCCCCATAGCCACACTCCAAAATCTAGAGGAAAGCCTTGTCAGAAGAGTGGAGGATATTATAATAGCAAAGGGAGGAAAACATCTGGAATGGGCTGTTTACAAAAGCACAAGTCAGTGTGATGGTCAGGTGTCCACAAAATTTTGGCCATAATAGTATAATATGCTTGTAATCACACACCACATTGTACACCTGCAGAGCAACATGTTAAATACTGTCAACAAAGTGCAGTCAATATACATCAAACTGTGTGTTCAGTTGTGTTAACAGGGCATGCATTGGAGTAGGTCATGTATTGGGGTTACACTGCAAGCCAGTGAGGCTAATTCGTTTAAGCTTTATGAGTTGCAACTTGACCTCATTTCTAAAGCATTCCACTGGAAACTGAATATAAACATCCATGTGCAGGTTTATGTACAGCGTGTTTGATACAATAGTTGTTTGTGTACCATTTCCCACCCACATAAGAGTTTTTACCAGTGCACTTTTTTCTGGGTAGTCAGCTTCCTGTTGACTTCTGTGGTTGTGCAGTGTGATCAGCATTGAAGCAGCATTCTTAAAATAGCAGTGTTATATTTTTCCAACCACTATCATTTCCATCAGTACTAATTAACTTAAAGTGTTAGATGTGAGGTTGACAACTTGACATTTGGCTGTTAGGATCAGTTTTAATGAGCATTATTGTTCACGAGATAAGACACACACACACACACACACACACACACACACACACACACACACACACACACACACACACACACACACATATATATA
>CM074919.1:21912240-21964197 GCA_037576815.1 Pangasius larnaudii
CAAGTGTTGAGGATGCAGAAGATAGGGAGAGGTGGAGAGTGATGATTCGCTGTGGAGACCCCTGAAGGGAAAAGCCAGAAGAAGAAGAAGAAGAAGAAGAAGAAGAAGAAGAAGAAGAAGAAGAAGAAGAAGCGGGGATAGAATGAATGACCAGAGAGGGGGTATCTAAAATTTTATGTTAACATGAAACATATCCAGTTTAGTTTTAACAAAATCTTTAGCAATTTTGACATTGATAATATCATGGCTTCATGGTGTATATGCATAAAGCTCACAACCTTTTAGTTGAGGCCAGCGATGACAGAACCCCTGTCTGAATGACTTTAAGGACCCAGCTGGATGAAATGTGTCATTTCACAATACACTGATACATTCAAAAATATATACATACAATATATATACATACATACATACACAAAAATATGGCATTTATCATTTAGGAATTACAGCCATCTGAACACAGTGCACTAAGTAAAATATCTGCATACTAATAAGCCCTAATAATGTTCTGTATTTCCCAGTCTACCTTATTCCCCTGCTTATTAAGATGTTTCATTAAAAAAAAAAAAACACCATTAATGCACAGAAATCCATCAATGCATCATTTAACCATAGTTCTAGAGTTTCATGAGTTTCATCCATTCACCCAATAAATCCCTTCACTATTCCTTTCTCCACTTATTATATTGTAGAACTGTCCCAATCATCCTAAACCTAGCCTGTATCTTGAAAATAATTCCATTATAAACATAAATATATATGTGTGGAACTAACTTTTATGCTTATTTTACAGTAGTTCAGTTTTGCAACGTTCAGCTTCCCCATCTGTCAATAACACGCATGACAAAGTTTCCAAATGTAGGAAAACTGA
This sequence comes from Pangasius larnaudii, assembly GCA_037576815.1. Taxonomy (NCBI): domain Eukaryota; kingdom Metazoa; phylum Chordata; class Actinopteri; order Siluriformes; family Pangasiidae; genus Pangasius; species Pangasius larnaudii. The sequence goes on from CM074919.1 coordinate 21,913,112, forward strand.
TAGAATTAGCACAAGATGTGAGCTTTAACGCTTACTGTTAAATCTGTGTGAAATCTGTTTTATTTCGAATCGAAACTGAAAAGCAAATCCGTGCACACGTTATTCATATACAACCTCGCTATCATTTCAATTACAGGGGCTGGCCGACAAACTGTACCCAAAGAAATAAAAGGCTACCTGTAAACTTTATATATTGATTTTCGCCAGCAGGTGTCTCAGGAGTTCACCAACACACAGCTGTGTGTTTTTACCAGCGGTAAGTCTAAAAATATTAATGACCAAAATGATCAGATTTGCTCACAGGTTTAGCACATGCCCTTGCTTTTAATAACAAAAGTATCAAGAAGGCTCAGATGAAACGCTCCGTGCACTGCCCTAAAACATGGCCGTGTGTTGATCGACTGTTTCGGATATCCTCTAATCGTCCCTGAATCCCGGGCAGTGCCATGTGACCGAGCTGGGAACGCGGACTGGCTTTTTAAACCGGAGAAGAGCTGAGGGCTAATCTGAGAGTTACGGACGTGAATAAGCAAGAGCAAATTCAAACAAAGTCGCGACTTGAAAAATGCAAGCGTACAACTCGACGGTTTCAAAATAGCCACATGGACAAGAAAAAAGTCGTGTCGTCGAAGGCGAGGAAGGAAAACTGCTGTGTGGATTCGTGGTGCAGAGGAAAGCGCTGATTTATGAATAGCAGTAGGGGAGCTCATCACTATCCGACAAACGGAGCGGAAAACTTTGGTAGAAAAACTTTTGATGTTTCGCTTCGATTGTGAATTGGGGACGTTGCATCTGTGTTAATCCGAGATAGAATTAAACCATGTAGATAGAAAGATAGAATTAAAACATGGAACTGTAGACTGTACAAAGCGTGTCTTTTCGTCTTTCATTCTGATCGGGTCGATAGAAAAACTAAGAAGATGAAAAGGACGAGAAACTTCTAGTTAAAGTTCGGACATGGTGAAAGCTACCTCCTGGGTTAGTTTGTAAATTACACACCTCAACAAAATCGCGTTTTTGATGTTACATATCCGTGCTGCCTTATCAACCGGATACTCACACATAGCCTAGCTAACTGCTAGCTACAGTACTTCTCCATGGTAAATAAACTCCAGCTGGTGTTGACGTTAGTTAAGTCGAGGCTGGTTCATTTCTGTAGAAAACGCTTTTAAAACCAGCTTGTCCCGTGGATGGAGTCTCTGTCGGGAATTTACCGTGGGGGTGTACCCGGCATGGAGACGGACTCGATGACCGGAGACGTGGACTCCGTCCAGGGAGTCTCTTTTTCTGTAGATCCGGTGCTCGACGGCATTTTGATGGACTCCCTTTGCCAGCAACAAGGATGGATGCGCGTATATGGTAAGTTTTATATACGCTTACCTCACTGTTACCCAATCGGTGTTTTCTAACAATCCCGATTTATCTTTGACCTCTTCACCTCACGTCTCATGAGGCTTGGGTACAAGGCATGACGTATGCCCCAAAGAGCTGAAAATAAATAAGGCAACAAAAATGTTAAGTCTTAATCATGACATTGAATTTATATAAATGCTAGCTGGCTAGTCACCATACTGCTGAAAGTGAAGAACACAGTAGAGTAAACAAAGCAACATGTTAGCGGAACGCCTTTCCTCGCTATAAAGATTATCAAAAGACCTCTGTTATGGCTTGTTCTCTAGGATTTCTAGTTTAATACTTTAAATGTTTAATACATATTGATATATATTATGCCCTGTTAGAATTTCATCGGTTTAGTATGTTTTAAAAGGATCTCTTCATGCCATAGGGGTTCATGTGAAGAGACTTTGTAATATAACATGGCCTGTGGCTTCATTGTAACTGTTCACATGTGTGATTAGTCTGTAGTGTCATAATCTGATCTCTGGTCTGCTTTCAGATCATATGCCACTGAAGTTCATGGCTGGCCTATGATGTGTGTAATGTGATTAAGAAAGTGCTGGAGGGGCTGGCCGTCAGTGTATTGCTTCATTTTTATTGAAGTGACAACTAGAGGGTTGGATCTGTCAGTCTCTTTACATGTGATTTATCTTGTCACATGTTGGAGAATCCTGAAAAAAAAGCCAGGCCTCATGTAATTATGCAACAATCCCACTTTTTCCACAATTTTCAATTTGATCTTGATAACAGAGATGATTATCAGATGATACCCAACACTGACCCAATATTGACATCCTCACACTAAACAAGCCTGCTGTTTGCAAGCATTTGTTGCCAAATATTGTGAAACATCAGAAGCAGGTTCTGTCCTATGCTAAATGTAAGATCTGTGTTGTCAATCAACACCAGACGCATTCAGAGCTTAAAATACTGGGCATGTTAAATCTGCTCTGACGCCGATCCAGGATTTAAAGCTGGTATCACCCCCAATGTCTATACGTTGTACTAAGTGTACAATGTTTTGAATGTTTTGAATAATATTCCATGACTACGGTGTGTAATGTGGTGTAAGTGTGGGTCAGGTATTTGTAGTCCCATTGTCATTGAAGTTGTATTATGGAAGTCGTATTATTTAAAAACCATCTAGTTTTGTCTACCTGTAGATACCCTCGGTCCTCAGTGTTTCGTTTCATCTCCTAAACCTATATATTGGAGGAAAGAAGGCAGGGTTCAAGATATCATCTGGAAAATAATGGTCTTAATATTCTTTTTATGTTTTGGAGACATTTTCAGTAAGTCCATATGTGGTTTGTCTTCCCTTTTTTTTTTTTTTTTTGAACACTGGCTTTATGTTAACTTGCTTCCTCATATCACATAATACTTCTGTCTGTCTTTTCAGATCCATTGTGTTATAACAATGGTCTTATCACTCTCTTTTGCTGTTCTACCAGTGGTGATTGAAACTGGTGCAGCACTGAGACAAGGATGAGTCATAGCCCGATCATACCAGTGATTACAACCTCTTCCATGTTTGCTTAGTTTTAGTTGCTATGAATTCTACTCAGTGAGAGGACCCAGGAAAAGTTGTGTTTTGTTGGGGGGGGGGGGGGGGGGTTCATAAAGGAAGCCAGATAAAGGAGCGATGATTATCTAGAACATATTGTTCTTGGGGGATATGTCAATGCCATGGAATGTCTGCTTCTATTTATTCTTATTTTGTGTTCCTGAGAAACTGAGAGAATCGTAGGATTTTGTGTTTTTCTTATTAAAAATGTTTTAGGCATAGGCTAGGTCTTTGTGACAAGTATTGTTTCTATGGGCATCTGATTGCAAATGGAGAGACGTGATGAAACGCTTCCTCCCACAAAGCTCGTTACAGACCTGGAAAATCAGTGTACCTGTTTCGTCAATGAAAAGCAAAAGGTGATGAGCTCAAAAGTGTGCTCAAAAGCCTGCTGTCCAACTTAGGTTGTTTTGTATTTCTTGGCACATTCCCAGTCCTAGTTGTTTTAAAAACATGGGCAAGTTGTCTTCTAATGGGTGAAGGTGAATGCCGTTCTCTGTCCAAAGCTACAGGAGTCTTATTACTGTAATTACAACATCATTGCTCAGATGTGTTTGGTCTTACTGAGGAAGCTAAGAGAGCAATTGTTGGGTGGTAGTTGGTTTCGGTACTACTGTGAATAGTGTGATTGTGTAAAACCCCTGCCCTATCATCTCTCACCTTCTTCCCATCATCCCTCCCTCCACCCTCAAATCCCTCTCAGCCCCTCAGTTCAGTGGGAGTGTCATAATCCAAGATTGAGATATGATGTAAGCAGCCCATTCTGTGCATGACCTCAGTGGGCAGGCACCAATGGGCTCGTCACTGCGTTCCAGAGCTGAAATAACTCAATATGGCCCGTACTGCTGTTCTCTCTCTCTCTCTTCTTTTCCTCTTTTGTATGTTTTCTTCCTCATGTAAGAAAAGCATAGCCCACCTCTTGGCTCATCTTGTCAACATGACTCATGTGAAGTCATATGGACATTCAAGAGGAATGTCTTTTTTCCATGCTTGGAATTGTCTTGTTGATCTTAACTTGATTCATTATTTGCCTCTGTTGCTAAAAAAAATTGTTGCGTGCTTCTACATGAAAATGCTATTAAAGCACTGTTAGGATTGAAAGTAAAGATTCTGTAGAAAATTCTGTTAGAAAGTACATTTTTATTTGGAAAACATGATGCTTATTCACCAGTATCATATCTTTTTTTCAGGCTATTAAAAACCATATGGAATAAAGTTTCACATTATTCTGGCAAAGCTTATTAAAGGTGAATAAGAAAAGAGAGGCATTTTTAGGATGTTTTCTAGTTCTTGGCACATTCCCTGTCCTAGTTGTGTTAAAAGCATGGGCTAGTGGTCTTCTAGTGGGTGAAGGTGAATGCCTCTCTTTGTCCAAAGCTACAAGAGTCTGCTGTATTTACATCATTGCTCAGATGTGTTTGGTCTTACTGAGGAAGCTAAGAGAGCATTGGGGAAGGAAAGTTGGTTTCAGTACTACTGTGAATAGTGGGATTATGTAAAACTCCTGCCCTGTCCACTCTCAAGATGTGTGTTCCTGCTGTTCCCCCACCTTCTTCCCATCATCCTGTAATGCAGCCCTCTCACTCTTCCTTTGCTCTTTTGTATATCTCCTTCCTCACTTAGGAAAAGCATGGCCCACCACTTGGCTCATATTGTCTCATGTGACGTCATATGGACATTCAAGAGGAATGTCTTTTTTTTTCCATGCTTGGAATTGTTTTGTTGCTCTTAACTTGATTCTTTAGTTGCCACTGTTGTTAGAAATTAGTTGAGTGCATCCACATGAAAATGCTATGTTAGGGTTGAACATAAAGATTCTGTGGTACATTATATTAGAAAGTGCATATTTATTTGGAAAACATGATCCTTATTCATCAGTATCATATCTTTTTTTTCAGGCTATTGAAAACCAAATAGATTAGGTTCCTTAGCCAGAAGTTTTGCACTACATGCTATTGAATGGCATATTATTCTGGCAAAGCTTTTTAAAAGTTAATAAGAAAAGAATAAGGGTGGCATGGCAGTATGTGGATTGGCTACACTAAATTGCCCACAGATGTAAAGAAGTGTGTGAATGTGGCACCCGATCCACCATGACTCTATCCAGGATTAAGCTTTAATGATAAATGACTGAGAAAAAAAAAAAGGTTGAGGCAAGGGTTTATCTTTTGTGTGTCTCTGCTTTGTACAAGTGGCCATGGAATTATGAGGGACGGTTGCTGATACAGATTATCTGTGATCTCTGCTCCACTGACCACTGAATTCAATTTATCAAGGAACTGCAAGGCTTATATTCATTTTGGTCATGGACGATTTGAAGTCAGCTGATGTTCTACAAAGGCTTATTGGTGAAAAGGCTTCGAGCACCAAGTCATTTGCCTGGAGTTTGCCTCGAGTTTGCCTCATTGTAGTCACAAGAACTTCACATGGTCTCAAACAAAGTTTAGACCTGCTTCTTCTCCCAAGTCCAATCTCAAAAGTGTCTTTGTTTACTTTTATAACATTCAACAGAGTGTGGTAGGATGTAGGCTAGATTACTTTTTATGATCCCTTTATGTGGCCTACTGAGCACTATTCAGTTTATCAAGGAAATGCGAGGCCTTTGCTGAGACGTTTTGAAGAGAGAGTCATCTGCATTGAAAAACACACATTTGTCCACTATCCGCATGCGTTGTCTATACTTTTTGCTTTGACACAAGCAGCTTCATAGGATCCAAAAGAGTTGCCCAGATTTTCAGGCGTTACCTGGGTACACGAAATTATCCTCTTTTCAATTCCAATTCCTGATCTTTTATGGAGCTTTGTCTGTCTGGTTTACTTACAGTAGAGAAGTGATTAAGGTCAAGGGTTATATTAAGAGTCATATTAATATTTTAGTCTATGCATCTCTGCAGAATTTGTCTACCTATAATTACAATGGATATTGACCTTGCATTTAGTTTTTCCGGCTGCCTGGGCACCAATTTCTTGGCTTTCAGATTAGTTTCAGTAAACATTCATGTTGTTCTGCTTGAGTTTATTTGCATGAGGCAGCTCTTTGGGAGCTCACATAGCCCCATAAGGCCACCATTGCTGCCATCTTTGTCACTTGGACATTAATTCCTAATGGGGCAGGTTTCACCAACACAACTAGCACATTGCATGCTTTCTGCCTGCTTTCAACAAGCAAGCCACCAGGTTTATCCCACAAGCCCCTAAAGACCAATACTTACACACTGAATAATGCTAGATTGATTGACTTAATTGGTTTATCTGTAGAAACACACCTAAAGCTCAATGACTTCTCGTTACTCATTTCACCTAAAGTACAGCCGTGCCTGGGAATTTGCATTTAAAATGAATCTCTGTAATGTGATCACACCAATTAAATTACACTGTTTCTCAGCTTGTGGCATATGCAGCTTGCACTCTGAAATGTGGTTATAGTTTATTACAAAATATTCAAGGTCGGTATTCTCTGCATAGTCTTTAGTATTAAATATTCGCGTGCCCCAAGTTAAAGTCAAATTTGTGGCTGATTACAGATCATAGAAAGTGGAATATTTTGTAGGTGGGGACTGCATGCAAAGATGCCATCCACAATCAAGTCTTCACATGGCTCTGATCGGAGTGTCAGAGTTCTTTCAGAGTGCTGATCTAATGCCACATTCGACTTGGCTCGTAAATGGGAACTTGGATTTGAATCCTTTTTACCTGTGTGCATACGAGCTACAAAGTGGGGGAAAAACATGGATGCTTTTTGTTCATCTATATGTTAGTAACTACCTAGTCAACTATCTGTAATGAGTGATGTAAACTGTATAGTCAGTGATTTAGCAAACCTATATACAGACGGGTCCATAAATATTTGGACAATGACACAATTTTTGTAATTTTGCCTCTGTACACTACCCCAGTAGACTTGAAATCAAGCAATCAAGATGTGCTTGATGTGTAGACTTTCAGCTTTAATTCAAGGGGATTAGATGCAGCCATTTTTTCCAGAGGCCTTCCATTTTCACAGGTTTGAAAGTAATTGCATGCTTGAATGATAAGCACTTTCATGGCCAGACGTGGCCTGTTTCCTCCTTGTTTCATGACAAATTAAGGAGATAAAAGGTCTGGAGTTGATTCCAAACAAATGAATTTGTGTTTGGTAGCTGTTCGTGGGAACTATCAATATATACTCTCAGCAATAACATTAAAGGTTATTATAGGTCCCCCATATGCCACCAGAACAGCTCTGACCTTTCGAGGCATGGATTCTGCAAGACCTCTGAAGGTGTGCTGCTGTTGTGGCACCAAGACGTTAGTAGTAGATCCTTTAAGTCCTGTAAGTTGAGGGGCGTCCCTGGATCGGGCTGGTTTGTCTGTCGCCCTGTCGACTGTTCACCAGTTGTCCTTCCTTGGACCACTATTGGTATGTACTAACCACTGCATCCCAGGAACACCCCACAAGACCTGTCATTTTGGAGATGCTCTGACCCAGTCGTTCCCAACCCTTGTCAGATTCACTCAGATTCTTACACTTGCACATTTTTCCTGCTTCCAACACATCAACTTCGAGAACCTGCTGCTAAATATATCTCGCCACTTGACAGGTGCCATTGTAACAAACACTTCCCAGTGGTCAGTGGTCACTGAGCACTTTATTTAGATGGCTGATCTAAAGCTAATGCTTATATATAGTACAAATCATTTAAAGATAAGAAGTGCTACTTTGTTTACTGCTGACGCTTTGCACGGCCATGTTGATTTGAAGTAACTTGCTGAACTCTGAGGAACTTGGAGTTGAGGTGACCGTCCTGAGTTCCTGAGAAGGAATTCTGAGTTGAGTGGGTGTTTTCTTCAAGTTTCCCTGGTTAGGAATTAAATAGAAGAATGATATCTATGTAAACCTTTGTGTCCTGTTTCGCTATTTGCGTCTGTCTGCACATTCTGCACATGTGTTTGGTTCATGATGCACTCCTTTAAAGTGGCCCAGTAAGAAATCACAGTTTGTTACAGATTTTAGTATTTTGAAAATAATTGTGAAATGAATTATAAACCCAGCATTTAAAATTAATCAGAAATTCTGTGAGTAATAATCATCATCATCATCATCATAATAATAATAATAATAATAATAATAATTATTATTATTATTATTATTATTATTATTATTATTATTATAAAAATAAATCTAAAAGCTATATTTATGATGCTTGTCCTAAACAGTGGCTTTTAATGCTGGTAACATTAGAAGATGAATAAAGGTATTTTACACTCACTGAGCACTTTATTAGATTATTGGAATTCATTCCTTTGAGTTTCTGGTCCATGCTGATGTGATTGCATCATGCAGTTCCTGCAGATTTTTCAGGTGCACTTTCATGCTGCAAATCTCCTGTTTTACAACGTACCACATCCCAAAAATGTTCTACTGGATTCAGATCCAGTGACTGGGAAGGCCACTGAAGAACACCGAACTCATTGTCCTGTTCATAAAACCAGTTTAAGAAGACTTTTGCTTTGTGACATGGTGCATTTTCATGCTGGAAGTAGCCACTAGAAATGGGTAACTTGTGGCCATGAAGGGATGCACATGGTCAATAACAATAGTGTCAAATAGGCTATGGCATTCAGGTGATGATTGAGTGGCATTAATGGGCCAAGAAAACATTCCCCACACCATTACACCACCTACCCCTAATAAAGTGCTCAGTGAGTGAATATTATACAGTGGTGATTGAAAGTTTGTGAACTCTTTAGAATTTTCTATATATCTGCATAAATATGACTTAATCAGATCTTCAGTCCTAAAAGTAGACAAAGAAAACCCAATTAAACAATTGAGACAAAAATATTATACTTGGAAAATGATCCAACATTACATATCCATGAGTGGCAAAAGTATGTATAAGGAGAACACTGAACAACTATGGTGCGCATGGCAAAGTTGCAAGGAGAAAGCCAGTGCTCTCCAAAAAGAACATTGCTGTCCATCTGCAGTTTGTTAAAGATCATGTGGACGAGGCTATTTGAAAAATGTTTTGTGGATGGATGAGAACTTTTTGTTTGGAGAAAGAAAAACACTGCATTCCAGCATAAGAACCTTATCCCATCTGTGAAATGTGGTAGTGGTAGTATGGTTTGGGCCTCTTTTACTGCATTTAATCCTCTTTTGCTGACCTTAATCCAATAGAAATGTTGTGGATCTGAAGTAAGCAGTACATGTGAAGAAACCCACCAACATCCCAGAGTTGAAGCTTTTCTGTACGGAGGAATGGCTAGAATTCCTCCAAGCCAGTGTGCAGGATTGATCGACCGTTACTGGAAACATTTAGTTGCAGTTATTGCTGGACAAGGGGGTCAGACCAGATACTGAAAGCAAAGGTTCACATACTTTTGCCACTCACAGTAATATTGTATGTAATATGTAACATTGGATCATTTTCCTCAATAAATAAATTACCATTTGTCTCATTTGTTTAATTGGGTTCTCTTTGTCTGCTTTTAGAATGTGTGAAAATTTGATGATGTTTTAGGTCATATTTATGCAGAAATATAGAAAATTCTAAAGGGTTCACAAACTTTCAAGCACCACTGTATGTTATTTTTTCTGAAGCATCCTTGCTCCAGAATGTCAGACAAATATTAAATGTTGAGCAGCTTTACTGCGGTCACAATCTCCTCTTCTTGCAGTTCATTTAATACACTTGGATGCCAGTTTGCTGAGAAGGAAAAAAAAGTGAAATTCTTTAAAAAGAAAAGCAGTGGGATTTGTAATGCTATTACAGTGTTGGCAGTAAATCCTGCCATGTTATTTAAATGAAGTTTGTCAACAGTTTGACAGTCCAGTTTAGGATGCATATAAAGACTTTATTAGGAATGAATTCATTAAGACTGGGAAAAATCCTTGCATGTAAGTAACCTGTGTCCATGTAATCATATTCTTTATAATAAAAAAGTAAAATAATAAAAAAAAAAAATACTGAGGCATTTCACTGAAATAGATGCAGACACTTATAACAAGGTCTGCTTGCTTGAATGGATAGAGAAAATCCTGGGAGGCAAAGCTACCAGAACACAAAAGGAACAATGATGTAGACAGTTTAAGAATCATTGTCTCTGCTTAACATCATTGCTGCATATGTTTTGTTGTGTTGATTAAAAAACCAGAACCGTTAAATGAGTTATGATTGATCCTAGTGAACAATGATGCTTGGGGAGAAAAGAGGCTCTGAAAGATCTCTCAGATATGTCTCCATTACAGCTAGATTCTCAGTGGCAGAGGCTTTGGCCTCTAATATTAATCATACTATCGTTTTGGTAGTCCAGTATTGTTGTTTAACTCCAAGCAGTTGATGTTAAAAAAATTGTAATGAATCTTTAGAATTGTAAAATTAAAAATTAACTTTAAAATAAAAAATTAAAAAAGCATCAAGCTCAGTTTGTCATGGGTTTTTAAATACACCAGTACTGCTGGCAGTTGAGTAGCAAACCTATATATTGTGTGATATATCATGTATAAATGTCATGTATTGTGATATGGTATGTCCTTGCTCGACATTTTTAAAACACCCCTTTAACATCTGCAGCTGCACTTCTAGGTGCCTCCTTCCACCTCTCCTTTGTTCCATGTCCTTCATTCTTTTAATATAGGAGAATATAAGGCTACAAGTGTATAGCATGATTGTCAGCATTGTTTATGAGCTGAATTCACACACATTTTCAAAATTTTAAACACCGTGTGACACAAAGTGCGTTTTGCATGTAGTTAAATGCACAAAGTAGTGAAAAGTGTCAGTAGGTGGCACTTGGAAATGGAGCCCGCTGCCAAATTACAGCAAAATGGAAGGATAGAGACGGTACTACTTATAGGTATGTGTATGTGTGCGTGTGCATTTGTGTGTGCTTTGTCTCCGCTTGTCTAATGTTGTAAAGCAGTAGGCAGCATTGTACCTGGTTTGATTACTTGATTGAGTGCCTTGTGGGGTCAAGTGATTTGCTTCCTTTATAGAACGTTCATTTTGATTGGTTGTAGGTGCATGGAGAAACCTTACTTAGAGGTGATCACTGGCACCAGTACAATATACTTACCGACGTGGTGCCTTTGTATAAACAGATAGAAAAGAAGAAAAAGACAGGCCACCTAGAGGCTGTGTACAGGTTCATTAGGTAACCATGTGGTGAAATTATTTCACTGTTTAATTTTCTAATTGTGAGAGTCACGCCTTGTGCTTAAACAGGAAACATCTCACTGTTGTGGTGAAGCGAAGGTCACATACCTCGCTGAACCTCTGGTGTCCTCTTGTCTGTTATCAGGGGCGTGCAGTTAACAGATTTAGAACAGAAGTCTGAAGGAGCATTCATACACAGACACACTGTTGTCCCACACATCCTTTTCCCATCGCATTCTGACGCCGTGGTAGGAGGGCGATACAACACACAAAGGCTCATCAGCCGCTTTCAGGAAAAATGAAGGCCCTTCCTTCAATTCCCCTCACAATGTCTCTCTCTTATAATGATGAAGCTATTTTAATATGATCTAGTGCTGTTTTATACTCCATCGGATTTATCATTAGGAAATGTGGGACCCGCTAGTATTTTTAAGCAGATATTTTGTATAAAACCTCAGGCTGTGATAGGAAATGGAGTGTTTAGTGTGTCCCTCCCTTTGCCTCTGTGTAGGCCTGGTGGCCTCTGCATTGGTGGGGGTGGCAGGATTTCCCTTGGTTGAGCTATGAATCAAGAGTTTTAATCTCTTGAGTTGGTTAAAAATACACTCCCATACATTTTTGGGGAGGAGGTTTGGCCTTATTAATGTGAAAAACACATGGTGCAATTTGGTCATGTTTTAGTGTCCTGTTCCGTGTCCAGACGTGTAATTGGTAACAGGTCATCTCAGTTATGGCGGTGACTGCATGTGGGTTTGAATCAGAAAACCTGTCCATCTCACCTGAGAGATGAATTTCTTAACCCGATTAGACAGAAATCTTAATTCGTTCTGTTGCTGATTTGGCCAGCCTTAGCACTTCACCTGACTACGGGGACATGTTTAAAGTGATGAGTCATTTACAACTTGACTGCTGTAAAACCCTCAGCTAAGCTGGAACCAATACAGTGTGGAAATTTAATTCTGTTAGTGCTGGATTGGCCAGCCTTAGCCTAGCTTTTAGCCTTTTAAATGCAACTTTTAACTCTGCTTCATGTGTGCTCTCTCTCTCTCTCTCTCTCTCTCTCTCTCTCTCTCTCTGTCTGTCTGTCTCTGTTGTTGCTGTCTCTCTCTTTTGCCAGGCTGATTTGCCGGACCTGTTTATAGTGACGTGCTATTTATGCCCTTACTCCCCTTGGCTTCCTGCATAGCAATGCTGAAAGCAGATGCTGGCACAGTGGCCTCAGTGCAAGCGCAGTCAATGTGTCGTTTTTCTTCTACTTCAAATTAGCAGAAATGTGTCCTCATACATCAGGAGTATGAGGACACATTGGGAAATTGGAAATAATAACGGTTTCTTTCTTGAACAATTCTGAATAAATGCATGAAATGTCATTATTAGACGTTTACATAGATTTAGGCATAAATGCTTTTTTGTGTCAGCTGTATTAACGATCTCTGAAGCAAGATATACACTAGATACACTTGAACACTTATTGTTCAAGTGCATATTAATAAACCTGATATTTTATATTTTACCCTCATAACAAACAGCTTAGTTTAAGCCAAGAGAAGAAAAAGAACATCAAACTAAAAACATAAAAAGTGATTTTTTTTTCTTGAATCTTTGACCTTTTTTTTTTTTTTTTTTTAATGTTATAAAAATTGACAATTGATAAATAATCATGATCCTCAGAATCAAAATTCAGTTTGTGTGAGATCTTAAACGATTCCACTATTCAGGAGAGGTTAGAGCACAGAGATATAATGTTGCAGAAATGCTGGGAAATGACGTGGTGAAAAACTAGAGAGTCTGTGATGACTAATCCAAAACCGCATAATGTCATACGCTGGATGGCTGTGGCGCTGCATGATGACGTACTGTTTAGTTGTGTATTGTAGCCTGATTGTTTAAATAGTTGTGGCGTATTCTTTTGGTGTATTATTCAGTACAGTAGTATAATGTTTGTAATTAAGCTTATTTTTCAGGCTCTGTTTGCTTTTTAGATTAATCATACTTTTAAAAAAAAAAACTAAAAAGAAAAGTGACCTTTAGCTTGTCATGCTTTAGATCCTGTGGGTAGATGATGTTCTTATTGTCCCTGAGCACTGGGGCTGGAACTATTTCAGTCCTGCAGCAGTGCTCAGGAGGTGCTGGTGTTTAATGACCACTTTCACACCCAGCTTCTGGGCACCTGGTTCTTGCTGCAGCTATAATAAGGTGTTAATTGCTACAGTCCAGACACATCTCCTCCTGAGGGCTGTCAGAGCACCGGAAACACCGAGTATGACAGGAATTCAAACCTTTAGCAAATATCTTGTTGAATAAGATTATGTTCATGTTCTAAACAATTGGGATACCTGCAATTCGCACTTAGAAGAAAGCAACTGATAAACTTTTTGTGCAGTTAATTTAATAATAAAATGTTTTTTTGTTTGTTTGGTTTTTTTTTTGTTTGTTTGTTTTTTTGTTTTTTTTTAGTCCAAGTTCAAATATGTGACATTTTTCATTCTCAGACAAAATTAGGTACATGCATTTGTGCTTCTTCAGGGATATCACATTCCCTGTGGCAGATTTGTGTTGGAGTCTTTAAGAGGTGTAAAGTGCAATGTAAACAGGAAACAGGAGTAAGGAAATAGCTGTGTGTCCCTCGCTGGGGGTCCTCCATTTGCAAGTAACAGCTTTCATTCTGACTGCTCTCAAGACTAACAAAAAACAGACTGGGGTCAACTATGTTTCGGGTTTTTTGAAGAAATAAGGGCTGTGTTGTGGCAGGTGGTAAATGCTTCTTGCATAGGTTGAACATAATCATTTGGATGTGCTCAGGTGCTGTTAATCAAGATCGAGTTAACATGCCCCCATGATGGTGAAACTGGTATTTAAAAAAAAAAAAAAAAAAGTTCTTCCTCCACATAGTTGTTTCATAAATAATCCTGGATGAGCACGTCAGCAAAATGACTAAATGTAAAATTAATTTCCAAGTGATTAATTCAGTAGCAGTTTAGGGTTAAGAGCCTTGTTCAAGGGGCCAGCAGGGCAGCTTGGTGGTGCTGGGATTTGAACTCATGACCTTCATAGAAGTAGGCCAAGGCCTTAACTACTGAGCCACTACTGCCCTTGTCAGTGTGTGCTTTTTTTCCCCTTTTTAAAAAAAATTATTATTCTGATTATTATTATTATTATTATTATTATTATTATTATTATTATAATACTATAAAAGTTGCTGTTGAATGGTATTCATTCATGGTATTCAGTGGAGTTCATTGTAATCTAGAGGTGCCTGTAAAATATATAAATGTTGAATAATTTTCATCCACTCAACTCTCTTCACTTGCTCTTTTGTAAGCTCTTTGTCTAATGTAACCTCTGCCATGTGGATTCATTTTGGGTTCAGATCCAGTGATCATAGACAGCTAGAGAATATGGACAATGTGAGGACAATGTTTTAAAAAAATGATGCAGCTGTATCACAAACTGTAGCATCTGCATAGGCCTCAAGAGGAAATAATCACAGTTCCCCATAAGCTCTTGGCTTAGTCATGCCCCAGGCCTGTTTGAAATGAACAGCAGGAAGATGCAGATAGTGGAGGTCAGTTTGTGAGCTCTGTGTAATGACATGAACCCAAGAGTGCTTTGACCTGTTTGCTTACTCCTTTATTTAGCTCTTTACAGCGGACATGTGGCTGACGTGAAGCTTAAATTATTTAAAATTATTACTGTATAACTATGCACTGTTTAGAAATCCTGTGGCATTATTTCTGTTGAAATGATGAAATGACCATTATGTTGATTTGCATTTCTCATTTTTGTCACTTGTGAGCTGTGCTCTTGATTGCAGTCCAATACAACTGAAGTTGTCATGCTATAACTTAACTATAAATGGGTTATAAGAAGCATATTGACCAGTCCTTCATTTCATACACACATTGTCATTCAGGACTGGACCATGGAGCGATGGAAGAAGGTGGCCTGGTCTGATGAATCACGTTTTCTTTTACATCATGTGGCTGGGCGTGTGCACCTCTTACCTGGGGAAGAGATGGCACCAGGATGCACTATGGGAAGAAGGCAAGCCGGCGGAGGCAGTGTGATGTGCTTGGCAATGTAATGCTGGGAAGCGCTGGGATGTTACTTTGTATGTATGTATCTATGTATCACCTGCCTAAACATTGTCGCAGACCAAGTATATCCAATTCATGGCCGCTTTCAGCAAAATAATCACACTGCAAAAATTGTTCAAGAATGGTTTGAGGAACATGACTAAGAGTTCAAGGCATTGACTTGGCCTCCAAATTCCCCAGATCTCAGTCTCAATTAGTTAATTAAATTACATATACATATACATACATACATACATACATACATACATACAGTCATGTCCGGATGTATTTGGACAATGAGAGAGATTTTGTGATTTTGCCTTTATACACCACCACAATGGATTTGCAGTAAAACAATCAAGATGTGATTGAAGTATAGACTTTCGGCTTTATTTTAAGAGGTTACACAAAAATATGGCATTTACCATTTAGGAATTACAGCCATTTTCAGCAAAGTACCTCCATTTTTGGGAGCTCAACAAAGTGACATAATTGTACATATAACCATAATTTTAATACGTGATTGAGATTGAGATCTGGGGAATTTGGAGGCCAAGTCAATGCCTTGAACTCTTTGTCATGTTCCAGAAACAACTCTTGAACAATTTTTGCAGTGTGATAGGGCGGATTATTTTGCTGAAAGTGGCCATGAATTGGATATACTTGATCTGCAACAATGTTTAGGTAGGTGATGCATAGATAGATACATACATACATACAAAGTAATGTCCACATGAATGCCAGGACCCAAGGCTTCCCAGCATTACATTGCCAAGCACATCACACTGCCTCCGCCGGCTTGCCTTCTTCCCATAGTGCATCCTGCTGCCATCTCTTCCCCGGGTAAGAGGCGCATATGCCCAACCACATGATGTAAAAGAAAACATGATTCATCAGACCAAGCGACCTTCTTCCATCGCTCCATGGTCCAGTCCTGATGTTCATGTGCCCATTGTAGGCACTTTTGGCAGTGGACAGAGGTCAGCATGGGCACTCTGTCTGGTCTTTGG
The DNA here is from genome assembly GCA_037576815.1 of Pangasius larnaudii. Lineage (NCBI taxonomy): Eukaryota > Metazoa > Chordata > Actinopteri > Siluriformes > Pangasiidae > Pangasius > Pangasius larnaudii. The sequence goes on from CM074919.1 coordinate 21,929,301, forward strand.
CTACGCAGCCCCATACACAGCAAGGTGCGATGCACTGTGTGTTCTGACACCTTTCTATCATAGGCAGCATTAACTTTTTCAGCAGTTTGTGCTACAGTAGCTCTTCTGTGGGATCGGACCAGACAGGCTAGCCTTCGCTCCCCATGCACATCAGTGCCGGTTCACCAGTTGTCATTTCTTGGACCACATTTGGTAGGTACTAACCATTGAAGGCCAAGGAATACCCCACCAGACGTGCCGTTTTGGAGATGTTCTGACATAGCCGTGTAGAAATCACAATTTGGCCCTGGTCAGAGTTGCTTAGATTCTTACACTTGCCCATTTTTTCTGCTTCCAACACATCAATTTCGAGAACTGATAATTCACTTGCTGCCTTATGTGTGTGTGTGTGTGTGTGTGTGTGTATGTGTGTATATATGTGTGTATATATGTGTGTATATATGTGTGTATATATGTGTGTATATATGTGTGTATATATGTGTGTATATGTGTGTGTATGTGTGTGTGTATGTGTGTGTGTATATATATATATATATATATATATATATATATATGCAGGTAGCTAGTGAATCTACATTTAAGTTTCATTATCATATATATATGCTACCTGCATATATATATATATATATATATATATATATATATGCAGGTAGCTAGTGAATCTACATTTAAGTTTCATTATCATTCTGTTGTAAACATGTTGAAAATCCTCCTTTGGAGGTTACAACAGTTACATCGTGTGTATGTGATATGAATTGTAGAAGACCATGCTTAGAGTTCCTCTTACTGTTGTCTGAATTTTTTTTTATAGTCTTTGTTGACATTTGAAGTTATACAAAAAGTTGCTAAGTAAACTGTTCACTTTATACAGGCACATACTCCGACTTTGTGAAGTACACCAGTATCTTCAATACAAGTTATTACATCACATTACAATACATCATTCAAATATATATAGTGAATAAAAAAAAATATTAACATATATTACTATATGTTAGCTGCAAACTAAATCTATGCTGTCTGTGCTGTCCTGTGTTTTTTGACATTGGTTTATTTAGACAATCACTTTTTTTTACTCTTTCTTGGCATCCTTTTTCTTAACCTAAAATATAACAGAATTTCATCAGTCAAAGATAAACATAACCTCAACCAGTGGTACTGTTGTGTGCTATCTGATTGGATAGCGTGAGTAAGCGTCAATGTGTGTACCTCATTTCCTCCCAGGAAGCAGAGAAGCAGCGCATAAAGCAGGAAGTGACAGCGGAAGCGACATGTAGTGGACGTGTTCTTAGACAAAGTGGAGTCTGAACCTTTTATTGCGTATATCCTTCTGTAACATTTTGTCATATAAATAGGCCACACTGGTTACACCAGCTGACTCAGATTTAAAACTCCAATGGCAGACAACATTGATTGAAACAAAGGTGATGATCAAAGATTTCTTCATTTGGCATCAGAGACGTCGTTGACTTTCTTGTGTATTGTGAGTGGGAGCTCTTTGCCTTGTGCATTTATCTGCCTGAATTCACTCTCATCCAAATGAGTCTGGAACGGAAAGCTACCTTTGGAGAGCGTCTGCGGTCTAGCAGAAACCCATCTCGCTGCCTGACTGATGGAAAAAGTCCTCATCGATGGGCCATCGTCAGCAGGCCGTGGCTGAAACATCGCTCCAATTCTGCCCCCATGGAGTCCTTGGACACTCCTGAGAGCAGAATCCGGTCCAAACAGCCTGTGCTCATCCAGGATCTGACCTGTTCTAACAGGAGCAGCTACACCTTACCTGCCAATGTCCCTGATGTCAGTAAAGTCACCAGCTCAGGCATGCTACTGGAACATGTTCCACCTGACTTGCCCTGCTCAGCCTACAAAAGAGACTATTTACGCTCAACCTCTGAACCGGGTACCAGCATTATAACAGAACCCCAACCTCTACAGGGGAAACAGAGTAGCCACCCATTTTCTGGGATACTCTTGTCCATGTCACGGCGCATAAGTAGGATCCTGACAGCCAGAGGGGAGCCAGAATCTGTGGAGATTGCAGAAGCTGGTAGGAAGTTCTTATCATTCAAATCCTCAGCATGTACCAGTGGCCCTGTCTGTTAGAGCCATATTGGCTTCAGTGGAATTCAGAGGTTTATTCTGGTTGTGTTTTTAAGTCATGAATTACATTAGCACTGGCAGATCTGTTAATTACCCATGTGAGATATAGAAGGAAACAATCAACCCATTTGTCCAAGTGATGGTAGCATAAGCTAGATTCTTTTATATAGAGACTTTTTTTTGTTTGGGCATGTTATTACATGCAGTGATCACAGTGAAAGCTGTCCATATTAGATGGCACAATCTTGGAATACTTTGTTAGATTGTCTTGCTGAAACAAGCTTTTTAAATGGCCAATGTGCGTTCTGTCCCATCACCACTCGTATCTGCCTGTGTAGTTTGAGCGTTTTGAGACAGGAAATGAATATTTCTTATACAGCTATTTGGATGCATTGGAATTCACCACAAAATCCACCATGTCAGTGCCTTGTCATCAGAAAATCAGGGGCTTTTTCTGATGTTCCACATAGACATCTCTAAGATTTAAAGTTTTAAAGCTTTATTTAATCTGAATTCACACTTCTAGCTTTTGTCATTAGTATGGTTATGCTGTTATTGTTGGAGTTTCACTTCACTGTAAGCTTCCTTATTCGATGTCAGTATTTTCCCCACAGCAACTAACTGGATTTTCCCGTTAGAATTACCAGAAATAAGACATTCCTAAAACCAAAAAAAAGCACGTCAAACTCACTAAACTGAAAGGAGTCATAGTCCATGTTGGATGCAATAAATTTAATTAGGAGTCCTCTGGGTTCCTGAGTGTCCCTAGCAATATCACTGAGTTTCAGAGGGTGAAAACTTGTCCTAGAGTTGGCCATGAGTTTGTTGGCTGAAACATGTCCTTTTCCTTCCATCCCCCAAATCTGCTCATTGCTCCATTTTTTTGTCCTCTCTTTTTCCTTGCAGAGGGAGGAGGGAAGCTGCTTTGCTCTTTTTGTATGCAAATAACGGTTTCAGCAGGCAGACAAAGAATGAAGCCACACCACCTGAAGCATTATTATCTTTACAAAGACTTGTCAGCAGGAGTCATGAAAAAAATGTACAAAGCTCTCTGCTTTTCAAACGGGAGGCATCTCATTGACAGCAGGATGCATTGAGTTCATTTCAGGGAAAACTGGATGTGAAAGTGTTACTTATTGATTTTTTATTTTATTTTATTTTTTTACAGTCTAAGAGATCCATTTAGCAAACATATTTTTCTCTTTTCTGAGTGTTGAATAGCTCCAGGAATGTCCCTCAGAGTAGGTAGGACGAGTACAATATGAAAGCTCGACTGCTGCTTGAAAGAGCCAGTATCATCTCACTGAACCTGCCCTCATACCACTTGCCTAGTTTTAAGCTGTATAATGGAGCCACAACACACACAAAAACCTACCACTGTTGACTCAATGCTGGAATTCATTGTGCAATTCCTACTCTGGGGAAAAGAAGATCCAGAGAGATGCAAATGTGCCGGGCGTGCACAGCAGCATATTTAAATATTAAACAATGTTGCAGGTGAAGTGTTGACTTGTGAGTGAAACAACATAGCACTTTCCCTGCCCCTAGCCTCAGCCACCCAATCAGAAACATAATGAAGAAGGTGCATACCAAAAGTGCAAGTTATTTGGCATAACAGATGTGTGTCTCTCTAGGAAATGTATGACTGTCTCATGGGATCACAAGTTGAGAACCATCTAAATACATCCAGTGAGTGGCAGTTCTGTGAGCAGAAACACCTTGTTTATGAGAGAGGTCAGAGGAGAATGGCCAGACGGGCTTGAGATAACAGGAAGGGTAGAGTAACTCAAACAGCTATTCTTTACAACCATGGTGACTAGAATACACATGTTGAACCATGAGGTGGATGGGCTACAACAGCAGAACACCACATCAGTTTCTCTCCTGTTAGGCAAAAAACAAACTATTTTACAACTAAATAATGATAAAGCTTAGGCACTGCCAGTCTTGAAGAGATGCTTAAAGAAATAAATATCATTACTTGTCCTGTACAGCATAATGTGTACTACAGTAATAACTCGGTTCGCTCATCAGAAGCTCCATGTCTATATCAAAAGTTTTCTATAGTTTACTCCAGTATATGTACAAAACACAATATTCACAGGCTGTACAGTATGATTGTGGTGCGTGTGATGGTAAGCTTGTTCTAATATGAAGAAATTTGAGCTGGCTGGCTCCCCAACCCCCGAGTCTTCTCACATCACACCTCTCTTCTACAGCAGCCTGTGACACCAAACTCAATTATAAATGAAGCTGTTCTCTCCTGTAATTCAGACGGCACAGACTCGGAGCATTCCAGATCCACACTCACTTGCACTCTGCTGAGCTGCTGTGCCACCATCGGAGCTGAGACAGGCATGACGATGTCCACCTTCTTTGATGATTTATTTAGTAACGAAGCCAGTCTGAAACCATCCTGTTATTTTTAGGCGGTCCTTCATGCTAATACTAATTCAGCTAAGATTAAATAGATTAGCTTATTTCATGGTAGTTATTTGAGGCCTTATACCAGTTGATTACTTGAGATTTTATCTCTGGCTCTGAGTTGGCTCAGACTCTGTTGTCACTGAGCTATGCCACAATGTCCACCACATGAGCAAAAGCACCTATATTAAAACCCGACCAATTTAAATGTTTTGCTCCGTATTTGCTAGCTGTGTTTGTTAATCTGTGCGTCAGCCTTTTAGTGAAATGTTACTTCTGTTACAGGCTGCAGCAGATTAGTGTCCAATGGTCTAAACTATTTTTTAGTGTCCATAGTACATTATATCTTAGTGCACTAGATATCTGTGAGTTTCCGAGTGTGAATACACTATTTATCCTAAAAGCATGTAAAAGCATGAGCACTGTTTGAGAAATAGGCATTGACTATCCAAACATATTTTGACAGCTTTTATTTAGCAACAGTAAAGCTTGTTAGATAGATTGCCAGGCTGCTGTTGTGCGCCATCTGTTCTGCATTTTTAAGATACACCTATTTAATCTGGTCAAGATACTACTGTAAGTGAACACAGTTACTAGTTTAAGTTTAGCATGAAATTAAGACGGTCTCAATTCAGTTTGTAGCATGTGGCTGTCTCCAGATCCTGGTCTGTACATGAAGACATTCTGTGTTTATTGCAGGAGTGTTCTTAACCATATTCTCATACTAAACATCTTTTTAACACTTAGTACTGTTCACCTTTATAGTAGTTGCAGAAGAGTCATCCAGAAGAGGATTCATTTTCTTGAGAGTCTTGTTCCTCTGAAGGTTTCATCATCATGTCATCTCAGGGAGTTTTCCTTGCCACTGTCTCCTCTGGCTTGCTCACTAGGGAAAATCTTTGTTCAGATTTCTGTAAAACTGCTTTGTGGTAATGTCTATTGTTAAATAAAATGTTATTTAATTCATTTGTATAGTTACATATATGATGAATGGTTGTCTGCTGCTTTGTTCACTTGCTGGTGTGGATGCAGGATAGTATGTGATGTGTAGCACGCTTTCTCTATATCCCCTTCCCCACATTAGTTTTCTGATTAACTAATCTGCCCACTGCAGCCAGCCATGTCAAAACAAAGCCCAGCATTCCTAAGCATCCCGTGTTCTCCCTTCAGCTAGCACCCACGTTCTCACAGAGCTGCAACGATCTGCCGATCTGTTAATTGCAGTCATTTCCTTACTTGTATAGACAGTGACTTTTCCCCCTCTCCCCAGATAGCAATTAAAGCTGCTAACATACAGCACTGATAAATAGTCGCCTCTAAGTGGGATCATGACGTGCAACTCTGTAGTCAGCATCTGTGTAATGAAGAGGTACTCCAGCAATGTTTAATCAGATCCTTCACCACTTATAATGAGAATATAGAAAAGTCTCTACAACTGATTTAATTGACTCATTCATGTATTTTGCTAGTATTTGAAGCCAAATGGAATTCAACATTTTATAAAGAACAAGCTGTGTGTTCCTGTCCCTTCAGAATTTCCAAAAGCTTCTAAGCAGATGCTTTAACTGTCTGCCTTTCCCGTGAAAGTTATAGAGCACAGATTACAAACCAATTGCTAGATGCATGGACTACATTCTTGTCGGTCATGTTGCCTGTCATTTCAGAGCATTTAGATGTTCTAGCCAAGGCAACAGCATGCATTTGTCCACTTACTATCGCTTTAATGACATCATGTCATTTAATGAAATGATGATAATAGAAATGTGTCAGAGATGTTTGTGAATTTATCACTGTTGGCAGCATAAATTGCTTTTTATTAATCTTATCTTATTAGTCTTTATAGTCACTAAAGGGAATGGCCAAAAAATTGGCTATGGATTTCAGAGAAGATCATAAGGTGTCACCACCATACTCTATAAAAAGCTTTTTAAAAAAACATTGTTGAACAATTGTGCGTAGCTAATATTTTTGTATGGGATAAGCAAACTGTGTTAAGTTTATTGAGAGTAGCAGGCAGTGACGGGCATTGAGGAAGTACCATGACCACATCTTGTCTCATACACACACACACACACACACACACACACACACACACACACACTATAGAATAAGCCAACCCACTCACTATGTTATTTACCTTCTGATATGCAACCCCTCCCCCAACACTCCACTCTGATGATGTAAGAGCTTTGTCTTTGGATGAGCTGTTTGTGTTTATAGGTTGTCGTGACGACCAGCCTTTTGCATGCTGGACAAAGCTGTTCTGTTTTCCTCTAAGATTGTGTGTGTGTGTGTGTGTGTGTGTGTGTGTGTGTGTGTGTGTGTGTGTGTGTGTGAGAGAGAGAGAGAGAGAGAGAGAGAATATGTGTGTATATGTGTGTGTGTTTGTACATGTCTCTGTGCACGCATATTTCTGTGTGTCTGTGTGTGTGTCTGTGTGTGTGTCTGGCAACTACTGTGGGAATTTGGCATACCAAGGTGGTGAAACCAAAAAGGGTTGAACGCAGTAGGCCGAATATAAGGACTAATTATGAGTTTGTATTACTATTTTTATACTTGTCTAGAAATATAAATACAAAGGATGTTTTTCAGTGGAAAACCACTTATTTGCACATCTGTGAAATCCAGGCCTTAGGATGAAATAATGGTTATAATTTTTATTTTGTGAAAAAAAAAAAGCAGAAGAGAATGTTGGTGCCATATGGAATCCTGCCTTGTGGCTCTCAGGTTGTAAATAGGTCCTTTGACCAGCAACAACATCCATATTTTAAGTTCCCCAACAGCTGCCTCTTCCCTGTTGTGTAGTTGCGTGATACTTCTTCTTTCACTGGCTCTCACACAAGTTTGCTAACAAGTTTTCTTATTCCTTTTTCTACAGAAAAGGAGTGAAATCTTTCTGCATGTACCTTAAAACTGACTACTATGTAAAAACCACTGTTTGAGGTGCAGTGCTCTGGTGTTTAGTTTATTGTTTGCTGATTAGCACAGGCACAGGTAGTTTTGGAAAGGATTCCTTTAGTATAAATAAGATGAATGTTGTTTTTATAGCAATAAAAGCTTGACTGCTTAGCTGTAAAGCTGTGTGTGAGGGGATATTGTTGAGCTCTTGCTGTTTTGGTGGTAATTAGCAGGCCGATGCTTTCTGCCCTGTGAAACCTCATCCTGAACAGGTGGCACCGCGTCTCTCTAAGTAAGAGACATTCCAGGCAGGACAAGATACATACACACATACTCTTAGACTTACATAGACCAGTCTGGGCCTCATCATGAGCCTGGGAAAGTACTGAGATGCACCAGGGTGTCTTTCAGGGTCATACACATTCATTCTCTACATTCGCATGCAGGCGCGCACACATTCAGGTGGATGTGTGTCTTGTTGCTTGCGCAAATCATTCGACTATGCAGCTTTCTGTATAAGGGGAAGTTGGTCAGCAGATGAGACTTTGCAGTGGAAGTTGTGAGATTGAATGCAGAGAGCGATGACTGAGGTTTTTAATTCCTCAGTGATACAGTTCCTGTCTCATTTGTAAGTCACTTTGGGTAAATAAATGTAAAAATATAACAAACATGTCAATAACATGTTAATTCTTATCGATGGCTATAATGCACACCAGTGCCATTTTGCGTTTTTGTAGGGGCTTCTGTTGCTATATTCTGTTGCTTCCTGATGATAAACAGATGGTATTAGAGGAAGCAAATGTTAATTACTCTTATTGCATGTGCTTGGTTATGCATCATGACAGACTAGTCACTGTGAATCAGTTAATCAGCTCAGTACCCAAAAGTCCACCTTTAACCACATATTGCTGATTAGTCTAACATACTAAGATAGTATTGTCTACCCCCTCACACACACAGTCCTTTGCATTTCTAACAAACCCTATCCTACCCTCCCTGGTGCAAGCTATTTGTGGATATCAGACCCCTCCTTGGTCACAGACTGGTGGCTCTTGTGTTGAGCTGGCACACACCCCCTTCCATAATTGTTTTCAGGCAGCACAGCCATACAGATACCCATACAGCAGCATATGCAGCAGTGTCTAGGACATCAGTGTAATTTATTCGAACTTCAGCAGAGCCAAACAACCACAGAGCATGCCATGACTCAGCACGCTGTCGTTACACCATCACCTTCAGCACTTAAGCATTATACACTACAGTGGCACAACCTCAGGAAAGCAAGGAAAATGAACACAGGTCAAACAAATTCTTTACAACTGGGCAAGTACTCTTGGGCTGCTCTCTTAGTCTACTAGGTGTTTCAAATGCCAAAGCACGTTTTACACGTAATCCTATGTAAAACAGTCACAAAATGCAAGCACATTTGCACTAAGTTTTAATTTCAAAAGTTCCTCTTTTCAGAAAAGCATTGAATGACATTAAACATTTTATCATCTGACCAATCAGCTCACAGCTCTGGGCCAAGTGATTAAAAACTGAACAGGTGGATACAATGAATTAAAATTTGACTTTGTACTGAGTGAATGTAAGGAAACTTAGAACAATTTCAGCACAGATCACAAATTCTATTCCATGCCATCTAGCTAATTAGCTGGTACAGTCGGAAAGTAGCAGTTTTATTACACTGCATGCATGTTGTGAACTGTGGCTATCAGGAAAACTCTGCTCAGTGGTAGAGTTTTAAGTGATTCTGCAGTATAGAAAAGTTTTTAAAAAATAAAATTAAATTAAAAATCTCAAAATAATTTTACAAAGTTTTGTATAATATTCAATTTTCTCTGTTGATGCTGCCAGGAAAGCACATGAGAGAGCACCAGTCAAAAACACAAAACAAAACAGCATATTTGAGCACTTTCTAATATTTGTAGAGTGTTAGATTTGACTTTTTTATGTAGGCTTATTTAATCTTTTGGGTCAAAATCTTCATCCTTTTTTTTTCTTTTGTTGGAAAGAGCTGCTTTCGGTGGCATCCCTAATAAACTCTTATGCACATCATCCCAGATTCACATGACAATTAGATCATTTGCCATTTTTCTGGGGAGAAAAAGGCTGCTTTTTTTTTTTTTTTTTTTGGCATATTTTTGAGTGATAACTTGTACTAGTGTTTCCTTTCATGAGTTTTGCCTCCAATCCATGGTCTGGGGAGTCTCCCTTCACAGAGAGCTCCAGCATGCTGAACTTTCTGCCATTCTGGGGTAATTTCCACATATTCATGTCTTTTTTTCTTTGTCTGTTCCTTTCATGAATCTGAAGAGAGTGAAGTTGAATGGGGGGGTTATTCCAGTTGTGGGGGGGTTTATTCCAGTTGGTTTACTTCCAAAGACGAAAACAAAAGAAAAATATGCAGCTAGCAGGCTCACACACACATGCTCAGTCTTAACTCCAAACTACAATACCCATAATGCAGTGCACCTAAACCCTTTACTCTTTAACACTAGCATATGTGATGTTTTTGCAGAAGACTTATGCAAAATGGTTTGCAGGTCTGTTGATTATGGTTGGTGATATGTCACTGGATGTCATGGCAATATTGATATATTGTTAAAATGCTCAAGCCTCCTTCCAACTAAATTATGTTTTGAGACACATGAGGCCAGTTTTTTGTAGCTTTTGTGTAGCATTTTATGCTTTCTTGCTTTTTTATTCTGCTTATCAAAAGAAGTACCAAAGGGACACAACACAGTCTTAGGAAAAAGGTTATATAGCACTCAAAAGCAACCTCTTTAGAAACGTTTTTTCCCAAGAATATATAATATTCTACCTTATGTTCAGTATTTTTTACTGACAGAAAGTTTGTGCACACGTGAACATCACACCCACATGTTGTTCTTCCCCAAACAGTTGCCATATAGTTGGAAGCACACAATTGTCTAGAATGTCTCTGTATGCTATAGCATTACAATTTCCCTTCACTGGAACACTAAGGGCCCAGACCTGTTGCAGCATGACAGTGCTCCTGTGCACAAAGCGAAGGAACATGAAGGCATGGCTTGCCAAGGCTGGAGTAAAAGAACTCGAGTGTACTGCACAGAGCCCTGACCACCCTGACCCTGACCACCTTTGGGATAGCCCAAAATCAGTGCCTGATCTCACTAATGCTCTTGTGTCTGAATGAGCACACATCCATACAGGAATGCTCCAAAATCTAGTGGAAAGCCTTCCCATAAGAATGGAGGTTATTAGAACAGCAAAAGGGGGGCTACATCTGGAATGGGTACATATGGGTGTGATGGTCATGTGTCCACAAAGTTTTGGCCATATAGTGTGTCTAGAACATCTGAGCATCATGGGTTTTAAATTGGGCCTCTTTGTACTGAAAACATTTGAGTGGGAGACGAAGGGCCTTTTGCTCCATGTTATATTTGACCTATGTTATGGAACATGGTGATCAGTATTCACTGGCCTTGAAAGAGTTCTGTGAGAGAACCCACAAGTCATATGTTACCTTTTGAAAGAATGTGAAGAACGTTCTATAATCTTGAGGTCGTACAGGAAGCGAATCTTTCTTTGGAGCACCATTTAAAAAATAATATATCCCAAAATAACTCTGGTCTGCTCTGCTGAAATAACACTTAAGATTGCTTGCAATCTGAAACAGTAGCTTGACTATTGGTACTGTGACATCTCATTTATCATGGACCAAACCTCTTTTAATGTTGCCTTACAGATCCTAGGTTTATTAGCATTCAAAAGGAAAGTTGCAGTGCTTCCACTCACTAGCGCTCACTGTCTTGTTTCCACTCTGATTGAGGGCAAACTTGTGACCTCACTTTGGGAGAGTGTTGGCACTGGAACTGTGAACTGCTTCCCTAATTGGTTCATGCGTCTGTGAATGGAATATGATCCGTCTCAGGGAGGCTCTTTATCAGTGGGTGTGATTTACTCATGCACCACTGCCCCTCTACCTAATAACTGATTGTGTTGGGCATTTGCAGAAAAACGTCTTCCTCTGTTTGTGCCTTTTTCCTCCCTTTGTGGTCCTTGGATAGTAAGTGTTAAGTAGAAAAGCTTATTTGCAGTTAATTGTCCAGTACTGCCCCCTGCAGATCATATTGTGTACATTCCACCCACATTGCATTAGAATGAATTCATCCATCCATCCATTAAATTTCTGTACCACGTATCCTACCCAGAGTCACGAGGAGCCTGGAGCCTATTCCAGGGGACTCTGGGCACAAGGCAGGACACACACACACCCATTCACACTCCATGGACAATTTAGAGATGCCAGTCAGCCTACAATGCATGTCTTTGGACTGGGAGAAGAAACCGGAGTGCCTGGAGAAAAGCCCTGAAGCATCGAGAGAACATGCATACTCTGTGCACACAGAGGCGGGAATCGAATCCCCAGCCCTGGAGGTGCGAGGCAAAGCGTGCTAACCACTAAGCTACCGTGCCCCCCAGAATTAAATCAACATGACTTCATTTTCGTGACGGTACACTCTGGTCACAATTCGATTCCCTTCACAATAGATGATTCAGTTTAGATTCTCTGAATATTTGGAGCAAAATTTTGATGAAGAAAAATTATGACTTTTTTTGTGTGTGTGTGTTTTAATAAACAATGCAAAATAAAATAAAGAAATAAAAGATTGCTACAGAGGTTTAATATTGTAAACAAAATGTACTACAGGTTCACTATATCTTACAAATAAACACATTTCTATTAGCAATATCAGCTTCTAAGAATATAAATTCTTAGACATAGATATGTCTAGGGTGTGTGTGTGTGTGTGTGTGTGTGTGTGTGTATATATATATATATATATATATATATATAACTCTCTGTATTTTATGGACTGTGCATATTGGGACCTCTGGCGTTCAATCAGTGCAATTGCATTAGATTTAATGAATAAAATGCTCACATAATCGATGTGAATCGCATTCCCACGTTTTGCACATCGTCAGGTTTTTTTCATGTATCGTTTTGATGTATCGTTACACATCCCTACCCAATTTTCCTACCATGGTGAAAGTACTGCGTGTTTTTGAGATGAGATGTATTTTGTTTCAGATTAAACCCTGTCACAAAAGACTTTTTTTAAAAAAAAATAAAAATAAGCTATGTTGCATATTATGAGAGCATTATTTTCCAGTATTTGGTTTCCCACAATGCTTAGTGCTGTGTTTGTGCTTAGCAAGGAGTCTTTTCTTTTCGCTGTGTACAGATGTGAAAGGGCCGCCAAGCCACCGCTTCTCCTGTGGCCAGTCACCATTCTCCGAGTGCAGCGTCTGGGAGAAGAAGTACTGCATCCTGACTGACAACCAGCTCATCCTGCTCAACCGTGAGGAAGAGGTGAGCGCTTTTTCTGCACTCCTTTGTTTATAACTCCTTTCTTCTCCCACTGAGAGGATAAGGGATATGGAGAGGAAGGGGGTACTGGGGCGCTGAGTTTTTATTGCATGTTTCCATTTTAAAAAGTGAGGTGGTGCTCTTTCTGAGGAAGCAGTTGATTGGGGCCATTTCCTTCAAGGCAGTGCTTTGGTTTAATTTCCCAGTCTGGAGTTGGGTGAAGCAGTGGCATTAAGCTGTAAGACTGCTACATATTAGTGTTAGTTTTAGTATTTGTATAGAATGTTATAGCATTCAGTAAAAAAAAAACCCAACATTTTTTGTTTATGTAGCAACACGAAAATTGAAGGCTAAGTGATTCATTCATATTAAATTATAATGGGCTGAATTTAAATGCTGTCATGGTAACTTTTCTGATGGACATGAATAGTTAGTTCATTAGTAGCTGTCAATGGATTGACCTTTTCTGCTATGCTGTGAAAGCACACACCCCCTGTGACCTATTTTAAAAAACCTCTGACCTTTTCCCAGATGCCTGCAGAGGTGCATGAAAGCCCCACAGTTTTGTCGTGCAAGGGCCGCAGCCTGAGGAGAACAGTCAGCGTGCCCTCTGAAGGACAGTTCCCAGAGTATCCAGCAGAGGGTGCATCCATGTTGGGTGAGACACTTTAGGAAACTTACAATTTCTGGGGAATCTACACAGAAAAATTTGGGCAGTATGTTAAGTCACTGCTATGAGACCACAGCGAACATGAGGTGTATATAACTTTAGATTTTAGCTGCAGACTTTTGGTTTTGCCTTTTTTTTTTTAGCCTAACTATTGAATTATAGCAGTGGTCCATATCATTTTAATTCAGTTCAATTTTATTTGTATAGTGCTTTTAACAATGGACATTGTCACAAAGCAGCTTCACCAAAATATATAAATATATATTGATAAGATTGTACACTGTGTGATTCCAGCAGTCTTTTCTGATTATTATTTGACACACTGTACAAGATGATCCCAATAAGGATTCTGTAACAGACGGTGCAATAATGTGTTCTAGTCAGATTAAATGATGATAGCTACTATATTCTGCCATACTGGGTGCACAGAGATGCAGCACAGGTTTGTAGCTTTTCAGCTGGAAAGCATAAAAATAGTTTCACCTCGTCTTAATAGTAAATAAACTCTGAGTTTGTGTGCTAGTTAGTTAGCTACACAACTGGAAGCTGTAATTCTTCCTCTTTTTCTGTACATGTCTGGTCCCTTTCTGTCCTGTCATGACTGTGATGAGACGTAACAGAGACATTCTGTTGCCGTAGTTCAACAAACTGCTCATCTTTTAAATCCCATATCTTTTGTTTATGCTTGGTCATTGCCACTACTGTGTTTGTAGCTGTCCCGTGAGTTTTGTGTAATCCTATTGGTGGATTTTACACAAGTGTTGTAGCAGCCGTCTCACACTGAGATTTTGAGCTAAATTTTCGGACACTGCCACAACTTTGTCATCAACTGTTTTTGGTCACAGCTGCACTAAATCAGCCACCAGTGAGCACGTCACGTTATGTGTTCTGAGACCACTGATCTCAAAGCTCATCCATTACGATACGCGATTAAGCCTGCAACAGCAAAATCGGGCCGAATATCATACAGGGTACACCCAGCTTAAGACTTTGATTTATGAGAAGACAGTAGTTTTAAAGTCAAGTTTAAAGCAGAAGCCTCCTAGCTCTACTATAGATTACATAACCACCAAGAATTTATGAAAACAAGACCGCTGCATAATAAATTCAGGTGGTGCAACACTAATGTATTTTCCTAAATGCATCTCAGGCACTTCCTTTCTTTTGTTAGTTTGATAGTAGCTGATGAACCAAATTTGTAAACATAGTAAATTTGGCTAAACATTGACCTCTAAACTGGATATAGTTCTGCACTTTCTCACTAACATCCAGCTGCTAGATACTTGCAAGTAGGGGTGGGTTTTGGAATTTGAAAAGAAAACTGAAGCCTGTATTAGACAATATTTCAGTCTCTGTCCCTCTTTCTCCTTTTCCCTCCCTCTTATCAAGTGTGCATGCCTCACTCTGGCCTCTGGCCACTGACCGTGTGGGTGCAAAACAGGGTGCTGGGCATTGTGGATGAGGCTACAAACATTCCTTAAACTCCTACATGTGAGAGCGCCATTCATTTCCCCTGATATTTCAGGTCAGGACAGAGGGAGAGGGTTATTTAGATGTTAATGTATGTGCTGTTTAACAATGAGTCACCCAAGGACTGAGAGAAAGGAATGGATTTCAGTGGCAATTCACACAAGTAGTGTGGTGAGCCTCCTGATAAAAGGAGGAAAAACTAATATGTTGGAATTTTCTGATCAGCTGGTGTGTTTTGAAGTTCTGATTCATACACATGGTAGTGGAACAGGGGAACGCAGGTTGGTTTGGAATACTTTTTTTTGTTACATATCTGAACTCAATATTTGATTCTAATAATCTATTCTTATTGGTTGTTTTACTTTGGAAGTGATCTTAGTGATCTTTAATGAGCATGTATTTAGTGTGCATTATTTGGTAATGAAACAGTTGATTCAGCTGAGTCTCTTCTCATGTGTTGGAGCATTTCCCCATATTCCCATTTGATTTCCCCAGTTTCTGCTTTAAATATTTAAACAAAAGACAGAATGAAAATAGTAGGGCGATACAGTGGGTAGCGTTACCACGTCAACGCTCCAAAGTCCTGGGTGCAGTCCTAAGCTTAGGCTACTGTCTGTGTGGAGTTTGGCATGTTCTCCCCAGCTATGCTAAATTTCCATGTGTGAGTGTGTGAATGAATCAATGCTACCCTGAAATGGACTGGCGTCCCATCCAAGGTGCCCAGTGTTAACAGAATTAACCAGGCTAAGGTGGTTACTGAAGATGAATGAGTGAAAACAGTTTACTCAGCTGTGATAAAATCAATTTAACTTGTTAGGAACCGACCAGCAGCTTCAGAATGTGCTATTATAGCTTGTTTTTTTGGTCTTTAATAATTTATAGTAGTTTTGCTTTTATAGTTATTGTAGTGTCACATTGGAGTTCAGCTCCTTGACCTCAGCTAATTGATTTCAGGCACAAATCCTTGGAATGGGAAGTATAACATCTCTCACACTCCTATTCAAAATTCCTCCCAAGTTTCCCCACGATGAGTAGGAAATAATAGCGTCTGCACCTGCTGTAGCGCACTACATTGTGCGATAGGGAACTGCTGGAGCCTGAGACTGCAGCACTGCTTTATTGAGCTGCAGCTTGTGCGCGTATGTTTAGCTGCGTTTTGCCGGTTTGCACGTTAATGCTGCTTTTGTTTAGCTTGTTTCAGTAGCCTCACAGAAAGCCCGTGGGTTTGACTGATCCGGCATGCCGGCTTTTCTGCATTCCAGCGTAGGGTGAAAGACGGAACAGCACAGAAAAACACAGTGGCTCTGTTAGTTACTCAGTTACTTGGTTTTGTTTGGTCTGAGGGATGTAAGTGGACTATCGAGGCCAATATGGAGTATATGGGTGAGTTTTCAAATTGCCCAGTTAGGACAACTTTCAGCTGTAAAGTGCTGTTCTAGCAGTATAGCCGAAATTTGACTACTTGACCACTGTAAGGTTGTATCTAAGCTGCTTTTTAGATATTTTATGAGATTCTTTTCCTAAAAACAAATATTTTAGCAAGGCACTAAATGAGCAGCACCGTACATTTTTATACGCAGGCTGCATCATTAATGGTAACCATGTGATTAATCATCTGTCTACAATCTATTTACAATTTTCAGAATGATCTGGATACCTAAAGACCTTCATGGACTTTTGAGCATGTTGGCGTGTACCCTGACATGAGATTGATTCAAATCCTCAGTAAATGTTTCTTTTATGTGCTACCAAAAACAGACTTATTTAATCATTTATCATTTTATTTATTTGTCCAGGTGTCTGAGTAGCCCTGATCTGTTTGTAGACAATTTCACTGCAGTTATTAGATGAAGTAAGGAGCATTCTACTGAGCAAAATTCTATGAGAGCTGCAATATGAATCTTTCCTGTAAGCCATTCACTGTGGTTGCGTAGAGAGAAATGGAGTCTGGCCGGGCAGAAACCTCAGTATGGGTGGAGGTTCAAAATCACCTTGGCTGATGTCCCAGTGAATATAAATAATTAAGTCCTGCTGTGGTACATTTAATATCATATAATATCTCATCATAATGAATGCAGAAAGCTGGCCTTAGGAATCATGTCATTTCAGACATCACATTGAGAGTTGAACCTTGCCGAGATAGTGAAGATCTTACTGAGCCCCTCTTTCCCTCATTGCTGATGTAAATTAATTAAACCTATGTACTTGAATGGTTCCTGAGATTGTTTGGAATGCCAACCCCCTTAAATATTAGTTTTTCATAGAAATCTGTAGAATGAGGTAACTTCGGTAAGATTGCTTTACAGAGAAAAATGAGCCTTATCCTCAAAGGGAATTAGTAATGGTAATGAAAGCAAGTGGTGATGCAAAAATCATAGAATATTTTCCCCATATCCCCAAGCCAAACATTTAAGAGCCTACTATGCAGGGGAGAGTACCCATGATCCTCTAATCATTTGTTCTTTGTTTTCTTTCCAGTGCTACACAACTCGCTGTTCAGTTAAAGGTCCATATCACTGAAAACCTAATTGTGACTTAACTGCATAATATGCTCAGTTATGCACTCTTAGAGGAGGACCTAAGGGCTTAAGGCTTAATAGAAACTGTTTTAATACAAGCCAAGTCTATCAGTAATGTCAATTTTAACCTAGTGAAATTTTTTTTAAAAAATGTATTCTGTAAGTAAAGTCCAGGATTAAAAAAACTATATGGTTTCAGTAAATATGCAAAATATTATTTTACACATATAAGTTATAATGCAAATTTGTTATGTATGTTCAGAATTATGCTCATAAAATCAATCTGAACTGAGGGAGTCGGTGGAATATGATAGTTAAAGTCTCTGGCTGCGAAATTTGTGAACCCTTGCTGTAGAAGAAGAAAATTTGTGTTGGCTATTATTGTTGCTTTAGGTTGCTTTAAGCCTCGAGATTCTTCTCCAAGTGTCCACTCTTAGGAAAGTTGTTAAAGTGCCAAACTAAGACCTTGAGTTCTTGAGGGTGCACAGGTTTACTGAGCATCTGAGCAATTAAGTCACTGTTAGGTTTTCAGTGATGTACATCTCAATTCTTGCAAACACTTAAAAAAAAAAAAACCAACGTAAAAATAGGTCACAGAATGCTTATAACATCTATGTTCTGACATCTGAGCTTATAGGGCTACGTTCTGGAACTAAACGTAACTAAATATAACTGGAACTAGATGTAAGTGAGGACACGTTCTTTAAAAACAGGTACATGTGCTTTGGTGCCAAAGAACAGTTCACCTGTTTGTAGCTGTTATGGCTTCACTCTGCTGCTTCCATCATAGTGCCTCATTGAAGTGCTGCCAGTATTGTTTCTAAAAGCTTTTGTCTTGTTTATGTTGTATAGAGAATTAAGGATCCAACTTCATTCCTTTACAGGAGCATATTGGTTTTCTGAATTTGCTGTTGAAATATGGGCCTGAGTGACAAATGTTCTTTATTATTTTGTGACATGTTTGTAGATACAGATTTTAGATTCTAATACTGAGCCATGAATTAAGATGGTTTAGAGTTAACTGGTCTAGCAGTAATTTTTGTCCTCATTAAACTCTTCTGTATCTTCCAACATGTAGAGCCACAGAGTTGTGTCCTGTGGCATTTTTTTTTTTTTTTTTTTTTTTTTTTTTTTTTTTTTTTTTTTTTTTTTTAATTAAGCCTTTGGAAGTGTGCATTCCTTAATTTGTCCTAATTCTTATTCTTCTGGTGTGTGTGTGTGTGTGTGTGCGCGCGCGCGAGTGTGCGAGTGTGAGCCCGTGTGTGTGTGTGGCTACTGCAACAAGAGCCTGATGCATAAGGAGAAAGAGAGGGTGGGCGAAAGCCTGTGTGAGGTAGGCTGATCGAGGAGCAGAGAGAAAGGAAGTGCTCCTAGTTCTGCTGAAAGGAACAGGGGAGTGAGGTTACAGCGATTGATCAAATAAATGCGGTAAAATCTCTTCTGCTGGTGGGCCAAAAAGCAAAATAAGGAGAGGCCAATGGACTGAATGTTGGAACTCCAGCTGAGAGAGATACGGGAGGCTCTTTCCAAGAGTGAGTGAGACTTCATTTGGGAGGAAGGAGAGATATGGAGCTCTAGAGAGAGCGGGAGAGGAGATAGAACATGCCAGAACAGAGAGGCAAAGGCAGAGGCTCTGTGAAGAGGCTGCTCATAAAGAATCTAGTGGAATAATGGACAATTAGGAAGAAAGCACTACAGCTCATTGGATGAGGGGCTATGGTCTCGCATTCTGACTAGCGCGATGCTGACCTGGTACATTTACTGAGCAGGTGATGGGTAACAGCTGCGATAGAGGTATCTATCTATCTCTATCTCTCTCTCTCTCTAGCTCCCTTACTCTCTTGCTCTCTCGTTCTCTCTCTCCTCTACTGTTTCTAATTAGATTGTTGTGCCTCGTTTTCTGTCAGTGCTAGTTGCTTATTAAGTTGTGTGGGTCATGCTGTGGAAGTTGAACTTTGCATCTGCATCACTGACCCTCGGCTTCAGTGATGTCCTTTTTATTCATAAATGCTGCAAGTATTACGTATGTTTATTGCTGAGTCATATTGCTCTTCTCTTTTTGTCAGGTCATGCATAGCTAAGAGTGCAGACACACACACACACACACTGTATACAGAATGGGAGTTCTCTCTGCAGAGTGTGGAGATGCTGTGAATGAGAAAGCAGCCACCCTCTGAAGTAAGACTGAGAAAGAGGGAGAATTTAGAAAGTTCACTTTTTGCACATTTAGCCTTTCAATAGTGCTGACTGCTGCATACCACTGTCTCCCCTCATCATTCCAAATTTAAATGTGAGCCATGAATTTCTCGAAGAAATAAGACAGTTTGGCCAAGTTTCAGTTCTTGGGCAGAAGTCATAATACTCAATGTCATCCCTTTAGATGTGTAAGTGACACAAAATGACAGGCTACCAGGTGTGGAAGGATGACTTTAGTGGGCGTTGAGAAACAATATATGGACTTGTACAGTAAGCTGCCCATACTTATGCAGTAAGCTGCACAAACATGCTTTGCAACTGTGCATGTATGTATATATTATAGGACATATTAATTGTCATAAAGCTATGGCAGTGAATGAAAAGAGCATCACTGGGCTGAGCTCCAAAACATCCATGCATTGTGTAGGACCACTGGGTCACAGGGACTGAAAGTCCAGCTGCCCCATGGGCACAAGGCACCAAGCCATTGGCAGCTGCTTCTCTTTAACATTCTGAGCACACATGGTCGATTACAGCTTATGATCACTAAAGACAAAACAGGCCACATTGCCTGGATTTGAAATTTAACCCCAAATTTAAGAAACTGAATTCAATCATAGTGGACGTAAGGAAATGTATTGTGATCCTCATAGGGGCTTTAAATCTGCACTTGTTCTAGGTTTTATAAACTGAGCTAGATGTGGTGCTGTGGAGCCACTGCAGGGAAAATAGTGCAGATGTAGGTTGTGTCCCTGTGCATCCTTGACACACATACAGTGGATATCTGTTTCCAAAAAAAGATGCTGGCACTAACTGCTTTAAAGATGTAGCTGAATTTCCCATGTTAAGAAGTACAGACAGTTTCAGGACAGTTTGGCATCAGTGTTAAGCCACTGTCCCAGGTGTCCAGCCCATTGTCTAGCTTGTCTGTCATGTTTTTATCAAGTATTTAACTCAGATTTCTTTAGTTAAATTAGTGGTCAGTGCTGCAAGTAACTGTTGGTAGTCTATCTACTGTATAGCTATAGCATGTGTGTGTGTGGTCTGTGTACTTTGTCATTCTTTCGCTATTCTGTTTTTAAACTGAAATGAAAAAAACAAATGGTTTTATGATTTTTTTAAAAAGCTGTTAAAGAATAATTATTTCCCTTTCAAAATATTTGGAAATGTAAAATTCAGTATGATCTCATTTCTTTTTGTTCTATTAAATTAATGTGCTGAATTCATAACATACAAAAATGAAGATGTAATAATGGAAAAAAAGATAAATTCTACAAATTTTCAAGTCTATGTCTCTGGGCTTCACTGGCACCCTGGAAGTAATTTAGGCCCCCTAGCCTTGGCTAGATATGCTGGTGAAAATATGAGTAACTCATGATGTCATATGCTGGTGTCACTGAAGATATGTTGACAAGACATGCGACCAGATATGCGGGAAGGCTTTTTACACTGGGGTGCTGGAATTTTAAGCAGCATACATGTCGTGCTATGACATCACACCAAAAGGTATTTAAATAATTTCTCTTTTAACAGAGAAGGTATGTTGATGACAGTGATATACAAATGCTGATATACAAATCTGTTAAATTCTCAAATCAGAAGGAATGGATTAACTTTCTTACAGAAGCTGTGACAGTAGTGCAGGTGAAAATCACAAATCGTTCACAAAACACTGTGAAGTGACATGTGACCAAGTACGGTGACCCATACTGGGAATTTGTGCTCTGCATTTAACCCATCCAAGTGCACACACACCGTGAACACACACCCGGAGCTGTGAGCAGCCTTTTATGCTGCGGCGCCCGGGGAGCAGTTGGGGGATCAGTGCCTTGCTCAAGGGACTCACCTCAGTCGTGGTATTGAGGGTGGAAGAGAGCGCTGCTCATTCACTCCCCCCACCTACAATCCCTGCTGGACCTGAGACTCAAACCTACGACCTTCAGGTTCACCTTCGGGTTACAAGTCCGACTCTCTAACCATTAGGCCATGACTGCCCCCGGTGGTACAGGAATACTATCTCCGACATACAAACTGAAAAGCTACTAAAATATTAAATTTTACTCGATTAGTTGCATATTCATGGCCGTAGTCTGTATGGAGGGGGAAAATGCTCAGAAGCACTTCTGACGTTGGTTTCTCTAGAGTGTCTTTTTTCCGAGCTGAAGATTTCTAACCTTCAGGTTAGATTAAGGTCAGTGGTCCATAAAAAAAGAATATGGATTGTCACACTATTAAAGTAGAGACTGGAGAGCCTGAGTTAATAAAGGCTTTGGGTTTCTGTAGACCAGAGAAAGACCTTGTTGAGTGATTATCATAAACGGGTAGACTAGACTGATATGTCGAATTTTAGCCAAAATACTTGCTTTTTAAGCATTACAAATTTAATCTAGTTAAAGGTAAAATTAAAAGTGAAAGGAACAGTGGCACACTCCTTCCCTCCATAGTGCTAGGGTCATCTCCTTAGGCAAGAGAGAATAACCCTTGAGCCTGCCATCCTAGAGATCCTGGTCCCTGAGAAATATGGTTTACTGTGGCTTCCATCACTTTGGCTCCAACACTTTGGCTTATAATTCATGTAGATGGGAGCTTGGAAAAACCAATACTCCCTACTTAATTATGGACTGTACCATCATCCAGTGGAACTATCATGGCTTCAGGGCTGAATTGCTGCAGCTAGCTGCAACTTTTAATCCTCTTGCATTCTGTCTGCAAGGAATCCAGTTGTCAGAAACACAGTTGTCAACAGACGTGTTTCTGGTGGCACAGCTATTTTAATACAGAATAATGTGATACATAGTCGGATCACTTTGAACAGTAATTTATGAGACAGCAGTGCCTATAACGCTCCAGAGAGCTATTATAGTGTGCTCAATATACATTGAACGAGACATGACCCTAAAACACCAAGACTTGGACAGCCTTGTCCAGCAGCTCCCCCCAACCTTCATACTTATTGGGGTTTTTAATAGCCACAGTACATTATGGGGTGGTAATCAGAGTAACACAAGAGGCAAGCGAATTGAAGATTTCATTGACAATCATTCCCTATGCCTCCTAAATAACGGCTCTCCAACCAATCTACTCATCTACTGAAAACTGCCTTCTTGCTTTTCAAGCAATTCAGGCTACAGAAGAAAAGAAAGGTGATAATTTGGAATCATACAACCAACCTTTTACCATGGAAGAATTCATGCGGGCCATAAACAGATCACATGATACGGCTGATGGTCCAGATAACATCCACTATCAGTTTTTAAAGAATTTGCCTCATACTACTTTGTGCTTGCTTTTAAAAAAATTTAACACCATTTGAATATCGGGACATATTCCATCGTCTTGGAAAGAAGCAGTATATGAACGCCTTGTGTGGATGCTGGACTTTTAACCATCTTGTAAGTAATGCTCAGTGTGGGTTTAGAAAGGAAGAAGCACTATAGATCACATCATCAGCCTTGAGTGTTACACACTTAATGCTTTCATAAGAAAGCAACATGCAATTGCTGTTTTCTTTGACTTAGAAAAAGCATATGATATGACCTGGAAGTACAGTATTTTAAAGGTTTTACCTCAGCTTGGTTTCACATCACGGCTGCCTACTTTTATTGACAACTTTTTATCTAACAGTCTTTTCAAAGTCCGTGTAGGTAATACCCTCTCTGACTTGCACAGACAAGAGCTAGGAGCTAGGTAGTATTTTCTCAGTTACTCTTTTTAGTATCAAAATAAACAACACTGCAGAAGTAATTGGAACAGCAATCCACTGCAGCCTTTATGTAGATGACATCTGTATTTGTTACAGAGGTAAACTTATCCATAGTATTGAATGGAAAATCCAGATGATCATCAATAAAATGCAGTCTTGGTTTATATCAAATGACTTCAAGTTCTCAAAGACTCTGTGTGCACTTTTGCCAGTTACACTTTCTCCATCTCGGCCCAGAGTTATTCTTGGAAAGAGACCCTATCAAAGTTATCAAAGAGACAAAATTCCTTGCTATAACCTTGGATAATAAATTGTCTTTTATCCCATACTTCAAGAATTTAAAACAGTTGTTTTAAAGCTATGAATATCATGAAGGCTTTAGCCAAAACTAAGTGGGAAGCAGAAAGCTAAAACTCTATAGAACATTGATTCAGTCACATCTGGACTATGGGAGCATGGTTTATGGCCCAGCCAGGAAATCATACATTCAGCTGTCACACCGCTCATCATTAAGGCATAATGTCGCTGGGGGCCTTCAAAACATCACCAGTTCAAACCTGGATGTTCTAGCTATTGACCTCTCTCTGGAGAAAAGATGTCTCAAATTAGCCCTGTAATACACAACAAAGCTATCAACCAATAAAAATAATCCATCTTATCATGCAGTATTCTCACTTCAATCTTCATTGTTGTATGAGAGAAAGCCAAAGCATATTCATCCCTTTGAACTACGGATTAGGAAATATAGATCTAGAAAATATAAAAGCTGATCTAAGTATACTAGGTCCTTCCAAACACTATGACCATCGCTGCTAAATTTGTTACTTTATGTGAAAGCCTGAGAGACCCTGAGCAACCACACAGGGTCACCATGTTTTAGCATATATTGTAAATATTATACCTTACTTATTATGTATTATATACATGGTATAATCCCAAATATTATTCATCTGTTTCATGTCACACAATTATATGCTGCCATATTTGTGACTGAAATATTGACTCCGCATATCAACCAGTATCAATATAGCTTCAATGTGGTGTGACGTGAGATATGACATCAGCCACCTAAAAATATTCAGTTTTACTCCATCGTAAATGACCCTGATCACCAAATACAATTTTCAGCACAATGAAGTTAGAAAACCGGATACCCACAAAATACTCCATTCTCTATAATGAGCACTTAAAAATTGACTAAGTTGGCTGGCTAGTTGCACTGGTACTGCATGATAATGGTAGCTAGGTGTCTATGCATTTGCTAAGCTAAACAAATTGTTTGTGACAGATGTGGCATTTGGCCATAAATATGGCCATAAATATGGCGGTTAGGAGAGAAAGGTCGCATGACTGAAACAGGTCTATTTGTTTTTAATTATAATTGTTACATCTTTATGTCTGTTGAAACAAAGACACTACATTTCTCTGTATATAATTTCTGTCTCCTTAAAAATTTTCACTAGTCTAATAATTCTTTTTCTCCATTCTCTCTACAGAAGTATCCTCAGATCGCTCCCCCAGACGGAGGAGCATCTCTGGCCTTGGCAGCTCTGAGAAGAACATCTCAGTGGATGGGCCCAACTCCTCACCCTTCAAAGTGCCAGTGAGTAACACTGTATCCCATTTCAATCAGCACTAGACCAGAAAGGTTCGCAATTTTATGAGCTGGAAAAGTTTAATAAAGATTATCTTTATGTGGTGATTTGCTGCAGTTTTCTCACTGCAGAATTCAAAACTGCATTCTAGTTTACTAAATATTATGTTACATCAGGATGCCACCAACTGTGATAATCTATGGTGGAATTACACTTGCTAAATTGGAGGCACTACATTTTTGGGAAAAGATTTTATAATTTAAATATGAACTCTACCACTATGCCAGACAGGTAGAAATACCAGAACTGTCAGCATGGTTTGCAAACTCTGGCTCTGATAGTTACTCAGCCTCAGCTACATCACTCAAATTCATAACGGTCTCAAATAGACTGTTTTTTTTTTTTTTTTTTAAACTCTCTCGCACAGTTATCATTTTTGATTGTCCCTGCTTGTGATATTTTTTATTGTGCTGTGTGATGAGTCTGTTCTACTAGTAAGAAAAGGCTATAATTCTCTGGCAGAATTCACGTAGCAAATTTAGTCGTAGATTTTTATTGTTATTTAAATGATTTTGGTCCATTGTCCTGCCCGCTTGGTTGAACTCAGTTTGATCAGGATTGCAAGAATATGGCGTTTAAAGTGTATCATTAATGAGAGCATGGTAACGGCCAACCTGGGCATGCTGAACAGTGTCTGAGAGCATGGCTGTTAAGAGCGCACAGTGTTGTGAATTGCATGCACACGTGCACATGACATTTCTAATAGTTTTTAATGGAATGTTGAAATATGTCACTATTTAAAATGAATTTAAAGATGAATGTACAGGAATGAACTATTCTCACCTCTTAAGTCTCCGAATTTGACTTGACGCAAGGGAAAGCGAAGCTCCTGCCTCAGTGCTCTGCAGTTACATGCAGAAGCTCCACACTTGCAAATAGCTTTGTGCACTGAATTCACAGCACTTTGCACACTCTGTTAATGAGCACACTCACTGACACTGCTCTGTGTGCTCAGGTTGACCATCCTCTCACTGCCTATTCACGATCCTGTTTAAACATCATACAGAACATAAAAAGAACATAGCAAAGTCTTTTAAATAATAATGTTACAAAATGTAATCAGTGCACTGTGTTCTCTCTGTAAACTAGTTCTGACACAGATACAGCACTGCTTCAAGGCATCAGTGATCCTGCCTGTTGGCAACTCTTTTTGAATGTTAATTGTATTTATGGAAGGCATGTTGGTCATAAATAATTTCATCATCTATTATCAGGCAGACTTTCAAGACACAGAAACGCTAGGAGCTTAAGCTGGAAGTCATTAGGAAATAATGTACATGGGAAGCAAGAACTCTAATACAGTAATGCAAAATATAGTGCAAGACATCAGAGAGAAACCAACTCTACAAGGACTATAGAGTGACATCATGAGGTAAAGAAAACCAGACACTGGTGAAACTGTTAATCAAGGGTGTAGCTGAAGTTGGAATCTACCAGGAAGTTCAGTGAGAGGCCGATCTGAATGAACCATGCATGAGGTTATACCCTGGCTCCAGTCCACGCATGGCAAGAGTCAGCGGAAGAGATTTAAGGAGAAGAGATTTGATGTTGCGAAATGGAATTTGTTCTTAGTGTTTGCGATTGTTCTGCTCAGCACTCAGCAACAGCACAAACTGTTACAGAGGCGATACTGTCAAGCCCTGACTTTATTTCTTTTGTTTTCTTCTTTCCTTCACTCTGTTCTTTCTACTTACTATTTTTGTCCTCCTGATTATCTCTGTTTTCCTCCTCTATGTGCCCTTTCCTCCTGTGTGACCCTACATGTAAGGTCATAGTTATTGATTTGATTTTGACTTGTGTCACCCTTTACATCTCTCTCTCTCTCGATCTCTCAGGGGTTTTTTAGTAAGAGACTGAAAGGGTCAATCAAGAGGACGAAGAGCCAGACTAAACTGGATCGAAACCCAAGCTTCAGGCTACCGTCACTGCGGCCTACTGAGAACGACAGGTGCGACCTTTGCTTTGTCCACTGTTCAGTGTGATGATTTGTTTATGATCTCTCCTGTTCTCTGTCACACTCGGCATTTAAGGAAAACATACTTTAAAACAGCATGTCAAAGATGAAAAAAAAACATGTAAAAGCTGTTTCTGACATTAGACCTGAAAAGACCATCGTAAATGACCCGTAAATTTAAAAAAATTTTATTATGTTATACTCTCTTTCTGAAGGGAATATTATTGCAAAGCTAATGTCACTTCTTGCGATACAAAAATAATATTTTTGAGTTCCTATATGAAAACTGGACTACTTTACTGGTTTAGTTGGTTGGTACTCAGAACAAAATCTTTTGTAATTATTCAGTCTGGATGATCCTGGAGATACAGTAACTGGAAAAACTACTCCAGAAGACTGTGACTACTATAGAGAGTTGATCTTGGAAGCTTGACCCTTGTAGTTTTTGAGCTTGAGTCTGATCACCCCAGTTCTTTACTACTACCTTATAGATCGATAATCAGCATCAGTTTAATCTGTCAGAATATGGAGTTAATATTCTAGAAATATCAATTAAAAAACTTGCCACACTGGTGGGTTTCCAGAACTTGTATTAAATAAGTTCTAATGACTATCAGTTTTATGGTGTTATGATCTCTGTGATGAACCTAATCATGACATTATTAGCTGTCATAGATGAGGCAAATTATTATTTGTCCATATCAGTTCTATACTGGACAACATTCTAATTCATTTAATGGCCCAGTATTCATCATTTTTACATGGAAGTCTGTATACACTATATGCCCAAAAGTATGTGGACACCTGACCATCATGCCTTATTTGACATCCCATTCCAAAACCATGGGCATTCATATGGACTCCCCCGAACTAAGCATGAGGCCCCTGTGCACAAATGAGTTCCATGAAGCCATGGTTTGCCAAAGTTTCTGTGGAAGATCTCAAGTGGCCTGCAAAGAGCTCTGATCTTAACCCCACTGAACACCTTTGGGATGAATTGGAATGCAGACTCTGCCCAGGCCTCTTCTCCCAAAGTCAGTGCCTGACCTCTCTAATACTCTTGTGGCTAAATGAGGACAAATCCCCACAGCCACGCTCCATAATATAATATGTAGCAGCAGGGGAGACCAACTTTGGAATGGGATGTTCAACAAATACATATGGGTATGTGACAGTCAGTTGTCCACATTTTTCAGTTGGATTTCAGTCTGTGCTTTGATTCAGCAAATCAGAAACAAAGTCCTTCTTTTCTTCAAGCCCTTCCTTTGTAGTTTTTGCCCTGTGCTTTCCTGGTGGGATGTAATTTTCGCCCTGGACACAAATTTCTTGCTGACTGCAACAGGTTCTCAAGAATTTTCTTGTATTTGGCTCCCTTCATGTTGCCCTTGATGGCAGCAAGATTTCCAGTTCCTTCTGCTAAAAAGCAACCCAGATCATAATGCTACCACCACTATGTTTGATAGTAGGAATAGTATTACCTGCGTGTTGGGCTGTATTTAGTCTGCTCCAAACATAATGCTTTGCATTTAGACCAAATGGCTCAAAACCCTTTTCCAAAAGATCTCAGAAGTGGCTTCCTTCTGGCCACTCTTCCACAGAGGCTAGATCTATGAAGAGCTGATGATGTTGGTGATGTCTGCACAGGTTCACAGTGTAGCTGGCCTCTTAGACACTTCTCTCACAATTTCCCTTCTTCCCTGGGTGCTCAGTTTGGAAGGTTTACATGATATTGGTAGTGTCTGGGTTGTACCATATGTTTTTTCCACTTTGTAGTAGCAGATTTTACAGGGCTTCTAGGATGGTTCAAAGCTTTGCTGATCTTTTTATAACCTTCTCAAACTTTCCCAACCTTTTCTTCTCATGACAGCAGGACTAAACTGATCTGCTGTTTTAGCTGTGAGAACTCTCAAAGACTGTGGTATTTTTTGTGCAATCATACAATTAGACACAGGTGGATTTAAACGTATGTAGAGTGAGTGCTCAAGATAATGAAATACAAGTCCTAATTTAGTCTGTGAAAAGAAAGGGGGACAAATTCTTATACATTAAGCAGTTTTTAGATTTTTTTTTTTATATTTAAAGAATTCTGAGGACATTGACAATGAGGACAATATGAGGACAATAATTTATTTAATTTTATTTAGAGACTTCAGGTGAACAGTGTAGGAATTACAGCACTTTTTATATGTGGCCCAAGAGGTGTGTATTATGCTGATGAAACTATTTTAGCTCCTTTCATGAGATTATCTTTTCTTGAACCTTGAAATAACAATTACTGGTTCATAATGCCACTTGTATTCATAAACAGAAAGAAACTGCAGTTCTGTTGAAATATGGCGTCTTAAGGACATCTATCTTAAAGACATCTATTGAGCTGTTTAAATTTGTTACAGCAATAGCAAAGGCATGGAATGACACAGAAAATCTCTTGGCCCTTTGTTTGCAAATGTTATAAAGTTCATTCAAGTCTTTACTGTGGGAAATACCAGAGTGGTGATTCAGGCCGAGACATTTTTAAAGAGACTGAGTGGAAACAGAATCTGTTGCACCTCTGTATTCATGAGCATCATGTTGCTTAGCACTGAGATCCCTAATAGGTCACTGAGGTCATTCCTGTTGACATTCACTAACGTTGTTATTGTATGATGTGTTTTCATGAGGTTGAGACGCTTCTTTAATAAACTGTGAGGTTTGAATGCTGTGTAACAGCAGCTGGTACCAGTGAGGTATGGTTGTGTGTTTATGCCTGTTTGTGACTGGCTGTAGGTGACAGCATTGTTTGAGATGTTTATGCACTCATTTCAGGCTCCTTGGCCACCACTCCTCTTAGGGGCATCCCCATAGCGACACTCTCCTGGGCTTCAGATGCGTTTCCCTTGTTTATCAGCTGCTGTTCAGCAGAATGATGAAGCCTAGTCACCTACTGCCGCACCTTTATTGCACTGTAGGTTCCAACTGATATGGAGCGGCCAGCTGACAGGCATTTATTTCTGTAAAGAAGATTGTGGATTCCATAGACGATATGAGCCACTGATATGCTCTGGGGAGACTCCCTCCAGTGGATCTTTAGTTGCTTTTCGTAGGTATTAGCTTTCTTTTCCTGGAAAACAGCAAGGTCCAGCTATATTACTGAATTTCCAGCTGTGTGACTGATATTTGTTGAAATAAGGAGAATGCTTAAGCATTTGAAAACGTTTAAAGATTAGGTATGTTGGGAATATTTGCATTCCTCTCTGAGGACTCTGTCTTTCTTCCTCCTACAGTCATGTAGTTTGCTCCCATCAAGTATTTTATTTATTGTTTAGTAGCTGAAGAAGAAGCTAAACTGTTTGAACAAAATTGGCTACAGATAATTGTTTAATTAACCATGTTTTCCATTTCACCCTGAATGGCTCATGACTATTTACAGGGACAGGAAGCAGGATCAGATATGAGAATTGAAGGAAAGGATTCAATTAATAATGCACAATACAGTTGTTCTAGTTAGTTCATTAATGTCTGAATATGGTTCATTTTAAACACACCAGTTCAATACGTTTGTAATGGCTATAGGTCACGAGGCCTGCCCAAGCTGAAAGAGTCCTGTTCACATGAGTCTTTGCTCAGTCCTAGCAGTGCTGTGGAGGCACTAGACCTCAGCATGGAGGAGGATGTGTACATTAAACCGCTTCACAGCAGCGTGCTGGGACAGGAGTTCTGTTTCGAGGTACAGTCTCAGTGATTTCCTGCCAATATTTCTATATTATTATATATAATATTTATATTATCATATATACTATTCAGGTTTTTATTTGTTATTGGGTTTCATATACCTTAATATACTCCTATTTTATTGAAGTTATTTTAACAGTATATTGCAGTGATCTTTGTTATCTCTAGCATATGTCATCTTGTGTGACTCATTTTCAGGCATGTGGATTACACTTAAACTTGATTCATATTTCCTCCTTTCTGTAGGTGACATACTCAGGGGGCAGTAAGTGCTTCAGCTGTTCCTCAGCTTCTGAGAGAGACAAATGGATGGAAAACATCAGGAGGACTGTGCAACCAAATAAGGTACCTGTTGCTTTTAGGTCCTATATTCTTTGGTTTTTAATTCCATTTTCTCTTAAACAAATAAAACTCAGTGTAGTTCTTATTTCTGCATTTTGTTTAGTTGGCATTATCCCTTTGTGTTGCTGTTTGCATCATGAATTTCTGTTGCTTATTGTTAAAGTCAAACGAACCAAAGTTTGTACCAGTTTCTCCTGATGTTGGCACAACAGTGGCAAACAGAAGCAAGTCAGGTTTGCTTGTGTTTTAATA
This sequence comes from Pangasius larnaudii, assembly GCA_037576815.1. Taxonomy (NCBI): domain Eukaryota; kingdom Metazoa; phylum Chordata; class Actinopteri; order Siluriformes; family Pangasiidae; genus Pangasius; species Pangasius larnaudii. Next base: position 21,960,554 of record CM074919.1, read on the forward strand.
GCTTTCTGAAAGATAAATTGTGCATCAATCATCCTTAGGACAACTGCCGGCGTGCAGAGAATGTGCTGCGCCTGTGGATCATCGAGGCCAAAGACTTACCGCCCAAGAAGAGATACTTCTGTGAGCTGTGCCTAGATGATGTCCTGTACGCACGCACCACCAGCAAGGTGCGCTCAGATTGCCTATTCTGGGGTGAGCACTTTGAGTTCGGTGGTCTACCTGCCATCAACAGCGTCACTGTGCATGTGTACCGTGATGCTGACAAGAAAAAGAAAAAAGACAAGAGCAACTATGTTGGACTGGTGAACATCCCAGTGCAGGCCGTGAGTGGACGCCAGTTTGTGGAGAAGTGGTACCCAGTGAGCACACCCACCAGCAGCAAGGCGAAAGTCGGGGGCCCATTCATCCGTATCAAGTGCCGCTTTCAGAGCGTCGCAATCCTGCCCATGGAGCTGTACAAGGAATTTGCAGAGTTTGTCACTAACAACTACACTATGCTGTGTTCAGTGCTTGAGCCTGTAATCAGTGTCAGGAATAAGGAGGAGATGGCCAGTGCACTCGTGCATATACTGCAGAGTACTGGCCGAGCAAAGGTACATGCCCTTCATTCTCAGCCCTTGTTTTGCACTGGGTTTCCGCTTAATTGTTTATCAGTTGATGTTCAAGTGACAAGGTTAGTCACTTGAACATTCCTTTTATCTTGTTTATCTTCAATTTATGATGTCTTGTCACTTTGCCTCAGGACTTTCTGACAGACCTGGTCATGTCTGAGGTGGATCGGTGTGCAGATCATGACGTGTTGATCTTCCGAGAGAACACCCTAGCCACCAAAGCAATAGAAGAGTACCTCAAACTTGTGGGTCAGAAGTATTTGCATGATGCCCTAGGTAAGGAACATGTGAGCATATTACCATTTGTATTTGCTGCTTAAATTAATTTCTTGTGTTGACCCTGTACAAAGCACAAATGTTGCCAGTATTTGCTGAAAAGTTGTCAGAGGTTAATTTCATTATAAGACTTTTAGTCTTAACACAAATTGAGCCTGTGGAGCTCAAATAAACTGAGGAAATTTTCCTTCTAGACAGATTCTCAGTACTACTCTTTGACCAGCGTGGGCCGAGACCAGTATGTAGAGTGCAATTAGGTTAAAGGCACATAAAATTGCAATATTGGATTGTAATTAAATTGTAAATTGTTATCCTTTATAAGCATGACATTAAAATTACTGATGAAATCAGATTTAGAAATCAGATTTAGATTTACTGATTATGAATGTTGTTAAAAACAAATGCTCGGGTTTTCGGGTTGTCCTTTCACCCATCCAAGAATGAGTAGTTGAATGATTATAGGATTTATATGGCGATCACTGTAACCAGCAGATAAACTGATTAGATTTTGAAATTTATCCAAACAGGGTCAAGGTCACAGCAAGGTCAAATGTCTGAAACAGGTTTTTCATTTGCTTTCCTCCTGTTTGAAGTATTTAAGGGTATTTCTTGCATATAAATGAATAACAAGAAGGACTAGACTTGTGGCATAAACATGCAAACTGATGCCATTGGCCGAATGTAATACAAACTGTAACATAAGACAAGAACAACATGGGGGAAATGGAAAACACTGTACAGTATTTAAATGATCATTTATTGAAGGAAAAAGATTATGCAACATCTTTAGATCACTCTTGTGAATAAGTAATTGCCCCCTAAATTTAATAAGTGTTGTGCCACCTTTAGCACCAACAACTGCAACCAAATTTTTCTGATAGCTGGTGATATTCTTATCTCTGGAATGCTGTTATGGCTTTACGTCTGATGTAATGGGAAAAGCTCAATTTTTAACTCCTCAGTCCACAGAACATAATCCCAAAAAGCTTGGGGTTTATCAAAGTGTTTGTTTAGCAAATGTTTTTGGCATGTTGGTGATAGAGTCTCCAATATTCCTCTCCAGTGTTCCTCTTGGTTAGCAGTAGCCTTTCAGTTCTCCCATGGAGACCATTTTTGCCCTGTTTCTAATGGTTGAATTATGAATTCTGACCTTACTGGAGTTAGGTTAGTCCTGCTGTTCCTTAGATATTCATCTGGGTCTTCCTGCATGAGTGGTCGCTGTACTCTTGGAGGACGTTTGGTAGGGCAGACACTTCTGTTCCAGATTTTCTCCCTTTGGAGATAATGGCTCTCACTCTGTCCCAGAGCCTTAGAAATGGCTTTGTAACCCTTTCCAGACTGATAAGTTTCAAGAACTTTCTTTTTTTAAATCTCTTCCGGAATTTCTTTTGATGGCAGCGTTGAGAACTTTTAACCTATTTCACATTGCTGGAAAGTTTTATTTAAGTGAATGTTTAGACTCAACAGAGATGGCAGTAATCAAGATTGGGGGTGCCAGTCTAACTGAACCCAATTATCAATTAAATTGGGTTCATTGTCTGAATAACTGAAAAATGAAATTTAAAAACTTTTTTTTTGTTTGCTCAAGATATCTTTGTCTTAAATTAGATTTACTTTGAAGACCTGAAACAATTAATTGTGACAAATATGCAAAAATCAGGAAGAAATCAGGAAGGAGGCAAATACTTTTTCACAGCGCTGTATGTATATAGAGAGAATGTAAGTAGGCTACCCCAAACAATCCCAAACCACTTAAAAGCTTGCACTCTCCTTTATTTACTCAGGCATGGGCATTTCACCTGAACGTTACTTTACTGATTTGAACAGTAAGGTCTATATGTGACGTGCTTCTGCAGTTATTTTTGCAGTAATCATTTTGCATTACTGAATGAATTTGCTGAATTGCCAAATAGGTGCGTGTTTATGGAGAAGATTATTATGAATTCAGTATCTTCTTATGCATTAACTATTCACATACAAACCACTACCCAAAGTTATTTTCTTAATTTTGGACACATGCATATTTCTAAATATCAGTGTCGCAGCATTTGACTGAATCTGAGCAGAAAGTATAGCTCTATATATTTCAACCTGCTACTTCTATCAGCAGTCATCAATAAACACCAGTTCCTTTGGAAGCCATGCATGCCCATGCCATAACCCTTTTATTGTTTGTTTTTATGTGTTTTATTTACAAATTCTATATATAATATACATTGTATATATAATATACAATGTGTGTGTGTGTGTGTGTGTGTATATATGTATGTATATATATATATATATATATATATATATATATATATATATATATATATATATCTATGTTTGTGTATATGTGTGTGTGTGTATATATATGTGTGTGTGTGTGTGTGTATATATTTTTATATATATCTATATATATATATATATATATATATATATATATATATATATATATATATATCACCATATCTCACAGCCCTACACTTGTGTGGTTCTTCTGTATGTTCTGGCTCAAACAGAATGGTTCAATGTCCCTGTACAGCAGTAACTCAAAAAAAAAAATCCTCTTCCCATGAGTCATTTCTGTCGCTTGAGTAATCCTTTTCCTCCATTGCAATAATTTACTTACAAAATAAACTGTTTGCTTACTAGCTAGATATCTGGCTTCCCTGAACCACTGGCTATTACCATTATCTAGTGAGCACTACCCCTCGGGGGGGGGGGGGGGGGGGGGGGGGGGGGGGGGGGGGGGGGGGGGGGGGGGGGGGGGGG
>CM074919.1:21977725-22003263 GCA_037576815.1 Pangasius larnaudii
CGTTTCATTTGAAATCCATTGTGGTGGTGTATAGAGCCAAAAATGTTAGAATTGTGTCGATGTCCCAATATTTATGGCCCTGACTGTAGTTGAGACAATGCCATTGTAAAAAGCGCTATACAAATAAAAATTGAATTGAATTGAATTGAATAGTTGAAGTCTATTTTGTTGACATTATCAACTGTTCACTGGTGGAGATTTGAGTGCAAAACTGTTTGTGGGAATTGCAGTCCTAAAGCTATCAAAGCAATTGTAGTCCTAAGCCATTGTAACAAAACTGTTCATATCAATTGAACTCCATCTGTATGGTTTCTAAGTGGTACCATCCACAGTAATCTCATGTAAATTTAGGCTGTCCATATGGGGCCACCCTTAGCAGCAGCGAGTAGTTTCCAAGTTATGAGAAATTCAACCAGAAGTAGAGCACCTCATCAGCACCAGGCTGACCTTTTTTAATGAAGGCTGCTGGGTTTTGCATGCAGAAAAAAGAAGCAAGTGGGACAGTCAAAGTTGGGATACTCACACACACACTCTCTCTCTCACACACACACACACACACACACTCACACACTCACACTCATGCATCCGGCTGTCCACGTGATGTAAAAGAATATGCAATTCATCAGACCCAGCCATCTTCTTCCTTTGCTCTGTGGTCCCGTTCTGTTGTTCACATGCCCATTGTAGATGCTTTCAGCTGAGGACATGCGTCAGTAAGGGCACTCTGACCGGTCTGTGGCTACGCAGCAAGCTGAGATGCAATGTGTTCTGACAACTTTCCATCATAGCCAGCATGAACTTTTTCAGCGATTTGTGCTACAGTAGCTCTTCTGTGGGATCGGACCAGACTGGCTAGCTTTCGCTCCCCGCACGCATCAGTGAGCCTTGGGCACACCTGAATACCAGGGACACGCCACAAGACCTGCCGTTTTGGAGATGCTCTGACTCAGTTGTCTATCCATCATAATTTGGCCCTTGTCGAAGTCACTCAGTCCTTATGCTTGCCCATTTTTCCTGCTTCCAACACATGAACTGACTGTTCAGTTGCTGCCTGATATATCCCACACCTTGACAGATGCCATTGTAATGATATAATCAAATGTTATTCACTTCATCTGTCAGTGGTTTTAATGTTATGGCTGATCAGTGTATATATACATGCATGCATGCAGGTACACTCTCCTGTCGAGTCAGTCACCATGTCTCCTGTTGAGCGGACGGCAGCGTGGGTGCTGAATAATGGCCAGTATGAGGAGGATGAGGAGGAAAGCCAGAGCAAGAAGGAAAGCAAGCCTGTGGAGAAGGTACCTGTCAAAGCATTAAGAGACAAAACTGCTCCAATAAAAGACCTAAACGTATGCCAACTTATAAAACTTATGAATTTGTATAAACATTCTTATACAAAAGAATGTTTACTTGGTATTATGACACTAAACAGACTGTACAGTAAATCATCAATCACTAGTGTTTCCACCCCTATATGTATGAAAATGTATATTTAATGTTTTCCTTTTCTTCTTTACTGCTCTTAACACATGATCACTCATGTAGTATGAGCAAGAGATCACAAAGCTGAAAGACCGGCTGTGTGTGTCAGGCCGCCGCTTAGAAGAGTATGAACGGCGACTTGTGGCACAAGAGCAGCAAATGCAGAGGCTGCTGCTGGAGTACAAGACTCGCCTAGAAGACAGTGAGGAACGCCTGCGGCGGCAACAGGAGGAGAAGGACAGCCAAATGAAGAGCATTATCTGCAGGTATGTGTGTAAACTAAAAGCAATACAAAGTGGATGTCAAACTCAATTTCTACCTGGGCCACTCTGGCATTATGTATGTAGCTTCAAAAGGCCACAGGTATTTAACTTGGTATAAGTGCATGCATTATGTATGTATATTAAGTATCTATTATGAGTAACGGACGTTACTCTAGTTGTTTGCATTGAATGCTTACATGTGTATTACTGATTAACACATTTTCAAATATCCAAATATACAACATATCTATTTTGCAATGATTCTGTCACACCTGGGGTCCCATTTATCAAAGTGTGCATAGAACAAGTTGTAAATTTGTGCAAAGGTACTGCCAGTATACATAAGAAAATTGTTATTTATGAAATGTGCGTACACAAAGCTGTATGCAGTGGCCATTGATAAATCCCTCACATTTCTAGTTGATGTGCTTGTGCACCCTTTAAAAATCCAAGCATTTGGCTCGTGGCACTGCTTGTTACAGACAACATGGCTAAGCATGCCTAAGAAGATGGACTTCAGCAACGATGAAGATGACTTTCGGCTATGATGTAACATTTGTTCTCTGAGTGAAGAGACTATCTCTCCACTATGTTACATTTTCTGTATGTATGGGGATTGACCCCCTGGGTCTGGTGACATGGATACTCTTTAAGATACTTCGGCTTTGCCTGTCACAACCTAATTAGTGCCCTATAAAACAGTTGAATTCAGTGCTATCTTTTGATCAGAACATGTTCCAGAGTGGCCTTAAAGTGGAGAGATAGTCTGTTCACTCAGAGAACAAAGATTCATGGAGGCATCCGCACAAATCTCCTTCAGAGAGGCACCCCACCACAAGGCCCATGAGGTTGCAACCCCTCATGTTGTGTGCCCTCAGTCCTAGCAGTGATGGCCCATCCGTTTCCTTATAGGCCAGTTGGATTGTCTCCACAGCCCAGTCTGATAGCTTCACCTTAGATAGTGGCTTGCTTTGACATTCTGATTTAAAGCATACAAACAGCACATCTTAAAAACAGTTTGTCTGAAAAAGCCTTTGTGTGCTGTAGATACACTTCTCACCCTGCACATTAGTGACTGTTCTCGTTCCATCCCCTCACTCTCTTGAAGCTGAACTAATGGATTTAGGTGTAGAGCAGATAGAACTTTTGGCAGAAAAGCTGGGTTAGGGTGCAGTATAACCCCTGAACCCCCTGGCATGAACCTACAGCAGTTTTAATGGACCAAGAGAGCCTGGAGTTCCCCAATCCTCTTGGCAGAGGTTATTTCCAGAAGGAAGGCTGTCTTTAGAGGTCCACAGATTCAAGAAGCTTGAAAGGGGGTGTTGCAGTGCCATCAGGACTCAATTTAAATTCCACTGGGGCACAGTAGGTCTTATTTTGTGTGCTGCACATCTTTCCCCTTACGGATTTGAGAAATCAGGCCACAGCAATGCTCTGATAGTTTGTGATCCCCCACTTCAGCAACCTTAACTGCTGCCACCATGACCTTGAGGGTTGTTCCTGTAGGAACTGTAGGGTATCATGGGCTGTAGATATGAGGGGATTCACCTTGTGCTCCTCATACTAAGACTGAAAAGCCCTCCACCTCAAAGAATTGGCTACCCTTGTTGAGGATGATCGAGTTCATTCCAGGGTCCTGACCACTCTATTCAATTCAATTCAATTCAATTTTTATTTGTATAGCGCTTTTTACAATGTCATTGTCTCAAAGCAGCTTTACACAAACAAAAGTAAGATGAAGTGTGAGAGTGTGTGTCTGATGAGCAAGCCGAGGCGACGGTGGCAAGGCTGGCAGTCCCATAGCTGTTAGTCCAGCCCTTTCTGAGGCCAGGCCCAGAGTTTGAGACTCTGAGGGAATTGGTGGAACAGCATGCTCTGTGCCTGTGACAGTAGACCCCTCCTGACTAGGAGTTCCCTTGGTGTCCCATGAAGAAGGGGTGGGATGTCTGCAAACCACATCATGTGGGGCCAGTTTGGGGTCATCAAAATTAGTCTCACATTCTCCACCTTCATTCTCTGAAGAAGAGGTTGGAAAAGGCTGAATGGGGAAATGCATAAAACTGGTCCTGAGGCCACTGATGTGCTAAGGCATCTATTCCAAGAGGGGTTGTCCCTCCCCAGGGAGAAGAACAGGGGAGAATGTGTCAGTTCCCTGGAGGCAAACAGGTCTGCTATTGCACCCACCCCCCCAATCCCTGCCGGGCCTGAGACTTGAACCCATGATCTTCTAGGCTAGTCCAACTCTCTAACCATTAGGCCACGACAAATGCATTTCTGGAGTTCAAAATCAGCCCCAGAAACTGAGTGAATTGAGATGTTCCCGCCTGCCCTTCTTCAAATTGAAACGAAGACCCAAGTGTTGGATATGCTCCAAAAGCACAGACGTGCTGCTGGCACATTTTATTATTTTTTTGCCTGGACAAAGACCAACCAATCTTCTAGATAATTCAGGACCATGATACCTAGATGATGAAGAGGTGCATGGATTGCGTCCATACACCTTGTGAATGTCCAAGGGGCAGGCGCAATCCCAAAGGGGAGGACTCTGAATTCATAGGCCCTGTCCTCGAACTGAAACCTCAGAAAGCGCCAATGACCTTCCCAGTTGCCTTTGTTTATTGCCCATCATACCCTAATTGTCAGCATCTTGCATTTCAGGGACCAAATATATTTGTTTAATTCCCTGAGATCCAAGATTGGGCGTAGACCCCCATCTCATTTGGGTATGAGGAAATCCTGAATGAAAAATCCAGCCTGTCGGTCACCTTTACCCACCTCTCCTTTTAGGAGTCCAAAAATCTCTGCCCGCAACATTTCTCTGTATTGTGGGTCTACTACTGTAGACCACAGTGGACCCCTTGAGAGAGGAGGTACCCAGGACAACTGCAACTGATACCCCTGAGTCATAGTTGAAAGGACCCAGGGGCTTGGCCTCAGGGTTGCCCAAGCTACAGCTCTTGCTGATGGGGTCCGAGTCCAGGACACTGTCAGAAGCGAGGTGGCGGGGGCAGTTGGCCCCTCCCACCCTCCCTCTTCCTGCACTGTCACTGAGCCTTTCACCTCTGAGCTGACTCAAGCTGAGCTCAGGTCTCCAGAACCCAACTGGACTGGCAAATCCCAAGCCTGAGACTGTTTAGGCCTATAGCTGCTTCTACCCTGACCAAGGGTGCCTCTGCCTGCTCTTTCATAACTAGAGAGGAAACCTGCCTCAGCTTCTCCAACAAACTAGATGGCCCTTTCTCTCCCTGAGCCTTACGGCCCAACTCTCGCAGGTATAATGAGAGAATGGCTTTGTGCATCTTTTATCAGCCACATTTATCAGACTTCTGCTGGTCCCATACCATATAAGAAGAAGAAGAGGAACCCTAAGAGGGCCAGGCCAAGCCTCTCTGCCCTTCAAATCTCAAGGGAGGGTCAGAAAGACTCTCTGGCATAGGAATATCCAACACTTTGGCTGCTCTACCAATAACCTCTTTTAATTGGACAGCCATAGACATTTCCCCTACTGGTGAATCATCTTTAGCATGACATTTCTCAACAAAATCCCCATCCCCACCTGAGGGAAACAGAGTTAACTCATCTATGTCCTCTTCTGCTGTTCCAGAGGAGAAAGGATATCCAACCTGAGAATACCCAGGGGTAGATCCTGCATAAGAAGAGCCCTTACTGACAGTCTCTTCTCATAGCTTGATGCCCCTGAGAAGGAGACGTTGGGCTTTTCACTCCAAAAAAATGGAAACGATCCTCCCTTCTATGTAAGGGCATAATGAAACAGTCCACGCATGATGAGGGATCCTCACAAATCATAACCCAAGCATGCAACACATCTATCATGCCAATCTTCAGTTGGCAGAGCACAAGTCTCACAAACGTGACTACCAGTGCTCATCATTTTTATTTATTTATTTTATTTATTTGTTTGTTTGTTTTTTTACAAGTGGGATTCGAACTCGTGTCTTTCTGAAGGCACTCGGAAGCTGATGCTGCCCAGGAGTAACTTATGAATGTCTATACTTGCACACCGTTAAAGACTACTAGTTATTTGCATTGTACAACCACCATATCTGACTGGATTATCTGCTTCCAGAACACCAGAAATACGTAAGAATAAATGAGATGAAAGAAGTTTGCTTGGTTCTAAGAATGCAAGGCTGCTCTGAGGCACGTTAGCTTACGCCTCCATGTGCAATACGCCTTACAGAGAACTTCAATCACCCACAAAGTGAAAATAATGAAAAAACTTCACAGCAGCAATCCTGGGAGGCTGCCCAGAGACAGATGCCCATCCTTCAGTGTAAGTGGATCACACGCTGAATGAAGTCTGTATTTAGTATAAAGCTTCAACGTCTTGCACCCAAAGTGGAGATCAAAGAAGCACTGAATTCATGCCACTATGGTGTGTGTTATAGGGCACTAATTAGGGTGTGACCGGCACAGCCTGAGTATCCACGTCACCAGACCCAGGGGGTCAATCCCTTTACATATAGAATATGTAACGTAGTGGAGAGATAGTCTCAATACAATAGAGAACTACTTTTGTACAAAGTAGAGCAAAACAAAAATTGTTTATTTGGCACTTATACCAGTATTTCATCTAATAAGTAAATAAGATTTAAAAAAAAAAAAAAAAAAAAATTTAATAATCTGTGAGTATGTGTGTATTCTATTGTTCCAATTACATTTAGGCACTCTGCAGTGGTGTGAAAATTCATATTTTTTTTCTGTCTTTTCTGCTGCCGCTTTTGGAAATGCAATATACTGTATTGTGGCATGAGCGATAAAAATGAAGGTAAGACATGTAAGTATTCAACTCATAGTTGGTTGGGAAATGCCAGACCTGACTCCAATTTCTCTTTGAAACATGCCTGTGGCTAAAACCTCTAAAACTGAGATCAAGTGAAATCGACTGAAGGTCCCATCCTCACTCTCAGCATAGAGTTTACAGGGGTCCCTTAAAACACATCCTTCCCACTGCAAAACTGTGTGAACAAACTCTTCAAACAAGGCATAATCCCAGTCAATCTTTAGATGTGCCTTTTTTAATTGTTAGCCGGGAGTTTCTTCCCTGCATAGGTGTTTAAATATACTGTTTCTTTCATTTTATCAATAATTCTGCACTATCATTTTCATGTGCTGTATTTTTCACTTTCCTTTCTGCCGTATTTTCATTTTTTGAAGGAGTCTTTTGTTTTTTGTCTAAAGTCAGCGAGCAGATATATATATATATATAAACAAATCTTCAACTAAGGTATGTTAAACATGTCAAACATTCAGCTTTTTAAGTCTGAGTGCAGAATGTTTAGTCATTCTTCATCTGTTGTTAGTAATAGCTTTATTAGTGCTACTATATATATATATTAGTTAGCTCTCTGATGGAGAAGATTGCAGCATTAGAGGTGCGCATCCAGACTCTAGAGAGGATTAGTGAGAGTGAGAGCAGTGTATTTTCTGTAGGAGAAAGTCTGGATGCCTTAGGCAGAGTTAGCAATCCCCCAACTCTGGTATTACAGCCCTCACAGCGGGGCGAATGGGTGAAGATTCAGTGGCATAATTGCAAAGCTAAGGCTCGCGCATGGGAGCACCACTCCTCTCCGCTTCACATGTCTAACAGGTTTGCTCTCCTCATTGAAGCACTCGCTGAGAAACCTGAAAGAGATCTGGCACATCTTAAGGCACATGACATTAGCTAGGCTTTGAGGGGCACCAGCAGCACTAGTTAGGTGTATCGCGGGAGTAGTAATATGCTCTGGCTCCATCCCAATGCAGCATGGTGATGTAGCTTACAGCAGGTTATGGTCGCTGAACTGCTGGATGTCAAGGTGGTGCTCCAAAAACAGTGTGGGCTTTATAGATAATTGGAGTAGTTTTGAGGGCAAGGTTGGTCTGTTAGGGCGGGACGGTATCCATCCCACTCAGGAAGGTGCTGCTCTCATTTCTTGTCGCATAGCTTATAGTCAAGGAACAGGCCTAATTAATTGGTGACTCCAGGGCCAAGGGAGCAGACAAGCAGGCTAACCTGACCATCTGCTAGCTGCACTGGGTCGTCACTCAGGTTTCAACATATTGAGTCTGTGTCTGTTCTCTGAGCTAAACAAAAATATAGAAATACTTAAAGTTTGTTTTAGTAACCTAATTAACATAAAATTAAATTATACCGAATGTACAGGCAGCACCTTTGTTCTGAAGCTAGGACTGCTAAATATTGGATCTCTTATGTCTAAAATAATGAAATAATGAAATTAATGAAACTATTATTGATCAGGAGTTTAATGTACTGTGTTTAACATTAACGTGGATTAAACCAAATAGCCTTAAATGAAGCTAGTCTGCCCGGATACAGTTATATACATCAGCCCCATCTAACTGGCAGAGGAGAAGGTGTTAGTTATCTATAATGATAATCTAGGCATCACCCAAAAACCTAGTCATAAATTCAACATATTTGAAGTTCTTTATACCAACATAATATACATAGCCACAAAAAATAAGTCTACCCAGTCAATTTCACTAATTATAATTTACAGACCCCCAGGGCCATATTCTGAATTCCTTTGTGAATTTGCAGATTTCCGCTCTAACCTGGTTGTTTCTTTAGACAAAGCATTAATTGTTGGAGGCTTTAATATTCATTTTGATAACCCAGAAGTTCCTCTGAGAACCGCAGTTGTGTCCATTCTAGATTCAGTAGGGGTTAGTCAGAATGTAATAGGACCCACTCATAGTGGTGGTCACATTCTTGATTTAACACTAACATTCGGATTAAATATAGAAAATATAGTCACATTTCCACAGTTTGAATCCACATCTAATGTGTCTTAATCATAATATATGCACCTTGCCACACTACCGCATCAAACATACATTCACGTCAGCAACTGCACAGATCTCTGTAAACTCCAAGGGCAACCATGATTGGATCATGATGCTTAGAATCAACGTTCTGCTACACGCTAGAGAGGTAGCTCCACTTAAAAATCATTAGAGAGAAAAAGCTAGTACCCTGGTATAACGATCACATACACACCTTAAAACAGACCACTCAAAAATTTAAATGTAAATGATTTCAAACTAAATTGGTATTATTTCAGACAACATGGAAGGAGAGCCTTCTGAGCTATAGAAATGCTCTTAGTGCTGCTCGATCAATGCATCTCCACCCTGATTGAAGATAACTAAAATAATCCTAGATTCTTCTTTAATACTGTAGCAAAATTGACTAGGAATAAGACAGAAACCTGCACACAATCATTATATAACAGTATGACTTCATGAAATTTTTTCAGTGGTAAAATTGAAAATATCAGGCAAAAAATTCAGACTATTAATTTAAAACCAGACAATTTTATAACCATCCCTGTAGATAATAATATAATATCAGATCAATGATTAGAATGTTTTACTCCCCTTTGAGAGACCGAACTAATTTCACTAATTTCCTCATCAAAATGATCAGCCTGTATGTGAGATCCCTCACCTACATGTTTCCTCAAACAGATAATTCCAGAAGCAATCAAACCTCTTCTAAAAATACTAAATTCTTTCCTTAGCACTGGCTATGTATGTAAATCTTTTAAACTAGCAGTTATCAAACCCCTGATTAGAAAACCTGACCTCAACCCCTGTCAATTGTCCAACTTTAGGCCAATATCAAACCTCCCCTTTATATCCAAGATCCTAGAAAATGTTGTGGCAAAGGACTAGATTAGATTCAACTTTGTCATTACACATGAGTAGTTTATATAGAGTACTAAATAACAGAATGTACAGTTAAGAGCAGTTATGTACAGACAAGCGCAGTGAGAGATAAATGTAATTAAATTAGGATGTTGCAAGAATACACAGATGTAGTATGTACAATATACAGATGTGCAATACTAATATACAGATGTAGCATGAACTAATATATATGTGCTATACTAATATACAGATGTGCTATACAATGTACAGATGGGCAATTGAAAGATCTGGTAAGGACAATATATACAAGTACAGAGACTTGTATGTACAGATATGTATACACAGTTAGATGTAGTTATGTACAGGGGGGGAGGGGGTAGTGAAGTTAATGCTCATACCTACATAGGAATAACATTCATGAAATGCATCAGTCAGGATTTAGGCCTCATCATAGCACAGAGACAGCGCTGGTTAAAGTGGTAAGTGACCTACTACTGGCCTCTGTTCAGGGTTGTGCCTCCTTGCTTGTGTTGCTTGACCTTAGTTCAGCTTTTGCTACCATTGCCCATGCTATTCTCCTAGATAGACTAGAAAATGTTGTTGGCATTAAAGGACTGGCTCTGGTCTGATCGTTATCAGTTTGTAGATGTAAATGGTGACTTTTCTATGCATACTAAAGTAAAGTTTGGTGTTCTGCAAGGCTCTGTTTTCCACTGCTCTTTTCTTTATATATGCTATCTCTGGGCATAATCATTCATAAACATGGTACTAGCTTCTGCTGTTATGCTGATGACACACAGTAGTTCAGCAAAGCCAGATGACAGACACTGGGTGGCCCCACACTGCTGCTGGGGTGGCCCCACTTTAGTAAGCTTACTAAAGTTGAGGAATGTGTAAAGGACATTAGACACCGGATGCTTATTAACTTCCTTTTACTTAATTCTGTAGTACAAGACAGAAGTACTTGTGCTAGGACCACATGCAGCTAGAAGTAACCTTTCTGATTACATAATAACTCTGGATGGCCTTTCAGTTTCTTTATGTGCAGCAGTAAAAGACGTAATTGTGATTATTGACGTCAGTCTTTCCTTGAAGCTCATGTAGATAATATTACTAGGATAGCTTTCTTTTCATCTCAGACATATTGTTAAGATAAAAATATAATGTCAGTACAAAATTCAGAAAAGGTTTGTTCATGTTTTTGTTACCTCCAGGTTGGATTATTGTAATGCCTTGCTTTTGGGATGTTCCTGCAGATGCCTAAATAAGCTCCAGTTAGTCCAGAATGCTGCACTGACAGTCCTTACTAGAACCAGAAGATATGACCGCATCACCCCTATCTTATCCACACCACATTGGCTCCCAATCAAATTTCTTATTGATTATAAAATACTACTATTGACCTTTCTCACGCCGCAGTACCTGAGTGAACTTTTGGTCTTTTATGATGCACCACGCCTACTTCGATCAAAAGGTACAGGCTATTTGTTGGTACCTAAAATAGTGAAGGCTACAGCAGGAAGTAGAGCTTTCTCTAACAAAGCCCCACAGTTATGGAACAGCCTTGCAGTTAGTGTTCAGGGCTCAGACACAGTCTCAGTGTTTAAGTCTAGGCTAGAAACATATTTGTTTAGTCAAGCTTTTTCTGAATAGTTTTTTTTTTTAGGTAAAGGAGCAGGCCTGGGGCGTTCAAAAGCATAGAGTGTTGTGGTGAACTGGGATGTTTGAATGGCCACTTTATGTCCCCTTCTGGCTCTCCCTTTTAACCATTACTGGACAAAAGCTTACCTAAAAGTCTCCCCCTTTCCCTTCCTCTCTCTTTCTCTGTCTTGCTCTCTGTCTGTTGAGTCACACATGCTACACCCGAGATACCAATGATCCTGACCCCTTCTGCTCTCTGGGCCTGCCTGATCCATCCTGATGACCTAATTCTGGTTGGAGTTCTCATCGGCTTAGATCGCTCACTGCTGCTGGGGTGGCCCCACATGGGTGGCCTGAAGATCATTGGGGAGCAAGTGATGGTGCCACTTGGGGGCCGTGGAGATGGCTTGGGTATCTCATATGGGGAGTTGTACTGTGATGGCTTGGGACTGCGATTGCTGTGGTGGCTTTGGGGCTGCAGTTGCCTCAAGCAGTTTTACACTCAGGTCTTCATCAGTGGACAGTGGATATGTTCAGTGAACAGGACTTCATGCAAAACTGTAATGAATTTGCTGGTTGCACAATTATAATATTTGTCCATCACAGTTATAGAAGGGATTTATAAAAAATTGCACTATCCGTTATCACCCAGATGAGGATGGGTTCCCTTCTGAGTCTGGTTCCTCTCAAAGTTTCTTCCTCATATCGTCTCAGGGAGTTTTTCCTTGCCACCATCGCCTCTGGCTTTCTTATTAGGGATAAATTCCCATATTTACAATTTAGTTTGATTTAATTTAATTTGAGTGTATTTCTTTCTGTAAAGCTGCTTTGTGACAGTGTCCATTGTTAAATGCACTGTACAAATAAAATTGAATTGAATTGAACAGAATCTGATTTTACTTTATAATACATCTTGTGTGACCGGTCTGCACCGTTTTGCAAGCACCGAAATCAGTAATTACTCTCACTTATGCAGATATAACTGACAGTAAGTGGGCTGGAAGTTTACCTGCTATTGTACTTTTGTACCACTGTGGGTTCCTGCATACATACCCATATGTGTAATTTATGCGCAACAGTATGGTTATGCACAGTAGATAAATGAGACCGCAGGTGAGCGTGATGAACTCTCTTTAATCCTCCATATTTTAATCAGTTCAGGTTAGCATTTGTGTCATAATGCTGATGTAAATTGCATTCTTTATGGATGTAGCACTTTTTTTTCCCACAGTCTGTTGACTTTTTCACACCCCTGTTGAAACTATCTTCACTTTTCATTTCATTCCATTCCAACTTTTTTTTTTTTTGTAGGTAGCTACACTGACATTTGAAAAAAAAAATGAAAATGCTAGGTGTTAATGCTCTTGCACACACAGATAGATAGAACTTGTGAATTTGGGTTCATTATATTGTGTTAATTCTGCTTTAATGTGAATATTATGAGTATTGCTGTAATGCAGGCTGTTTCAGAATTGTCACACACTGAACACACGCTGATGTACACTGAACAGCCATAACATTAAAACCCCCTTCCTAATATTGTGTAGGACCCCTTATGACACCAGCTCGAGGCATGGACTCCATAATACCTCTGAAGGTATGCTGTGGTATCTGGCACCTAGACATTAGCAGTAGATCCTTTAAGTCCTGTAATTTGCAAGATGGGGCCTCCATGGATCTGACCTTCTTGTCCAGCACATCACACAGATGCTCAGTCGGATTGAGATCTGGGGAAATTGGTCAACAAGAATACTTTGCCATGTTCCTCAAACTATTTCTGAACAATTTTTGCAGGGTGGCAGGATGCATTATCCTGCTGAAAGAGGCCACTGTCATTAGGGAATACCATTGCCATGAAGCACTGTACTTGGTCTGCAACAATGTTTAGGTAGGTGGTACGTGTCAAAAGTAACATCCACATGAATGCCAGGACCCAAGGTTTCCCAGCAGAACATTGGCCAGAGCATTACCCTGCCTCCACCAGCTTGTCTTCTTCCCATACAGCATCCTGGTGCCATTTCTTCCCCGGTACGTGACACAAAAGACAACATGATTCAACACACCAGGCCACATTCTTCCATTGCTCTATGGTCCAGTTCTGATGCTCACGTGCATTATAGGCACTTTCAGTGGTGGACAAGGCTCTGCATGGGCACTCTGACTGGTCTGCAGCTGTGCAGCCCCATACACAGCAAGGTGCAATGCACTGTGTGAACTGACACCTTTCTATCATAGCCAGCATTAACATTTTCAGCGGTTTGTGCTACAGTAGCTCTTCTGTGGGATCAGACCGGACAGGCTAGCCTTCACTCCCCATGCACATCAATGAGCCTTGGGAGCCCAAGACCCTGTCCCCGGTTCACCAGTTGTCCTTCCTTGGACCACTTTTGGTAGGTATTAACCTCTGCATACCAGGAACACCCCACAAGACTTGCCATTTTAGTGATGTTCTGACCCAGTTGTCTAGCCATCACAATTTGGCCATTGTCAAAGTCGCTCAGATCCTTATGCTTGCCAATTTTTCCTGCTTCCAGCACATCAACTCTGAGAAATGACTGTTCACTTGCTGCCTAATGTATCCCACCCCTTGATATGTGCCATTATAACGAGATAAAGTTATTCACTTCACCTGTCAGTGGTTTTAATGTTATGGCTATGGTAGGACTATATTTTGTTTTTGTTCTCATTTTGATATTAATTTTCTTGTGATCTTGTGACATTTACCAGAATTCTCATTTTAAGAATTTATTAGCATCCAACAAACACATCCACACATCTGCTTATTGCCTATGGTGTACTGTGTTCCTTTGGCACAACAGGTTAATGGCAGTGGAGGAGGAGCTGAAGAGAGACCATGCAGAGATGCAGGCGGTTATAGACGCAAAGCAGAAGATCATAGATGCACAGGTACAACAAGGCCAGATCACAACTCATGGACACTTGTCATCAGTTTCTGCAGCTTCTGTGTATTCTGTGTTCTTAAGTATTAATGTTACAATCCTAAATCTTGGCTATGTGAGTAAAAGCTGTGTAACCTGTGGATTAGTGTGGTAAAGGCAGGAGCAGTGTGTTCATCTGTGGCCTGAGAGAGGCTGCTGACTGGTTTGTTGTAACTGTGTCCCACTGAACTGCAGGTCTCTAAAGGAGCTGAGGTTATACAAGCAGGCAAGTATGAGCAGTGCATCACACTCTGGAGCTGCTGCAGGCAGCTATGCTTGAGTGAGCGCCACCCAAAACCCAACACCCATGCTTGGCTACAACTTCACGTTTTTGTTTTCAGGTTTTAACCCCTGAGTACAAAAGTAAGAATGTACAGTACAGTTTTTCTGCATTGAGAAAAAATAGGGAAGCAGTATGGTGACAGATTTAAAAAGACTTCAGTTGTCAGTTCAGTAATAATTCAGTTAAGTTTTATTTATATAGTGCTTTTAACAATGGACATTGTCACAAAGCAGCTTTACAGAAATATATAAATTCCAGATATAAATTTTAAATTAATAAATTTTCCTCTATTGGGCAAGCCAGAGGTGACGGTGACAATGAAAAACTCCCTTAGATTACATGAGGAAGAAACCTTGAGAAGAACCAGACTCAAAAGGGAACCCATCCTCATCTGCTGGCACCACAAAGTGCATTTGTAAATAATTTCCCTTACATAACTATACAGTGCAGTTGTGTAACCAGGGACTTGTGAGCTTATGAGAAACTTTAGCATTAGAGTCATTTCTCAATTCATTATAGTTTTAACTTCAAGTCTTTTTTGTTGAAGTTATCAACTGTTGATGATTTCTGATGGAGACTTGAGAGCAAAATTGTTCATAGCAATTGCAGTCCTAAGGCTGTCCAAGGAAGAACATCTACAGAACATGTTTATGCTTTTTATGTGGTACCATCCACAGTAATATAATGTAATCAGTATTAGATCAGTAATCTGGTCTTTAGGCTGTCCATTTGGGGCCATCCTCAGAAGAAGTGAATGATTTACAGGTGATGAGAACCAGAAGTAGGGCATCAGGATCGATTAGGCAGATACAGAGAGCAGAAGGTTTCAGGATCACTGGTATGTCAGGAGTAACATGTGTAGTGAGATGAGAGAGAGAGAAAAAAAATACAGAATTGTCTGAATTAAGTTGAAGGAAGTTACTAAGAATCTAATGTCTAAGACCTGAGTCTGGAGAGGGCTGTTCCCTTAACTCCAACATTTTCTAGTCTATCAAGTAGGATAGTATGATCAGTGGTGTCAAAAGCTGCACTAAAGTCAAGCAGCACAAGCAAGGAGACACAACCCTAATCAGAGAAGGGGAGAACATCTAATCACTGATCTGATATGGTTATATTGTTATCTAAATTGTTAGTTATTTGTCTTGCTTTAAATTAATAGTCTGAATTGTTGCCTGATATTTTCAATTTTGTCATTGAAAAAGGTCATGAAGTCATCGCTACTACATATTGATGGTGTGCGTGCTTCTGTCATGGTCTTATTCCTAGTTAATTTTGCTGCAGTATTAAATATCTAGGATTATTTTTGTTATCTTCTATTTGGGTGGAGAGAGATGTTGATCTAGCAGCACTAAAAGCTTTCCTATAGCTCAGGAGATCACTCTGGTGAAATGGACTTAGTAATGAAGGCTCAAGAGCAAACAAGTGTGGCCAGTCACTGCTCCTTGCCAATAATGTGAGATCCTGATGTTCTTTTGCGGTTTTGGGTGCTTTACCATCCAGTTCATTGTATTAGTGCTCATTTTATGACAGTCTGACAATGTTTAAGTAGTAAATGGATGAGTTCGGTTAGCATAGCTGAGAGGGGACATGGTTTTCAGGGATTATTTTCTTGAACTAGGCTTATTCTATTAATTATTCTTACTCTGTCTGAGTATTGTTGCATTCTTAGTTGTAACTATTTGATTGTTAATCATATATCCTAATAGAATGCTGATATTGAAGAATGTATGTTGAATGGGGTGCTCTTAGTAGCTGGTTTTCCTGAGCTTGAGCTTTGGCTGCTTTCCCAGAGTACCCCCATCCTGCCTCTCCCACCCCCTTCAGCCCAGTTGTCTGTAATTTGCAATGAATCCTTGATCTTGTTCTTCATATTTATTTCTTTTTTCTGTTTTATTTTTATGTTTTTGTATGTTTACACAGTATGTTTAGATCCCTTGCACTGAGTTCACTATAATTGGTTTTCACACTTTGTGGCATTCTCACAAAGCACCTCTTGCTTTGTGCTGGACTGAGAGATTTTCTTTCATTTGTTTTTCTGTCGTTAAAATACATTTGTTTTTAGAATACAGTTCTTTTAATAAATGCAGCAAGGCTGTGGCCAAACACTACACCTTGCCATTCCAGTCAGTATTTAGCCTATTGATTTTGTGATTAAAAGAAATGTGTACAAAACATTTACTTTCCCAATCTTGTGTCTGTAGGGACTGACATGTCTGTGTCTCTGTCTGTGTTTTTTGCAGGAAAAGCGGATCAGCTCCCTTGATGCAGCTAACTCACGCCTCATGAGCGCCCTCACTCAGGTCAAAGAGCGCTACAGCATGCACAACCTTCGCAATGGCCTCTCGCCCACTAACCCCACCAAGCTCTCCATCACTGAGAATGGAGAGTTCAAGAACAGCAGCTGCTGAGCAGGCCACTTGCACCTGTTGAATTGTGCTAATCAATGCCCAGACACGGGATCACTGGCACCAGTTAGACTTTGGACTAAGTGTCTGTGCCAGTGTCAGTGGCGATGTTCTCTGACTACTACATGATATCTTATGCAAGGAATGTCTGGTTACAATGTGTATAGATCGTATCTTGCATTGGGCTTGTACAGAAAGGAGTAAATCAGTTTAGAGATGTACTGCATCAGTAAGTTTGTTTTAAATACTGATAACTGATACTGATACATGAGGCTTTAGATTGCAGTCTAAAATATTTTTAAATATTGTTAAACTAAGATATGATATATTGAAGATATGTACATATCAGATAATGGAACTGTTTTGAAAGAAGATGCCGTGAAAGCACATAGAAGACGTTTGTAGCTCTTACTAATGTTGGCAAACAAACAGAAGGCAGTTTTATGCACTCAGTTTTATAACTCAAGTTTTCTATGTTTTTTGATCTCCAATTTCAACTGTTTTATTTGATCTGAGTTTTTTGTTTTCTTTTGTTGTTGTTTTACTTTAATTTTACCTGATTTAAGGTCAAGTCCAGCAGACAAACTGGCTGGCTGCTTTGAAATCATATCAGCTTTACACCATTGAAACAAGAAAAGTCACCAATAATTTGTAACTGAAAATAAGAATTTATCAATTATTTTTTTCATGCTACACTACATAGCTAACAGTTTGGACACCTGACCCATATGTGCAGTTTGAACATCATATTCCAGATGTAGTCCCCCCCTTTGCTGTTATAATAACTTCCACTCTTCTTTGAAGGCTTTCCACTAGATTTTGGACTGTGGCCTTTTAGATCATTAGATTAGATGCTCATTCAGCCACAAGAGCAATAGTGAGGTCAGGCACTGATGTCAGATGAAGAGGCCTGAGGCACAGTCAGTGTTCCAATGGTGTTCAGTGAGGTTGAGGTCAGGCCTTTGAGTAGGCCACTTGAGTTCTCCTGTGGTAAACCATGTCTTCGTGGACCTTGCTTTGTGCACAAGGGCATTGTCATGCTGGAGCATGTTTGGGCATCTTGGTTCCAACTGGAAATTGTAATGCTACAGTATACAAAGACAGTCTATATAATTATGCGCTTCCAGCTTTGTGGCAACAGTTTAAGGAACACCTACATATGGGTGTGATGGTCAGGTGTGCACATACTTTTGACCATATAGTGTATTAAGTATGTTTCCAGCTTTACCACTCTTACAGCCTTGAGTGTTGATCTAGCACCTGTGTCTCCCATTCATAACCTAATAAATCCATTGTCAGACCTAACTAATCCAAAGTACTTCATGCTGATTTATGCAGTGGTTCAGACAGAAATTCTATTCAAATCCCTGTTCATTTATAATCTTGTTTGCCAAAGACTACTGTTAAACTACACTGTTTTGCCAAATTGGCCTCACTCCGATTTAAACAATATTTTGTGGCACAGAGACGCTGAATGCATTTTGCCATTGTCACTGTTCTGTAACATTATGACAAGATTGTGAGGAATAAAGATGGTTGAAACTCCATTTTAGCCTTTCTATTTTAAATTGAGTTTGAATTATAAATGAGTGTTTAAAAAAAAAAACTGTGGCCGATGCCCTGTGGACCATTGAATTCCCTCCTTATTTCAAGTTGGTCAGGTCAAAATTACCTCTGTGGAAACACAGAAGAACACAATTCTTTGTTAATATAGCATACAGTTAGATGGGTCAGGTCTGATCGCAAACGGAGTGTACAGGCATTCCACCAACCCTGCTATTTAATTATCATTGCCTATTTTCTGAGGTTATTACATAATTTCATATCAAAACTAAAATATGCCATACCTTTTTTAGCTTGTTTTTCAGTGCTGGTTAAATTCTTTCCAATTTGTTTATTTTAGTTATCTTATGTTGTGTCCTTTCAGCATTTTTCTTGCTGCATATGCTCCGTCAGAACTGTGTGGTACAGTTTGCAAAACTGAGCACTGCATAGGCATTTATAAAGTGTTCATTAAACGTGGCCTCAGTGTAAAATGAACAAAGATCTCATTGTAGCTCACATGACTACCTGTAGGTAAAGTTAGAAAACGGTTCTAGTCAAGTCAAGTGGGATTTTGTTATTCCCTAACATAGATTATAAGCAATGGAACAAAATGTTTCTCCTGGACCATGGTGCAACATATAATACACGCACAATAAATATTACAATGAGACAAAATCTATATATGCTTACATGATACCCTTTATTTCAGTAAAAATAAATGATTGTAAAAGACAAACCTATTGGACCAATTTTTTAGCTCCACTGAAACTGTTCATTTTGTATGATTCTGGGTTACTTCTTTCCTGGGATTTTTGATAACCATAGCCTACTGTATGACTTCATTTATAGGTTTTAAACACATAATTTTTGTCTAAATGTGTTTTTTTTTTTTTTAATGTGTTTTTCAGTAATTCTTACTGTTCCTGTTGATATTTCAGTAAAATTCATTATCACATTGCACAGGCTGTTTTAATACCAGAAGGGTCGCTCCCTTCCCACAATTGTCAGCAGCATGAAACAATATAAAGCTGTGAACAAATTGTTAATGTATTACAGCTTCCCCCAGGGGGCAAATAATGAGTGTGGTATCCAAGGGTCATAAGTGGTAAAAAGGCTCTGCCAGAAGGTAGGGCTTGTTTATTTATTTGTTTGTTTCTAGGGTGTAACACCAAAATGGGGCTGCTGGAAAAAGAAGCAATTCTTTCACAAATTATAACAAATAGCAATTTGTAGAACATAACGTTATTCAACTTATGAACCGCATGCCCTGTGGACCTTTCTGGAAATCATTCTATTCTATTCTTATCTAATGTCTGAGTAAGCACGCAGCACTATATGACCAAATGCATGTGCACACCTGACCATCATACCCATATGTGCTTGTTGAACATCCCATTCCAAAGTTGGCCCTGCCTCTGCTGCTATAACTGGCTCCACTCTTCTGAGAGGTCCTTCCACCAGATGTTGGAATGTTGCTGCAGGAATTCACATTCAAGTACAAGAGCATTTGTGAATTCAGGCACTGATGGTGGGTGAGGAGTGTCCCAATTCATTACAAAGGTGTTGAGTTCGTTCACACCAAACCATGTCTTTATGGACCTCGCTTTGTGCACTGTGGCATTGTCATGCTGGAATAGGTTTGGGCCCCTTAGTTCCAGTGAAGGGAAATCTTAAAGCTACAACATACAGAGATTTTCTAGACAATTGCACACTTTCAACTTTGTGATAAAGGTTTGGGGAAATCTCACATATGGGTGTGATGGTCAGGTTCCCACATACTTTTGGCCATATAGTGTGTTTCAAAACAACATCTTTTCCCAAATCACAAAATTTATTTGGCTACAGTTGACCGCAATAGCCAGCTAATAATAATAACAATAACAACAACAAATAATAATAGTCATCATCATCATAATATCTGAGTATTGCAGCTATATACTGCAAATCAGAAATGTGCACCACTGTTAACTTTTTTCCCCAAAAAGACTGAAAAAAGGAAAGAAAAGTATGTCCACCTTTTCTGTCATACCCTAGTTAGTTTCAAGTATTTTTGTGAGGTTTTTGAATTGTAGTAGGGGTGGGACTTTTGGGGAATAAAAATTGCATCTCACTTCTACTCAAGAAAGAAATTCAAGCCCAAAACTGAGCATTTAATAATAGTCATGTTCAATGTTGAACTGTTCAGTGTTGAACTGTACACCTTTCTGTCACAACTATGCCTGAAGGACATTGTTGTAAGGTGTCTTAAATATCAAGTTAAATGCCATTTCAAAACGGTGCAAAGAAAATGGGCAGTACAAGATATTCTGAATGGCATTTTAGGGATTTCCCCAGCATATGTGGCACTTAAAAATAACAACTTGCTACTAGCCTACAGTTTCTGCAGAACAATTTCCAGATTTGAGCAAGAACAGACTTAATGAGAACATCTATAAATATTCAGCCCAAATCTACATACTTCATCTTCATTGTGGAGATTGTGGGGGGAAAAATGTTAAACAGTTCTTTAGCAGATTAAAAGAAAATACACAAAAACACAAACCTGTGAGAACATCACTGCTGATCCTTTTAAGATAATAATCTGGCATTCTCTGCTATTGATACTGCTATTAGTTTCGTAAAGTGAAGTGAAGTGACTTGTAGCCAAGTACGGTGACCCATACTCGGAATTTGTGCTCTGCATTTAACCCATCCAAGTGGGTTACACACACACACACACACACACACACGGAGCAGTGGGCAGCCATTTTAGCTGCGGTGCCCGGGGAGCAGTTGGGGGATCAGTGCCTTGCTCAAGGGTCTCACCTCAGTCGTGGTATTGAGGGTGGAAGAGAGCGCTGCTCATTCACTCCCCCCACCTACAATCCCTGCCAGACCCGAGAATCGAACCCACGACCTTCAGGTTCACCTTCAGGTTACAAGGCCGACTCTCAGACCATTAGGCCACGACTGCCCCCTAAAAACATTCAGTTGTCCAGTATATAGCTGTATAATCCTCAACTTTCTTCAAATAATTTTTGCATCTCAGTGAGAAGTGTAACATAAGGGGCTTTTAACAAAATTCAGTTCTCACTCACTAGGAACTGCCACTTTAAGAAGCTGAACAAGTAACATTGCTCAGCAACCAGCATAAATTTTTCTGTGCAATGTGTAGATGCGTAGCAGGCTAGTTTAATAAAGAGCTAACATTCTCTAAAGGTAAGAATGCCTGAAAAGGATGCCATGCTGTGCCTTTTCCCCCATCACTGGTACACTGTACACTGTAACAACATGAAATATCTTTCCATTTCTCTTAACATTGGAACACACTGTCAGCTTTGGAGATCGGACTCATCCAAGAGTTGAAGAACAGAACTGCAGTTTATTGAGGAATGTGAGGTGCCACTCAAAAACAAAAGGTTTTAGAGGTTAAGGTCTAGAGGTTAAGGACACCATGCTCTCACTGCTGCAGCCTGGGTTTGAGTCCTGGGCAGGGAACCAACGCAGCCACTAGGAGTGTACTCTTTATGCTCATCCTAAGCCTGGATAAAATAGGACGGCTGTGTCAGGAAGGGTACCTGGTGTAAAACCTGCCAACAACTGTTGTTTGCATTATCTTTAATCATAATAATTAGCATAGTTGTGGTTTCCTTTTATCAGTCAAAATATGAAGGATTTTGCTGTAGTTTTGTGTGTGAATGAAATTATAATTATATTTTTATTTATAATTAATAAAAATCTGATTAGGAGCCATGCCATTATGGCTATTTCTTCTTAAATAATTTTAAATCTCACCACAGCCAAAGATTAATCTTACAGACTGTAATAATTGATATCCTAATAGATGTAAAATAATTATATCCTACTGAAAAAAACAGCTAAGCTGGTTTGCTGCTTTAGCTGGTCTTCCAGCCTGGTCTAGCTAGTGTTAGGGTGGTGTAGTTGGTTGGCCAGTTTGTCTCCCAGCTTGACCAGCCCGGTCCAGTCTAGGAGCATTTGTATCATGTTCCAATGGTATGTTCAGGAAAAATAATAGCAAAAATAATAATAAAAAAATTACATTATAAAGTAGAATGTGTGCATGGCATGTGTAGCATTTTTTTCCTCAGAGCATATAGTGTAGTACTTGTGATTGGAAAGACAGTAGAAAGACACCAGCATTGCTGGAAAGCTTTCCAACTCCCGGTCCATGTACCCTACTAGCAAAAGCAAGGCTGTCAAAATCGTGATCATTGTATATATCATATAAATATTTATTTAATTTTGGCTGAAACAACATTCCGTAAAAAAGCTTACATGACCACTATGTAAAAGGCAATGCAGCATCAACATTATTGTTATAAAAAAAAAGAGTGTGCAAGAACTTATCTACACTTTCACGGCATCAAGTCCAGCAGGCTTCAGAAATATAGTACATTCTACAAGGAGAAAGCCTCGGAAATGAATGTAGCTAAATTTTACCAGAATTGGGTCACTAACAAAGGAAAATTAAGTCCTGAGTGTTAATTGGCTCCAGTTTTCAAGATACAGCTTCAGGTTAAAAATTGCATCAAAATAATTCAAAATTAAAAGGGAGGTGTGCGATTATGCTCCATAACTTTTCTGCAAAATGTGATATAGCAATGAGAATGGTGCCACACCAATCATTATAAATTTATCTTGTTATTGATAGCAATAACATAACTTTCCATTCATTTATTGTTTTTTTTTTCATGAAAAACTGACCAAATTGTGGGTGGGTTGGCCCCATTGCTGTGTAGCTTCCCAGACTATTAAGATACAACCTCAAAATTATACAGTTTCAAAGCTTACAAAATATAATATATGAAATATAAAATAATATATATTTAAAAAATATATAAAATATGAATATCAGATAATTACAGAATACTAGCTCTAACATCAGATTAAATGACAAGATTCCAGCAGTAATCAGCAAGCATGGATGGACTCCATTTCCCTTGGTATCTTTTCTCCATGCCTGCGATATCTTGGTGGAATCTCTCCCCATGCTCATCACTCACTGCCCCACAGTTCAAAGAGAACTAGTCTAAATGTGAGTGTAAGAAGTGAATTTTCAGTGACATGTTTGCACTAAGTGCTTTTGGTGTTTGCATGTTTGAACCACGTGTTTTTCATAGTCATCTGCCTTGCTGTTCATGAGAAACTCCGAACAGTTACCACAGACTTGAAGGCTTCCCATGCCTTCTTTTCCTTGCCACACAACAGACGATCAAACTTGTCATCTCGGAGAAATTCTCGAATCTGTAGACCAACAAAGATGCCTTCCTTGATTTTTGCTTCGCTAAGTCTTGGAAACTTCAATGGACCCCGGATAAACTGCATCCTGCTCATCGTCTTGATCATCTTGATTTTTGACTGAAAAATAGCAATCGCTACTGTGATTGGTGGGTTCCCGCTACACCATTGGGACTGCAAAAGGCATGGGCTTTTTCTTCTTGTTTAGCCAATGGCGCAGATACGTTGCACATGCAATAATGAGGGGCCCAACTTGTCCTAATCCCCTGTTTTGCATCCAAAATATAGGTGGTATGTCTTTTTTACCACTGTCGTCATACTGCACTTTTGAAATGCTCTTTTTAGGATCAAAGTCATCCTACACACTACCATCCTATGCTGTCTGGCTACACTCTCTCCCACTACTGCTTTACAGTCACTAATCACTTTCAGATTGCCTCTTCTACATAGGATGTAGTCTACCTGTGTGCTCCTACCTCCACTCTTATAAGTCACTCTATGCGCCTCCCTCTTTTGAAAATAAGTGATAACCACATACATGTTCATCCTCTTAGCAAAGTACACAACTGTCTGTCTTTCAAGGTTCCTTTCCTTAACTCCAAACTTGCCCATCACCTCCTCATCACCTGTGTTCCGCTCACCAACATGTCCATTAAAATCTGCTCCTATCACCACTCTCTCACCCGTGGGAATACTCTCTATCACCTCATCTAATTCACTCCAGAATCTCTCTTTCTCCTCTAACTCACAACCTACCTGTGGGGCATAACCACTAACAACATTCAACATCACGCCTTCAATCTCTAACTTCAGACTCATCACCCTGTCTGACGCTCTCTTCACCTCCAGAACATTCCTCCCAAACTCCTCCTTCAGGACCACACCCACCCCATTTCTCTTACTATCCACACCATAATAAACAGCTCGAATCCTGCTCCTGGACTACGAGCCTTGCTACCCTTCCACCTGGTCTCCTGTACATACACTATATCCACCTTCCTTCTCGCCATCATATCAGCCAGCTGTCTACCTTTCCCTGTCATAGTACCATTCAGAGTTCCTTTTCTCAGTCCTACACTCTTGCCTTTCCTTTTCTCTCTCTGTCTATGCACTCTCCTCCCTCCTCTACTTCTTTGACCACCAGTAGCCCAATTTCCACCGGTGCCCGGTGCCCAGTGCTGATGGCGGTCGTTGTTAACCCGGGCCTCAACCGATCCAGTATGAAATTCAGAGAACTGACAATTCGCATGATTAAATTTGGCAATGTTTTACGCCGGATGCCCTTCTTGACACAACCCTCTCTATTTATCCGGGCTTGTGACCGGCACAGAAGTCACTGCACTGTGACCCCCATGGCTAGATTTCATGATCGCATGAAAATATCATGCGACTGTTCTTCAAAATGTTAGGCAATGACACTTTCACAAGCCACCAAATGTAATAAAAGACCAATAATTTACAGTTAGGTAATAATCTTTAGTCTCAAAGTGGAGATAAATTTATGAAATTTCATATGTGTTTCATATGTTTTCATTGTTCTACCGTACTTTGTCGAGAGGTTACGAGGCATCATGATCATCAGACACCCCCCTCCCTTGCAGAAAACTTTAGCCAACCAACACCTTTGTCACCTATTTTCTAATTCATCTAATCAAAATATATAAGAATTAGCACATTTTATCTCAGAGGTCGATAATTTCCCAAAATTTGTAGACCATCATATATTATTATTATTATTATTATTATTATTATTATTATTATTATTATTATTATTATTATTATTATTATATATTGTAGAAAGAAAATCACAAAACCTTTACATTTAAGTAAGACTATCATTTTCATTACTGTCAATATTAGAAGATGTGTAAAGGTAATATATGTGTGCTGGAAAGTGGTTTTTATCTGTGTGTGCGTGCATGTGTGTGTCTATGTGTGTGTGTGAAAGAACACACATGCTAAAATGGACTGCTGTTCTTCTTCTTCTTCTTCTTCTTCTTCTTCTTCTTTCGGCTGTTCCCTTCAGGGGTCGCCACAGCGAATCACCACTCTCCACTTA
>CM074919.1:22003363-22017541 GCA_037576815.1 Pangasius larnaudii
TATATATATATATATATATATATATATATATATATATATGTATATATACTGTATATATATACTGTATATATATACTGTATATATATATATATATATATATATATATACACAAGATATAGGGCAAGTTGCATTGTGGTGGTGGCATGGACTTGGCACAAAAAGATCATGTTACAAAATTGATAACTGACTGTTTGACACACAGTTATAATGAATTGTTTTTTTTCCTTTATCTCTCCACCTCCTCTTTTGAGTATAATCGCATTGGGGTTTGGAAAATACAATTTCAAATAATACAGTATACTTATTGCTGTCTGTGTAATGGTGTGTAATCGCTGGGGCTCTGAACAACCCAAAAGAAGGATCACAGGCAGTTTTCTCAAGAGATCTAGAAGTTAATCTGCCAATCTGCCAATGTCCCTTTTTCAAATCTAGTGTCAAATAAAAGTGAGCTGCACCCTAACCAATTGAGCAGTTCGTCAATGCATTGGATACGTGTCAAATATAGACACAGTTGATTTTTCTAAAGTCCACACAGAACAGGAGTGAACCGTCTGAGCTACCCATTTTAGATTTACCTCCGGTCCTGCTGCAGAGAGTTGACATCCCCAAAGTAACCTCGAAGGGCCCTTGCCACTTGGATTTGGAGTTCAATGTGGATAATAATACTAGCATTTTATCTCCCTGTGAAATCTTCTGACTGTAGCAAATTCATACTTTTGACTTGTGACTGTAGCAAATTCTCCTGTGTTAATTGCCCCAATGTTCAACATCTAAGACGCCGCGGGCTTTGCTCCCATATAGTAATTCAAACGGGGCGCAATCTGTGGAGGCTTGTGGGACCTTATCCCAATTCCAAGCGTCCTTGTGTACGAACTTCTGAATCAGCGTTTTAAGAGTTTGATTAAACCACTCAGCCAGTCTGAGAATGGTAAACGCTGATACAAATAAATTTAATCCCCAAGAGTTTGTATAATCCGTGAAGGGTGTGTGACATAAACGTGGTGCCTTGATCAGTCAAGATCTCTTTCAGGATCCCATCCCAGGAGATAATTTTGAAGAATGCCTCAGCAAAAGTGCACGCTGAGATATTGCGAAGAGGCATGGCTTCAGGGTATCGTGTTGCATAATCCAACTGGACTAACACAAAGCAATGCCCTCGTGCAGTCCAATTCAATAGCCGGACAAGGTCCTCAATTAATCAAAAGGGCACATTAATCAAAAGTGCAATGGCACTTTTGTGGTGGCCTGAGTATTTCACCAGCTGATATTTGCAACATCCCTCACACTACCTATGAACATTTCCATGAATTCCTGCCCAGTAGAAGCAGGCAATGAGACGATTCAGTGTTTTGTCCTGATCTAAATGCCCCTCCATAGGATTATGATGAACCGCCTGGAATAACATTTCTTGGACGGCTCTTTGGGACCAATAACTGTTTCTTCTTTTGTCTGAGTGTCCTGATAGTATAACCTTTAAAAATCTTTAATAACCACAAAATATGGCCCATGGCCGCAGCGGCCGCCAGGGTTACTGCTGGAGTACCTGCTGGCTGGAGCAGGTTCTGTAGCACCTGTCCTCTGTCCAGGCTTGGAGAAGAGCCTGGAGAAGGGCCTATGCGTCAGAGAAACACTGATTGGATGGCGGGGATGTGTGTATGATCATGTACCCAGAAACAGTTTGATCAAAGTCAGATTAATATTGTTTAAATTAGAGTAATACTGTTTTGTGTAGACCCTTACAAACCTTAAAACTGCTTGTGACAGAAATGGATGAAAAATGCTCTGTAAAAACCTCAGTTCAAACACTTTGTTAGTTTCTCAGACCTGTGACTTTAATAACAATTTCTCCTCTGTGATAAAATTCTGGCACTGAACAGCAAGCATAAATGAACAAAAGTGAGTTTTAACCTGCGTTTCATGTTTGCTTCACGCACAGGGATATGATCACATTATTGTACAATGGATATATTTATGGAAAACTAGAATCATGATGTTGTGTTAATATAAATATATTATATAATGTGTCAGGTGATATAATGACTGTAGTTCATTGTAATTGCCAGTTTAATCCTGCAAGATTGCACATTATACTTTCTCTTTCTTTTAACAGACTCCCATAAAGACACAGTGGACTACAGCAACTCGATAAAAATAAAAATGAAAGGATCCATCATTCAGTCATTGATAGAATTGTAGATTTAAACACTAAATTAAATGCTTCAATACAAAAGCAACTCATAATGATGAATACAGATGAGTTAAAACACATCCGAAACACTTCTGTGATAATTCATTGGTTTATAATTAATAATGTGAGGTTTCTTTTTTTCTCCAGCACTTTTCAAGACAAAATTATGTCCATATTATTTTCTTTTTACTATTCCTACAGTGAAACATGAAACTCTCAGTTCAGCACCTCCTTAGAAGACTCACTCACATTATGCGCAAGTATGCAGACTTCAAGCTGCGTGATGATTCGCACATGACCTCCTGATGTGCTCACAGAGATATGACCTTTCTCAGAAGAGGTTTCCTTCTGGCCAGTCTCCTACAGAGGTCAGATCCATGTTTTTGATGGTCAAAAACCAAAGGATCTTTTAGGCACAAATCAAATACAGCCCAACAACCACGTAACTTTGATCAAGCACACTGGTGGTAGCATCATGCTCTAAGGTTGCCTTTCAGCAGGAGGAAAGCATGTTGCCTTCACAAGCTACATGGATGGAGCCAAGCTGTTGAGGAGAACCTGTTCCAGCCAGCCAGACATCTGCATTTAGGGAGAAATAATGTTCCAACAGGCCAATGAGCACAGGGGAATAGTTACAAAAGAATGGCTTGAAAAAAAGAAGGTTTGTTTTGGAAGGGCCCAAGTAAAAGCCCTGACTTAAATCCAATTGAAAAATCTGTGGCAGGAGCTGACTGGCTTGTCAGCTCCTCTGAAACAAGCAGAAGACATCAAAAGACAGACATACAGTATTTGTCAATGTTGTACATGTTTTTACAGAATAGGTTGTAAAAGTCTGGGTCAATTAGCAAGAATAGTTTTTATATTATTGGTTACAGAAGTCAAAATAAAAATGCAAAAATACACTCACCATCCACTTTATTAGGAACACCTGTACAAATGCATATTCTTGCAGTTTCCTAATCAGTCAATTATGTGGCAGCAGAGTAATGAAAAAAAAAAATCATGCAGATACAAATCAAGAGCTTCAGTTAATGTTCACATCAAAATCAGAATGAAGGAAAAGTGTGATCTCTGTGACTTTGATTGTGGCATGGATGGTACCAAAAGGGCTGGTTTGAGTATTCAAAAACTGCTGATCTTCTGGGAAATTCACATACAACAGTATACAGTATACAGAATGGTGTGAAAAACAAAAAAATATTGAGAGACAGTTCTGTGGTATTGAGAGACAGATTAGTTCAAGCTATCAGGAAAGATATAGTAACTCACTCTTTGTAACCATGGTGAGCAGAAAAGCATCTCAGCATGCTCAAAACATCAAATCTTGAGGTGAATGGGCTACAGCACCAGTATACCACATTGGGTTCCACTTCTGTCAGCCAAGAACAGGAATCTGAGGCTATCATGGGCACAGGCTCACCCAAATTGAACAGTTGAATATTAGAAAAAAAATCATGTGGTCTTTTTCCAGTCTTCAGCTGTTATCAAGATAGGCTCAGGCTGATAGTAAGAGAGTCGGTCTGAGCAATTAATACTGTGTTTTAGCAGCATACCATTTAAATGAAA
The DNA here is from genome assembly GCA_037576815.1 of Pangasius larnaudii. Lineage (NCBI taxonomy): Eukaryota > Metazoa > Chordata > Actinopteri > Siluriformes > Pangasiidae > Pangasius > Pangasius larnaudii. Next base: position 22,007,118 of record CM074919.1, read on the forward strand.
TACATCACAACTGAAGTCAATGGTGTGAAATGTGATGGCCCCAATTGTGTTCTTGAATAAAGTAAGTACCCTGAATGCCCTGACCTGGAAACACTAGCAATGACATTGTCATTAAAACTGATGAAGAAGCTGGAAAGACAGGAGACCAGTACAAGCAATTACTATAAAGGCGTTAAACATTTGCTGGCTATGCCTGGTCAGACAGAAACGGTCTCCTCACCTTTTTGTCATAAAGTCAGGGTATAATGTGGAACAGCTGTATTTGATATGCATCCAGAACAGACTCCTGGAGCTTTTTATGCTTCTGCTCTTTATGCTCCCGCTGCTGCACTCTGCCCTTTCTCCTCAGGTGTCTTCCTCAGATGTTTCTTTTGGCACAATCTATAGCTGAGTCCTGCAAAACAATTGGTATAGCAAGATCCATTTATGTCAAATGAACTAGATTCATTTTTAGTTGTTGTTGTTGTTTATTACAAGAAAAACAGTTTCTCTGTATTTCTTGCTTTTAACTCTAAATAATTTTTTTTTTTTTGGTTGGTTTTTATCCAAGTCTTTGATGGGAGTTGATCATGGCAGAATTTAGACCAGGTCAATTTAGTTTAGTTTTCTGATGCACCTCCCCACTGTGCAGGATACACTGCTCATCCATCTTGAAAGTAGCCCCAATGTGTTGGCATATCTATGGATTTTTCTCACAGGTAACAGGGGGTAGACAGAGGGCAAGTGTCCAGTGAGCTCATTTGTAAAGCAGAAGATCCAACTTTAAATATACAGTGCAATCAGGTACAATAACACAAACAGTTTCTGGTCATATCTGGGAAATGTCATACATCAGGTCATTGCATATTTCATTCCCTAAGGAGCAAACCTGAAATGTTAACCTAAATGGTTGAGTAATAAAGAAAGTGAGTTATTAGACAAGTGCCTACAATGATTTTTATACAGTTTGTTGCTTATTGTAAAACACAACATTTTGTCCAGTCAGGTTTTCTGTTCTCAATCACTGTAGACTGTGCAACATCCTTACAATTATCCTGCCCCAAAAGCCATTCCTACTTTACCTCCAAAGATCAATTCTATTTGGGACACTTTCAATATCTCTTTAACTGAAGTGCAAACATCACATTGACAGTTTTGGTGAGCCACTATAGGGTGCGTCCGTTGCAAGTAAAAACAATACACACTGTAACTATGGAATGATTTCAGATCTTATTGTGAAGGCTGTAGTGTCTTCAGAAACCTGCTTAATGACAACAGGAAAAGCCTGTTCAACTTCAAGGAATATTTTCCAGAAAGACACTCACATGAAGAACATTTCTTGTGTTTGGCAAAAGAATATTTGTGCTACCTTTATTTAGCACATTATATTAATACTTTTTAAATCATCATCTAATTTAATAAACCCTTTTCTGTTAGCCTTAACACTCACTCACTCACTTTCACTAAATGCTTTATCCTAGTCAGTGTCATGGTGGAATCAGAGCTTATCTCAGGTGTAGTCAGGAATACACCCTGGATGGGATGCCAATTCATTGCAGAACACCATGCACACACACCTAGTGGCAATTTATGTTAGGTAAAAGTAAATCAGGGAACATGGAGGAACCCCACATGGACACAGAGAGAACATGGAAAGATACTTGGTACAGACAGTAACCAGAGCTCAGGATCAAACAGAGACCTTAGAGCTGTGAGGCAGCATCACCAGCTGCTACCATGCTGCCTTATCCTTAACACTTCAGATAAAATCACTACCAGTGGTGATATCACACATTGCAGTAAGCTTGATAGCTGGCTTTTTTTGTTTGTTTGTTTGTTTGTTTCATTGCTAAAACAGCTGATGGGTAGTGTAGTTCTGTGCCCTTCAGTGCTACCATGCAGTAGTTAGATTTCAGAAAACAGTCTTGGAGAGACAAATCTGTCACCATATGTGGGTAATTTTGCAGTAGGATAGGATGTCATGGGTGGAAAATTAAAATAAATAAATAAATAAAAATAATAATAATAATAACAATAATAATAATAATAATAACAATAATAATAATAATAATAATAATAATAATAATAATAAAAAGAACAAGAGCTACACAACAGAAATGTAACCTGTGGTGACCTGGAGACAAAAATGAAGTTCACTAATCAAGCCTAATCACGCAGTTTCTTCTGTTAGGAATGTCTAAGGAGATTATGCATTCACTCAGCCTATCCTACCATTTTCTTGTAATGAGAGGTGTGACAGGACACAAAGAAACTAAGTGATCCTGGTACAAACATGCAGAAACAAAAATACCCACTCTATCATGACTGGTAATTTTCCAATGTGATAGTCAAAGTCTGACAATCATATGCTTGACTATATGTCTCCAGGAAAGATTGTTACCGCCTATCATTATACTAGTTTCCACAAAACACACTCTCAGGTAAAATAAGCATGGATTTTCTTCAATGACATGGACAAATATGAGTGGACAGCATTTTTAAGAGAAATGAGAAATGTATGAGAAAATAATTAGTAACATGAATCTTCACCAGCCTCAGTGGAGCAAGGAGCTCCACTTATCTTGGAAAAGTCAAAGTTGGCTTTTCAATTGGCTTTTCAATTGGAAAAAGTCAAATGGCTCTTTGAACCAGTTAATTTAGGATAACATTGGCTACAGTGATATGAAATTTCTTCACTCCCTTAGCACGGATACAGCAGTACAGTAAAATTAATGCCAAAACGAATACCGTATTGTCTAGTCATTTACCCATTTAGTCTTGCCCTGTGTATGACACACACACTTCATCAATGCAGCAACTCCTTGCAGGTTTTACAATTAATAAAATAAATTTTTTAAAACAAACACAATTTTAATACAGTGGAGAAGAAAACAGGTTAGCTGATAACTACACTTCATGAACTGCAGACATGTTGCAAGTACAAGTTTAAGTTTTATTAAAATATACCTAAGCAAACAAACAAACAAGTTCCAAATTCCAACCAGCCTTTGGTTGTGACACACCTTGCATCTCTATATACACTTATATTCATGTTTCTGACCATATTCTTGGTTAAAAGAGGGCATGTCAACAAGTCACTTTATAGGTAATAGATAATTATGAATTAGGTAAATGACTGTTCCTACCAGAATGTAGACTTATCTCAGTCTCTGTCACTGATTTCTTTAGGTTGCATGGCTGCTTGACACACACACACACTTCAGGTCAAACGTTTTTACTGGTTTAACAGCCCCCTGAGAACCCAGTCACATGGTCTAAGTCAAGATGCAATTATTCAGAAGCTTGTAGGGAAAATTAAGGCCCTAGTACAAGAGTTTAGGGCACTATGCAGGTCAAGGCAAAGCAAGGGGGCTCCCAAGGGTAAGGATTGGGTAGTCAGAGGTAAATGGGTAACGCTCAATTGAACATCAGGGAAGGAGTATAAGATTTAAGGAGGTAGGGAAACATGACTCACTTGGAGATAATTTTTTTTGAGGGTTTAGAGTTCTCGCACGTGTGGTAGATTGGATAATAGTGAATAATAATGAACTGTGATTCTGAGTGTACTCTGAGGTTGTGTATAATGATGTATCTGAGCTGCTAAAAAAACCAACCCCCTGACAAATCTAAAACAATTTCATTAATGCAGAATAAAAATTTAGAAATTTATAAGACTATAATTTTTCCTTGCATAGTGAGAAAATTTATAATTGGTGCCAAAGTGAGCATAGCCACTCTAAAATAAGTTTAAATAATCCCCCTAAACTTGATGCATTTACAATGACTAAATCCAGATACATGCTATGGGTGCTTTTTTAAGGTTGTACATTAAGGCAGTTTGCACATGATTGGAGAAGTTAATCTTAGGATAATACAAAAATGTTCACAGTCACACCCATGCAAAGAATAATTTTGTGTGTACCCATTAAAAATGCTCCATATGTAGAGGTATACCTAAGTGGTCAATTTTGGGCTTAGATCGCTCCCAGTTACAAGTGTTTATTCAAGGATGATTAGCATGACACATGCAGAGCAGCTCATAATATATCCCTCAAGTAAATATAATCATAGCGCAGTTCCAGCACAAAATTCTTATTCATTTTATTCACAAGATGAAATGTTATTTTCCCCTGTTACAAGCTGCTTCTTTTAATCCTTTTCAGTGGAACTGTCATTAAGGTATTTTAAATCCAGGTAAATGAAGGTGTCAATGACAGATGGATTTCTCCTTACAAGTATCATATACTAATACTACAATTTTAATGTCCAATCACTTGACACATCACCAGGTTGACCACATACAACCCACTTTTATAACAGTGGAGATGAAAATATAACAAACAAGGATGGATGCAATGTGGATTCTGCAACAAACTATTATTATTATTTCAATAATAATAATAATAATAATAATAATAATTCACATCATATAGTATGTAGCTACATTAAAACACAATTAGGCAGATTCTAAAAAGCCTGAGACAGTGAGGAACATGTTGAGGTCACTGAGACATATGATACTGGTCCAGCTGCAAAGAAACAGAAATGTTGGACAATATATGATGCATATTTACATACATTTCAAGCTAGTTAAGACAAAGATTTTTTTTTTAAAAAAAAGGTTATTAGCAGCAATGTCATAAAAGTAATATTTTTCATTAGCAGAAAGTTCATTCATAGTTCATTCATAGGCAACAAGTGGCAGAGAACAAGTTATTATTTATTTATGTTTATTTAAATATTGACTGTATGCAAAAATATTTTAGTTAAACTTTCATTTTGCTTGATGGTGTCATTCTTGTATAACCCAAAATTTCAATGTTTACTGTGTTTCAGTGTTCAGAGCAGGAGCAGTAGTAATTAATGTTAGGTGGCAGGTGGGTGCAAATGCAGGTGCACAACAGTTTTATTCAGAAAGTTTCCAATAAAATCCAAGACGTGAGGCAGAGACAAAGCTATAGAACAGGCAATGGTTAGGCACCGTACAAACAACATAGACAGGGCAAGAACCAGAACAAAACAATAGCTATGATCAAAAAAACAGAGAAACTATGACTAGCTAACAAGGCTTGGTAACAACTAGCATAGTAACAGACAGCATATACTTCACAGTAGGCTGAGGGACCTGAGAGTCCTTATGTACTGTGTGTGACTGAGTTCAGGTGTGCTTGATCAGTAATCAGGTGAGATTTTGCCATGTTTGATGGGAATTGGAGTCCTTGGCAGCCATGCTTGTAGGCCGAGTGGTGTTATGGGTAGAGTAGTTGGACTCTGATTCCTGCATGGACATGAAAAGTAACATATGACCAGAATTATACTTATTTGTCTAGAGAAGTGCATTGTTCCAGATACACACTACATATATACACTATAAAAAAATTAATTAATTTTTTAAAAAAAAAGTTTACTTGAACCCATTGCATACTAACGTGGGGCATGGTTATTGACTCGATTTTCATATGCATTTGCAGAACTGATTTAATTCTGAGTGTTATTGATGAGATGTTTTCAATACTTGCTGTTTTGTGTTGTCCTAAGGCTAGTCTTTTATTAAATGTTTTGAAAGCTCAAGTGTTTTGGTAAAATTTTCTTGGTTTGCTCTCTCTCAGATGTATGTATGTTTCTCAGTCTGGTGTATGGTTTCTGTGTGCGTGCACATGTAGGTTTAGTAATTCTCTTGAATTCTACTGGATGCGTACTTCCAGTAGTGTGCTATTTCTTGTGGGTAGGTCTTACTAGCTATATAGCTAATTAGCTAGCAATACTGAGAACTTTGACATGTACTATGGTGAGTGGTGAGAGTTATGTAGTTTATTTGAGCTTTCTTGCATGAAGTAGATAAGTACGTAAAATTTAAAAGAAGAAACACAAGTTTTATTTATGAGATTTAACTGAACCTTGAGTAAAATTGATATATATATATATATATATATATATATATATATATATATATATATGTATAAAGAAAGCTTTACTTATATTTTAAATAACAATAATTCTTGGTGCCATGTGAATCTTACTTAAAATTATACTTGCTTGTTTAATTTTACTAAATGGAAATTGTTACCAAGCTTTTCCTGAGTAAATCTCACTACAATTTTTTTTCAGTCACACACACCCCCAACACACCCACCCACACACACACACACACACATTCAGAAGAAGATATGGGTACGCTCTTGAAGAAGACCTTCACCGGCATTGATTTCCTTCCACAGGCTGCTGTTGCTGAAAGCGCTATGTCACTACTGAGCGTGTTAGCTCGGGCTGGTGTCTCCAGAGCAAGCGAGCATTCTGCTCACACAACCGCGACGCACCGCTTTTGTGATTATAAGACAGGAACACGCTGAAGGCAGCGGTAAAGACTCACCTTGGTCGCCCCGGGACCCAACTTCTGACTTCTCGCACGTCACATGCTGGAGCATAGGCATGCCTTTAGAGCATGCCTTCAGCATCACTGCACGCAAGCAGAAGGGCGCCTTTAATCCTGTGGTTATCCGTGAAAGCTAATTTGCTTCGACTCTCCTATAACAACGTTAAACGCATTTACAAGCTTTGTGGATGAACCGTTTGCTTCAAAAGTTTGACGCAAAAGGGTTAATGAATGAAAAAACACAGTCCACAATAAAGGATAACAATTTAGCCACTGGGATTGCGTGCAACAGTGCGCTCTTAATGCCGGTTCCAAGTCCGGATAACACTGGAGAGGGTTGCGTCAGGAAGGGCATTTGGCGTAAAAGCTATGCCCAATCAAATACACAGCCCGATGATCCGCTGTGGCGACCCCTAACGGGAGCAGCCGAAGGAGGAACAGCAATCAGCAGCTAATGGTGTTCACAATCATGTTGGTCGATCAAAACACTTCCTTATGGAACTTATGGGTCTCCAATAGCTAAATGACCTTCCTACATTTTCAAATGTGTATATTTTTCGTGTTTATTTCTAAGTAATAAGATAAAATACTCTTTTTTCCATCAAACAAGCGATTGTACCAGAAGTCATAAATAAAGTTTTTCAGTTTATCATGGGCACAGACTGACCCAAACTGGACAGTTGAAGACTGAAACAAGACCAGTTGATTTTTTTTTAATCTTCAAGTATCCAGTTTTGATGAGCCTGTAACCATGATAGCCTCAGATTCCTGTTCTGGAGGCATGGAACCCAGTGTGGTCTTCTGCTGTTGTAGCTGACCCACTTCAATGTCTGATGTTTTGTGCATGCTGAGATGCTTTTCTGCTCACCATGGTTATAAAGAGTGATTAGTTATCCTTCCTGGCACCTTGCCCAATCTGCCCATTTTCCTCTGACCTCTCTTTTATCAACAAGGTGATTCTCCCCACAGAACTGTTGCTCACTCAGTGGTTTTGTAGACACAATAAATTTCCTCAGAAATTTCTCAACCATTTGAATACCATTTCATTCCCTTTTCAATTTTTGCACATTTCAGTATTGACTACCTGCATTTTTGCTGCTGCTGCTGCATTTATAAAATCATTGTATTTAATTTCTTGACAAGAAATAATATTTAAACATAACAATAATAATAATAAACAAGAATAATTGGACAAGAAATAACATATATGGACATAATATATTCAGCTTATCTGCTGAATATTGTCATAGTATGTTATGTTTAAATTCACAGCATTTTTTATTATATTGTTATTCTTTTTCACTACCTGTTATATCTGGCACTTCCACACTACAACTATGCACTGGTCGGCACTACACTATTGCACAACGCTGCACTGTGCCTATTGTCCTCTTTTAGTAGTTATTGTACTGTCTTGTGCTGTTTGTACACGTTTGCACATGCACGTTATGTAGCAATGTGTAGTCTTATGTAGGTCTGTGTTGTTTTATATAGCACCATGATCCTGGATGAATGTTGTAAATTTCACTGTGTACCGTACTAGCTGTATATGGTTGAAATGACAATAAAGCCACTTGACTTGAAAACACAGGGAAGTGTTTTGATTGGGCAACACTGCGCACCAAAATAATGAAGAGAAAAGTAACAATTAAGTAGCTAACCTTGGTCTACTGATAAAAATCATAATTAAAATACGACCAAATGAAGATAGGTTTAGCAGTAAAGAACAACACAAATAGAAAAATCACAAAAATGTTCTTTATTATGGACTGTGTTTTGTTAATTCATTCACCAAGCATGAGGTTCATCCGCAAAGTATGTGTCAGTATAGTGAATCCAAAGGCGACCCTGCTAAAGGCTGCTGCCAACCCAGATAGCAAAATTGGTTGTGGGCCTTATCTGGTTGAATTTAGGCCCACATACCACCACGGTCCACTCCCCTCGAATGGCCCTTAAGCTGCAAACTCATGCCAGAGCTCAGCCTAATGCTGTTTCACACAAGACTGTGAAAAAAACTGTGCCAGAATTAAACCAGAATGGCCTAAAGTAAGCCAGATCTCACCCAGATTTTTTGCTATCAGATTTTTTACTTCATCTGCCGAAAAGATTGATGTTATTATTATGATTATGCAGTCGCAGGGGAGATGCCACGCAGTGTGAAAATAATACAAACTGCAATTTACTTTGCAGTTACAAGAATACAAACTGCAATTTAAATTAGGTAACTAGTGTAACTACTACCAGAACATCACGAAAAAGCAGCTATCATGAAGCGATATCTGGAGTGGAAAAACGCAAAAAAAAAAAAAAGGAAAAAAAAAAAAGAAAGAAAATAGTAGAAGAGACGAGACCAGGGGCGTTGCTAGGGTTGGAGGAGATAAGGGGCTTAGCCACCCCCCTCGCTCCCCGACCAAGGGATTCATTTTCAAAACAGTAAAATTATTTTATGAATGATTAGAGGATACCACACTAATACCTATGGTATTCTGCATTTATTGCATTTTGAACACAATAAACAAACACACAATTTTTCCCCAGTACTCTAGTTCTCTGTACTGGTTATTACCCTCTCTCTTCTTGTTTTTTCTCTAATCTATCTGCCCTCTTATATATTATTATTAATATTATTATTAATAATATTAATATTCTAATATTCTTCTTGTTTTCGTTTTTCTCACTTTTGTCCATCTCTTCCTCTTGTTGATCTTCCCTTACTTTGGGTCTCTTGTCTTGCCTTTCTACTGTATCTCTCTTTTCTCTCCTTTCATGTAGCTTTATATATTCTTTGTCTCTCATCTTGTCTGGCTTTTTGTCTCAATTTCATTTCTCACTGTCTGTGTTTTGTTTGTCTATCTTCTTCTTGTTTGTCTTTTTAAGTCCTGAAATGTGATTTACACTATTGTGTAAGCAATATGATGCATTTCACACCCAAAGCGAACAGTTGTGTTAACACATAGAGATTTGTTAAGAAAACAGTGTTTTAATGCACATTTGATGAATAATGACTTTCCAGGCATTATGTTTTTTCAAAACTTAGATTTTTTCACTCTTTATTATCAAATTGTGCATTTTAATGTAAACATTAACATTAACATATCATTCGTATCATTTTACACCATAAACATGTGAAAAATGTCAATGAGAAATGAGGGGCATGTTCTAACTGTCTTTCCACGTACACTTCCAGTCTTTACAGGTTGCCATACCAAAACCGTGTGTATAAAAATTGCACCAAAATTCAAGCGACTTTGGAAAATAAAATTTCACACAGGCGTTAATTTTCAGCGTTGTGTTTAGCTTTAATTTAAAATGAAAGCAAATTTAATGTCATTATATCTCAGTTATAATCCTTCATAGTCTCTAATGCTTACATAGCCAGCAGAATTGCGTAGTCAGGTCTGAATCTCAGTTGCGCACAGGGTGCAAGTTATAACGCTGTGTTAAAACTTGCCCCTCTATTACAAGAAACTTTGCTATTCCATGCAGTTAATGTAAATTCGCACAACTCCCTTTTATGATTTTATTTACTGCAGCATGAGAAACAGGCCAAGGAAGACTGACAGGGGTGTACCTGCTGCTGTTTTTTTAAATGGCAGGACAAGAAGTAAGGAGGGGCAAGTCAATAAGAGTTGTGGCTAGGAGCCAAGGAATCTATCATGTGACGTTCCATAGAGTTATCACACTGAAGAAAAAAAATGAGGAGGCAGGAGTGATGGAGAACCCCTCTACTGGTTAATCCGGTCAAGTACAAGTTTTCAGATCAGGAGAGGATACTTAGCCAGTACCTTATGACAGCATCTGCCATGCTTGTGTCCAAAGGAGGTGGGTAATACAGTGAAAGGATCATGTATGCCTAAACTAATTCATAGATAGCCTACACAGTCAGATAATTATGCAATAATTAAGTAATTAAATAAATAAACAAATATATAAATACATAATTAAATAAATATACAAGAAAACCACCTTTTCAGGAATACAATTCAATTCAATTAAATTTTATTTGTATAGCACTTTTAACAATGGACATTGTCACAAAGCAGCTTTACAGAAATAAATGGATTCACAAAAA
>CM074919.1:22022787-22035229 GCA_037576815.1 Pangasius larnaudii
TTCCTAAATGGTAAATGCCATATTTTTGTGGAACCTCTTAAAATAAAGCTGAAAGTCTACACTTCGATCACATCTTGCTTGTTTTATTTCAAATCCATTGTGGTGGTGTATAAAGGCAAAATCACAAAAACTCCGTCATTGTCCAAATACTTCCAGACCTGACTGTATATATTACACATTATACACACATACAAACCATCTTAAGAGGTATACAAACTGTAAATTATCATCAGTGACTTCACAAAGCCCCTTTATAACACCAAATTAAAAGAAACAAGATCATTTATAATACTGAAAATCAATTAGAGTTCTAGATTTCACTAGGTTAAAATCACACCATTTCTAAATTGTAACTTGAGTTCCGTTCAATTATATTTTTCCTAGTATTATAGATTGCCATTTTAGCTTGACACAGCAAAAAGCTTCAACACTTTTAACCTATTACAGTGCATAAAAGCATGAAACACAGTTTCTCTCTGAAAACAAAATGGTAACACTAGGGTTTTCAACTGAAGGTGTCTTATATAATTCAATTCAATTCAATTCAGTTTTATTTGTATAGTGCGTTTAACAATGGACATTGTCACAAAGCAGCTTTACATAAATAAATGGATTAACAAAAAATATATTATAAATATTTGAATTTATCACTGTGAATTTATCCCTAATGATAAATTATATAAGGCTCCGGTTTCACATTCTCCCCCAAACAGAGGACAGTACACCAGGGTGTATCAAACCTGTTGTCTAGAAACCTCCTGTTCAAGGATTTAACACATCTTTTATAAAGGCTTTTCCAGAAGCTGGATCAGAACCCATTAACATCAAAGTGTAAGTGAAAAAAAAACATCTCTACGCTCTTCTAAGTTGTTTAATAGACACAGATTAGGAAAAGGGTCATTACAGGTTTGGATTAATCAATCCCACCATACAGTCCTCTAGCAGTTTGATTTCTTCTGTTGTAAGAGCAGACCTCCACTTTAGTTTGGCCACTATATGAGTCAACCTTACCCAGAGACGTCCAACCACCAGAGTCGACATTCTTAAACAGTGGTCCAGCCAGCCTTAATAGATCTCCAATAGTTATTACTCCAGAGCTAAGAAGAATTCCTTAAAGTGCAGGGAGAGGGCTTCATGTGACATGTCCAGGCATGAGCCATGAATGAAGGGTTCCTGCAGCAACCAGTGCAGGGAACTTGTAATGACGAGTCTTTTCACTGTGAACAGAGTCCATACTTTAAATAAATTATGATAAAAACCTGGCACCTTAGAAAGATCCATCTTTTGTGGATACAACCAAAACAAATATTTGTCCAGGCCTAGACTTTTAAAGCCCTGCGAATTTCCGACTTGAGTCCACCGTTCCAGTCAGAAATCTTTGCACAAATTAGACTTGAAAAGCTGCTGTCCTGCTCTGCTATTATGTTCTCCTCCTTCTTTGGGTAAATACAGAACATTTTTTGATACCCAGTACAATTTGTCCCAAAAGAAATCAACTAAAATTGATTGTATTTCTGGCAATAGATCTGGTGGAGGATCAACACAACCTAGCTGATGCCAGAGAGCAGATGGCTGCTAAGTTGTTAATGATCAATATATGCCCTTTATATGACATTTTTGGAAGCAAACATTTCCATTTATCAGGCAACCCTTTTCTTTTTCAACAATTTTTTTCTGTATAAACATTCCATATCCTAAAACCACTCCATGGTATTTAAAACCCTCCCTGGTCAAAGTTAAACCCTCTGGGAGGCCTGGCTGCCCGTTGGACCAACTCTCAATCAATATGGCTTCACTTTTAAACCAGTTTACTTTTGTAGCAGAGAATTTTAAAAAAAAATCTTTTAATATTTCCAACATCAAATTTACATCTCTCGGACCACTAATTAAAACATCAGCAGCAGCGGCCTATGCTGATAAACACATTTGTACACTACAGAATACATAATCCAAACAAATCTGCTTTTAACTTTTTTAATAGAGGCCCTGTAAAGTATACAACATACTCTTGCTAAAGTATACAACATACCAGACAAGGCACTACCTTGTCTAACACCTCTATAAAATTTAAAGTCACCATATAAGTCACCATTAACTTTCAGTATACCTTCAACATCACTGTACAAAACCTGTATCATAGAAACAAAATCAAGGCTAAAACCAAATGCTGTTAACACACTACATAATTGTGCTCAACTCTGTCAACAGCCTTTTCTTGGTCTATTGACACTAGGCCAAAATCCAGGTTAAGACTCTTAACCGATATCCAAGATATCCCTGATTAAAGAAATATTGACAAAAATTTGTCTTCCTGGGACACAATATGTCTGATCAGAAATGATGACTTGTTCTAAGACTCCACTCAATCTGTTGGCTAAGACTTTGGAGAGCAATTTATAGTCACTGAAAAACAATAATTTTTAATATCATTTAAGTCACCTTTGTTTGGCAACAAAGTGAGAAATGCCCTACGGCAGCTTAATTGTAGCTGTCCCTTGGCTAAGCTTTCATTAAGTACCTTTAATATATCTAGGAAAACCTCTGGCCAAAAAGACTTCCACATACTTTGCCACACTCCACACTTACTCCAAAGTTAAAGCTTTACTTAACTCAAAATTAGCCTCTTCAGATACTTGAGACAGATTATCAAGGATACATTATCAACAGCTTTTTCAAGCACAAATTCACTCATACAATTCTTCATAAAAACTAACTACTCTTCTTCGAATGTCAGAAGAATCTGACAATACCCCAGCTTCTGAGTGTAAGGCATGAATAAGCCTCTCTTGCCCATTTTTTTCTGAAAATTCATAAAAATGTGCATTCATAAATTCTATATTCTGAGAGTGTGACCTGGCCAGGGACCCTTGTTTAACTATATCCAACAGGTTAAAATGGGCTGAAACTCTAGTAACATCAAGTTCTTGCATTTCTATTAATTCTCCCTGTAATGTATTCACTGCAGTTATGTCTCTTGAAATTGTTGAAAGTATACTGTTGGCACAACTGCTTGTCCTGTGCCTTTGCAAAATACAAGATTTTGTAGTTCGAAAATCATTCCAAAACTCTTTAAAATATCTTGAAAATCACATAACATATTATTATTTAAATGCAAATAAGTGCTTTTTGGCTTGATACAGCTTACAGTTACAACACACTGTACCAAACTATGGTCAGAAAAACTAACTGGAATGACAGAGCAACCCCTAAAAAGACTAAGCTGGTGTTTGTAACCATAAAATCTATCTAAACTTGCTAAACATAAGCATGAACCCATGGATATTGCCTCTGAATGTAATGAAATTTTCTCTATATATCAACAATCTCATGAGATTTCATTAATTCAGTGAGTCACTTATATGATGGCATATGTTGCTCAACATGGTTCCTATCTAGTACAATTAAAATCCCTACTTAAGATTAACACATCCTCTAAATTACAGTTAGTTAACACATTACTCCAGTATCCAAGAAAATTATTCTTTCAGTCGCTCTGGTAGGAAAATATACACAAATAAATATAAAAAAAATTCAAATTGGGCTCTGATTTTTTTTTTAAAGACTACTTTTTAAAATCTCTTCTACCTGAACAAGGGGTAAAACTCCTAGAAAATAAAATAACTCCCACGACTGGCTAAGCTCAAATGACTTAACACAGACAACCCATCAAATTCTCTCGCCCAATCAGATACACTTATTACATCACTATGTGTTTCTTGGACAAATAAAACAAACTTTTTTTTCTAGTTAGTTATTTCAAATAGTTGAGCTCATTTGTTTTGTCCTCTCTTGCCCCATTTATATTTAGAGACACAATGCATGTTTCAACCATAAAAGGAAAACAAAAAGCATAGTAGGCTCAGCCAAAAAATACACACAGAACCTATTACACACATCATCTTTATGTATTTTCGTTACTAACACTGGATTCTACCTGAGCATTAAGTTTAGCGAGGATTTTATCCCTTCACTCCTATACACATTTGCTTTATCAATGAACTGTAGTACATCTGGGAAGTGTTCCTCAATGTGAACTTTTCTCACATTTTTAGTCACTTTCAAAAAGGATTTAATGTCATCCACTATGCAGTAAATTACACGTAACTCTATATTCAGAACGGTCACTTTCACTTTCCATGTCTGTTTGTCTTAAATTATGCCGCAAATCCGTGCCAACAATCCAAGCGCATTGATGACATTAAGGACTCAGAGTCCAACTGTCAATATATATATCTGAACAATGACAATCAATCCCCATACTATACCCATTTAGAGCTACCAATGAGACCTTAAAGAAAAGACATAAAGAAAAGTTTCTCAAGGAAAGATGAGATATTATACTCATGTGTATACAAGAATGAAGAGGTCAGTAATATCATATTTTATACAGAAGACCCAAAAGCCTGGCACTCAGCAATTAGACACCATCAGTACTGGTCCTGATCTCCCTCCTACACAGCGTTATCACAGAAATGAAGGAGAAGTTCACAAAGATGGAACTGGAACTGGTGCAGCTGAGAGAGGTGGTGCATGGTGCAGCACAGCAGACTGATCAAACAGGGAAGGAAAATAATTGCAGGAAAGAAATAGTGATCCTAAAGAAAGAAATTAAGGAACTGAAAAACAAGAGAGAGGAACATAAACAACTGTCTGTAACAACAGCAGAGATGCGAGAGCTCAGAGAGGACAGGGAGTCCTACAGAAAACAACTATTAGCTCTAAAAGGGCAGCTGACACACAGAGAAAGACAGCAGCAGAGCCTTGAACAGACACCCCCCTCTCCAACTACAATGAGTTCATATTCTCTAAAAATCTCATGTTGGAATATTCAGGGACTGAGGTCCTCCACTTTTAGAGCCAACACTCAGCCTTCAAAAAAAAAAACAAATTCATGATTCTGACATTATAGTATTACAGGAAACGTAGAAGAGATTTGTCCACTGGCTGCCCAATAGGCTTCAGAGAGATAGTCCTACCATCAACTAAGAGGGGTAACTCAGGGCATAGACTCGGGGGGAACGCTTACATGGTACAGAACAGAACTGATACTCTCAATCAAAACAATAAAAAATGGGAAATTTTTACATTTGGCTAAAAATCAAAAAAGATTTTCTCCACAGACCATCACACATTCTTGTGTGCTACTTACAGAATCACGCTATTACAGTGAAGGAACCTTTTCCATCCAACTAGATGGGATCAGCCATTTCCAGACAAAAGGAAATGCGTTAATGTGTGGCGATTTAATTGCCAGGACTGGAAATGAACCAGACTTTGTCAACACACAGAGAGATAAATATGTTACAAATATTAGCCACCACCTGCCCTCATACAACCCAAGAAATAATTATGACACAGTCACAAACAAAAATGAGAAAACCTCCTACAGCTCTGTCAGTCGTTGGGTCTGTACATAGTGAATGGCTGCATGTGGGGGACCCTTTTGGTTGTTATACCTTTAATTCTCTTCTGGGTAAAAGTACTGTGGATTATGTCATTACAGACATCGATCCAGTGCATTTCAGAGCATTCACAGTCTGTTCTCAATCACTTCTGTCAGACCACTGTACAACTACAGTATACCTAAAATGAACAGAAACAAATGAAACATGCAAAAAACCCATTCAACTACAAAGGTTGCAACAATCCTACAAGTGGACAGAAAATAGTAAAGAAAAGTAAAGAGGCTGCAAAGGATGGCACATCAATACTTTCCATTGCCAGAAGGTTTGCTGTGTCTCCCAGCACAGTCTCAAGAGCATGGAGGAGAATCCCGGAGACAGGCAATTACTCTAGGAGAGCTGGACAGGGCCGTACAGGGTCCTTAACCCATCAGCAGGCCCGGTATCTGCTCCTTTGTGCAAGGAGGAACAGGATGAGCACTGCCAGAGCCCTACAAAATGACCTCCAGCAGGCCACTGGTGTGAATGTCTACCACTACTACTGAGTACCATTTTGAGTTGCTGCAATGAAATTTCAGCAAAATGGACTAGCCTGCTGCATTATTTTTTCACTTTGATTTTCGGGGTGTCTTTGAATACAGCCCTCTGTAGGTTGATAATTTTCATTTCCATCAAATAACGGAAATGTTCATTCCTAACACATAACCCAGTCCATATCAGTATAGATATCCAGCATGATATATATAAAAAAAATATATAAAACATTTTTTATGTATATAAATGCTGCACCACTGCCATCACTGAAAGTAAAGTTATTATGGCTTGATACACTTTTGGGTTTTACCCTTTAGTGGCAGTTTGGGCAGGAGCCTGCTTATTGGGCACTAAGTTGTTCCCTGCTGCCAACACTTAATGTGTGGCTTACTTTATGAAGGGTGCTGCAATCACCATGTTCATTTTGGTGACAGGGTTCAGGGACCTATTGGGGGACCCTTATTGTAGTTGGTCGAATGTATGGATTTTTTTATTTACGCCCCAAATTGGCATGGCATTGCTGATGTTTGGAGTTTCCGCAATCCTACATCTAGGGGCTATTCCTTTTACTCATCAGTCCATAAGACATTCTCACGAATAGATTATTTCTCTATTGATAAAAAAAAAAAAAGATCAACTACAGTTATCTCCGACCATGGCCCCTTGACCATGGAGACGTACATAACCGGGGCTGAACCAGGTCATTGCCCATGAAGGCTTAACCTCTTAAGCTTCTATTCAGAAGAAGCCTTCATAAATTTTATTAATTCTGAAATAAAATTCTTTCTTACCCACAATCAGACCCCGGGAGTGTCATGCTCAACCATATGGGAGTTACTGAAGGCATACTTAAGGGAGTAGGTTATTTCATCTAGTGCTATGCGGAGAAAAGTCAACACTGAACGACTTAGGCAATTGACAGATGATATTTTAAAATTAAACATGAGATGTAGTCTTTCACCCTCGGACGACATCCTGAAACAATGCCTAACACTTAAAACCGAATTTGATCTTCTTTCAACACGTCAAGCAGAATATCTTATCCTAAAGTACAGGCATGGGGAGAAAATCTTAGCACATCAGCTACGTCAGAGGATTGCCAATCAATATATACCTGAAATTATTGACAAACAAGGTCTAAAACATATTGATCTTTTGAAAATAAATTTGTGCTTTCATCAATACTACTCTTCCCTATATACTTCAGAACCACCAGAAGACCAATCTGCTTTAGATATGTTTTTTAGAGTGGATCCTGAATGTGCTGCTAAAATAGAGAATATCTCTAGATTGAAGAGGTTGAAGAGGTTAAAGAGGCCATTAGGAGTATGCTAAGTGGCAAATCTCCAGGACCTGATGGTTATCCATCTGAGTTCTTTAAAACATTTTCAGAATTACTTGCCCCTCTTCTTCCCTCCGTTTTTAAAGAATCATTTTTCTCAAATTCTCTTCCTCCTACTTTGCGTGAAGCTATCATCTCTCTAATCTTAAAAAAAAAGATAAGAATCCTCTTCAGTGTAACTCATACCGGCCGATATCTCTTTTGAACGCTGATGTAAAGATACTCGCGAAGCTCCTGGCCCCTCATCATGAGGTCTCCCTCCCTCCCTCCCTTTTTACTGCATCTAAGCAGTAAAAAGTGCAATATGCTGGCCTTTTGCACTTTGTTGACCAGGTGACTCATCCTTTTTAGATGGAAAGACCCTCTTCCCCCTGTGTATTTTCACTGGAGCAAAGAGGCCATGCAATATCTTAAACTAGAGAACATAAGATATTCTCTTCAAGGGTCTGTCTGGAAATTGTATATTTGGCAGCCTTTCTTGACATTTGCAGAAAAAAATGGAAGCAAATAATGCAATCCCATAAAATGTTGTAAATCCCTGTATCTTTATTTATTTATTTACTTATTACTAATTTATTTCATTTACTTTATCTTTTTTTTCAAGTAAACATGCAAGGTGAGTGGTTTAACTTAGGAGAGTTGGTCTGGTGGGTGGGTGGGTTGATATGTGGGGTTGATATTGGTTGTTTGTTCTTTATACACTCTGAAAATGTTCAATAAACAGACCTTGATCAAAAGAAAATGAAATAAATTAAATGAACAAATATACCAATGATAAATTAAAGACAGCCATAATCAAATTGTTCAACATTGTTTTGAGTGTGGGATATTATCTGGACAACTGGAACCAAGGCCTAATTACATCTTTAAACAAGGAGACAAAACTGAGCCCAACAACTATAGAGGCGTATGTGTCAATAGCAACCTGAGAAAAATGCTCTGTTCTATTATTAATACAAGATTACAAAACTTTCTTAGAACTCACAACATCCTAGAACAAAGTAAAATTGGATTCCTACCCAAACATAGAATGTCTGACCACTTCTATACCCTCCACACTATTATAAACAAACATGTACCACCAAAACAAACCTAAGACTTACACTTGTTTTGTAGATTTTAAAAAGGCATTTGACTCAGTCTGGCATGGAGGACTCTTCCAAAACAACTGGAAAATGGGATTGGAGGGAAATTTTTTTGACATAATATAAACCATGTATGAAAACAACACATGCTATAAAAATAGGGAACAGCCAAACTGAGTTTTTCTCTCAACAATGAGGTGTTAGACAAGGTTGGCCATTAATTCCCACTTTATTTAACATTTATATAAATGAACTGGTCAAAACACTAATCAACTCGGCTGCCCCCAGCCTAACCCTGACTGAATCGGAAATGAAATTTCTTGTCTTTGCAGATGATTTCATCATTCCATCATAAACAGAAGAGGGACTACAGCAGCTACTTGACATCATAGAAACATTTAGTCAGACATGGGCTATTAAAATTAACCTGGCAAAAAACAGAGTAATGAATGAAATATCTATTCAAACCTAATCTGCCTAAAAATCCTAAAAGAAATAATTGAACCAATCACATTATATAACAGTGAGATATGGGGACCGCTGAAATGTCAAGACTTTTCTGGATGGGAAAAGAGGAAATTGAAACTCTGCATACCCAGATTTGTAAAAGCATCCTAAAAGTACACAGGGCAACACCAAATAACTCATGCAGAACCAAATTATGACAATACCCCACTCCTAATCAGTGTCCAAAAAAAGAGCTCTCAAGTTCTACAACCCTTTAAAATGCAGTGACCTAACCTCATACCACGTTCAAGCCTTCCAGTACCAGGAGGAGGACCTAGGCAGGAGTGCCCTTTCCCAGCTAGTGCTGAACAATTTTAACAATCTGAAGACCAGAGTTAAAGAAGAAAAATCTGTCATCACAAGAATTTAACAAAACAACTCCTAAGCCTTGTTTCTCCACTTCTCCAGCCCAGAGTTCTCTCAACATGCTCTAGAAAGCTTAGCCATGCTGGAGATGCAATTCACTGAATTCAGAGAACAGATTCTATCCTGTGTTCAATAATGAAGGCAGAGCGATCTCAAAAGGTGGCCTAAAGGTGACAAATAAATGTTGAAAAGTAAAGGGCCTAAAACCGACCCCTGAGGAACACCAGTGGAGACAGAGCTAATCTCAGACCTATAACCACCCACAGAAACAAACTGGGAGCGGTCAGTAAAATAAGACCTCAACCACTTCAAGGCAGTCCCAGACACACTAATCACTCTTTAAAGATGAGTAAGTAATAGACTGTGATCAACAGTATCAAAAACGGCTCTTAGATCAAGAAGAATAAGAATAGATGTTGCACCAGAGTCAGACACCATCAACAAATCATTGGTGACTTTAACCAAAGCCGTCTCAGTACTGTGAAATTTACGAAAACCCGACTGAAGAGGTTCAAAAAGGTTATTAACTACGAGATGATTACACAAATGAGAGGCAACAATATGCTAAAGTAATTTGGTCAAAAACAGGAGATTTGAAATTTAAAGAACATATACACTGAACAGTCGAAAAATTAAATTAAATCCCAAACCAAACTAAACATATACTCAACACTAAATAGACAAATCCAATTAGCTCACTATCTGAAGAACAAGAACCTGAAAGAAAGACAAATTCTGACTAAATACAGAGTGGGTGATCATAATTTAGAAATTGAAAAAGGAAGACACACTAAAACCTATAAACCCAAAGAACAAAGACTTGTGAACACTGTGACCTACAGGAAGTAGAAACAGAGATGCATTTCACTCTGATCTGTCTGAAATATAACCACATTAGAGAGGAATATTACCATAAATTCACAGCCATCATCCCAAACTTCTCCTCTCTGAGCACTGAGCAGAAACTAAGCTGTAATTTAGGGGAACATGAAGGAAGTGTGCAGCTGGCAGCTACGTTCATATCCACTCTTCATCATACTAGAAACACAAATCTAATCTAATCTAATCCAATACTAATACTATCCATTATAATATTTTATGTAGCTATGTAATTTACAGTGAGGGAAGAAATTATTTGATCCCCTGCTGATTTTGTACATAGTCTATAATTTTAATGGTAGGTTTATTTGAACAGTGAGAGACAGAATAACAACAAAAAAACCCAGAAAAACGCATTTCAAAAAAGTTATAAATTGATTTGCATTTTAATGAGTGAAATATGTATTTGACCCCTTCACAAAACAGTACTTGGTGGCAAAACCCTTGTTGGTAATCACAGAAGTCAGACGATTCTTGTAGTTGGCCACCAGGTTTGCACACATCTCAGGAGGAATTTTGTCCCACTCCTCTTTGCAGATCCTCTCCAAGTCATTAAGGTTTCGAGGCTGGCGTTTGGCAACTCTAACCTTCAGCTCCCCCCAAAGATTTTCTATGGGATTAAGGTCTGGAGACTGGCTAGGCCACTCCAGAACCTTAATGTGCTTCTTCTTGAGCCACTCCTTTGTTGCCTTGGCCGTGTGTTTTGGGTCATTGTCATGCTGGATGGTGTTCTTGGGGTCATAGGCAGCATTCCTCCTCCTCCAAACACGGCGAGTTGAGCTGATGCCAGAGAGCTCGATTTTGGTCTAATCTGACCACAACACTTTCACCCAGTTCTCCTCTGAATCATTCAGATGTTCACTGGCAAACTTCAGATGGGCCTGTACATGTGTTTTCTTGAGCAGGGGGACCTTACGGGCGCTGCAGGATTTCAGTCCTTCACGGCGTAGTGTGTTACCAATTGTTTTCTTGGTGACTATGGTCCCAGCTGCCTTGAGATCATTGACAAGATCCTCCCGTGTAGTTCTGGGCTGATTCCTCACCATTCTCATGACCGTTTAAACTCCACGAGCTGAGAGCTTGCATGGAGCCCCAGATCGAGGGTGACTGACAGTTATTTTGTGTTTCTTCCATTTGCGAATAATCGCACCAACTGTTGTCATCTTCTCACCAAGCTGCTTGGTGATGGTCTTGTAGCCCATTTCAGCCTTGTGTAGGTCTACAATCTTGTCCCTGACAACCTTGGACAGCTCTTTGGGCTTGGCCATGGTGGAGAGTTTGGAATCTGATTGATTGCTTCTGTGGACAGGTGTCTTTTATACAGGTAACAAGCTGAGATTAGGAGCACTCCCCTTAAGAGTGTGCTCCTAATCTCAGCTCGTTACCTGTATAAAAGACACCTGGGAGCCAGAAATCTTGCTGACTGATAGGGGATCAAATACTTATTTCACTCATGAAAATGCAAATCAATTTATAACTTTTTTGAAATGCGGTTTTCTGGATTTTTTTTTTGTTATACTGTCTCTCACTGTTATAATAAACCTACCATTAAAATTATAGACTGATCATTTCTTTGTCAGTGGGCAAACGTACAAAATCAGCAGGGGATCAAATAATTTTTTCCCCTCACTGTATATAAATTAATTCAATACATATGCATATCTTTCTGCAATACATCTGCTAATTTAATTAATGTCTATTCATGTTTAGTGTTTATTTTATTCATTATTGTTTTTCTTTTCTTTTATTTGTTGTTATTGTTTGTCTATGTAATTTTACATTAATTTTGCTTTGACAACATTGTTAAAACAGCCATGCCAATAAAGCACACTGTGAACCTGAACCTGACAGAGAAAGAGGGAGAGACAAAGACAGAGAGAGCAAGAGAGCGACAGTGAGAGACAGACAAGAGGGAAAGAGAGAGGGAGAGAGACAGAGAGAGAGAGACAGAGAGACAGACCGATTCCGGTGATCAGGATCCAGGACTGAGGTGGAGTTTGGGAGGAGGTGATGGCACGAGTTAAACTCCTGGTGGTGTTGAGTCGACTGTTAAACACCTCTGACTTATAACTCTCACTCCACCTGCACAATAACACCCAGCATTTAATCTTTTCAAACATTTATTTATAGACAGAATAAAATGATCTAATAAAATCAGCTGATAAATTTCTTATTCATATGTTCTGGACAGTTAACAAGATGAGAAATAAGGCAAATATACCTCTGAGGTATATTTTGACTAATATATAATATTTGTTTATATATATATATACATACATACACACACCCCATATATACATATATATATATATATATATATATATATA
>CM074919.1:22037834-22055034 GCA_037576815.1 Pangasius larnaudii
GAGCACTGACTTGAGATTTGCATGGTTGAAATCTCTGGCAACAATAAACAGTCTGTCAGGGTTTGAATTCTGCAGCTTGCTAATAGCCCCTTACAGTACACAGAGCACCTCCTTAGCATTAGCACTGGGGGGAATGTATACTCCGATTATGAGAACAGTAGTGAATTCCTGTGGTAAATAAAAAGGTCTACATCTAACCGTCACAAACTCCACCAGCGATGAGCAGTAACTAGAATCTAGCACTAGAGTTCTTGCACCATTCCGTGTTGATGTAAACACACAAGCCACCGCCGCGAGCCTTATTGCACAGAGCTGTGTTTCTGTCAGCACGAAATGAGGCTAGACCGTCTAGCTGAATGGTGGCGTCTGGAACTCTGAGCCACGTCTCCGTGAAAACAAAGATGCAGCAGTCTCTAAACTCATGCCGCATAGTTTGCTGGAGTCGAATGTAATCCAGTTTATTGTCCAGGGAGCAGACTTTGGATAGCAGGATGGATGGGAGACCGTCTAGGGTTTGTTTTTAGCCTAGCACAGACCCCCGCCCTCTTGCCGCGCTTCTGCTCTCTCGCGCACCGCTTGCAACGTCCCCTCCCCCAGCCACCGGCATCAGGCGACACCGAGGGCTGGAGGCCTGGTCCCCGCAGCAAGCCGAGATCGCGTAACTTCTCCAGCAGATCATCCTGCACAGTGGCTGTATTGTTGTATCTGAAGTTTATAAGTGTCTGGTGGTGGTATATACGAACACCGGTAGCTCCGATGTCCATGTGGTGTTAAAAAGTCGGCCTAAGGACAAAAAAAGCACCATTTTGTATCCAAAGTGGCCGCTGCATGCTACTGCCGTGCTGCCATCTTGGATCAAAGTTTGAGCAGTGAAAGCAGTGAAAGCAGAATTGGGTCAGCTTTTCCAGACCCGCTATTTTCTTATCACCAGGCACAAAGCCCTCATACATTGGATAGATGCTTTCGTAGATGGTGCTCTCGGCTTTTATTGTCAGCAAAAAAAGCACAACCGCCGTTCTGACTCGTTCCTTATCTGCCGGGAAGCCAAACTCATCCAGATATCGACGCACGGCTTCGAAGAACCAAGGGGTTATGAGTTTTTGCATCAAACCGTCAAAGTCGGTCAGGTAGATATCCTCGGGAGGGTCGAGTAGGCATGTGTGCTGTCTCTGGCTAGGATGGTTGATCTGACAGCTGTTGCATCTGCTTTCTAGGTAGCGTGTCAGAGCCTTGTTGACCAGATGAGGCACGGCCATTCTCAGGCATTCGAAAAAGGTGGTCACCCGTCAGTGTATGATTGGAACATCGACTAGGTCAGCCTGATCGGCAGGGGGCACATTCTCTGTGTTGTCGACACACTCCTGCGAAGCATCCCCAGAAGGCACGGTCTGATCCTCCATAACAGCTGAACCCTCATCCGGGGGGATAGAGATGCAGGGTTCTACAGAGGGGGTAGAAACAGGCAGTGTTGACAGCGGCGTTATCGGTAACAGAACAGTGTAACTTTCCTCCAGCGAAGACGGAAGAGAGTCCATTTCATCTTCTTTGTGAGCCCTCAGGATGATCGGCCTAGGCCGGACTCTCATATACTTGCGCTCCGCGACGGTTTGCATCTTTCTCTCTCTCTCTTTTCGTTTTCCAAAGGCAGCTCTTTATATAGCACTCTCTGGTGGAGGACACACCTCTCAACAGCTGTTTTTTTTTGTGCATGATTGCGCGCGTGCGCATGTTCAGAACGGGTGAATTTTTCTCTGTCACTACAACATCTTTCCATTCACGACAGCCGCGAAAGAGTTAAGTAATTTTAGCATTGATCTCACCCATCTTTTCCACCCAAGCTATAAGTGGCATATCCAACACGGTATGAAAAACACCGCAGTCCGAGCTGAAAAGCCCCAGCACGAAGTACTTTTTTGGGTTTCCGAGCCGTTCCCGGCTCATCTTTCTCAGTAACTGGCGCGGTAGAACCAACGACACGTACCAGAGGCTTTCCTCAACCATATAGCCATGAACGTAACTTTTCGCTCAGAAACCTCCAGGTTGCAGACCTCCAGGAAAGAGAGTCACGCTATCTCTTGGTACAAGTTAATCAAGCATAAATAGAAATAATGACTATGCATAATCTAGAAAATATAAGTAGGAGGATGTAAACAAGCAGTAAAAGCAAGAGCTGCTATAGTCAAGAAAAATGCAACTAGGCCAGGGGTCAAGAGACATCTCAAAACAAGATGAGAAGTCTAAATGTGGTTTAGGCAAGGTCAGTAGGAGGGGATAATGGGAAATGGTGGAGTGTATGTAAATTAGGATAGGAGGAGCTGGACTGGGACTGCATAACCCGAACTGCAGACGCCGGCACCCAAAATTAAAAGGTGCTAAGCAGACGCCTGTTATACTCAAAAGTCTGTATTAAAATTATATCTGTAGCCTGTGGGGAAAAGCCCCGGGGAGGGCGTAGACTGTTGGCCTCGAGCCAAGAACCAGTGGGTGGAGAACAGAAATTGGATGGGAATAAGCAAATAATTTCATTATTATTTATTATTAGTTACATATTATATATTTATGTATTACTGCACACAGGTTAGGTGCAGGGTGGGATCCGAGTCTTTGAAAAAGTGTAAATCAGAGCGTCACTGCATATTAGGGCAGGGTGGGACCCGATAGTATTGTATTGTGTATTGGAGTGTCACTGCAAGGATTGCAGGGTGGGACCCAATTGTGTTGTATTGTTGATTGTGTATTGTATCGGAGAGTCACTGTAGAAGCTACAGGGTGGGACCCGATTGTGTTGTGTTGATATATGTATTGTGAATATAGCAAATGTTTGTTGTGTTATATTATAAGTAATCATTTATAATTATATTTTATATAATAATTATATTTTATAATCATTGGAGTATTGCTGGAAGAGTTTTGAAAGAGTTTTGAAAGAGAAATAGTTTTTATTACATGGGTGATGCGCATGGCGTGCACACTGGGTTATGCTTTAGTGAATTTTGCAATGTGTGCAGGAGGTTGAAAAAGGAGGAAGTGGGTAAGTTGGGTAAGCACACAGACACACACGCACACAGACTTATTTTTAGATGAGCGACGTCACAGAAAATACACACCTGCATACATACACAGAATACACAAGGTGGTAATCATGACATAGAGTGGTGGAGGAATAAAGTAAAATAAAAATATAAAATAAGAGTATAGGCATACAGTGTGGGCGTGCAGTAGTAGGCTAGATGTAGAAACAAGAGGTATAAGAACTCATAAGAACTCGTTTCTGGGACAAACACACATATGAAGATAGAAATGGAGTTGAGAGGGGCAATCAGAACAGCAGATAAGGGATAAATTGTGGGCACATGATTCCACAGGTTTGATATATTACAAATTTTGTTCCCTTAAGAAGATTCTAAATTTCTGTTTTAGAATTGGAGCAATCTGGAGGCCTCGGCTGTTAAGCCCAATATTACTTACCCTGGTGAAAACTCCAAGGCTCAGTCAAGCTGTAGTTTATTTGTTTGATTGTATAAAAGATCCATATGATGAAGATGGTGAACCAATAGTTGAATTGTTCGCAGAATGACCCGAACAAGGCTAATTATTGTTCAGGACAGACAGCAACTGTCACAGTGGAGCCGAGGGAGGTGTAGTGGGAACATGGTATGGTTGCATCAAGCTTAGTGGATAAAATTAACTCTTTAGGGGACAAATCCGGAAGAATCCGGTGAAATCAAATATTACAGTTACAGTTAAAGTGGGCGAACGCAAACCGTAATCCAGGACACCGAAGTGAAGCAAGCAGGGCGAGACAAGGGTGTGTCATGAGTACAGAAAAGGCCACACCCACCCCAGTGGGAGTCGTGATTTTAAAGCATAAGGAGGCAGAGAAAAAGATTAAGTAATATATGAAGAAGTGGAATGACCGGACAAAGGGAGAATTGCAATGGCCAGAAGGGACATTTAACAAGGAGAAATGTGATAAGATGAAGATTAGAATGTTGGGGAGAAATGAAAAAGGAAGGTGAGGAAAAGCTGAAGAGAAAAATGGAAATAGTGGAATGGTTCAAGCAGGAAGGGAAGTTGCAGAGAGAACGCAGGGAAAGAGAAATGGAGAAGAAAGAGATGGAAAGAAAGGAGAAAGAGAAAGAGAAGGAAATAAGGAAGGAAGAAAAGACAGTGAAGGGTGAATGAATCAGCCCCATCATTCAAGGAACATGGGGAGCAGACCCGACCAGAGAATTCCAGGATGTGCAATTGGAAATAATGAGCAGACAATTCAAGGGAAGAGTGAGACCCATGTCACCGGATGAAGGGGAAAAGCTAAAAAGGGAAAAGAGGGGTGGCCTGAATTTAAAGGCTAAACGAGAGGATAGCCTGGAGTGGAACTATGACCTGAACCCAAACCCAGGGGAATGGGAAGAGGAATGCCAAAGACTAGAGCTAGATGAGTACTCAGGACAGAGATGCCTGCCAGACCAGCTGAGGTACGAAAGTGCCCCGTGGGTGCAAGATGTGGCGGTGAGAAGAAAAGCTGCATCGCTCCCAGAATTCACAAACGTGGACTACCAATCAAAAGAAGAAATGGAAATGTCCTCAACTTTTTCCTCAAGGTCTGAATGGGGTAGAGAATCCCGCGTGAGTGATGAGGAACAAGGAGCAAGTGTCCATGTCAGTGGAACCTTGAGAATGACCCTGCTGCTCCCACGGCAGAATGACCATATAAAGGAGGAACTATGCCGCCTGCGGAAAGAAGTGGTAACTCACTTGGAGGGACGAGTAGAAGAAAAACAAGAAGTGCATAGGCTAAAAGAAGGAGAAGCGGCCATACACAGCCGAAGAGAAAGCCTGGGAAGTGACAGAGGGGTGGAGCTGTGCCATCAACTACTGAGAGAAACCAAGCAGCATCTAATCAATGCCAATCAGTCACTGGAGGCTATCAAACAAGGTGCGATAAGACAGTACAGAAAAAGGCACCAATGTCCCACTCAACAACAATAGTAACCAGAGCACGGGCACAACAGGTAAACCAGGAAGTTGACACGGAATAGGAGGAGGTAGAGGCTGAAGAGGGTGAGGCAAATTCCCAAATGCTGGTGGTAGTGAAGGGGAAGGACGTGATATACACCCCTTAGGCATTCATGGACTTAAAAGGACTGATAGATAGACTGCCCAGTATATATAGAACAGACTATGGGCCAGCTATTGGCCATAGGTGATATTAAAGCCATCCTCACACAGTCATTGGGAAAAACCAAAATGATAGAGATACTGGACACAGCCCAGATCAGAAACATGGCAACAGATTAAAGGTATGACACCTATTAATTTGGGATCAGGAGAAATGCAATCTGGGACGCCTTCAGGAGGACTGATCCAACCCAAGCTGACCCAAGCAAGGTGGAAAAATAAAGCTGGACGAGGATGAAGGAGTCTCCCGCTTCATTCTCCAGCTGCAAAAGGCATGGAGAGAAGAAATGGGATCAGCTTGGGATGAGATGGCAGCAAGTGAGACTCTCTTCAAAATGATGCTGAGAAAAGCCCTTCCCAGTGACGTTCAGCTTGAGACAGTGGTAGGGCTGAACACAATGCCCTGGCCAACCTTTGAAGCCAACGTGATACACTATGTTGACCCAAATCATCTAATGAGGGACTGCCTTTTTCCACCACAGCAACCATGAAGGAACCCTAACCAAGGTCAAGGCTGGCAGAATGTCAGAAACTGGACAGGACAATGGATGGGGCCAAATCAGCAGGGACCCGCCCCAATGATGCCTGGAGGAAGTCCAATGGGACCGTCCCAGGGAAATATGTGAAGGGGCCCAGAGAACCCAGAGGGGGAGCTGGTACAGTGCCCCACCTCACTGTACCCTGCACAAGAACCAACAATCATGGTGGATGTAGGAAATAAGCCCCAAGCACCCTTTCTAGTTGATACTGGAGCAACATTCACAAGTATTGGAAAAGAAAGCTCTAAGCCCCCCCCCCCCCCCTCTCAAAAGACAATAAAGACAGTAGGCTTCTTGGGTAAAATACAGTCTTTACAATTTACAGAGCACCAAGAAATAACAGTGGAAGGAACCACCGTCCAAGCACCGTTACTATTCTCCCCCGATACCCCAGCGAACCTCCGAGGCAGGGATGTACTCTGTAAGCTAGGGGCGAAGATATACAAGTCTGAACCCTTTGTTTCAGGAGAAAAGATTGTTAAAACTGTCTCTCATGCTTAGTTTTGAACATCCTTATTAACGTCCTCCATAGAAACAAGTACTGTTTCAACTGTACTTCCAGGGAGACCTGATGCTTGTATGTGTGCAACAGTTGAACTGCACATTGATCCGTAGTAACAGAGCTTTGTGGACTAGAAAGTGGAACATGTATAGTGTCAACAGTATCTGTACATACTGGCCAATCAATTGAATCTTCCTCCTCTTGTCCTCCTTGTGTGTTGTGTGTTGTGTGAGTGCCACAGTGTGTCTATGAACAGTGTTGAAGTGCTTCCTGAAGCCATTGTACATACAAAAAGATAAAGGGTATCCTGCTTCCCCACATTTTAGACTTAATGCTTTGCCAGGATATAAACCATAATGAAACTTTAATGTTGACAAATGTGAAAAAATATTTTGTGGTCCACCTTTCAAACAAAATAGGTAAACATCTCAGAACAAAGGATCAAAGGCCCAGTTCAACCATCTAGCTGCAGCAGATGTGCTCGAAGTTCCTTGACACATGGGCTCTTCTTTGCACTTCCAACTTCAATGTTATAGATTGTGGTTGTAGATTGTGGATTTTTATACACAAATGTATAAAAATCACAAAGAGCTCCATCACAGGAGAGACCGTAGACATAGTGAGCTTCAAACAGTTCATCAAAAGCTGCAAATGATGTCTGAGCATTGCATGGGATAGCCTTTTGGTCAAGGACAATGCAGAACATTCTGATTTTATTCTTTTGCTCACCAGTGCAGAGAAGGAAGGGGTGTCTTGCTTCAGCTTGCTCAAGGAAGGTAGTGAGACTGGATCATTCCTGTGGCCATTGGGCAAATAAGGTTAGGATTAGTTCAAATAGTGTATTCTCAAGCAATAAAACAATAATGTATTTCTGTTAAATGGCACAAACATAGAAACTAACCTTGATATGTCTTAAGATACCTCACGAGATTCTTTGCAGCTTGAGCCAAACCAATCTTCGTTGTTTTTTAATGCCCTTTTGATGTTGGGGGGAGAAGATGCAGCAGCAAGAGAATTTATGACATTTCACCATCCCATCCTATGGGCGAACTGTATATATTAGCCAAATAAAAGTAGTAGTAAAAAATGCAAGAATACAACAATTTCAGAAAATAAGTTATAAAACTGACCAAACCTGTTCTCAGGTTCAGGCTGAAGTGCTGAGAGCAGGTCTTCAACATATGCATTCGGGAGGAGAGTCCTGCAGTCAGCAATGACTTTGAGCTTGAAATATGTAGGTCGTTTCTTCAAGAGTTTTCCAGATATCTCATCTCCAAACATCATGGAGAAATCCTGGTCAAGAACACACATTTCAATATACAGATTGCTTTTAACTTCACATTAGGTAGGATTTAGAATCAGTTAAAAGAGATTTCCAATGGCTCTTCGGGCTATCCAGATGTATGGGCCTGGAATGTCGCTGGAGACAACTGAAGTGTTTCCCTGTACTATCTTGATCCTCCATGCGAAATAGCCTGTATTACCATGAGGTTTATAGTAGCGTTCCTGTATCACACCATGGAACATACACATGCATAACTATTAATGAGTTAGAACCCAAGTTACCTACAAATAATATCGATTTATATACACATTTTGCAAAAACATTATAGGATGACATCATATAGACAAAATAGAAAATAGAGAAAATACTGAAAACTGTTAGAAAATCTACTCTGCACAAATGTGTGAGAATGAATTAATGAAAACTCACATATTAATTTTTAGAGTATGTATTTTGTAGCTATGGAAAAAGAGCAGATATGGAAAATAGATATGGAAAAAAAATTTGTAGATATGGAAAAAGAGTCACGATTCCCAAAGTTCGTACATTTGATGTTGGCATCCTCCTTGCAAAAACATTAAAGCATTACAAGCAATTGTCACTGCTTGAATCCATAATCATTTTAGACAGGTGTAGGTTTTAAATTATGTTTAAGTACAGATTTTTATGAATTCTTTATATAAATTCTTACTTTATGACTTCTGAATCTAACATATCTGCCACCAGAATGTTAACCATCAGTTTCCGTTTTGCGTCTGTTAGTGTTTATGTTTTATCATACTACATGAATATTTGGATTTGGACCCTTTGTATTGGCCATCAACCATCTGCCAGAATAATAGAGCATAATGGCATGGAGACAGAAAACATTTCTTTGACCCTTCCAAAGAAAGAGAACACAACTTCTAAAACCAAATAAGGTGATTTCAGAAAAAAGATCAATATTTACCATATTTTACTTTAATATATGTCAATATATTTACGCAAAGTTTACCTGTCTTGCCATCTCCATCTACAAATCCTGTTGGACTCCTTTTTCTTCTCGTTGATTCCAGGATAACTGTAGAATCTGATGGATTAGATGAAACTGGGGACAGTGGAGTGCTACTGAAGATGATGATTCATCAGTGACCAGTTGACCATGCAAATCTACAAAATATCATACATACAAGGAAAGCTTGTATGAACCAAATCAATTAAATGGATGAAAGATGATAATCAGGACATTAGTAAATGAGAACAGATAGTAAGTTTAAATGCACTGTTTTTGAAATGATTTCAAAATGATCATGACATTTATATTAAAATTCTAAATCTACCAAAAGTTTACTGTCAGCTTCTTAGTTGCTATTGACTGCTAGTTATATCTCCTCAAAACCTGATTTTACAAGCTAATCAAAGATACTTCTATCTATTTCTGTTCTGGACTCATCAGTTAAGGAGATCTGACCCTCAGTCAGATGTTTAGGATGCAGACTAAAGCAGAGGTAATTTTTCTTGAACTAAATACCAACTTTCTTGATGAAATCTGTCGTAAACAAAGCTTTCTTCAGTCTGTGGTATTTTGACATATTTCTGCACAAACTCAACTTTAGCCAGCATTTACTGAGTGCATTAATAATACATTTTAAAATCGTTAGTTTGATAACATTTTATAAAGCAAGATACGAAGTAAAAACAGACTTAAATCAAAATGGAACCAGTGTCAAATCATCAGAACAAGTACAGCACTGCTGGAGTTTTTGAGACAAAAGCTGTACCATTCCATTTGGACACAAACTCTTTATTCACAGAAAGTGAAATAAAACAGTTTAAAATCAAACCAGGTTTAGGCTTCCTGGAGGGCTAGTGGTTAGGCCACAGCACTCTCACCGCTGCAACCAGGGCTCAAATCCTGGCCTGAGAACCAACATCAGCCACTGGGGGTGCGTGCAACAGTGCGCTCTCAGTGATGATCCCAAGCCCAGATAAAATTGGGGAGGGTTGCATCAGGAAGGGTATCTGGCATAAAAACTGTGCCAAATCAAATACGCGGACCAATGATCTGCTGTGGCGACTCCTAATGGGAGCAGCCGAAAGAGGAACAACAAACTCAAACCAGGTTTAGATTAACTCCAAATTGAGTTAGATTAAATCTGTATATACAAACTTTTAATCAACGCTGTAAATTTAAGTCTGATAACATTGCTTTGTATGCATTTTACAGTAAAAATCCTATTTACTATCAGATTTCATTAAAAACATGAAAAATATGCACATGCATAAATGCGTTTGTTAGAAAAATCACTTACGCATGTTCAACTTGAAACTTTATAACTAGCGTTTTCAGAGCACAAAGCACACACTTGTCAGCATATACAGGTTTGTTAAGAAAACAGTGTGTTAGTCCATATTTGAAAATATTGGAAAATATGTCATGCTCGTACATATATACGTTTGTTAGAAAACACACTTTCTAACACTTTCTGGACATCCTATGGCCTTTAAATTCTCTAAATACCATTTTCAGCACACAAAGGTAACATGTCTGTCAGCTTTATTTTTCACAACTGAATAATAACTTTCTAAACATCATTTTTCATGATTTTGACTTGAAAAATGTCATAAGCTAAATGCATGTGTATATATGTTTGTTAACAAAAACACTTTCCTGTGCTCCTATCACATTGAAACTCTCTAAATAGCATTTTCAAATAGCACACACTGCACACAGAGGTTCAGTTTCAGGAGTTGTACAGCTGAGTGCTTCCACTCTCCTATACTGAACCCAAATGATAACCCCTGAATAATTAACATGCTGATTGTTTTATATTTATCTTTGTCACACTGTTCTTCTGTTTGTTTGCCTCTTTTACAAATATGAATTGATATCTGTTCAGTGTTATTTCAAATAAATACGTTTAAACAGTATTTATGTATTGTGTTATATTTTTATTCAAGTGGAGTTCGCAATTAGTCTAACCATCAATGAGCCGGTATGTTATGTGTGTTGGGCCGCTCTGGGCCAGAAAGTCCAGGGCCACTTTTTGGTCCCAGTCTGCCCCTGTTCATGAGGAAGTGTGAAATTTGGATAAGTGGCTTGAGCCCCTCCCAGTCAACACGTGAGATCATGCAACGATCACAGTGACATCACACAATCCTCACAGTGTGAGTAATATGTGAGGTCATTGTGAGGTCAAACGATCCTCATACTGTGATCCTCAATGTGTGAGTAATATGTGAGGTCATTGTGAGGTCAAACGATCCTCATACTGTGATCCTCATAGTGTGAGTAATACGTGAGCTGATTATGAATTCAAACGATCCTCATACTGTGATCCTCACAGTGTGAGTAATACGTGAGCTCATTATGAATTCAAAATTTTGAGCAGCTTGTGAGGAAGTAGTTTAAATATTGTTCACCGGAGATAAGATCATCTACATCTTGGATAAGATTCCTAAAAGTTTTGCACCTACAGCACAAATTACATACATTGATGCAGAAACGCGGATATGTTCTACATGTCTAAAGTATATAGAGAGATAAACCCTATAAACTCCTTATAAGCTCCTTGATTTTGTGTAACAACTTAAAATATAACCTGCATGCACAATAAACTATAATACAATTTATTTACATTTCTCTACAGAAAGGATTTTGCAGGGTTTTTTTTAAGATTTATTTTTGGTGTTTATGCCTTTATTATGATAGGCAGTTTAGATCTGACAGGAAGCGAAGCTGAAAGAGAGAGGTGGGCGGGAAAGGTCCTCGAGCCAGGATTCGAACTCAAGACGCCCGTAGCACACAGCACTGTATGTCTTCGGCTGTGCGTCTTGCATCATCAGCCTGGAACTAAAGTTTGATTCAGTTCGGTTACTTCCTATGAACTGGTTTAAAGAACGATTCGTTCAGGAATCGAACGTCACTATTGTGATTTACATTTGTGTCAGAGACTTTCAACCGTCGAATTGCTGTTTTGTTCTGGAGAAATGGTGAGTGCTTTCTTTAATTGCTATTCACATATGATATGATATTATAATGATATGATATTATAATGCACTGTGGTCTGGCCCTGTGTTAGCAAATTAGCCAGGTACATGTGTTAGCCAGGTACATGTGAACCAGCCATCTTGCCAGCTCAGATGTAGAATGTAATGCCAAGACCAGTAGTTGTTAGCAACTCATTGCAATGACATATTGTTCTCTGTGTTTCAGGATCTGTCAAGAATTTCCAAGGGGAAAAATAAATACAAGTTAAGAATCAAAAAGGAGTCATCAAAACAACAGTAGAAGCAAAATGTGTCTGTCAGTTTGAAATGTTTGTGTCAAATGCAAACACCAGACTGAAAAGAAATCAAAATAAACAAGGAAACTGTATTGTATAAATACTTTGAATGAAATAAGAGATTAACTTCTACATGATGTTTGTGATATTACTTACAAATATAAGAGCACTTTTAGATCACAGTGAACTCACACTAAGTTAAGAGAATGAGTTTAACACAGTGATATGACTGTGGTCTCACATGTTGAGCGCACAGTATGAGCACACTGTGTGCTGTGACCTCACATTGACCATAGTATGAACACACAGTGAGTGCACAATGCAGTTACACTTTTAGCTCGCTGTGACCTCACATTGTGACCACATCATGAGTATTCTGGGAGCTCACAGTTTGAGCACACAGTGAGTGTGCTGTGCAGTTACACTTTTAGCTCGCTGTGACCTCACATTGTGACCACATCACGACTATCCTGGGAGCTCATGGTGAGATCACTGTGAGATCAAATTGTTGACTGGGCTGCTATTTGCAGCACAAGAGGAATCCAAGCCTCCATGAGGTTTTCCCCAGTTGAATTATTGTATAGGCGCAAGCTCTGTGGTTCCTGAGACATCATTAGAGAAAATTGGGAGGAGAGATTATCTAATAGTAAAACTCTACACCTTAGGTCACCTAACACAGGAGAATTTAGGTCCAAGAACAACAGTCCCAACTGTATGACAGGTTTACTCGACTACGTGATTTGCACCTGGAGCTAAAGTACTCATTTTACTACCCACATTGAGCTCTAAATTACTCCAAGTGGCAAGGATCCATTCGGAGAGTCGGAGAAGTCAACAATGAGGTCAGGCGATGGAATAGAAGCAATGTACTCCAAACATACCAACTCAATCTTCTGAAACCATGGAGAAAGTTGGATCCTGTGGCTTTGACAATGGTGATTCAAGTGAGAGAGGAGCTGGGACTGGAGGTGCCATTAAAAACCCCAGTTCATTCCACCATGGTCCCAGAGATCACAGGTGGCCACACTGCAAGTGAATTTTGCCTCTAGCAGGTCGCACAAACCTCGTAGAACACCAAATCAAGACTCTTCCAGATGTGGTTGTACGCAGCTGCCCATACTGCTTAATAAAAAAAATATATTTCAGGAAGCTATGATTGGGAGTAATCAAGTAGTCCCATAGTGATTGGAGCAGCCTGCTGATCTTGGTGCCCAAGGCCAGTGGGTCAGTCCCTTTTTGTGTGGACAAATTAAATTTGATGCATACCTAATGCCACACAGTGATGAACTGCTCAATCATGCCTCTCTTTTATTCGACACTGGATTTAAGCAAGGGGTATTTGCAGATTCCTTTGACTCCAATATCTCAAGGAAAAAACAGCCTTTTCCACTATGTTTGTGTTACACCAATTTCTCACCCTGCCATTTCATTACTGTAATAATTGGCAGTGGCATTTACAACATCTGAGGGCTGTCCTGAGATTCTTGAGATGGATGGGACTCACAGCTAAAGAAGTGTGCAATTGGATGGCACTTCAGCCATTGAAATTCAGCCCCTAGTCTGTGGTCCATCTTGAATTGGTGGTGGTGGAATTACCTCTCTCACCGGGGGTTGAGTCACCTGAAGGCCAGATCGCCCTGAGGAGGCGAGTTGAGCTGGCAGGTAACGCATGATGATTCTCACCTGTGTGTGATCACACTGATTTGACTTATGTGAGTTAGTTTGTCTTTCAGATGGCCGTGAACCACAGAGAAAGAGAGAGTGGAGAGGAGTGGAACTCAGTGTTTCAGTGGTAGTTCCTGCAACATAGTTCCTGGTTTCGAATCATTTGCCAGGGGTTTCTTGTCTGTGTTGGTGTTTAAATTATAAAAATTTTTCTTTTTCCTCAATAATTTTGTGCTATTATTTTGTTTGTGGTTTTCATCTGCCACATTTTCATTTACTCGAAGAAATGCATAATCGCATAATCGCAATTTGCTCATAATCACAAAGCCAAGGCTAACGCTAAGGCTTGCTCACGAGAACACCACTCCTCTCCACTTCAGGTGTCTAACAGTTTTGCTCTCCTCAGTTAAGCACCCCCTGAGAAAGTTGAGAGAGCTCTGGTTATAGTAGACCCTATCTTACGGCTTTTAGCAGTGCGAGCAGCACTAGTTAGGTGTATACCAGAGGCAGGGCGACGGACATAGCAGTTAATTTTAGAGTCTTAGTCAAGCATAGGATATCAAAGATAATCTTTATCATTAGAATCTAATGATATATGCCTTTGTCAGACAGAAGTTACTAAAAGTAACATTGTAGAGGTGTGTAAATTAGCAAAGGTGATGTCTGCTGCAGTAGTACGCTCTGGCCCCATCCCAATGTGGTGTGGCGATTACAACAGGTTATGGTTGCTGCACTGATGTATGTAAAGGTGGTGCTCCAAAAACAATGTGGGCTTTATAGATAATTGGAGTAAATTTGAGGGCAAGTTTGTTAGGACAGGACAATATCCAACCCACTTGGGAATATGCTGCTCTCATTTCTTGCAGCATAGCATAGTCTCAGAACAGGCCTTGTTGATCAATGACAATCCAGAGCCAAGGCCAGGGAACAGACAAGCAGGCTAAATTGACTGTCTGCTAGCTGCACTAAGTCGTAACTCAAGTTCCACTATATTGAGGCTGTGTCTGTTCCCTGAGATAAACAAAAATGTTGAAATACTCAGAAAGTTTGTTTTAGTAACCTAATTAACATAAAGTTAGATCAGACTGAATGCACAGCCTGCAGCTTTGATCTGAAGCTAGGACTGTTAAATATTAGATCTCTTGCATCTAAGGCACTTATTGTTAATGAAACTATTACTGATCAGGAATTTAATGTACTGTGTTTAACAGAAATTTGGATTAAACCAAATGAGTATGTAGCATTAAATGAAGCTATTACTCCTGGATACAGTTATATGTGTCAGGCCCATTTAACTGGCAGAGGAGGAGGTGTCACAGTTATTTATAATGATAAACACATCACACAAAAACCTAGTCATAAATTTGCATTGAACACATTTGAACTTCTTTATACTAACATAGCATGTGTAGCCACAAAAAATAAGTCTACCCACTTGATTCCACTAATCATTATTATCAGACCCCCAGGGCCATATTCTGAATTCCTTTGTGAATTTGCAGATTTCGGGCTTGAGTGGTTGGCAAAGATATATATGTATATATCATGACCTCATAAAATCAGTTCAATGACAAATGGAGCAATCACGTATCCAACTGTATCTCTCTCTCTCTCTCTGTGTATTTTCTTCCACCTGGTACTTGATCGAGGAACTGCAGGATCCTTTAATCGTGGAAATAACTCAGCCCTGTGGGCGCAAAGCATGATGGGAATGTCCATTTATTTGTATAAAAAGCAATTTTCTGCTTTTATTCAAAATAAATTCACGTCATTTTTGTTTTTTTTCAGATAGTCTGTGTGCATATCTGTTCATTTGCATTAAGTAACAAGTACTGAAGAGCAGCTTTTCCAGACTACACACAAACACAGACATTTACTACAATCAAATGTAGTAAAGACATAAGAAAGAAGAGGTGTAATGGGGACTATCGATTGAAACCAAAATAGCAGAACATGTTAAGCACAGCTCATTACCAATCGTGAGAAATCACTTTTTTTCAATGTTATTTATATCACTTTTTATTTATATCACTTTTAGCAATAAATCTTAACTCAAAGCAGCCAGATGTAGATTTAGATCCCAAATGAGCAAACCAGAGGTGACAGTGGTGAGGAAACACTCCCTGAGACGAAATGAAAAGAAACCTTGAGAGGAACCAGCCTCAAAAAACCCTTCTACAAATGGATTATTATACAGGAACCAATGGAAGTCAAATTACACATACTTGATTTTGCTTTTATTATTTATTTGCTTTTACTGAGTTTTATATTTATTTTTTCCTTACAGGTGAAAAATCAAATTAACAGTGGATGGAAAGTAGAGATAGTTCCTCTTCAGGAACTCGAGCTGCGTCGAAACGCTATGGGAACGCCATCAGCGTAACCACGCCCTGAATCAGGTGTGTAATCAGTCCAAAGGATGGGCGGGATGTCACAGCCCGGAAGCTTTAAAGGCATGAGCGGCGGGCGCCGCGCCATCTTTCTGTCATTCAGCAAGCGCTCTGTGTCTATACTGTCTGTCTATTTTGTATTGTCTGTCCTTTTTGTATTGTTTGTCTGAGAAAATGCCTAAGTCTAAGGAAAAGACTAAGCATAAGGGCGAGAGCGGACAGCGTCTTAGGCTGCATTGTCTGCGGTGCTGGCCCCGCTTCTGCCAAGGCAGAGCGGCGGTTACACTCGTGGGGCTCGCAGATGGATCTGGCGGAGGGAATGGAGACGGGTGAGTCCCTTTCTCCTTCCTCACCCTCCAGATCCGTTGTCCGCTCTCTGGGATCGGAAGCCCGCTCCAGACAGGGTCTTCCTTATGGACGCCCGGCTTTTGCCTGTTTGGCGCACCGACAACACAGCAGTGGTCTCTTATATCAACCACCAGCAAGGTCTGCGTTCATGCCCCCTTTACAGGCTGGCGCTCCAGATTCTTGTGTGGTCCCAGGGATAACTCCTCTCTTTGAGAGCTGTCTCAATATGGGAGCAGACACCCTGTCGAGGCAGGGGCCGATGCCCGGGGAATGATATGGAGAGTTTTCGGCCCAGCTCAGGTGGATCTGTTTGCGACTCAGGAGACAACACACTGTCCCCTCTGGTTTTCTCTGACTCATCCAGCTCCCCTTGGACTGGATGCTATGGTGCAGACGTGGCCGAGGCTGCGTCTGTACGCCTTTCATTTCTGGAGAGAGTGCGCCAGAACGGGGTTCATCTGTTGCTAGTAGCCCCGTTCTCAGACCTGATTTCCTTTATTGACAGCTCTCCATGGGAGATTCCCGTCAGGAGGGACCTCCTCTCACAGGCGGGGGGGCACCATCCTTCACCCCCGCCCCAAGTTGTGGAAGCTGTGGGTGTGGCCTCTGAGGGGGCACAACTCAGAGCTTCCAGTCTCTCAGCTGAGGTTGTTGAGACCATTCTCCAATCCAGAGCTCCCTCAACGAGGAAACTGTATGCCTTGAAGTGGAAACTTTCTTCCTGGTGCGAAGACCGCCGGCTCGACCCAGTTAACTGCCCAGTTGGTACAGTGCTGGAGTTTCTGCAGGCCCGTCTCTCTGCGGGGTTGACCCACTCCACCCTGAAGGTTTACATGGCGGCCATTGCGGCCTACCACGCACCTCTCGGTGGTCAGTCCGTGGGCAGACACCCCCTCGTTACACGTTTCCTCCGCGGTGCGCTGAGGCTCAGGCCTCTGGTGCGATCCTGTGTCCCTCCTTGGGACCTGTCCGTGGTGTTACAGGCTCTCTGTAACCCCCCCTTTGAGCCTATAGAGGAGATTTCT
>CM074919.1:22055134-22065360 GCA_037576815.1 Pangasius larnaudii
ACCTTGGTCCTGGAGAAACGTTGTTTCTTTTCACTATGTACTTGTATATGGCTGAAATGACAATAAACTCCACTTGACACTTGAATTCAGCTCTAGCCACTTCACATACATGTCATGTTTGACCATTTCTTTTATTTACAATGTGCAATAAAATCATGAAAATGTCTTTAGAACAAATGACACTGATTAACTGTCTCCATCAATTTACATAGCTTGACTGATAGCAAATCACTTGTGCTTCTCAGATTTCTCCATTGGACATAAATAAAGTGTCTTCACATTTTGCATCTAACCAAAAACATTTGCTTCTTGTGGCCAGGTAGTCCTGGTATTTCCCTCTAACATTTTTCATTGCATTTCCCCTTCTAACAAGTGAGAGAAAAAAAAGGTCACAACAGGTTATGTGACCCAGTGCTAGGTAAATACATACAAAATGTAAATGTTTAAAAAAAAAAACAAAAAAAAAAAAAAACGGCATTCGAGTGGGGAAAATGAAACAATGAATACATAAAAGGACAAAAAGTTAAATTCTCGCAGAGATTGTTGTCTCCAAAAAGATTTCTAAATCATCCTTAAATCATAAATTCAGAATACCTAATAATTAACAAAAACATTTAAGGCATTTCAAAATGTTACATTTCAAAGATCTTTTTTAAGATGTTATAAAACTGTTAAGGATCAGCTGCAACCATGACTGAATTTCGAGGTGTGTTTTTACCTGAGGCTGATACAACGCCATTGACTCCAACTCCCAGAATTCCTTCCTCTTTACTCTTCAGTGCCATCAGCTGTTCCGAAGTCACCAGTGCAGAGGCAGCAAACTGTGCACTCGCTGAGTCTAAGATCATGGATAAAAAAGTCTAAAACAAAAACAAAAAAAAGACACAGGTCAAATGTATTTCATTTATAAAACTTTTGCTTTTCTTTTGTTAATATAATTAACAAAAGAATATGATCATCTAATATGATCAAAGCATTTCTTAGACCAGATGACATTTCCAAATCTATTTGTACGTTCATTGTGCAGATAAGTAAACAGTACGTTTAATAACATTAACAGAAAGGAGGCAATTGTTCCCATAATAACAAAGCTCTGTAAAATGCAATAAGAATCATGCAACCTATGCCACATAGGTTTTATATGAAAATTATAATAGCTCCTTTTCCACCTGACATCACACCCATATGTGGGCCTTCACCAAAATATGTTACCCCGAAGTTGGAAGCACAGACTTGTCTAGAATGTCCAGACTTGTCTTTATATGCTGTAGGATTAAAATATCCCTTCGCTGGAGCAAAGGGGCCTAGCTCCAACATGTTCCAGCATAGCTATAACAGCCTCCACTGTTCTGGGAAGGCTCCCCTGTATATATGCAGTATACAAAACTGTGCAAAAGTCTTAGGCACATGCAAAGAAATGCTGTCAAATATAATGAAATAAAATGTTTCTAAATTAAAAAGATTACTGTAAACAGTAATAAATGTCAATATTTGGTGTGACAACCCTTTGCTTTATAAATAAAAATTAGTAGACTTAGGTTCAATTTGTGCAGTTTTATAAGGAAATTACCTGGTAAGATTTACTGAGGAACTTGTAGAACCAGCTACAGTTTTTCTGGAGACTTCTGACTGTCGCACTTGCTTATTTTTTCGTGCAAAATCCAGCAGCTTTCATTAAGTTTTTGTCTGAAAAGTGGTCTCTTATGTAATATGCTGCTTTCTTTACTTACATACAAACATTTTTATCTAACATTTAATTTTGTGCTGGAAAGCTAATGTTTGAAAGTCTAAAATGATTTTGGACTGACTCGATAACGTAGAAGTCATAAAATAAATATATAGATATTAGGATTATTTTTAATAGTTGGATGCAAATCCTTTGCAGTCAATGACTGCCTGAAATCTGGAACCCATCAACATCACCAAATGCTGAGTTTCCTCCCTTGGGATGATTGGCCAGGCCTTTACTGCAGCTGCCCTGAATTGCTGCTTGTTTGTGGGTCTTTCAGTCTTGTCTTCAGTAAGTGAAAAGCATGATTAACTGGGAGGTCAGGTGAACATTCCATTTCCAAGCTCTTGGGTTGGTTTTTCAATACACTTTGGGTCATTGCGGTACTGTGAAACACTGTCCTATCAGTTTTGCAGCATTTGACTGATTCTGAGCAGAAAGTATAGCTCTATACACTTCAGAATTCATCCTGCTAAGTCTATCAGCAGTCATCATCAATAATCACCAGTGACCCAGATCCACTGGCAGCCACAAATGCCCATGCCATAACATTGCCTCCACATGTTTGACAGATGATATGGTGTGCTTCGGATCATGAACCTTTCCTTTCCTTCTCCATACTCCCCCCTCTTTCCATTATTCTGGTACAATTTAATCTTGCATTAGAACTGGTCAGGCTTTTGTTTGTTTGTTTGTTTTTAAGCAAAGTCTAATCTGGCCTTTCTGTTCTTGAGTGTTACCAGTGGTTAGCATCTTGAAGTAAACCATGTATTTACATTCATGAAGGCGTCTCTGGATTGTAGACTTTGATGATGATGATGATTTGCCTACCTCCTCGAGTGTGTTCTTAACTTAGCTAGATGGTGTGAAGGGTTTTTCTTCACCAAGGAAAGAATTCTGTGATCATGCACTTTAGTTGTCTTACTTTGTCTTCCAGGCCTTTTGGTGTTTGAGCTCGCCACTGAATACCTTCTTTTTAAGAATATACCAAATTGTTGATTTGATCACTCCTAAAGTTTCTGATAGGTCAGTTCTGTTTTTTCAGCCTAATGATGGCCTCTTTCACTTGCAACCACACCTCTTTGGACTGCATAG
The DNA here is from genome assembly GCA_037576815.1 of Pangasius larnaudii. Lineage (NCBI taxonomy): Eukaryota > Metazoa > Chordata > Actinopteri > Siluriformes > Pangasiidae > Pangasius > Pangasius larnaudii. Next base: position 22,057,959 of record CM074919.1, read on the forward strand.
TGAGAGTTCCCACGAACAGCTACCAAATGCAAATACAGCACTTTGAATCCAGACCATTTATCTCCTTGATTTGTCATGAAATAAGGAGGAAACAGGCCACATCTGGCCATTAAGCTACTCATCAGTCAATTGTCCAATTACTTTTGAACCTGTGAAAATGGAGGTACTATGTTAAAATGGCTGTAATTCCTAAATGATTAATGCAATATTTTGTTAAACCCCTGAATTAAAGCCGAAAATCTTGTACTACTTGTGTGTGCTCTCAACTGACATAAGGAACTGATTATGAAGACCCTGTTTACATTACATTAGTTTCGATTGGATGACAAACAGTTGGATTTTGTGAGGGTCAAAAGGGCACCAAACACATGTCAAGTGTCTTGCTTACAAACAAAATGTCCTGTGACCTACTGTTGATGTTTAAATGTTTTGAATGGACAAAGCTAGTTAGTTCAAAAGCCTTCAACACAACAATTTACCTAACTCAATAATCTACGTATGGAAAACAGGGCCCCTGCTTACAGCTATTGCACTGAGAGATACAGACACCCCTGTGTTGGCTTATCTTAAGCTTGTCTTCAATGTATTAATGCACACAGTTTTAAGTATATTAATCATGGGAGGTATTTCAAAAAAAGCAAATTCTACAAGCCTAGCTATTTTCCTAGGTCCACAAAGAAAGCTAATCTTAAGACCCACACAATTAAATGCTATAGTAAAATGTTACACTGCAGATTCAACCAAATGTGTATACAATGCACCAGTGGTAATACTGAAAATAGACTCACAGACTCACACACACACACAAACCAAACTCTCAGACAGTCCTTCAGCAGTGATTCAATCCACGTTAATGAAATCACTGTGGTGATAAGGAAGGTTATATTCTATAGCAGGGAATGAATGATTAAAAACACCCCTAGCACTACAGAGGAACGTGACTGACAGTACAACTAGCTAACAGCAGAATGGACAAAGCCCCATGTTTGACACACTCGCTGGAGTCACACCAGTGAAAACTAATGTTTATTTAGCCATGACCAATTTTGTTTCATTCTAATGCATTCGTTTTATTACACGCTGCTACAAATCTGAATGGAGCACACAAACACTGTAATTATCAAGTATTATTGTACTTTCATAATGTTTAATATTTTATTCGTTCACCGAATCGTCTAGATCTGCCACAATCTCGCCAAAACCATAAATTTTATTGTCAGGGGTTTTTAGAGCTGCTGTTATCTCTCTCAAGTCTCTAAAATGGAGGAATCAAGTTTCTCAATAATATCAGCTCATATCTCATTTATCATCATCTTAATAATCTGTAAAAGAGATTCATTAGCATCCAACTCCCGAGGAGCTCCTGGGTTGGAAGATGCCAGCAGCTTAACACGGTCTGCTTTTCCACAGCAGGATTTTCATTAATTTTCTGTCAGAATGTTGTCAGCCATTAAGAAATCCAAAGAAAAAGTTACCATATTGAGACATATCAGTGGAAATGAAAAGTAGTGCAAATAAAACATAAATGATCACATTCTGTAGGAGAAACATGTCCTGCATCTTCCCTGCTCTATTTGATGTTTTAATCAATTGGAAATGGAAACCTAAGGCACATTCAGGCAATGCTCATTTTTGCTACAGTGCATCCGGAAAATATTCACAGCACTTCACTTTTTCCACATTTTCTTATGATTCTTGATTGGAGTCCACCTGTGGTAAATACAGTTGATTGGACATGATTTGGAAAGGCACACACCTGTCTATATAAGGTCCCACAGTTAACAGTGCATGTCAGAGCACAAACCAAGCCATGAAGTCCAAAGAATTGTCTGTAGACCTCCAAGACAGGATTGTATCAAGGCACAGATCTGGGGAAGGTCCCAATGAGCACAGTGGCCTCCATCATCCGTAAATGGAAGAAGAAAAACAGGATGTGGAGTCTCAGAAAAACAGAAGTCTGGGTAACTGGAAATTAAGGGGAAATTCTAAGAAGACAGACAAGACAAAAGGTCAGTGGGAGGAGATTCCAGGAAAAATCAGAAGATAATGGGAAATGGTGGAGTGTATGTAAATTAGGATAGGAGGAGTCAAAATAAACTGAAGATACTGACATGGGCAGACCAAAAAGGGGAGGTGCCAGCAGGCATCTGGGTGTATATGCAAGGGAATTTGGAGGACTTGGGGCACTTAACTCTCCTGCGTGAGATTGTTGTGTCACCACTGCGGGTATTCACCTTCCGTGAGCTCATTGGAACGTGTTATACTATTTCTGCATTAAAGAAGTTTGCTCCTTCTCATCCAATGACTGGTGATTCTTCATTAAGGCTAATTCTTGAGTGAGTACAATAAGTGAGATATAGGTAAATGGCAGATGTTGCAGTCCACCCATTGATGTGTCCACTCAGAAGGAGACTCTGAGTTCAGACATATTTTATTGGCGCCCAACGTGGGGCTCGACAGGTCAGGGTACAGTTCAAACCTGAACTGGGACTGCGTAACCAACAGGCTACAGACACCAGCAAGCAAAATTAAAAGGTAAGCAAAAGCCTGTTACATTCAAAATTCTGTATTAAAATTATATCTGTAGCCTGTGGGGAACAGCCCCGGGGAGGGCATAGACTGCTGACCTCGAGCCAAGAATCAGTGGGTGGAAAGCAGGATTGGATGGGAACAAGCAAAGATTATGTCTTGTTTGAGACAAGTGATCAGTGTAACTTTGTATGATTGCCTCGGAGCATCACTTCACATAGGTTAGGTGCAGGGTGGGACCCGAGTGGTTTAAAAGGGTATAAGATCAGAGCATCACTGCATATTAAGGCAGGGTGGGACCCAATAGTGTTGAATTGTGTATTGTGTATTGGTGCGTCACTCCTACGACTGCAGGGTGGGACCCAATAGTGTTGAATTGTATATTGCATCGGAAAGTCACCAACCCGATTGTGTTGTGTTGATATGAGTATTGTGAATATAGCAAATGTTTGTTGTGTTATATTATGCTGTATTAATTATATCGGCAGTTATAATTAATCATTTATAATTATATTTTATAATATATTATTATAATTATATTTTATAATCATTTGAATATTGCTGGAAGATTTTCCAAAGAATTTTGGAAGAAAAATAGTTTTTATTACACGGGTGGTGCGCATGACGTGCATACTGAACTATGCTTTGGTGTATTTTGCAATGTGCGCAGGAGGTTGAAAAGGAGGAAGTGGGTAAGTTGGGTAAGCACACACACGCAGACACACACTTTTAGTTGAGTGACGTCACGGAAAATACACACCTTCATAGAATACACGAGGTGGTAATCATGACAGTGGTGGAGAAATAAAATAAAATAATGTAAAATAAGAGTATAGGCATGCAGGCAGGCAGTGTATGGCTTTGCTGGATCTAGATGTAGAAACAAGAGGTATAAGAACTCATAAGAACTCGTTTCTGGGACGAGCAAACATGATAGAAACGGAGTTGAGAGGGGGCAATCAGAACAGCAGATAAGGGATAAATTGTGGGTGATCACATGATTCCAAGGGTTTGATACATTACAAATTTTGTTCCCTGAAGATGATTTTGGTATGGGAGAATTGGAGCAATCTGAAGTCCATGGCTGCTAAGCCCAATATTACTTGCCCTGGTGAAAACCCCAAGGCCCAGGCAAGCTGTAGTTTATTTGTTTGATTTTATAAAAGATCCAAATGAAGAAGATGGTGAACCAATAGTTGAATTGTTCGCAGAATGACCCAAACAGGCTGATTATTGTTCAGGACTGACAGCAACTGTCACAGTGGAACCGAGGGAGGTGCAGTGTGAACGTGGTACGGTTGCGTCTATCTTAGTGGACAGAATTAACTTTTTAGGGGAACAAATCCGGAAGAATCTGGTGTAATACCTAATAATATTACTGTAGGGAAGATAAACGTACAGTTAAAGTGGGCAAACACAAACCGTAATCCAGGACACCAAAGTGAAACAAGCAGAGTGAGACAAGAGTGCGTCATGAGTGCAGAAAAAGTCAGTCACACCCGTGACCCCTGAAGCATAAGGAAGCAGAAAAAGAAATTAAGAAATACATGAAGAAATGGAAGAATTGGACAAAGGGAGAATTGCAATGGCCAGTAGAAGGGACATTTAACAAGGAGAAATGTGATAAGATGAAGGATAGATTAGAATGTTGGGGGAAATAAAAAAGGAAGGTGAGGAAAAGCTGAAGAGAAAAATGGAAATAGTGGAATGGTTCAAGCAGGAAGGGAAGTTGCAGAGAGAACACAGGGAAAGAGAAAAGGAAAAGAAAGAGATGGAAATAAGTAAGGAAAAAGGCAGTGATGGGATCAGCCCCACCATTCGAGGAACATGGGGTGCAGACCCGACCACCACCTTACAGCAAGCCACAACAACCACCCAGAGTTACGGGAATATACCCACTACTTCAAGTAGATAGAGAATTCCAGGATGTGCAATTGGAAATAATGGGCGAACAATTCAAGGGAAGAGTGAGACCCATGTCACCGGAGGAAGATGAAGGGGAAAAGCAGCCAGTTGGACAGACCAACAGAGAACGGTTTATGCTAAAAAGGAAAAAAGAGGGGAGACCTGAATTTAAAGGCTAAACAAGAGGATAGCCTAAAATGGAACTACAAACTGAATCCCAATCCAGATGATTGGAAAGAAGAACGCCAAAGACTAGAACTAAATGAGTACTCAGGACAAATACACCTGCCAGACCAGCTGAGGGATGAGTGCGCCCTGTGGATGCAATATGTGGCAGTGAGAAGAAAAGCTGCATTGCTCCCGGAATTCACAAACGTGAACTACCAATCAAAAGAAGAAATGGAAACGTCCTCAACTTCTTCCTCAAGGTCTGAAGGGGGTAGAGAATCCCACATGAGTGATGAGGAACAAGGAGCAAGCGAAGAAGCCCATGTCAGTGGAACTTTGAGAATGACCCCGCTGCTCCCACAGCAGAATAACCGTATGAAAGAGGAACTATGTCGCCTGCGGAAAGAAGTGGCAACTCACTTGGAGGGACGAGTGGAAAAAAATCTAGAAGTGGAAAACGCCCAAATGAGAATAGGGAGAATAGAAAGTGAAATGGACAATACGCATGGAAAAGTGGAGAAATTAGAGCAAAATGTGGAGGAGATGGTGGAAGAGTGCTGCAAACTGCAGCAAGAAGTGCATAGGCTATAAGAAGTCCAAGGGGAAGCGGCCATACACAGCCGAAGGGAAGACTGGGGTGGAGCTGTGCCAGCAACTACTGAGGGAAACTAAACAGCATCTAATCAGTCACTGGAGGCTGAACGAGGGTGCAGTAGGACATTACGAAGAAAAGCACCAATGGCCCAGTCAAACCAACAGTAACCAGAGCATGGGCAAAACAGATAAACCAGGAAGCTGACACGGACAATGAAGAGATAGAGGCAGAAGAGAACGAGGTTGTTCCCCAGATGCCAGTGGTGTTAAAGGAGGTAATATACACCCCTTGGACATTCATGGACTTAAAAGGACTGATAGATAGGCTACCTAGCGTATGTGAGGGAGCCCAAAAATGGATAACGAGGTTTGAAGAACAGACCATGGGCCACCTATTGACCATAGGTGACATTAAGGCCATTCTCTCACAATCGTTGGGAAAAGCCAAAATGATAGAATTGTATTCAATACAGCTCAGATTAGAAATTTGGCAACTGACCAAGAGTATGACTCATTTGGGCTAAGGAGAAATGCCATCTGGGACGCCCTCCGGGCAACCTACCCAACCCAGGCTGATCCAGGTAAAGTGGAGAAATTAAAACTGGAGGAAGACAAGGGAGTTCCCCACTTTATCCTTAAGCTACAGAAGGCAGGAAGGGAAGAAATGGGGTCAGCATGGGATGAAACAGGGGCAAGTGAGACTTTATTCAAAATGATAAAGGCCCTCCCAAGTGAAGTCCAAGACCAGCTCGGCACGGTGGTAGGGTTGAGCACAACGCCCTGGCCAACCTTTGAAGCCAATGTCATACTTACTTTGAGCTACACCTAAAGAGGGAAAAAGCGGCCAAAAAGGCTGCCGAAGACTTGACACAGCTTCATAAGGCCCAACTGGGGGAGCTGGCACGTAACAAGCAAGAAAACCAAGAAAAGAAAAAAAAAAAGAGGAAGAGAGTGCTGCAAGGCAAGTGGCAGTGATGGTGGCGCCAGCAACAGCACAGCCAGCCCTTGTCACCCAAGTGCCCCCACAAGCCACATCACTGGCATAGCCAGTGATGATGCAGCCACAAATGCAAGTAGCATACCAAATACCAACACCACAAATGGCCTATCCCATGAGCCCACAGTACCCACCACAGAGTAGAGGGTGGGGCCAAGGAAGAGGTTGAGGGAGAGAAGGAATGTTCCAACAGATTCCAAGACAAGGTGCTGCTCCAATACAAAGAAGAGGAGGTGGATGCTGGAACTGTAAGGATCCTAGTCATCTAATGCGAGACTGTCCATATCCATCACAGCAGCCACAAAGAAGCCCCAACCAGAGCCAAAGCTGGCAGAACACTAGGAATTGGACAGGACAATGGATGGGACCAAACCAGCAGGGGCAAGCCCCACTGATACCTGGGGGAAGCCCATTGGGGCCACCCCAGGGTAACATGTGAAGGGGCCCAGAGAAGACAGAGGGGGAGCTGGTACAGTGCCCCACCTCACTGTATCCTGCACAAGGACCAACAATTATGGTGGACATAGGATTAAGCTCCAAGCGCCATTTCTAGTTGATACCGGAGCAACATTCACAAGTATTGGAAAACAAGGCTCTAAGTTCCCCCTCTCTTGAAAGACAATAAAGACCGTAAGCTTCTCGGGTAAAATGCAGTCTTTACGATTTACAGAGCCACAAGAAATAACAGTGGAAGGAATCAACACCCAGGCGCCATTATTATTCTCCCCTGATACTCCAGCTAACCTCCTGGGAAGAGATGTACTCTGCAAGCTGGGGGCAAAGATACACTGTGGACCCACAGGAGTGTGGGTTGAACTCCCAGAATGTCTGGTTTAGCAATGTGTTGTGATAGAAAGAAAAGCAGAGCAACACACTGGATAGGGTGTATTAGTTAGAAATTAAGGACACTTCAAAGGGTCTACACAAACTGTACACTGCGTCCTGGGACGAACAAGTAGAAAAAAACCAGCATATATAGCATCAAATATAAGCATCATATAGCATCAAGATAAACAATCATAGGGCCCCAAGGGGTAGCAGCAACAGCACAACTGCCCAACCAGATTGCCCAATGGTATCAAGTTGAAGGTGCTGCTCCACACGTTTCCTTGACGGTCAAGTCAAGTCAAGTGGCTTTTATTGTCATTTCAACTATATATAGCTGAAGCAGTACACAGTGAAATGAGACAACGTTTCTCCAGAACCTTG
>CM074919.1:22086845-22104922 GCA_037576815.1 Pangasius larnaudii
ATTCACATCTCTATTACAATCTTAATATACATTTTTTTTTTATTTTATTTTTTTACATTTGTTTTTATATATATATATATATATATATATATATATATATATATATATATATATATATATATATATACATACATACACACATATGAATATACATAATGATACAGCATCAATTATTTGGGTGGGTTACACAGGTGCATCCCCATATTGGTAAAACAGCAGCCATTGCGGCCTGCCTGAGACCCAAGACTAAAAAGGGATGAGGCAGTTTCTGGGGCTGGCTGGCTATTATTAGAGGTTTTTACCAACATTTTCGGGCGTCACTAGGCTGCTGACTGACATTACTAAAAAAGGGAGAGCCAGATCTGGGCCAGTGGAGTTATGCAAGTGGGCTTTCTGCCAGGTAAAAGCAATTTTGTGTGGGGGCTCACTGTTGCATTCTCCTGACTTTTTTTTCCCTTTTGTTCTGCAGAATGATATGTCAAACAGAGGGCTGGGGCCATTTTGTCCTAGGCGGTGGAGAGGGAGGAGAGCCCCATGCTTTACATCAGCCTCAAGCTTTCAGTAAGAGAGACCAAGTACAGCACGATCGAGAAGGAGTGTCTGGCCATCAGGTGGGCGGTCCTCACCCTCCGGTACTACCTGGGGCACCACTTTTACCCTCTGTTCCAATAATGCCCCACTACAATAGCTCCACCGCATGAAGAATGTGATGCTCACTCGTTGGTATCTGGCACTTCACACACACATATATACATACACACACAACTTTGCATCCTCCATCCTCTTTGCAATTTTTTTTGCAATTTTTCGCATATTACATTTTGCTGCTACAATATTTATTATACTGTACATAGGCTGCTACTTCTTATGTTTATACTATTTCAGCAAATTATATTGTACTTTTTGCACTATTGTCACTGGATTCACTTTCTAACAGAACTGTGTATTGCATTTTTCTTTTTCATCACTTTGAGGGCTTTTGTATAAGAAATAAACTCATAATAAAATGCACAAAACGTTGGTTTAACTTTCAAGTACTTAGATTTGTGTATATAATATTTTCCCAGCAGAAGTACATTATTAACAAGGAAGTCATCTTTGTTATTTGTTCATTACCAGTCCAAAGATAATGTCCTTCACAGTGAAATTTTTAAGGTGAGGTACCTTTGGGTAAAGCCAGTTATAAATATCAGACCATAAAGCATCCGCATATATACAACAAAAAAAACAAATGTTCCGTGGTTTCAATATCATCACAAAATATACACTTATTAGAGTCAAATCCAAAACTTAGTTGTAAGTATTCACTGGATGGATATATCCCACTTAAAATTTTAAAATGCATTTCTTTAATTTTGGGAGATAAAGGAAATTTTAAATATTTGATTCTAAGTCTGTAAATGGTATCTTTTGAAAAAAAAAAAAAAAATGCAATTGTAATTAGCTGGCCCTGGATCAATAAGGCTTTTGAAGTCTCTCTTGCGTTCTTTTCTCTAACTGACAGAAGTATGAGGTACTTCTTTCTCCCTCCTCAATCCATTTAGCCCTGGACCTGATAAAAGCCCCTTCAGCTTTACAAAGATAAATTTCATTATGTTTGTTTAGATGATTTTGTAGTTTCTTTATCATTATCAGTAGGCGGTGTTTTATTATAATAGATTTATTTCTTTAATAATATTGATTTCAGATAATCTATTACTTCTATTGAGTGTTTTTCCATAATGCATTGAATATTCCCTCATTTTAAATTTAAGGAACTCCCATTTAGAAATATAGGATATAATGGATTCATCAGACATCACCTTAGAGACCATGGCCCTATGTTTGGCATTTTAATAAACTAAAATTGAATTTCCAGTACCCTTTATTCCATCAGCTAACATCAGGAGGTTTAAAACTCAATTTAATAACAGCATGATCTGTGAGAGGAGCTGCTGACATAAAATATTCATCGACAAATTTCATAACAGAGACTGAAATTAATCAAAAATCTATTCTGGACTTTATTCCATTGTTTGGTTTAAACCAGGAATATTGTTTAGTGTTAGGATATTTAACTTGTCAGGCATCTAATAAATTGTGAGTGCGACAAAAGTCTATTAACACAGGCTTGTAAGAACTGTGATAACACCTGGAAGGATATCTATAACCATGTTAAAATCACCACCCATATAATATTATATATTATATAATTATGATCTCTCTTAAGCCCCTAGCATTAAGTGAAATACAAGAAAAAAAAGGATTCATAACAAACAAAAAAGCAACTGCCAGCAAATATTACAAACAGTCCAACAGACTGAACTTTGAAGAGAATTAAGAAAAGAAAACCCAAACAGGCAATGTCCCTTCGATATGAACTTAATACAGATAAACCATCCAATCACTTCTCATCATCTACAAATTTAAAGTGGAAAAGGTCTTTTCAAACCTTAAACATCAAGGCCTTTGGCTTGAACATATACCTTGTATGTATGTATAGAGGTCTTCGATGAAGCTGATATGAAGATCTTTGCAGATCGCATGATCCTTGGTTGTTCTCTGAGTGAACTGAACAATGACATGCCTTGTTTTGTTTTCTTCACATTGGCCTATTCGATGAACTGAGTCCATGATGTGATTGATGTGACGAATCCTAAGATTCCACCGGCATTTGTATCGCTCAAGCTCTAAGACACGTTCCTTTAACTCTGCGTTGTCTTTCTTTAAAGCCGATACTTGGCGAACAGAAGAAAGTTTTGCAGCCTTTGATTTCTGCCGTGTTGAACTCGACTGCCTTGGCTTTGTTAGTTAACATGATGGAGTTCTGCTATAGCTGAGTGTATCCACCTTATCAGTTAGCTGCTTAATTGCTTCCAAGATCACATTCATACCTTCTTTTCCTTCTGACCCTGTATCCTTCCTTTTAGCTGTTGGTGTGTTCTTTAACGGCGAGAAATGGTCTTTTCTTTTACCTTTCTCGGTGGAATCTTCCATCTTCATTGCATAGGCATGAGAGTCAGTAGCGTCGTTGCAGCGGGATAAAGCAAGATTCTTTTTAGTCGTCATGGTGCTCGTTCATGTTCGGTATTTTACAATTGTCTGCTAATCGTCATTTCAAAAGGAGCAAATTTTGGTGATTGGATGGCGAATTATTTACAAAAAAATTTGGGACAATCCTGGAGAGCTCAAAACATGTAATGCACCCGGTCCGCCATCTTGCCAAAAGTCCTCCAAGAAACTATCTCTTAGATTTCATTTCACAACAGCAGTGATGCAGCAGCAGATGTCTCCCTGATAAAAGCTATATTTCTGTTATTTTGTGCCAGCGGCCATTGTCTTTAAGTTTAATTGTTTATTGAATTTCATGTTAAAAAAAGAAGTATTTCATACCATTTAAAAAGAAACATTTGTGGTGCATTCGAATAAGAAGGTTGTTGTTTTCTCTCTCGTATTAATGCTGGATTTGCTCTTTTCTTTCCTAAAATTGACTTTTAGTCATACTTTACACTTAATGTATGTTTTGTGTTTGCATTATAGTTTCACAAAAAACAATGTTGTGCAACTTGATTTTTCAAGTAAAACACTGGAAAAGAACTCATTCAGTTTCGACTTTTTCTTCAGCCCTCATCCTGTTTAACTATCTGTCGAGGTGCAACCTACTTGCAGCGGGGAGAGAATAGTGAAAAGACGTAGCCTCTTCAATTCAGAAAAAAGAAGGAATCTTTGCAACTAAGCTACAAAATCTGCCCTCACGTGAAGTCTCCTCTCATACCTTATTCTTCTGCATTGTTTCAATCTGCATTCGAGAGATACGATTTATGCATCACATGTCATGGAGAGTGAGAGAAAATCAGAGACTGGGGATGTATTGGAAACTAGATCTGTTGTTACATGCTCAACAACATCATCTAAAAGGCCTAGTAGAACATCAGCGAGCATTGCTGAGTCTTACCGCTTTAGAACATGAAAAGGAGGCTGCTGCCGCTATGGCCGAAGTGAGAATATTGGAGGAGGCTAGAGAGAGCATGGAGGGAGGCAGATGTTATTCAGGTAGCCAGATCGCTCCTCCTATAGACACTGTACAATGCACCAACGATTATGTGGAGCAGCACTCAAGTCACTCTAATGTAGTTTCTGCTGAAGAAGCAAGTTTGGCTACCTCACATGTTGAATTCGTAAACCATTATGAAAATGAAAACAGACTCTTAAAAGAAGGCTCGCCAGGGTGCGCTCCACCTGACTGTGTTAAAATGGTCAGTGATTCATTCTCGAAGCCTAACACTGTAACACTGATTGAAAAACCTCAGTCTGCCACATACAGCCCAATTAATTACTGGCCCCTTGCAAAGACTTACAATGCCAGTACTCCCGTTCAGTCATATTTCCAAGGAGAAGCTGCAATGAGTGATTTAGCAAGGTTTCTTGCCCGTTGTGAGCTGATTAATTCAGGACTCACAAAATTCAATGACCACCCAGAGAACTATTGGGCTTGGAAGTTGTCTTTTTTAAATGCTACCAGCGGGCTCAAACTTACTTCCAGTGAACAGCTGGATCTACTGATTAAGTGGCTGGGCAGTATTGGCACATCCAGCACAAACCAGAGTAAAGCAGAATCTTTGGTTAATACGCAAATGCAAAGAAGGATTGCTGTGTCTACACATAAGATGGGTGTGGCATCATCAGCTGGATTTCCTCCTACAAGAAGTTCCAGTAATGAACCAATTGATGTAGAAAAGCAGTGTCCTATACAGAAAAACAAACCTCATCCTCTTAGACGTTGTCGTGGGTTCAGAGCAAAAACTCTAGAAGAGAGGTCACTGCTTAGAGAAAATAGTGTGTGCTATAGGTGCTGTGCTTCCACCCTTCACTAGGCAAAGAACTGCAAAGCAGTAATCAAATGCAATGAATGTAAGAGTGATAAGCATGTGTCTGCACTTCATCTTGGTCCTCCTCCATGGGCCACTAAAGACCCCTTATCAGATCATGGCGGGGAGGAGGATAAAGGCCCTTCTGCTGATGTCACTTCACAATGCACAGAGATTTGTGGAGATTCCTAAATCATGATCTAAGATATGTCTGATAAGAGTATATCCTCTCCAGAGACTATGATGAAGATGTATGTAGTGCTCAACGGGCAAAGTAATATATCTCTAGCAAGATCTGAGTTTTTCGACACATTTAAAGTAAAAGGAACAGAGCACCCATACACTCTTCAAACCTGTGCTGGAGTGATGGAAACTTCTGGAAGAAGAGCCACTGGGTTTCAAGCCGTACATTATCGAGTGTAATTACATGCCTGATGACCATTCTGAGATTCCATCTCCCACCATTGCACACCGGTTCCCCCATCTGAAGTCTATAGCTCATGAAATACCTGAGATCGATCCAGGTGCGCAAATATTGCTACTCTTAGGGAGAGACATTATTCAAGTCCACAAAGCAAGAAAACAGCTCAATGGCCCGAACTAGGCACCATTTGCCCAAAAGCTCGATTTTGGTTGGGTGATAGTTGGAAATGTTTGCTTGGGGTCTGCACACAAACCTAGCAAAGTTGATGTGTTTTGCACAGACGTACTTCACAATGGACGCCCAAGCTTTTGTGAGCCATGTCCTAATCAGATACAGGTGAAAGAGAAGCTAAACAACAAAGATCATGCCATCTCTTCTCAAGGCTGTCATTTTTACTCGAGAACTTACTCTACTAAGGGTAGCCCCTTCCATTGAAGATCAAGCGTTCATGGAACTGATGGACAAGGAAATGTTCATTGATAGTTGTAACAGCTGGGTGGCACCTCTTCCTTTTAGAATTCCACGCCAATGCCTGCCCAACAATAGGTACCAGAGTATGAAATGTCTCCTGTCACTCCGTCAGACATTGAACAGAAAGCCTCAAATGCAAGAACATTTCGTTATGTTCATGCAAAGCATTTTTGATGCAGGTCATGCTGAACTAGCTCCACCTGTACAGGAAAATGAGGAAGTGTGGTACCTGCCTATTTTCGGTGTCTATCACCCTTGTAAGCCGTGTTGAAAAATAATAAGTACATAAAAATAATAATGTCAAGAAAATTATATAAGATACATAGAAGTATGAAAATTACTAAAATGAGTGTACTCAGAAGTGCCATATAGAACTATTTTACACTCAAGTAGGTTTTAGAAGTATTGTATTGTGTATTGGTGCGCCACTGCAAAGATTGCAGGGTGGGACCCAATTGTGTTGTATTGTGTTGTATTGTATTAAATCGGAGAGTCACTGTAGAAATTACAGGGTGGGATCCGATGATGTAGGTGTTCATGTATGTATGATAAAATATAGTAAATGTATGTCGCAGAGAGAATAGTTGTGTTATTAGTGATTATTGGAGGAATTTTGGTGGAAGAATTTGGAATAGAAGTAGATATTGGAGCGTGGACAATGCATATGATGTGTGCATTGGGTTATGGATTGATTGTTGCAATGTGTATTTGAAGGAATGTGTATTTGAAGGAAGACAAAAGGGATAAGTAGGGTAAGTATCATATTTTCACATATACATATCACATTACTGTGAAGAGACAGTATATTTTTCTACAGAGTATACAATAATAAAAAGTGGCAGTGAAGGAATAAGAGAGGAACAACATGCGTGGTTGAGGGCATAGTGTATGGCTTTACAGGACCTACAAATAGAATAAATAGGTATAAGAACTCATTTTTTTGCGACGAACGAAGATATAGGGATAGACACGGGAAAGGGATCAGTCAGAACAAGAGATAAATGATAAATTGTGGGTGATTACCCGATTTTATGGTTTAGATATATTGCAATGTGCATTTCCTGAAGAAAATTGGTGTGAGAGAATTAAAGTAATCTGGGGGTGTCGAATTTTGAGCCCAGTATTGTGTCCTAGTAGAAACCTCGAAACCAGTTCGAGCAGTACTTTATTTGTTTGATTTTATACAAGAGGATGATGAACCTGTAATTCAGTTGTTTGTAGAGCGTCTAGAACAGGCTGATTATTGTTCAGGATTGACAGTAGTTATCACAGTAAAACCAAGAGTGGTGTAGTGGGAACGTGGTGCAGTAACATCTATTTTAGTGGATAAAATTGATCCATTAGGAGAGCAAATTGGGAAGAATTCAACAAGATCAAACATTACTTTGGGTAAAATAAACATATAATTAAAGTGGAATTGCACAGACTGGAATCCAAGACACCATAGTGAGGCAAAGAGGGAGAAACAGAGGTACGCCATGAGCACAGAAAAAGCCACAATCACACCCGTGGGTGTGGTGATATTAAAACATACGGAAGCAGAGAAAGACATTTAAAAGTATATGAAAAAATTGGAATGACTGGACAAAGGGAGAGTTGCAATGGCCAGAAGAAGGGACATTTTACGAGGAGAAATGTAACAAAATGAGGGACAGACTGGAATGCTGGGGGGGAATAAAAAAGGAAGGGGAGGAAAAGTTGAAGAGAAAGATAGAAATAGTGGAATGGTTTAGAAAGGAAGGAAAGGTGCAGAGAGAGCACAGGGTGAAAGAGAAGGCAAGGAGAGAAATGGAAAAGAGGGTGAAAGGGAAAGAGGCAGTGAAGGGAACAGCCCCACCGTTCGAAGAACATGGGGAGCAGACCAGACCACCGCCCTACAGTGGACCACACTACTCACCCAAGGTCGCAGGAATATACCCACAACTCAAGGAAGTAAGGGAGTTTTGGGACGTGCAGCTGGAAATAATGGGCGGACAATTCAAAGGAAGAGTGAGACCTGTATCGTCAGAAGGAGATGGAAGGGAGAGGTGGTCAGCTGAACGAACCAATAGAGAAGTGACTATGTCAAAAAGCAAGAAGAAGGGAGGCCTGAAGTTAAAGGCTAAACACGAAACTGGCCTGGAATGGGACTATGAGTTGAATCTTAACCCAGAGGAGTGGGAGAAGGAGCGTGGAAGACTAGAGATAGATGAGTACATAGGACGAAGACGCACGTCAGACCAGATGGGAGGCGAATACGTCCAATGGGTGCAAAATGGGGCGGCGAGAAAAAGGGCTACATCATGTCCCGAAGTCGTAGGTGTGATCCGCCATTCAAAGAAAGAAGAGGAAGGGTCCCCAACCTCCTCCGCTGAATCTGAACCCCATGCGAGAAATGAGGAACAGGGAGCAGACGAAGAAGTCTATGTCAGCGGCACCCTGAAGATGACCCCGCTGGTTCCGCGACAGACTGATCGCCTGAAAGAGGAATTACACCACTTACAGAAAGAGATGGCAGTCCACCTGGAGGAATTAGAGGAAGAAAAGCAGCAAGCAAAAGATGTCCAGAGGAAAATGAGAGAAATGGAAGAGGAAGTGGGCGAAACACAGGGAAGGGTGAGGAAAGTGGAACGAGACACAGAGGAGATAGCAGGAACATGTTGCAAGCTGCACGAGGAGGTGAGCAGAATGAAGGAAGTTCACGGAGAAGCAGCTATGCACAGCCAAAGACGAAGCATGAAGAGCGACAAGAAAATGAAACTATGCCAACAGCTGCTGGAGGAGAGCAGGATACATCTAGACAGAGCAAGCCACTCATTGTTGGCTGCAGAACAAAGGGGAGGTAAAGTGTTGTGGGGGAAACGCTCACTAGCCCAGGAAATGCCCACTAGCCCAGTCAACACCACAGCCGCTGAGGCTAATGAGATCACAGGCAAGGCGGAAGGGCCAAGAAGAGGAACGGGAGGAAGCAGATGAAGAGGATGAAGAGGAAGGGAGTGTAGAAAATGAAGCAGTTTTCCAAGGTCCAGTGGTGGTAAAGGGAAAGGATGTGATGTAGACCCCTTGGAAATTCATGGATCTAAAAGGCCTGATAGATAGGCTGCCCAGCATATGTGAGGGAGCCCAGAAGTGAATAACAAGGTTTGAAGAACAGACCATGGGCCATAGGCGATATTAAAGCCATCCTCACACAGTCATTGGGAAAGGCCAAAATGATAGAGATATTGGATACAGCCCAGATTAGAAACATGGCAACGGAACAGAGGTATGACTCCTACTCATCTGGGATAAGGAGGAATGCAATCTGGGACGCCCTTAGGAGAACTTATCCAACCCAAGCTGATCCGAGCAAGGTGGAAAAGATAAAGCTGGAAGAGGTTGAGGGAGTTTCCCACTTTATTCAGTGGGAATAAAGTTGCAAAAGGTGTGAAGAGTAGAAATGGGATCAGCACGGGATGAGACAGCAGCGAGTGAGACTTTATTTAAAATGATGTGGAAAAAAGCCCTTCCCAGTGAGGTGCAAGGCCAACTCGAGACAGTAGTGGGGCTGAGCACCATGCCCTGGCCAACCTTTGAAGCCTTTGATACACTATGTTGAGCTGTATTGGAAGAGAGAAAGGGCAGCCAAAAAAGTCTGCAGAAGATTTATTAACACAGCTGCACAAGGCCCAACTGGGAGAACTGGCACGCAACAAGCAGGAAAACCAAGAGAAGAGAAGGGAAGAAAAAAGCACTGCAAAACAGGCGGCAGTGATAGTGGCACCAACGACAACGCAGCCAGCCCCTGCCACCCAGGCGCCCCCACAGCTCACGCCAATGACACAGCCACAGCCAGTAATGATGACACAGCCACAAATGTCTATGCCAATGGCATACCAGTTGCAAGTACCACAGATGGTCTATCCCATGAGCTCACAGTACCCACCTCAGAATAGGGGGTGGGGACAAGGAAGAGGCAGAGGAAGAGGAGGAATGTTTCAGCAGATGCCATGACAAGGCACAGCCCCTACACAAAGAAGGGGAAATGGATGCTGGAACTGCCAAGACCCTAATCATCTGATGAGGGATTGCCCTTATCCACCACAGCAACCACAAAGGAACCCTAACCAAGGTCAAGGCTGGCAGAATGCCAGAAACTGGACAGGACAATGGATGGGACCGAATCGGCAGGGACCCACCCCAAAGATGCCTGGAAGAAGTACAATGGGACCGCCCCAGGGAAGTATGTGAAGGTGCCCAGAGAAGCCAGAGGGGGAGCTGGTACAGTGCCCCACCTCACTGTACCCTGCACAAGAACCACCAATTATGGTGGAGGTAGGAAGTAAGCTCCAGGCACCCTTTCTAGTTGATACTGGTGCCACATTCACAAGTATTGGAAAAGAAGGCTCTAAGCTCCCCCTCTCTCGAAAGACAATAAAGACAGGCTTCTCGGGTAAAACACAGTCTTTAAGATTTACAGAGCCCCAAGAAATAACAGTGGAAGGGATCACCTTCCAAGCACCACTATTGTTCTCCCCTGACACCCCAGCGAACCTCCTAGGCAGAGATATACTCTGTAAGCTAGGGGCCAAGATACACTGTGGACCCACAGGAGTGTGGGTCGAGCTTCCAGAATGTCTAATACAGCAATGTGTTGTGGTAGAAAAAAGTGGAACAACACACGCTGGACAGAGTGTACTGGCTGGAAATTGAGGACACATCAAAGGGTCTGTACAACCTATATACTCATGGCTCACATGAGGCGCCCAGATTACCGGCCCACCAGAGAACCACGGCAGTGCATCATCAAGTATGATGAGGGGGTACATGATGAAGAGTATGACACACTGTGGGATGAGCAAGTAGAAGCAACTCAACACAGCATTAAGACAGTGAATGTAGTTGTGGGACCTCAGGGAGTAGCCACAACAGTACAGCTGCCCAGTTAAATTGCTCAGTGGTACCAGGTTGAGAATGCTGCTCCACATGTCTCCTTGATGGTCGGGCAGGGTTTTGAAGCAAAAGATTTAGGGCCAATGGTCAGGGAGGCAGGTCAAATAGCTAGCTGGACATCTGTAGGTGATGGTATGAGTCAGCTGACAGAAAATATCTTAAAATAGAGCAGTCAGCCACAGACATTACAGAGGCTAGAACTCTGCTAAATAGCCGTCAGACTAGTGGTAGAGTTCGAGTAGAGATGACAGGACAATGGTCTCAGCAAACAAAAGGGGAAAAACTCACTGAGCAGGAAGAAGAACAAATATTGAGGCAGGTTCCAGACCAGTTATGGACAAAAAACCCCACAGATGTAGGTTTAGTGAAGTCATCAGGACATTCAGTTGCCCTATCAAAGACAATATCCATTGTTAAAACAGGCAGTAGAGGGAATAAAGCTAACCATTGAAGGGTTAGTTGAGGCAAAAGTCTTAGTCCCAACTAGAAGCCCATGCAATACCCCAATTTTTCCGGTCAGGAAACCAAATTCGGATAAACGGAGACTGGTCCATGATTTAAGACCAGTAAATCGTGTGGTGGTGGCAGAGAATCCTGTAGTGCCAGACCCACACACATTGCTATCAAACATACCTGAGGGAACGAAGTGGTACACAGTAATTGATTTATGTTCAGCATTTTTCAGCGTACCCTTACACCCAGACTCACAGTTCTTGTTTGCCTTCACATACGGAGGACAACAATACACTTACACCAGGTTACCCCAGGGGTATTGTGAAAGCCCCTCAATATTTAATCAGGTGTTGGCCCATGACCTAGCGAATTTAGACGCCCCTAGTCTAGTGCTGCAATACGTAGACAACATTCTGATCTGTAGTCAGAGGAAAGAACAGTGTGTGGAGGACTCGCTAAAGGTACTGAAAACATTGGCCCGAAATGGGCACAAAGTGAGTAAGGATAAACTGCAATTCTGCCAATCGAATGTAGAATATTTAGGTAGAATGCTCGAAGGCACTACACGAAAAATCTCACCAACACATGTAGAGACAATCCGGAAGGCACCACGCCCTCAAACCGTCCAACTAATGCTGTCCTTTCTGGGCTTAGCAGGGTTTAGCAGACCCTGGATCTGTGACTTTGCACTAAAAACACAGCCTCTTAGAGACATGATGAAAGTGGCTGATCAAACAAAGTCAAGTGCTCCATTGGCATGGACAGAAGAGGGGAAAAGCAGCGTTTGGGTAAAAGGGGCCCTGACCTCAGCCCCAGCATTAGCCTGTCCAGATTATGGAAAACCGTTCCATCTTTATGTATCAGAAAGGCATGGGTTCGCATCAGCTGTATTGGCACAGCCACAACATATAATAACTAATATTTTAGCACAACACTTGACAGCATGGAGAAGGGCATGCCACCATGCTACAAGGGGTTAGCAGCGGCAGCATTTTCCTATCAAAAGGCATCCATAATCACGATGGGACATCCGGTAACTCTGTACACTTCCCATGCACTACATGCGTTGTTAACAAGCCAAAGATTTGTAATAACCAACGCCCGGCGAGCAGGCTATGACGTAATTTTGTCAGCACCTGAATTAACAATTACCGATTCAGCGTATGCATATGGGGTTTGCCATGTGTTTGGGCCAGTCTGGGCTCAAGGGGGCTTACAGAGAGCTGACGGTTCTTCTATCACACACGGACCTGCAATCTCAGATTTACTGATGCTGCCAAAAGCATTGGCCATAGTAAAATGTAAAGCTCATAAGTCAGATGGAGAATGGGTTAGCAGGGGCAATGCTGCAGCAGATGTAGCAGCTAAGGAAGCAGCTGTAGGAAAAGAGTGTGTAAGGGTAATGATGATGGCAGGGGAACTAGAGGAGCCAGAAAACCAGGTGTCAGAAGATGATATCAGGGAGTATCAAGAGACAGCAAGCGGGGAAGAGAGAGAAATGTGGAAGAAAAGAGGTGCAGTGCAGGATCCCAGTACAGGGGTCTGGAGAAGCGTGGATGGCATGTGGGTGGCACCTTTAGGGTTACTACCAATGCTCATTAGGGAAGCACATGGTGTTGATCATTGTAATCGTCATGAAATCATTAGCACTATAAGACAAGATTGGTGGTCCCTGTACCTGGCCAGTACGGTAGAGAAATTTTTAAGGTCCTGCGAACTGTGTGCAAAGCGAAATGTGAGAAAGCGCTTCACAGCGCCCATTAGCCACATGCCTGTACCAAGAGGGCCGTTTAGGCACTTGATGATGGATTTTGTGGACATGTTGGACAAGAAGGAGGGAAAGAGACACATTCTAGTAGTAATAGACCGTTTCAGTAGGTGGGTAGAGGCGATAGCAACAGCTAGATGTGACGCCAAAATGGTAGTTCCTGTGCAGAGAAGTGATTCCACACTTTGGCATTCCTGATCAGTTGAGCTCGGACAATGGGACACATTTTGTAAATGAGGTGATCAAAGCAATTGCAGAAGCACTGTGCATTAAGCAAAGGCTGGGGTGTGTTTACCACCCACAATCACAGGGAATGGTTGAGCGAGCTAATGGTGTGCTGAAAGAAAAGATTGCAAAAAAAAATTTGTGCGAGTACAAAGCTAAACTGGGTTCAGGTGCTACCTTTGGCACTAATGAAAATGCGCTCACAAACCAACCGTAACACATACCTGACACCACATGAAATGTTGACAGGTCGACCAATGCCTGTCGCCTTTTCACAGGGACCATATAAAGGCCCCTCACTAGAACAGCTGGAAGCCAAAATGTCAAGCTATGTCAAGCATCTAACACAGATACACAGAACTCTGTATTCACAGGTTTGTGAAGCCACACATGGTACACGTGTGGAGCAGCCCCTCCAGCAGGTTGAGCCTGGTGATTATGTGTATATTAAGTTGTTCAGGAAGAAGCACTGGAAGCAGCCCAGGAGAGAAGGGCCCTTCAGGGTGGTACTGGCAACTCCTACTGCAGTCATAGTCAAAGGTAAGGAACACTGGTATCATCTAAACCATTGTTGCAGGGCAGCAGTCAAGGGGCTGGACTGGAAAAAGTCTGAGTCACGTCTGGTGCAACACGCTGTGGTGGAAGAGTTAAACGAGGACACCGACGGAGGCGAGGAAGAGCCGTTGAACACGGGCCAGGGTCAGAAGTCCTTGAGCTGAGCCTGGTGTAGAATTCTCAAACACAGTGAGCCCCAGGTCAGACGGAACCATATGCGTGACCCCAGAAGGGCTGAACTTAATAAGTCTCAGTGACATCAATGAGAAAATCGTAAGGCTATTCAGAGACTCTGATGATCCAGAGCCTCCGCGCATTCCATTTGACACAATTAACCTAGAGGATTTGGCGGAGCAAGATGAGCGTAATGACGGGTCGTAGAGAATGGAAGGCCCCTCCAGCAGGCACATTTTGCCCAACATACACGGAATGGGCCCTAGTAGTGTTCCTGGGACTGATGTGGCTAGTTTTCATTCGATTGTTAATTCAAGGCGGTAATGTGTTGTCAGTGAGTAATCGTACTTTCCCTAGCAATAGTAATAGTGCACCTAGCAATAGTGGTAGTGCAAGACTCTGATGATCTACGTGCCCACACATACCCAGGACAAACCTTTCCCCTATGTATACATGCACGAGGATCTGAATATGTGGGGATGATACACAAACATTCATGTTTAGAGACTATAGAGGCGGCCCATCCCATAGTTAATATAAAGCCAACATGCAATGCCTCGGAGTATGGATGTGAGCCAGATTCAGTGGTGCGCCTCGACATACCCAGTTTGAGACTAGGGACCCATCCTCTCTCGGACATTTTCTGGTATTGTGGGGAACCAGAGGTCCTCCAAGTTCTCCCTCGCCTCTGGCACGGCTTATGCGCCCCTGTGCTCCTGGAAGCGCGCCTCACTGTGTTAGCTATTGATGAATCCAACTTGAATGAACACCATTATCCACTGCATGGTACAAAGGTCCGTAGAGCATGGAGTTTGCTGGATGTAGGTAAGCGGCTGTTGACAAAGTTATGGGGACATTACGAGAATAAATATCTGTCAGTTTCCAATGACTCTGTGCTTCCTGATTGGGGTCCAGACCCAGAGATCTACATCAACTGGGCTGGAGAGCCAGTGGGCATTCCAGAGGAACATTACACCCAAAGGCTCAGGTCATCCTGGTCCCCTCCGTTCAGGCCCATCATAATCTGGTATGGATTAACTACATCTGGTACAACTAGCAGCGTTTTCTTAACCATACTATCACTGCCTTGTCACTTCTCAAGGATCAGTTACATGCCTCGTCACTTACGGCAGTTCAGAACCGCTTCATTATTGATATAACCTTTTTGGCGCGGACTGTTGCACTGTGGTCCCCTTACACACAGGCCCAGTGGGCCCCCTTAGTTCGCTTCTGAATCGCATGAGTAAGGCGCAAGATGAAATGGTCTCCAACAATGCATCCCGTGCCTGCATGCTCTCATAAACAAAACTGTTCAGTCCGATTTTGGCCAATATGTGATGCTCCCCTTGGAGGACATAGCGGGCGCACGCCCATCTGAGGACGAACCAGCAGAGATTTTGCTTGTTGAAGAGGCAGAGACTGACAGTTACTGCAGCTACTCCTATTGGTTCGAATAAACACGTGTTGTTTCTCTTATGAAACTTTGCATAAATGTATGTTCATTATATAGATATATGTTCTGCTTCCATGGGGGCCATGACTAGACCTGGTTCCTCCAGGACTGTAGTAGGTTACGTATGACTATATGTGTGGTTGTAATATATTCCAGTTTCCTGCATATTCGCTATTTGTCTGGCATATTCGCTGTTTGTCTGGCTTGCTTCTGTCTGTGCATCCTGTGTCTGTTCTGCTTGGTGGGCAGTTGGGGTTTTATATGTTCTGTGCAGGTTCAATGGTGCGAGCCGTGCAGGCGAGAACTCCGATCCCTGTAACATGTTGGCAGCATGTTTGCGCCAGCGTCGAGGTCTATGGACCTGGGCAGCGTTACAACTTCCAGTCATCCATCCGTACATGCCTAGCCTGCCATGAGTTTTGGCTCTCTGACTATGACCATTGCCTGTGGTGTATGTGCACATATGAGGACATGTGCCCCTTAGGGAGTCACTGCTTCAGGGGCACCCACGTCTGGCTCTTTTCTACCCGGCGCACATTATGATAACTGGGTCTTGGATCCTGATCCTTATTGGCCCACCCAGGACCTCTTCCGTCATGCTGACCTGTACTCTCCTGAGCTCCACTCAGTAGAGAATGCTGTCTATGACCTGGGATGGGGCCTTCAGATTGCAGTTCAGACTGTCTCCTGAACTGGGCTGTTACTATTCCTCAGGCATTTGGGTCTGCGGAGAAACATGCTTTCCTCCTCACAAAGTACAGGTATATCAGCCTACACACTCTCTTGCATCAGTATACTATTTTGTTCTGTGGGTATGTCCTCTGGTCCACTGCTCCCCCCTCCCATATGGGGGAGCTGGCTGATATGGACGACCACCGCGATCACTCCACCCACCAGTTGGCACGGACTCCCATGTAATCACTGTCCCGCGCCACCCCTCTCAGAGACTGGCTGAGATTATACCCTCTGATGGCGTTTGGCTGTCTCTGCGTCACCGACAGCCTCTCTCAGCTCCCCTGCCTCAGTGGGTGCTCAGCCATCACCCACACCACCGTTGGTTGTGGGACTATTAGCGTGTATAGCCTCCACTTGTGTAGCTTACTGATTTGATATGTGGTTATTATGTTTATTATATTTGTATATGTATATTTTTCTATCTCTTTTTCTCCCTGCTTTTTCCATGACAGCACAGGGCAACCTGGTGGTGAAGCCACTGTCGCGGTACTAGCGGGCAGAGTGAGAATTTTACCTGCACTGATTGGCCATATGCAGGGTTTTTCGCTCACTCCTTGTTTGTCGTGTTGTCGACAGTACAGTACATGATGAAGTGTTCAAAGTCTATGCTACTGTGTGAGAGAGGAAAGATGTTGAGCTGGAAGCAATGTTCGATGTACAGCACAGTGAGAAGATGAACAGTGTAGAAGGACAAAAAAAAAGGGGGGGGGGGGGAATCTGTTATATACCTGTGTAATGTGTCGTTATGATATGGGCTACTGATCAACATCCTTCTGTTTAGTGCCTGGACTAAACATAGCGTAAAGACAGAGTAACAACTGTACATCATCAATAGGGTAGACTGACTGCTTGACTGGACGGACAAGCGGGAGGCTGCAAAAGGGATATAACAAGGGGATATTGCTGAGTGAGACTTAGACAGTCTCAGAGGGGGCAGAGATGTCGAAAAATAATAAGTACATAAAAATAATAATGTCAAGAAAATTATATAAGATACATAGAAGTATGAAAATTACTAAAATAAGCAGGAGTGTACTCAGAAGTGCCATATAGAACTATTTTACACTCAAGTAGGTTTTAGAAGACCTCTGTAATAATCAAAGTAGTGAGTAACTTTAATAGGCAGTTGATAGCTATAGTGAAGCGCATAATAGCACACAGTAACAACGCTTGGGCAATGGGCTTAAGGGCAAGGTAGTTTATTGGAAAATAATGAGAATACAGGGCTCGTTATAACAACACCATGCTTCAGTCAACAATGATAGGATCAGAAGGGGAAGGAGAAAGGGCAAACTGGAGAGGTGAAATGGGTGAAGTAGGAGAATAACCAGTAGGAGAGTGTTGATCAGGGGAAATAGAAGGAACCAGAGTGGACTCAGGAAGCTCTGGAAGCTTAGGGTACCTGCTGTCATCGTGAAATAGCTGTTGAGCGGGAGATTGAGCAGCCGCACTGCGAGAAACCATAGGAAGCACAACATGAGTGTTAGACACTTTTTGTGTGCTCTTGTCGACTGTTGGAACACGGTGTACAATGCATGGTGGTTCAAATGCAGTCTCAAGGGATGCGGGGGTCAGCAGGTGCTCGAGAAAATGGGTAAATTCGGCGGCGAGAACCGAGAGTTGAAAGTAACGGCGCTGGCATAACGTGTGCCTAAGGCCCCTTTCGGTGTCTCTGCGGGATCGGTGAGCTGAGGTAAAAACAGAAAAGACAGGGCCCAGGTGCCCAGCTCAGAGCCCAATATGCAAAACAAAAAGTAGGTTTACAGCTTTTTTTTTTTTTTTAAGTTATTTTTATTGAACAATTTTCATATACAAACATGTCAATAACAATGAATTAATTATATTATTATTGTTTTTTATAAAACAAGAAAAAAAAATATAAAGAACAAACCCAAAAATACACACAAACATACATTCACACTCACACACACCCCCCACCCCCCCACATCTTCCAGCTCATCCGTGTGAATCAGAAAGGTTACTTAGACTTTCAACTGTCAGGCAATACCTGTAAATTTGTGAAATAAGAAATTAACGGTTGCCATTTGTGAAAGAACATAT
>CM074919.1:22165754-22176697 GCA_037576815.1 Pangasius larnaudii
ATATAATATAATATAATATAATATAATATAATATAATATAATATAATATAATATAATATAATATAATATAATATAGGGCTGTGATTATTTTAAATGATAACGCATTATTATTTGTTAACTGCATTAACACACAGTTAAACACTAAGAGTTCCATAATCTTAGGCTGTTGGTACTGCACTCAGGTCAACAAAAATAAAAGCAAATTTAAGGAACAAAGATTATGACATTTTTAATCTGCCATTTAAAGAATAAAAGTCATGGTGTGAAAACTGCTATGATGGAACAGTGACAGCTCCAGACTACAGCCAGAACTGCCTCAGAGTTACTGCACAATACACACATAGCTCATAGACAGATGTTATGGTGTTGCAATGTTTGAACGTTATTAGACACTATGAAATACGTGTCAACTGCACACAGATTCTGTGACATGAACAAGATTCAGTAAAGATGAACTTCTGATTTGCAGTAGCGGCTTTGCAGAATGACGGACATTGAAAAACAGCTGACACCAGAGAAGATGGAGGGTGGAGCCAGTGAAGCTACATTTGCCCCACCTCCTTACCCCATCGACCCAGTCTCTATGCAGCAAGCTGCTCCTTACATGCCCCCTCCTTACCCCTATGGCCCTACAGTCTACCCTGTTTACCCTCCAATACCAGGGGGCGGAGATGTTCAATCTCCCACGCAGGAGATTAACGTCCAGGACTCACCAGCAGGGGGCGCAGGTACGAACTGAACAATGAGGACACATTACACACGTTACATAACCAGTCTCCTCATTTAAAATTTTAATTCCCTTGAAAATGGACAAACTTAATTTCAAATAATCTTTAGGCAAATAATGCAAGCAATAAAACCCAAAGTTTCATAAATATATGTAAATGCTGATGGTTACTTGATCAGAAAGTCTATTTGTGATAAAATGTTTTATGTAATGACTGCTCAAACCTGCTCTCTGCGTGGGAAGGGGCATACTTGCTCTCACCTGTCAATCAGAGTGACACTAGCCAATCACAGGTATCTTTGAGCTCATGTATGCTGAAGAAGGCAGGTACCGTTTTACACTGAATGTGTGTTACATTGCCCTTTGACGCAGCATGAGCAGCAGCTGGAAAAGATATGGTTGGCTTCTCATGTTTTGGAGGAAAACAGATATTTTTATTTTCATATTTTTGCTGTATCAGTCAACACTACTCTGGAGTGGAAACCTGTGAAGACATGTTTTCCTGACATGAACAGAATTCTGGGATTGTGATCTCCATGGCAACTCATAACCATGTTTAATTTCTTTCTCAAACAGAAAGTGAGATTGGAGCATCTGAGACTATATGTGTCATGTCAGCATTTGATGACAACACTGTGCGAAGAGCCTTCATCAGAAAGGTGGGTAGGAATTTGAAATGATCTAAACCCTGTTCCCTCTCCACCAACCTGGCCTAGCTTCACCTGTGTGTGTAACTTTACAGGTGTTCAGCGTGGTCACTGTTCAGCTGTTGGTCACCTTCTCCATCGTGTGTGTATTTACTTTCTCGGAGACAGTGAAGGATGCAGTGCAGGAAAACATCTGGATCTACCTCAGCTCCTACATCATCTTTATGGTGGTGGCACTGGCGCTGACCTTCTCCTCATCCCTCAGCCGCAAACACCCATGGAACTTCATCTCCCTAGTAAGAATGTGTGTGTGTGTGTGTGTGTGTGTGTAACTTAATCTCACTCCTAATGTATTTTATGTGAGAGTAATTTGTTTTCCTAATCGCAGTTAAAGCACAACATCCCCACAATCTAAACTTTCTTGTGTGTGTGTGTGTGTGTGTGTGTGTGTGTGTATACAGTCAGTGGTGACCCTCAGTTTGTCCTACATGGTTGGTACTGTAGCATCATTCCATGACACCAGAGCTGTGACTATCGCTATGGGAGCAACACTTGTAATCTCCTTCAGCATCATCATCTTCTCTGCTCAGGTACACACACACACATTTCCCTGAAAGAGCTCCTAAGTGTGAGTTGAAGTATGATATCTGAAGTGTGTGTTTGTGGGTGTTTCAGACACGTGTGGATTTCACAGTGTGTAACGGCATTCTGATAGTTCTGGCTGTGGATCTGCTCATGTTTGGGTTCTTCAGTACGTTTTATTACTCCAATGTTCTGCAGATTGTTTATGGATGTCTTGGAGCACTGGTCTACTCACTGGTGAGTCACTGATATGAGGAAAAGTCACTTTCAGAGAAATCCAGATTTACACTGAATGATTTTCATCCTAAAATAATTGCTTGGGTGTGAGTTGAGGTCATATAGAACATATAATGACATTATTTCCTGTCACTGCGACCAAAAACAGTTGAAAATAAAGGTGTGTCAGTGTGAGAAATTTCTGATTAAAATCTCAGAGTGTGAGTGCTGCTTCGAAACAAATAAATACATAACAAATCTCTGCAGTTCCTGGCTGTCGACTGTCAGCTGGTTATGGGGAGACAGAAGTACAGCCTGAATCCTGAGGAATATGTTTTTGCTGCTTTAATCATCTACCTGGACATCATCACCATCTTCCTCTACATCCTCATCATCCTCGGAGGAAGCTCAAAAAGTTAAACACTTCTGAACACATCACAGTTCTTCATCATCACCATCATCACCACCTGGGTTTAAGCACACACGTCAAGACAATTTCACCACTGACTCCATGCAGATTTCAGAAACTGGAGATCATGAGCTCAAGTTCCAATATTACTCATTTATCACTTCCGTAGAGATGATCAAATTATCAAAACATTAAAAACCGTAGAGATTGTGTTTATTTACCTGCATGTACGTCACGTTTTAACAGCCAGATTTGAGTAGAGAACATGCTCGCTGCTCTAGGGTTAGGGTAAAGTTTAGTTCGGTTAGGTTTAGAGTTATATTTAGAGTTAACTTTAGAGTTGTGGTTAGGTTTAGGCTTAGGGCCAGTAAAAATACCTGCGGTCCTGCTGCTGTAAAATAAAGAAATGGCCTTTCTTTTTAGTTTTCAGTGTTGATGGGGTGAGGGTTAGGTTTAGAGTTAGCTTTTCTGCTGTCCGGCTGCTGTAAAGTAAAGAAATGGCTTTTCTTTTTTTTTGTTTTCAGTGTTGATGTAAAAACTCTGCATTCCTCAAGGGTTTATTGTTACAGAACCTTTTAAAATTGGATTGGATATATTTCTTGTTCTCAGACAGTTTAGAAATTATATCATATTTTGCACACAGTTACACAATTTGACAAACTTTGTGATGTTGAATATTTCTCTGATCTCTTCAACTTTGTGCTCTAAATAAATGCTGCTTATTTGCCCTATCTATGATTCTGTAATTGTATACAAACATCAAGTCACTTTAATTAAGTAATAATTAAACTCTAACTGCAAACCGTACACGCTACCGCTCCAAACTAGACAAGCTAAAGCTCCACCCCAGACCGTGTGGGATACACACTTCCGCAGTGGTCTAAAACACTTCCTTTTTCAAAATAATGGACAGAGCTGTTCAGAATCTGTTTATAATCTCTTTCTCTCTAAAACTGTTTCTAAGCTGTTTGTAAGTGTAAACTGGAGCAATACAACACACAATTGTGTTTAAATCACATTTTATTTCTCTGCCTCCTCCGTTTGTACATTTACACAACTTTCACACGTGAACCTCATTAGGTAAAAACATAACTAATAATACACAGAAGAAGATACAGTTGGAAAATGTTTATTTAAAAAAATGTTTAATTTTATCCACAACCTACAAAACTAAATGGAGATGAAAAATTCTGTTCTTGTTTCTCTACATTCTCCACACACACACACACACACACACACACACACACACACACACACACACACACACACACTCTCACCACATTGCTGAGTAGTTAAACTGGATCTTCAGCAGGTATTTCATGCGTATCTGAGCAGGATTATACACCACAAACTCGTTATATAGGAGTGTGTATCCTCCACTGTGTCCCACACCGGTTCTCACTCCGGGACCCAGGGGAACCGTCACACCGTCCCTGTGGAACCAGAGGCAGAACCACTTTCTGCGTTTACAAACTACTCAGAAAAACACAAGTATGAAAGTCAAGAAAGTGAACAAGTGTACAAAACTATTCAGAAAATTAATGCTGCTCTCAAAGTTGGAACTAGTAATTCCCCACCTCCACCCAGTAAAACCCACAGAAAACCCCCTCAGCTTGAAATTTCAACTTGTTAATGTGGGGTAGTCTTCTGAACTACCAGTTCCTTCCCCGCTTACGGAGTGACTTCACATCAACATGGCCGCTCAATCTGTGAACAGTGTAAAGTTTCTCTTTTCCACTTTTAAATGAGTTTATAGCATTTAGCTCAGTTAATATATAGACACAGTACTTGGTTAAATCTATAACACTGATCACACTAATCACTGTTTCAAAAACCTATTTAAAATTATTATTAAAATTAAAATTAGTTATCACTCTTATAGCTAATGTTAGCAGGCTAGCTTGTTGCTAACGCTACTCATTATTGTCTGCTATTGTTGCTGTGCTGCGATTTCAGTCCAAAATGTTGCATAAATGTTTGGAGGTCACCACAATAGAACAGAACCGATGGCCTGTTACTCTAAAAGTGCAGTTAAAGTAGCTTCTTATGAGCTTTATGTGCTCTGACAGAGCAAACAAAACACACACTTTCTTGGAAGCATCCATGTTTTTTTTCTTCTTGACATATCAAACGTACCAAGGTGGCATGCAGCATAAGCTGTCCTGATGGCTGTGTACTGTACACTACACATGAAAGCTAGCTGGCTAATGCTAACAATCACAGGTTTGAGCTTTATGGAGTCTAATTAGCATATTGCTAATGGAGAAAGTTTCTGCTTGTTACTCAGCTCAAGTTTTCCCTGTAAATATTTGACAATTAAATATTTATTTTCAGTATAGTTTAGACTTTAAGAACAGAACAGAAGGAGGCTGATTAATCAGAGTAACAATTGGACTTACAGTGTGGTGGAGTTTTTGGGGTCAGGGGCGGTCTGACCCAGGCCTTTAGTGCTGTGTTTCCCAGAAGGCAGCTTGTCAGCATCATAATTAGCATCCAGAAGCTCATTACAGTTTCCGAGAGCAACCTGAGAGCACAAACACAAGTTTAATATTTCACAGGGAAAAGTGGAAGCCATATTCCTCCTTTTCACACCAGTTTCTCCTGATGACGATAAAAGTGCTCAAACGTTACCTAAAGCTAGCTAGCATTATAACGGTCACTGACGCACGTTAACTGAAAGCAAAAAGCTATCTTGCTAAGCTTGCTAAAAGCAAATAAGACATTAGTGGCTATGTTTATCACAGTCCTGTCATTGTCATAGGCTGGAACTCGGTAGTGAGTGACTATCGCTGTATGAAATAAAACATGATTAAGGTGTTTTTCAAAAAGGAAGGTATATATGATGCGCATGCGTAGAGATGCCACTTCGGTTTCTGTGAGTCACACACCTCGCTCAGTAGGAGTAATCCCACATTGTTCTTCGGACTGGAGAAACAGTAGTTAGCGCTCTTAGACGACATGTCAGCAAAATAAATCCCTTTACCAAACTACAGAGAGACAAAAAGACCAACAAAATTGGAAAATAAGCAAAACACAGCTGTTACATTTCACACCATGACATTTATTCATCCTTTATTATGAAATAATAGATAATAATAATCCTATATTATGTAATACATTTTACACCACAGCACTGATGAGTTCTGGACTGTGATTGGTCAGAAGGTGTTGATTAACTTTCTATAACAGCAGCTCTGACAATAGTGCAGCTGCAAATCATAGGATTATATTAATGCACTCGTTCTAATATGTTGTCGTTTCTATAGTAACAGATCATTCACAGGGAATTATACAATGGACACTCCACATAAATGGATTAAAAATGTTCGCAACTGTTGATATGGTGATGTTTTCTGTAGGGAGACATTTATTTATGGAAGGAATTTCCAGTGTCGGTGCTTTGTAACAGTCAGAGGTGAAGCTGTAACTAAGTTTCTGACATCTTCAGGACAGAGGAGTTGATATTTTGCAGTTTCTCGGTTACATGACAAGCTGCGTTTTTTTCCTTATTAAATTCAAGAGACAGAAAAAAAGAGAGGCTGAGGGAACAACTGTTTATAGCTGCTATAATGTAATTGACAAAAGGAACTCCCTTGTTTCAGGGACGTTCCACAACATCAAATGTATAAATGGATAAAAAAAACGATATGTCGTTCTTTAATAAAGAAAAAAATGTAACTGTTGGTAAACTGCTGTGGAATAAGAGTAATAAAACACTTGGGAACGTGCTGTTGTAGGAAAATAATCAACTTCAGGCTGGTAACAGTAACTCCACTTCACACCCATTTCTCAGTTTTTTAGTGTGACACACACGGAGTTTATTACATACTGTGTGACTGACTGATGTATAATTAGAATAGCTGAATACTGTGTTGTTCTATAATGCATTATTTCATTTACACACTCAGCATGTTTCTCACCATGTAGCCTGTGACTGGAGCTTCAGGAGGTGCAACTTGGAGACCCTGACTGAGAATCCCGACCCAGTTAGACAGACGAGAACCGTGCCACAGCAACGTCCTGACTCACACACACACACACACACGTTACAATGTGCTTTATAAACATTAAAATAATAAGAGCAATAGGAGTGTGAAATGGTTCACAATGCACGTTACTTGTTGTGCAGGTGAGACAGGAAGTTGTCTTTCTCGCTGTCTCTCTCTACACTGAAGATGTCCAGCACAGTCATGGTGTAATCATTATGAGTGACCGCGTGAGTCGACTGCAGATACTTCACAATCACCTAAAACATTACAGCTCAATTTAACACTCCATAAATACACCAAACAGAGAGAGATACTGAAGAGAGAAAAAAAAACACATTTCCCTCCACAATCTTAGTTTCAGCAGGAACTCATTTGCTTTGTGGATAACTGTCTTGTGGATTTGCATAGGCTCTGGAGTGTAACCATGGCAACCAGCCGTAAACCGAATGGGACATGTGTGTTTATACCTGGTATTCGTGAGTGTGTGTGTGCGTGTGTATCTGGTACTCATGTGACTGTGTGTGTGTGAGAGTGTATACTTGGTACTGTTGTGTGTGTGTGTGTGTGTGTGTGTGTGTGTACCTGGTACTCGTGTGTGTGTGAGTCGAGAGGCTGGAGGAGACACTTCAGAGACCTATAGTTTTTATCCAGAGGATTTTCATCACTCATTGATTCAGACTGTACCATCTTCACTGCTATCTCTATATCACTGAGAGCCTGAGAGAGAGACAGAGGGTGAGAGAGAGAGATTAGCAGTGATGAGTGTGTGTGTGTTTGCCTGATGCGTGATATGTGAGATGTGATGTGTGTTTGTGTGAAGGTTGTGTTTCTGTGTCTCTACCTCAAGCAGAGCGATTTTCTCCTTCAGCTCCTCGTCTGTGCGGATAATGGGAGGAGTTCGCAAACTAGCAAAGAACACAGCAACATTACACAACATACAACCATAAGGTTCTCTCTAGAACATCACTAGAACCTCAACCCAAATCCTAAAGCCACAGTGTTCTAACAAAACTCTTATGTGTAGTGTTATGTAGTGTAATCTTATGTAGCGCAGTGAGGTGTTATATAGTGTAGCATTATGTAGTGTTATTTTGTATAGTGTTGTATAGTGCTTTGTTGTGTAGTTTTGTGTTACCCGAAGTCATGTGGTATGCGAGTGTAAAACTGATTGCAGGCCTCCAGAAGCTCTTTATTGCTGCTTTTCTTTTTCAGACACAGTTCAATTCTCTTCAGAGAGGAATATCCTGCACGGATCTGTTCCACCGTCAGCTTCCCTAACACATGCACACACACACACACCCCTCACACATTTACAGTCAGGTCTGTAAGTATTTGGACAGTGACACAATTTTCATAATTTTACACCACCACAATGGAGTTGAAATGAAGAAATCAATATGTAACTGAAGTGTAGACTTTCAGCTTTAATTCAAGGGGTTTAACAAAAATATTGCATTAACCGTTTAGGAATTACAGCCATTTTTTCAGAGTTCCTCCATTTTCACAGACTCAAAAGTAACTGAAGAAACTAACATCATGAATATTAGGATTATTTTTAATCTTTGGCTAAACTGGGTTGAGGTCAGGTGACTGACTCAGCCATTTAAGAACATTCCATTTCTTTGCCTTAAGCAGCCCTTATATTGCTTTCTCGGTATGTTTTGGATCATTATCCATCTGTACTGTGAAGTGTTGTCCTATCAGTGTTGCAGCATTTGAGTGAAATTGAGCAGAAGTATAGCTCTATACACTTCAGAATTCATCCTGCTACTTCTATCAGCAAGTTATATCATCAATAAACACCAGAGACCCAGTTCCATTGGCAGCCATACATGCCCATCCCATAACACTTCATCTATCAAACATTGTGGAGGATGTGGTATACTTCATTTCAAACCCACTGTGGTTGTGTACGGAGGCAAAATTATGAAAATTGGGTCATAGTCCAAATACGTATGGACCTGACTATATAATGACTGCTTAAAGGGAAAGTTCACACAGTCTGGTGTACAGTGAGGACGCACATCTGAGTGTCAGAACTTTACAGGAGCTTTGAGGAGTTAGAGAGGAACACA
Organism: Pangasius larnaudii; assembly: GCA_037576815.1. NCBI lineage: Eukaryota > Metazoa > Chordata > Actinopteri > Siluriformes > Pangasiidae > Pangasius > Pangasius larnaudii. The sequence continues at coordinate 22,174,400 of CM074919.1, forward strand.
CACACACACACACACACACACACACACACACTGACCGAGAGGAGCTTTTTTAGTGTCAAACTTCATCTCGAGCACACACTCCTCCATGGCTTTAATGTCACAGATCAGCTCCATGAGAACCTGAAGTCTGACATCTAGCTGTGACAGTTTCATCTCAGGAGTGGACATCACTGCCATGCTCTCCTCCTGCAGAAAGTACATCAATAATAAGTACAGACTGCAGCACAGACACACCATTTAACTCTCCTACAAAGAAAGAAAGAAAGAAAGGAAGGAAGGAAGGAAGGAAGGGCTGTGTTTAAGTTCTGAGTCTCCCCCTAGTGGACAGAGATTTAACTCCTCAGTGTGTGAACAGAAGCTTTATTATGATTTGAATGGTGTTTTAAATGCTCCTGTTATTACAGATTTATAAACATGTTTAAAAAAAAGTTTATTAACATTGTGTGTTTTTCTCACTTTGTCATTCAAGCTGTAGTCCATGAACACCATGTCGTATTTTCCAGGAACTTTCTCAAAGTTTGCTCGTTGTGTCCACTCATTTTTAGTCTTATCAAAGAACCTGAGCAGAAATCACACACAATTACAACCACAAATACCACAACAATTTCTTGATTAAATACACTACAAGGCCAAAAGTACGTGCACCCTTGACCATCACATCCATATGTGCTTCTTCCCCAAACTGTTACCATAAAGTTGCAAGCACACAAGTGTATAGAATTTCTTTGTATACTGTAGCATTACAATTTCCCTTCCCAGAAGCCCAACATTATTGCCTGACCTCACTAATGCTCTTGTAGCTAAACAAACAAAAATCCCCAGTCACATGCCAAATCTAGTGGAAAGCCTTCCCAGAAGAGTGGAGGTTATTATAACAGTGAAGGGGCATAAATCTGGAATAGGGTGTTCAACGTATGGGTTCGATCGTTAGGGGCACACATACTTTTGGCCATATAGTGTACATTTAATTGTCTTTAATGATTTGTATTCTAATCTATCAGCTATGTTACATTTTATTCACATTAATATTTGACCTTCATTCTATCCAAATTTCTGTACACTTTTAATCTGACTTGTATTAAATAGTGTTTTAAGGATGTACTTTTTCTTAAAGATGTCTTTGGCTTTAGCGAGATCTGCACCACAGGACACCAAACTGTTCTGTCCGACTTTTCCCACTGTGGAGAACAGAGTGCGTCAGACACGAGTGATGAGGATGAAGATATAATTAGTACATCAATAATAAAATCAATAATAAATACTATATGAAGTGAGCTAATGTTAGTACTGCTGAGGGCAGAGAGCAAAGCAGGTGACACAGCTTAATGTGACGTTCTAGAAGTCTCATAACTATAGGGTATAAGTTGGTGAGTTCTTTGTGTGAGGTTCTCTTACCTCGTCCCCACCTCATCCACACGCTGTAGGCCTGGGCCTGGTCATCCTGCAGCAGCTGGATTAGGTAGTACTTATTATTGTTAAACTGCAGGTTGGTCTGGTACCCAGTGGGACACATGAGATTAAAGAGAACAAGAGATTACTGTCCACAATGACAACATGGCTGTGATGTACTCAGAATGAAACAGAGTAACAACACACACTGCCTCCTGTTGACTGTGATAACAGCACTGACCTGGTTTAGCATGACATCATACACGTCGTTACCCTCACTGTAGACATGAACCTGCAGAGACAAAAACACACATCATATGACGTTCAGCTCCCTACACACTACGCCCTATGCACTACACCCTGGCAGGGTGTAAACGCACTACAGCTTAGCTCTAGTCCTTTCATAAATTACTTGTCTGAAGTAGGAACTGGAAGGTGCCGTGTCAGCACATCTATCAGGTGCAAGAGATTATTAATGTGAGATGGGGAAAGGGGCAGGGCTTCCAGGGGGGCAGTCAATATCAAAATACCATTTTATTGTGGGGGAAAAAAGAAAACTGCTCTTCTGACATATATTTGAGTGATCACCTGTAGCAGTGTACTCTTAGGGAAAAATATGTAGTGCACAAAATGTGTAAAGGTTAGCAGGACTGCTTTCATATACGTAATGCACTATAAAAGGAATTAAATAATTACATATATACCTTTAGATAGTGCACTACCTGGATAACCAGGTAAGATGTAGTGCATTACGCAGAGTGTAAAATCCACTATATGTCCAGTAGAAGGCAACAGAAAGAAATGAGCACCACCTAGTGTATGACATGATAACTTGTATACTCTTACGTAGTGCTTTATATATATATATATATATATATATATATATATATATATATATATATCTATATA
>CM074919.1:22209417-22220133 GCA_037576815.1 Pangasius larnaudii
AAAAAAAAAAAAAAAAATATATATATATATATATATATATATATATATATATATATATATATATATATATATAGTTTGTATTTGTCGCAAATCTTCACATCAGAGGCTTTTATTCTCCAACTTAACTTCCGCTTTCAGTGGTTTATTTCACTCTCACGCACACACATACAGTATGCACGCACACAAGCGGCTCTGTGCTGGATCGATCTCTCTTGAGGCACTCATCTCTCTCTCTCCTTTTTATCCTTGGCCCAGTTCGCTGCAACACAGAACATTCGTTAGTAGAATTCCCCGCAGGTGTGAATTCCTTACCATTCACCATCTCTGGCTCTGCCACTTGATGGCCAGACACTCCTTCTCTATGTTCTCTATCCTCTGTCAGTGCTGTACTTCGTTTCTCACATGGACAGCATGGAGCACTCCTCCCCATCTGGCCCCCAGCCCCCGTCCGATGCATCCGTCTGCAAATAAAAGGGAGAGAGAAGTTAGGAGAATGCAAGAGTGGTCCACCACAGAGTGCAGCTTTAACCTAAGTGAAAGCCTGCTGGCACGGCTCCGTCCATTGGACCAGATCTGGTGCACCCTTTTAGTGATATCAGTCAGCGGGCTGGTGATTTCTGAATAATTAGATACAAACCTATGATAATAGCCAGCCCCAGAAACTGTCTCACCTCCTTTTTGGTCTTGGGTCTTGGGCAGGTCGCAATCGCTGCTGTATTATCAATTTGGGGACACACTTGCCCATGGCCCAAGTGGAAGCCCTGATACTGTACTTCCATGCACTCAATCGCACACTTTCTGGGGTTCACTGTGAGTCCCGCCCACCACAACGATCTCAGTACAGCCCTAAGGTGTTGCATGTGCTGCTGCCAATCATTACTGTAGGTAATAATATCATCCAAATAAGTAGTGGCATAAGCAGAGTGTTTAATGGAGAATTCTGTCCATGAGTTGCTGGAACATTGGAAGGGTCACAAATTGGTGTAACCCAAACGGAGTTTACAAGGCCATTTTTTTCATGAGATATTGGAGTTAAGGGGATGTGCCAATATCCCTTTGTTAAATCCAGTGTCAAATAAAAGCGAGCCATACCTAACCAATCAAGCAGCTCGTCAATGAAAGGCATTGGGTATGTGTCAAACTTAGACACTGCATTGACTTTTCTAAAATCCACACAAAAACTGACAGTCCTATTGGCCTTGGGCACCAAAACCACTGGGCTGCTCCAGTCACTGTGGGACTCCTTGATTACTCCCATGTTGAGCATCATCTTGAGTTCATCCCAAACCACATTTTTCTTGTGTTCTGGCAGCCGATAGGGGCGTCTGCATACAACCACCCCTGGGGCTGTCTCTATATGGTGCTCTATGAGATCAGTGTGACCGGGGAGAGGAGAGACCACGTCGGAAAATTCCACTTGCAATTTAGCCACGATTAATGGAAAAGTGTGCAAGGGCGCTTTTAAGGTGGCCAGAGGATTCACCAACTGACATTCGTGACATGCCACACACCAATTGCAAACATCGCCGTGAATGCCTGGCCAATAGAAGCGGGTGGATCATCTCCTCTCGTGTTTGAGTGTGCTGCATCACTCGATATAACCTATCCTTAATAATCAAAAAATAGGGGTGGGGGAGTGCAGCATTAGGCTGAATTCAATTACCATCAATTACTCTCACTCAATTACTCTCACATCAATTACTCTCGATTACCCATCATTGGGTGACTCTTCCAAAGGGAAATCCCCAAGGGAACTCCCCACCAATGTTGGGGACAATGCTCTCGATGTCCCCATGACGTGGAGCTGATATTGACAGCCCCAGCACTGCCTCCCCAACCAATGCTGCACACATCCCACACCCTCTTTCACTACTGCAGGACCCATCCACAAACATTTCTCTTGCTAACGCTCAGAACCCGGGCCAATTTGTCCCCAGGATTAGTGGATGGGTGATGCAAGGACTAACCGCCGCCTCTACTCTATATTTTTGCCCCAGAAGTGAATAATAACTGGCACTAGCGGATATTCCTGAACATTCCTGTACACAAACCTCACCTTCACCAAACGTGCTTTGCCCAATGCCTCACCTTTAACCAAACATTGGTGAATTGAGGTCTGGTTACAGCCAGTGTGTGGTATGTACCCCCTTGAACAATCACTGGTATGCAGTATGTCCCTGCTCGATCGGGGATGGCCTGCGTCACGTCGGGGATCCGGACCAATGCCCCCCACCTCCACCACATGGCAGTGGTCCTGTAAATGCCCAGGCTCCCAGCAGTGCCAACACACCAGCCCAGGCCTTACTCCCACACCTGCAAGAGATAGAGACAGGGGGAGAGGAAGGTTCAGGCAGGTTCAGGGGAATTGGCCCACGGAATTGGCCCGGGAAAGGGTGAAAAGGAGAGGGAGAGGCACAAGAGACAGAGAGAGAGAGGGAGAAGGGATGGGCTTGTCTGCCCCCGGATATGCCGCCATATGGTCCTCTGCCAGATGGGTTGCCTTGGTGGGTGACGCCGGTCGGTGGCACTGGACCCACTCCACCGTCCCCTCCAGAAGTCAGGCGACAAACTGCTCCAGTACCACGAGGTCGATCACATCCTCGGTGCCGTGTCCCTCAGCCAGCAGCCACCTGTGGCAGGTGTCCTGGACCTTCTGGGCGAATGCAACATGCGCCCGAGCTCACGGAAGGTCAGTATACAGAAGCGCTGATGGTGCTGTTCTGGGGTGTGGCCGACCCATTGCAAAATCTTCCATTTCAGGCCCGGGTAGTCCATCATGTTGGTGACAGGCAGTTGCTGGGCCACGAGTTGGGCTTCCCCAGTAAGGAGCGGCAACAGGAGGGCCGTCCCCTGACGCTCGGGCCAGCCCCACGCCACTGTGGATCACTCATACACCTTGGTGAGCGGGATGTGGGGAGTGTCCACGGCCTCCGCCAAGTCCGTGGCTGGGATACCGGCCTGCTGGACCAGGCCCTAGAGCACCTACCGATCCACTGCCTGAGTGTCGAGCAGCCCCTGATCTCGGTGCAGCTAGTGGAGGGCCTGATGCTGGTTCTGGTGGAGGCTGGCGAGGGATGTAGGATGTGAGGGATGTGGTGAGGACTCCATGATGGAGTCTTCCTCAAGTCCCTGTTTGGGCACCAGTGTCGCAAATCTTATGGGTTTGGGTGGAAATAAGGAAGCAGGAGGCAGGCTTGGAGCAACTCACAGGCATTTTATTCTCCAACACACGCAAACATGCGGCTCTGTGCTGGATCAATCAACAAACACCTTAGTCAAAGATATTTTCTTATGTGCCTTTTATATTCCTCCCTCTGAATCTCCATACTATAATGAAGACATATTTGTCAAATTAACCACTTCCCGACCCAGGAAAGTGTATTGATCTGTGGGGATCTAAATGCTAGAACAGGACCCCTGCCTGACTACACCACAGATAATGGGAATAACTACATCTCTGGACAAAGCTTCGCACAAAATATAGTAAACTTTCTAAGGAATAACTCTGATGACTAAGTGAATAAAAATGGGAAGCTTCTGATTGAGCTCTGTCAAAGCTTTGGTCTGTACCTTGTCAACAGTAGGCTTAGAGGAGACTCTCTTGGAAGGTACACCTATAGTTCATTTCATGGTTGTTCAACAGTTGATTACATAATCACAGACTTAGATTCATTCTCTTTCAAAGTATTCACAGTCAAACCACTACCACCCCTTTCAGATCACAGACAAATTACTGTGTATCTCAAAAGGACTAAATATATTAACATGCATTCACAGCCCAGTAAGCTGTATAACATTAGAGAAAACTACAGTTTTACACAAAAATATGTGACAGCAATTGGCCACCCAAAAGTATGTTCACTTGTAGACAACTTCCTATGTAGCTTTTATCCTCACCATGAGGATGGCATAAATCTGGCTGTAGAGAACATAAATTACATGTTAGATTATTTGGCAACAACATCTAACCTCAAAACCTCTAAGAAAATTCATAGGGCCAAACAAGAGAAAGAAAAATGGTTTGATTTAGACTGTAAAACTATGAGGAAAAAATTAAGACAATTATCAAATAAACAGCACAGACAACCAAACAATGCAGATTTGTGCCATCAATATTGTGAAGAACCTAAACAGTACAAAAATACACACCTTAGAGAGGACAGTACATCCAAAATCAGCTAAAAACTATTTAAGAATCTGTAAATTCTAACCATTTTTGAGAGAATTGGAATTTTCGGAATAAAAAAAATAACATGAGCAAACTGCCATACAAAATGGAGGCACCTGGAAAAATCACTTTGAACAACTTTATAGCGAAATAAAAATGAACTCAGAACAAACCCAAATATATGAAAAAATGATCAATTATGGAACATACAATTGGTAAATACCAAAACCCATTAGACTACCCCATTACAGAAAAAAAGAACTGTTTCATAAAATACAGGCCTTGCAAAACAGAAAAGCAAGTGGACCAGATGGCATCCTCAATGAAATGCTCAAGAATATAGATCACAAATTAAGATTGGCCTTAGTAAAACTGTTCAACTTTGTTCTGAGTGTTGGTCATTTCCCTGACACCTGGAATAAAGGACTCATAATGTCCATATTCAAAAGTGGAGACATATTAGATCCAAACAATTACAGACACATCTGTGTAAGTAGTAATCTGGGGAAGTTGTTTTGCAGCATCATCAACACAAGACTCATACACTTCCTTACTGAGCACAGTGTCTTAAGCAAAAGTCAGATTGGATCCTTACCAAGTTTCAGAACATCAGACCATATTTTTACACCACATACCCTGATTGACAAATATATCAACCAAAACAAAACCAAAATATTTGCTTGCTTTGTAGATTTCCAGAAGGCCTTTGATTCAATTGGCACCAAAGTTTACGGTCTAAACTTACAGAAAATGGTATGGGGCAAAACATAGCATATCATAAAAACAATGTACTCAAACAATAAATGTGCAATCAAAATTGGAAATAAACAAACTGAATTCTTCACTCAAGGGCTACCCACTATCACCAACTCTCTTCAATATATACTTTAATGAATTGCCAAAACTACTAGAACAATCAGCAGCACCTGGCCTCACTCTATATGACTCCACTATAAAGTTCCTCCTCTATGCAGATGATCTGGTTCTGCTGTCTCCAACAGATCTACAGCAGAACCTAGACATCCTGCGCAAGTTCTGTCAGACCTGGGCCTATTGGGCCTGACTATAAACCCAACTAAATCAAAAGCTCTAATATTTCAGAAAAGACCCAGATGTCAGGGAAAGAAATATGATTTCACCCTTGGTATGATCAAAATTGATCATGCCACAAACTATACATACCTCGGGCTGAAATTCAGTGCAAATGGAAACCACAACTTGGCTGTGAATGAACTGAAAGAGAAAGCAAGAAGGACTTTCTATGCCATTCTAGACAGTTATAAAACCAATTGCACTATATGGTAGTGAAGTTTGGGGTCCTCTTCTAACTCACGAATTTGAAAAATGGGACAAAATCCAATTAAAGCCTTACATACAGATTTTAAAAAATAATAAGATTTATAAAAAAAGATTTATAAAATTTTAAGAATTAAAAAATAAGAATAAAATAATAAGAATTTAAAAATAAGATTTATTAAAAAAAATTGTAAATGCATCCTCAGGTTACAGAGGAACATTTATGGCATTTTAGCAGACGCTCTTATCCAGAGCGACTTACATTTATCTCATTTATACACCTGAGCAGTTGAGGGTTAAGGGCCTTGCTCAAGGGCCCAGCAGTGGCAGCTTGGCGGTGCTGGGGATTGAACTTATGACCTTCTGATCATTAGTCCAACGTATTAACCACTGAGCTACCACTGCCCACACCTAACACACCTAACACACCTAACAATGCATGCAGGGCAGAATTAGGGCAATACCCTCTCATTAATCCATATTGAGAAAAGAGCCATCAAATTTTAGAAACATCTAAAATTGAGTGACCCCAACTCTTATAATTTTAAAGCCCTTAAAAACCATGAAATGAACATTGAAAGAAGCCCCCTCACTCAGCTGGTCCTGAGGCTCCACAAACAAACTAATCTGACTAATACAACTAACACAACAAACAATAATCAGCCTTAGGACACTGAACCCTTCATCCACAGAATCAGGCCCAATTAAATGATTAATGCACAAACTATCTATCTTACTGTACTGAAACAATACAAAAATAAAATAAGCTACAATGTTATTTGGCCCAGAACAGAGAATATAGCACAGCAGAATTCCTGAGCACAATCAGGTACAACAAGCTGAGGAAAACTATTACAAGATACAGACTCAGCAACCATGGCCTGGCTGCAGAGAGAGACAGATATAGACAGAGCTGGCTTCCCAGAGAGAGCAGGTTATGCCTGTACTGTAGCCAAGGAGTGTTTGTGACAGAGCTACACTTCTTAACCACCTTAAGAACCACATTCTATCCCAAATTTGAAACTATTTGTGCCAACTTCAAAAAGCTAGAGAATGAAACTCAACTTCAGTAAGAGTAAAATAGTAAAAAAAAAAGTAAAATAATAATAATAATAATAATAATAATAATAATAATAATAATAATAATAATAATAATAATAATTACTTGTTAATCTTATCATTTGTTCTCTGTTCAGGTTTTATTCCTTATCCATATAAATGCTTTGGCAATACATTATACAATTTGTCAAGCCAACAAAGCTCATTTGAATTTGAATTGGAGAGAGTTTTACTGGATGTCAGTCACACACGCATGAGAGAAGAATGTGAAAGTGAATGAGAAAGAGATATAGAAAAAGAGATGAAAGAAACAGAACAAGAGTTTGGCAGAGTTAGTAAGAGATTTTAAACAATATTAAACAATTGACAGAGAAACAGAGAGAGATTTTTACAAGTGTTAAAGAAAGACAGCAGGAGAGCGAGGGAGAGAGGGAAAATGAGAGTGAGAAAGTGAGACCAAGTGACTGTGAAAGAGTGAAAGAGAAATTATGGGAGAGATAGATAGAAAGAGTGTTTATTTAAATTGTTCGTCTGGCGTCTCAGACAGAGTGCAGACTACAGAGTGTAATGAGAAACAGATCTGTCCGAGGGGAGGAGGGAGGGAGGGGGGGATGTGGGGAGGGGGTATAGATGCAGCCAAGGAGGGAGAAGTATGAAGATGCCAGAGGACATGGTCTTTGCTGTCTTTGTCTTCATGTCTAGATATATATAATGTATTTATGTATACACGTATATAATATAGTATATATTATATGGTATATTATGTGTGTGTGTGTGTGTGTGTGTGTGTGTGTGTGTGTGTGTATAAAATTTGTAATCTCTACTGTACGCTAATGTACGAGAAACAATATGAAAAGAACGAAATGATACACGCATTAGAAACACTCCGCATCAAAACTCACCACACGTGACATTCATTCCATTTTTAACTTTCCCAGCCAATCAGAAGAGAGAACGGCAGCGGGGGGCGGGATGAGAAGCTGGGTGGGGGTGGGGTGATGGAGGGTTTGATTGACACCAGAATTCTCCAATGAGAGACGAGAGCAGCGAAGCGACAGAAAAACGGGAATCCACCCAGAGACAATTAGAGGAGAAAAAAAAGTGGATAAAAGTTTGGAGTGTGTGAAAGTGCAGGCTGTGGATGCGGATGTGTGCAGAATTACAATTTATTTTACTTTATAAACATGCAAATCCGCCGGCAGAAGAAGTTTTAATAGTGAATTTGGACTGAAGGAGGAACAAAAAGTCTGTTAGACGCGGAATAAAGAAATATTTTCGGATAAAAGCTTTAAGGAGGTTATGTAAAGGAAATAAAAGTGCACGAGAAGATGAGAAGAGAAGAGGAGATGTGATGATGATCCTGACCAGAACATCCGGGAAATTTTTAGGAGTATAAACCTTTAATAAACTGTATTTCTAAGACACTAAAGTGGATTAAAGTTGATAAAAGTGCGGATTTGGAGTGAGGATGAGCTCTGGGTGGGAGGAAGGAGAGCTGGACTTCAAACTGATCTTCGAGGAGGAGCAACAACTTCAGGACAGAACGGGTCTGTCATTTAATAATAATAATAATAATAATAATAATAATAATATAATTTGATTCAATTTTGTTTGTGCAATGCTTTTAGCAATGGACATTGTCACAAAGCTGCTTTACAGAAATACTTTCAAATAAAATTCAATCAAAATAAATTGTAAATGTGTGAATTTATCACAATAATAATAATGATGATGATAATGATAATAATAATAATAACAATGAATCATCACCATTTTCACTATTAGAGGTCAGTATATCAGAGGTCAAAGGTCAAATTATAAATACATGGCAGTTTAAGTGTCATAGGTTTAATCTATATGATTTACTCTTTAAATAAGTCAAATGATAATATCACAAAAAATGACCATGAGAGCTTTTTCTTAGTATTCTTAGTATAGTATTAAAGTGTCTGATTTACTATAAAAGAATTATATTTTTTATTTAAATTGCTAATTTTCTCATCTTTACAATATTCATATAACAACCTTTTTTATTAAATTTGTGAAAACTGAAATCCAGTGATGTGAGACAGAACTGCACAGAGCAGTGTTTTAATTATTACACCACACTGTTGCTGAATTCTTGATTGTGATTGGTCAGAAGGTGTTGATTAATTCTCTGTAACAGCAGCTCTGACAGTAGTGCAGATGCAAATCACAGGTTTATATTAATGCACTCATTCTAATATGTTATATTTCTATAGTAACAGCTCATTCCCGGGGACTCGTACAGCGGATGGTCCACATAAATGCATGAATAAATTTGTGTAAGGAGATGTTTATGTAACATTTATGGAAGGAGTGTACAGTGTTGTAACAGTCAGAGGTAAAGCTCTAACTTTAAGTTTTCTGGTATCTTCAGGACAGAGGAGTTTACTGACGTTCCACAAAATTAAATGTAACCAGAAATGGCTAAAAAGTATGACATGATGTTCTTGAATGAATAAAAATTTGTAATTGTTGGTAGATTGCTGTGGTATAAGAGGAACTGAGTTTCTGACATGTGAAGGTGAACGCAACACAGGCAAGTGGTGAAGCTAGCTAATGACTGACGCTGGTGATTTTCTTGCTAGCATGTAGTGGTTAAGTCTTTTATTCAGACAGTGTTACCAAAAACACAGTAAGAAGGGAAATGACACAGAACGATTCAATCAATGATTCAATCAGAAGTGCTGATAAATTACTGAGAAAACATTAAAATTATACTGTAATTACACTTAGCATCACCTGCTAGCACAGCTAACCCAGGTCGGAGAACATTTTTGTCCAAATAACATCAATGTGATGTTTTAGTCCATATCATGAAGCACTTTCTGATTTTTTTTATATGAATGTAAATTAGTTTAATCTAATCTAATCTAATCTTGAGTCTGATCAGATAACATCATGGCTAACATTTCCTTTCACTTCTTTTGTTTGACATTGTGTATATTACAGTGCTGGATATAATTATACAATATAATAACATTTAACATTTAGTAACATTTACACTACCCCTTAGCAACACAACACTACCCCTGTGTTAGCTTAACTAGTAACTAGTAGTAAATGTTATCTCTTCATAGGTATGTATTTAATGCTAAGCAGCAAGCTCTATGTAACTATAAGTAGAATTATGCTTACTATAAAAGCTACACTGTTCTCACTGTGGAAGTCAAGTGTGTTTGTGTATTATGTACAAAATTTCACTGACCTTGAGTTAGCAAGAGCTGGACTTTATGTGATATTGCCACAGCTAATATTAGCTAGCTTGCTATTAACCTTTACCAAAAAATCCTATTCACTAGCTAGCTAATAGCCTAATAGAACAGAACCTGTAGGTTAGCCTAGCATATGAATGTGTGTGTGTGTGTGTGTGTGTGTGTGTGTGTGTGTGTGTGTGTGTGTGTGTGTGTGTGTGTGTGTAAGAGGAGGGTACTGAACAATGTGGTTTTAATCAGTTTTGCGTGTGAGTAGTGTTAACTGTTGCCATCTGGACCCAGCCCTGCGTTTCTGTTTACTGAACACACACGCACACACATCCCTCCATCCTCCCCTCTTTTTATTTTTTCATGGCACATTCTCCTCTTTCTCTCCCTCCATCCGTTGAGGAATGAATCTACAATAACTGACTCCAGCTTTAACCCTTGTTTACATTCACTCATCTGAGTGCACTACTGAGAAATATCACTAATCCCTCCTTCTCCTCAGCTGATCCTTATTATTCAAGAATCTGTTGTTTTAAACGGAGACAGATATGCTTTTTAGAAATCCTTTTATGAAACTAAATAGCTAATTTGCCTCCATTTTTTCCCAAATTGTTGCCACACCATTTTTCATTCACCTGCTAACACATGAATGCTAACACACATCAGCTCTTAAAGGAACAGTACAACCAGAAAATCTTCCTTCGATGAGCAAAACCTGTGTTAATTCACGAGTAATATTTTAATGAGCATAAACATAAAGTTAAAGATCATTAGCTAGTTATTAATTAGGCCAATAGAGTAAAGGTCTGATTACTCTTCTTTGTGTCTCAATCCACACAATATTTACACATTTTTAAAGAGTAGATTGTAAGAACACTAGCATTTAGGAAACATACACTATATTACCAAAAGTATTCGGTCACCCATCCAAATGATCAGAATCAGGTGTCCTAATCACTTGGCCTG
>CM074919.1:22231907-22245861 GCA_037576815.1 Pangasius larnaudii
GCTTTAGGTCCAAGTAGCAGAACCTCTGTTTTTTCTGGATTAAGTAAGAGAAAGTTGCTTAGCATCCAGTCTCTTATATCTGTCCAGTGAGTGTTTTACACACACACGCACACACACATTGCTTTAATTACCTGGCCAGTGAGTGTTTTACATGCACACACACACACACACACACACACACACTACTTTAAATATCTGCCCAGTGAATGTGTTACACACACACACACACACACATTGCTTTAAATCTCTGCCCAGTGAGTGTTTTCACAAGCACACTGCATTACTTACCTGCCCAATGACTGTTTTACACAAAAACACTGCTTTAAATACCTGCCTAGAGATTTTTTTCCCCATGCAACCACTCAGACACACACACTGTACAGTGATTGTTTTACACACACATACACTTGCACACACTGCTTTAAAAACCTTTCCAATGAGTGTTTTACACACACACACACACACAGCTTTAATTACCTGCCCACTGAGTGTTTTGCACATATTCTCACTCACACACACACACACACACACACGCACACACACTGCTTTAAATGCATACCCAGTGAGTGTTTTACATACACACACACACACAGACACACACACACAGTCACACACATAGTGCTTTAAATACCTGCCCAATGAGTGTTTTACACACACACACACACACACACACGTTCTGCTTTAAATACTTGCCCAGTGTGTGTTTTAACTACATACATATACACACATTGCTTTAAATACCTGCCTAGAGAATGTTTTACACACACACACACACACACACTCTCACACACACACAGCTCTAAATACCTGTCCAGTGAGTGTTTTGACATACATACACACACACTTCTTTAAATACCTGCGCACTGAGTGTTTTACACACGCACACACACAGCTCTAAATACCTGCTCAGTGAGTGGGCAGACACGGAGTGGGCACACACACAGTGCCCTAAGTACTTTACCAATGACTGGTTTACGCGCGCACACACACTGCTTGAAATACCTGCCCGGTGAGCGTTTTACTCACATGCATACGCTGTTTTAAATATCTGCCCAGTGAGTGTTTTTATACACACACACACACACACACACACACACACACTGCTTTAAATTAATACCTGCCTAGTGAGTGTTTTACATACTTACACACACATACACTCTGCTTTACTCTGCTTTAAATACCTGCCCAGTAAGTGTTTTATATACACACACACTCATGCACACATACCTCTTTAAATACCTGCCCAGTGTTTTACATGGACACACACACACACACACACACACACACACACACACACACACACTGCTTTACAGACCTGCCCACTGAGTGTTATTCTCTCTCTGTCTCTCTCATTTTTTCTCGACTCAGTGCTGTGTAAAGAGGAAGACCCTCTGTTGTCTCGCCCGTCTCTCTTGCTGTTGGATGGAGGGATGCCATTGTGTCCACACCCTCACCCTCCTGAGTACCCTTACACTGGCCCTGGGGCATATCAAGATGAGTTCTGCCCCCCGCCTGAGACGTCAGAGGACAGGGGGCCAGTAAACGAGTGTGATCCCTCATTCCAGAGCCTGGAGCTGGGTTTCAGTGAGCTGCTCCCACCGCTGTACCCACCCCAGCCATGGCCCGACTCTCCGTACCTGTCCTCATCCCCATCACCGTCTCACTCCTCCTCCATCAGCCCATTCCCCAGCAGCCCTGTCTCCACCTCCCCCCTCCCCCCTCCTCTCCTACCCCACGGCCCCCCTGCCTACCACCAGGAGTGTCACATGACCTTCAGTGGTGCCCCACCCATGCAGCACATCACGCTGGATGAAGGTAATTCACCTTGTCTTTAGTGCAGGAGGCATTTTGATTGGCTATAAGCCACAGCCAGTGAGAATTGAGAACAGAGCAGCAAATTAGCAACATGACTTATGGTGTAAAATATCAAACAGTTAGCTAAATGTTGACTAGCTGAGGACAGAAAATGTATAGCTTAGAACCCACTGGTCATTAATCTGTAATGCTACACACATTTTTCAACACTTAATTTCACATGTACATGCAACTGACCCTACATAAAGAGTGTAGGAAAAAGTCATTACGTTATGTAAGGTGTTCAGCTAACATTGCCTTACATGGAACTAAAAAAGTAGCACACGTTTAATTACTGTAGTTTAGACAGTCTTAACTAGCTTGTCATTGAACAGTTGACAGTGTATCTGTTTACTTTTCAAAAGAAATAAACAGTTTAAAGATTAACTCTGTCTGTAGTTTGTGGTCATGTTTTGAAATAGCAGGATTTTGTAAAATTGTCACAAATACATCACTGAAATTATGCAAATATGTCACGTGACTATGTGTAGCTAATGTAAACTCTAATAATTAAATGCTAAAGTAATATGATGCTAACATGCCAATGCTTTGTCCACAGTGACTGAGTTCATTGGTGAGGACATCAGGACGTTTCACACAGACAGCCGACCTGCATAACACGCTGCTCTTGTTTACACGTAGAAGTTTATTTTTACGTTACGGTATATTTTGTGCTAATTCACAATAAGGGAATGGCTGTAAGTATAAGTTTTGTAGATAAGTGTTACTTTATCAGCATTGAGTTGATATTGAATGGAACAAGTATTTTTTTTAAACGTTTGCTAAATTATCATTGTATTAAAATGTGTATGAGTTTATTTATGGCTGTGATGTTATACATTACTGAGTAATTCAGAAAAATAATAGTGATTCATTTGAAAATGGGCAATGGGAATGGATGAATGGGTGGGTACATGGGTATATGGATGGGTAAATGGATGGGTTTGGGTGGGTACATGGATGGATGGATGGTTGGATGAATGGATGGACAGATGGGTAAATGAGTGGATGGATAGATGGATGGGTGGGTAAATGGGAGAATGGGTGGATGGATGGATGGATGGATGGGTGGGTGGATGGATGGATAAATGGGTGGATGAATGGCTGGATAAACAGGTCTACTTCCCTAATCATTTATTGTCTGCTCTTCTTTACTTTGCTAGCAGTGTGTAATATTTTAGCGCTTTCTACTGCCTGAGGCAAACTGCAATTGCAATAAAAACACTGACAAGCCCCGCCCTTCTCCACAATTGACCCCACCCCCTCAGTTCAAAAGGAAAAGGGGTGGGACTAAGCAGTTATGAAGGTGAAGTACATTTCTGGGCCAGAAAAACAACAATCAACAAGATATCTGCATCATATCTAAAACACTGATGGAGAAATGTAAACACTACTGATGTGTTTTCACTCATGTTACAGATTTGAGCAGAACTTTACACAGATGTACACAGCAAACAGTAAAATGGTTCACAAACCAATCAGAACTTCAGTATGGAGAAAAAGAAATTGGAGGAAAACAATGACTCAAGAAAACAAAAAGCAGAAAAAAGAAGAGAAAGAGAAAGAGGCAGGTGCCACCAGGTCACTGTGGTTGACCATGTCCTTGACCATGTCCACAGTGAGAGAAGCTTAGTAACGACTTCAAACAATCTGAGGTTCTATAGTCCGAACCTTCAAAGAGGAGAACAGGTCATTTACTGCAATCTGCTGTTTACAGGAAATATAAATTACAGTACTGAAATTTACAGTACCGTATACAACTCTCAGTACTCATTTATGAACTATACTGTACAAGTTACTGTTTATACTCTGTGTAGTGTTTAGTGTACTACATGGAGAACCAGGAAGAGGACTAAACAGTATTACTGTGAAGGGAATGTAATTGCTGTATCCCATAGACTTATAGCCCTGTATCAGTAGTTCATACAGACAAGGACTGTAGTCCCTGATACAGTGCCAGTACTCATTATTCTCTATTACTAAAGAACTGAGAAGCCAGGTTTCATAATGCATATAGAAAAACGAATAACGAAACAAACTTTGAACAATATTCACCTACACACACCAGAGAGAGACAGAGAGAGAGAGAGAGAGAGAGAGAGAGAGAGAGAGAGAGAGAGAGATCACCACTAGGGGGTGCCTTGTCGCAGCTTTTACTCTCTAACCTGAACTTCACTGTGTATCGTGAAAAATCATAAGCATAAATCTTTACGCTTTACTAGTTACTCTAATAATCACACACATTTATTTTAGAAATAAATATTTTATAACATTAAATTTATGGAAATAATCTAAAAAGTTTTAGTTATTTGTTTATAAAGATTTATGTGGTGTTCATTTTTGTCCACATTGCACAAAATGTATTAATCTATGAATGCACAGAGAGAGACAGAGAGAAAGACAGTGAGATAGACAGAGAGAGACAGAAAGACAGACAGCCAGAGAGAGACAGACAGAGAGAGAGAGAAAGAGACAGAGTGAGAAATATAAAAATGAATGTAAATGTTGTGTAATAGATTGAATCTGATTCAACACTTTAATTACATATTAAATGCAAACTGTTCCACATCTCACTCACTGATAAAGTAAACACACACACAGTCACACACACAGTAATATGTTGTAAGATCAGAACACAGTGTAATCAGAATAATGATGTGTCTTAGAAACATCAGGCTAATAATGATTCATTTACTGATTATTTACTTTATTATTATTTCATCTGAGCTCAACTTAACTGTAATTTTATTTCTCTCTGTCATAGTTATCACGTGGATGAAGTGCAAGCTCATTGTAAACAAAAACTCAAAATATTCAGTTGATTATAAAATATATTTCTGTATCATACAAAGATTTAATACAAATATGATGTAATGTTGTTAGCGTTGTTCTTAACTAACATGTTTATTTAGTTAATTAATCTTCAGTAAGCACCTTATCCTGATCTGGAGTGTGTGTGTGTGTGTGTGTGTGTGTGTGTGTGTGTGTGTGTTACAGTTGCACATGAGTAGTGAACTCAAGACAGAAACACACAGGGACATTTCTTTCTTTCTTTTTTATTCAGAGCTCATTTCCCACAATGAACCAGTGTGAGAGTGATGACCTCACTGTAACAGCCTGTGACAGAAACACACTCTGCTGATATTTACATACAAAACACATCTGCATATAATTTGCATATATAATTTGCATACACATACTGTAATACTGATATGATCATGTTTATTTCAAAAGCAGAATATATTGAAAAACATTGAAAAAAATAATCACAATCACAATATATCAATTTTTCATTATTGTCTTTAAATTTGTATTTTAAGTCATTTAGCTAACATGCTAAATTTAAATCTGTGAAATTATATGTCAGAATATACAAATTTCATCTGAAAGTTAAGCTAAAAACATACAGATTGAGATAACTGTACATTTAGCTAATAGCATTAGCAGTTCTTCTGACCAATTACATGACCAGAATTTAATCACATGACTATTTTCAGTTTTTGTAAAATGGCTGCACATCCCTGAAGTGATTAATACAAAGTTTTTTTTTTTTAATTATTATTATTATTTATTCTTTGTTAAATCAGTGACTATAAACAAATGACAAATGGGAATTAAATGCCAATAACTTCAACATTATTTCTGGAATTGTTATAGGAGTAATAGTTCTTAAGCTGTATCTTTTTTAATGTCTTAAATCTGACATGCTAATTTATATAGTTGCATCCACACTGTGTAAAAATCATGATAAATCAGAACATTCACATAATTCTTCACCTGGCTTTATCAGGAGTTGTGTTTAAACACTTAATGGTGAAAAGTGAAAACATTTCTGCACTAATCCGTAAGCACCAGCACTACATGCTGCTTGATAACAATTACTATAACACTGAATCAGTTAATGCGCTAATCCTTGCTGATGTGACAAAGCATCAATGTTCAGAGAGATAAATGTGCTAATATATTATTATTAAAACTAACTAAGCTGTAAGTGTTAAAAAAAGTGTGATAAACTTTTAAAAATTGTAATTTTAAATGATTTGTGAAATTTTCTTTAAAAATTACTCTGATGCGTGAAGGTCTTTGGTATAGTACAATTGCTGAAAATGAAGCAAAACCACAAAACTCTAAAAAATAAACATTCCCAAATTAATACTGAAAAATAAACACTTCAATGTGTCTAAGGTCATGTGATGTTATCTGTGGTGTTTGTGGTGAACGGAAAAAACAGATTGAAAGAGAGACTAGCATATGTGGCATCATTGTAGCTGTCAGAACACCACTGACACCGCAATGACCATGCAACCACGCCCACTTTCCAATACTGTGTCCAACACCACATTCACAGACTTCCACTATACTTGCTAACTAGTGAGTGTGCAAATTACCTGGTTGTCTGCTTAGCCAGCTTGATAAATTTTATTTTAAAGAATTGTATTGCTCCTTAATAAACAGCTTTGGAAAAGAAACATGGAGACTACAGAGATGTCGGAGTATGCTAATCTAACGCACATCGTTCAAGCTAATAACAGTAATTTAAGATGGTGGCAGAGAAGAAAGAGTATTGGAAAACAATGCAATGTTGTACCGTGATTAAACCGTAACGAAGACAAGCCTGGCTGAGTAGATCAGGTCTGCGAGATACAGCAGGAAGTTTAGCACAGTAAGGACAGCGATGGCTAACGTCTTATCCCATGGACAGAGCCCCTGGTAGGAGCCACACTCACTCGGCCGGTGGCTGTTCCCTCCATGTTTATCATCAAACTTGTAAATGGGCCAGATGATGGTGGCGGAGAGATACATCGCTACGGCAAGCAGAGCGTAGATGGACAGGAAACGTGGAAAGGAAACTGGGAGCAGTCCAGTCCACTCAGCGATGCACATAATGATGATGGCCGCTGACAGGATAAAGCAGATGCAGTAGACAGAGAGACACCATTTTGTTGCTGCGTTTTGGTTATAAGACACCGGATCGCTGATGAAAACGAAGATAACACAGGCGATGAAGGTCTCACAGACTTTCAGAATACCTGGTGCTGTAGCCATGTAGCCGGACACCTCACCTGGGCGCGCCTTGCTCAAGCTGACCTCGCTGAAGTAGGCGAGTGTAGCGAGGCAGGAGAAGACAGTGGAGACGATGCGGCAGTTGACGTATTCCTCACGTCCTCCGTAGCCTTTCAGAAAGAATAAAGGGAAGATGATGGAAGCGGACAGACAGAGTAGAGAGGCATAGCAGGCGAAGGTAATGGGGAAGTTCTTCCAGGAGACAGGAGCACGAGACTGTAGACCGCAGATCTCCACCAGGAGGATCAGTAGCGTCCCGGCGAAGCTGAAGCTCCAACAGAACACGCACCAGTCTCCGGTACCATGCTTCACCTGTGCGCCATACAAAGCTACGCTAAATGCCACGCACGCGAACACCATGGCCGCCACTCGCGACCACATCAGCGGGGAGGAGCGGAACACCACTGGCATGATGGGAAGGCCTCAGACACGCCTGCTGGGTTGTTGGGAAGAAGGATGTCTGAGAACAGAAGAGAAAGCATGATGTTATAAAAACAGAGGTATGAAAATATGACCATGTTCCAAACTGCATTCTGCTAATGATAGTACACTACTGTCATGTCTGCCCTGATTCTGTCCCTGCTCACTGTGTAGTGTCCTGCTTTGTTCTTCACTTTCCTTATACATTCTTTGTTTCCTGTCCTTGTTACCCAGTTGCCATGGTAGTTATTTAATCTCAAACTATTTCTATATCCTTATTTCCTTATTCCCTCAGTCCTGTAGTTCTTTAGTCCTCTGACATTCAGTCTCTAAAGGCCTCAGCCTACTTCAGGCAAGGATGATGTTTGGTCTCCACAATATGATGTAACTGTGGAGTAAATGAGTCTCATACGGAGGCTTCGCTTGACAAACACACTATGTGACAAAGCTTGATTGATTGCTACAAATGAGTTTATGCTATCTGCACTTTCTAGTGGGCCATCTTCTTCCTGTAGTCGTAGAAATTGTCATAAAAATGTAACAGTGCAACCTGCAGTACTGGAGCACATATAAATGACAGTCGACATGAAACCAAATAGTGAGTATGTGAGCTCATAATCTCATAATGGTGATTTAATCTTCCTTTGGTCTCTTAGTCATTAACCTTGTAGTCCACTGGTCTCTTCCATAGTCCCTTAATCTCTTGGATCCTTGGTTCTGTAGTCCCTTAGTCCTGATGTCCATTAGCTCCTAGCTTCCTTAGCCCTTTAGTCCCATAATCCCTTAATCATTTATTTCCTTCCTTTAGTTCCTTAGTTTCTTAGTCCTTCAATCTCTTGCTTCCGTTGCTGCATAGTCCCTTAGTCCCTGTAGTTCCCTTGTCCATTAATCCCTTAGTCCCTGTAGCTCCCTAGTCCATTAATCCATTAGTCAAGTAGTCCTTTAGTCCGTTAGTCCCATGTTCCCTTAGTTTCTCAACCGCTTAGTCCATAATTCAGTTCCATAGTCACATAGTGCTTTAACCCATAGCCCCTCCTAGTAGTTTCTTAGTTATGAGATTCCTTAGTGCCTTGTAATGTAGTGTTTGTCTCTGGTTGTTCTAGGTGACTTTCCAGGAGCACTACTGGATTAGCCATAATAAACACACTTTGAGTAAACACTTGAGTAATGTAGCTCTTCCTGCTCCCACACATTACAACTGCACCCCAAACAGCCAATACCTAAGAATGTGTACTATTTTGACATGTTATTTAGTATAGTATAATGCGGTTTGGGAAGTGGCCCATACCGCATAAAACAACAGCTGCATTGTACTGCACTTTTTCCAACAGGATAGAGAGACACAGCTGTGCAGCTTACATACCACCAACAAACATGCTAACAAATGCTAAAAAACACTAACATATTTCCCTGACAAAAGGACTCAGAGCTATACTCTGGCTACATCCACTCCCTCTTCACTATATAGTGCACTATTTTTGAAGCTGTGACTAAAAGTATAAAGGAGAATATGAGTGAAATTCCACAGTGAGGCATTTAGGACACAGCTGATGACTAAGCTACACCAACCACTTAGAAAAGACGAGACCTTTCTCCAACCCTACACTCCATCCTGTGAGAGGACAGAGGGACAATCAGAGCATTCAGCTCTCCTACACACATACACACACAAACACACAGGGATATTCAGTACAGAAATGCCGGGTTCAGCTGCACATCACATCGATCTTTCATACCACACTAATGGAGAGAGTGAGACAGAAACAGAAAGACAAATAGAGAGAGAAATTGAAAAAGAAAAGGATAGAGAAATAGAGAGACAGAAAGATGAAGAAAACATGATGGAGCAAGAAAGAGGGTGGGGGAGGATAACAGACAGAAAGACAGATAGAAACAGTTGATAGAGAGAAATAGGAGGATAAAATGAAGGGATATTGATGAATAGATCCATATGTAAACATCATGTGTATGATGTTATAGTGATTCGAATGCTTTTAGCTGCAGAATAACGTAATGTTCTAATGGTAATAAAGCTAGCATAGAATGAAATGTTTGTGTGTGCGAGAGAGAGAGAGATACTGAGTGAAAGAATGTGCATCTCCAGGTATGGACATTGAGAGGGGGAATTCTTACATGTCCTTCTGCCTTAAACTCTAAACAAAGGCTGAAATAACTGAGCCATGACTCACTGCTCCCTTCCTCCCTCTCTCTCTTTCAGTTACTGATGCTCTCTCACCCAACTGTGGCTCAGAGTTTCCAGTTTACTAATGAGTTCCAGATGCTGAGGATCCCCACAAACAGAGAGAAAGAGAGAGAAACGGGTGCACGGGTGGGGAGGTGGTTGGTGTGAATGATGGATGAATAAATGGAGGCCCTGGAACATGTGTTTAGGAAGAGACTAGTGATTGGTCAGGATATGTGTATGCTTGTGTGTGTGTGTGTGTGTGTGTGTGTGTGTGTGTGTGTGTGTGTGTGTGTGTTGAGGGGGCTAAAGGATTTCCAGCCTCACCCATGAGAGAGAGAAACAGACAAAAGTGAAACAGAGCGGGAGAGTGCCTTGTGTTTTCCATGATGGAATTAATTTACTAATTTCAATCCTGCTCTCCTTCTCCACCTCTCTCTGTCTCACTGTTTCTCTCTCTCTCTCTCTCTCTCTCTCTCTCTCTGTTTCCATCTGTCTCTCCCCTGTCTCTCTGGGCTGTATTCAGTCTAAGGTTACATAGCTGCTTAAGCTGATTTTCCAAGCTCAAATTATTAAAATCATCAGTACACTTAGAGTTCACACACAGCACCAGCACTCATTACACACTAATGTCATTACACACAGTTCAGAGCAGTAAATACGCACTGTGTTACACAACCACACACACATCTACATACATGACTAAACATACAGCTACACACATAACTACATGCACTACTAGACACACAAGTTCACACATAACTATATACACGACTACTGTATACACACAACTACACACACACAACTACACACATGACTACACACACGAATACACATGCAACTACGCACACACTTCTCCTGTCTGTCTTCCCTCTTTCTGGTTCACTCTCTTCAAATCTCTTTACTCCATCTTTTTTCTATTTTTATTTCTCTTTCCATTTTCTCTCTCTCATCATCTCTCTCTCTCTCTCTCTCTCTCTCTCTCTCTCTCCTTAGCTCCGTCGTTACTGCACGCATCATTAATCGTGATAATTCTGTTATTCTGTCATTCAGACTTTCAGTCCACATTTCAGGAAATGAACATTCAAAAATTTCTTTTAGCTTCTAGAAATGAAATCACCTAACAGCCACCTGTGTGTGTGTGTGTGTGTGTGTGTGTGTGTGTGTGTGTGTGTGTGTGTGTGTGTGTGTGTGTGTATGGGGGTGTGTATTCCAGCCCCACCCTGCACAGTGTACTTACACACATTTTCCCCTCTACCTAATCTGTGTTTATAAAGTGTTTTAACTGTTCATCACCAAATTAAAAAGCTGTTTATAACACATTGATAAATGCAAACATTTTAGAAACTACAGAAAACACACACAGTAAAAAGAAAGTTAAAAAAAACTCACAGCAGTGAATCACTGAAAGAGGGATGAAAAATAAAAGTAAACATGTGTTACCTGCTCTGATCTTCTCCTTGTCTCGTGGAGTTTCTGACCTAGGACTGTGTATCTGTAAAATTGCTTTGTGTAAAAGTGTGTGTGTAAGAGAGTATGTCTTATTCAATGTGAGTTCAGTGATGGGAGTTTACAGTGTGTGTGAGAGAGAGAGAAAATGTACAACCTCCACCCACTCCGCCTAGAATCTCCATATTAGTACAGAACACCCATTCACTCTGTCTGTCTCTCTGTGTGTATGTCTCTCTGTCTGTCCCTCTCTCTATCTCTCTGTATGTTTTTTCCTTCTAGGTTTCTGTGCTGTTCTTAACGTCACGTAATAATCATCTTTATGTCTTTTTGACTTCATTTATCATTTTGCATTTCCCCACAACTCTGTTGAACTCTGGATTATGATTGGTCATCAAGTGTTGATTAATTTTCTGTAACAGCAGCTCTGACAGTAGTGCAGCTGCAAATCACAGGTTTATATTAATGTGCTCATTCTAATACGTTATAATTTCTATAATAACAGCTCATTCACAGGGACTTGTACAGCAGATACTCCACATAAACTAATTAAAAACATGTCATCGTTGATGTGGTGAAGTTTTCTGTAATTTATTTAACATTTATGGAAGGAGTCTGTTTTGTAACAGTCAGAGGTGAAGCTATAACTTTGAGTTTTCTGATATCTTCAGGACAGAGGAGTTTTGCAGTTTCTCTGTCAAAGCTGCAAGCTGCAAGCTGCATTTTTTGTCTTATTAACTTCAAGAGAGAGAGAAAAAAGAGAGGCTGGTAAGGGAACAACTGTTTATAACAGCTATAACTTAAATGACAACAGGAGCTAATTTGTTTCACTTTTGACATTTGACAACATCAAATGTAACTAAAATGAATAAACAGTATGATGTGTCCTTCTTAATAAATAAAAAATAATAATTGTTGGTAAATTGCTGTGGTGTAAGAGGAATGAAACACTTGGGGACCTGTTGTTATCAGAAAATAATCAACGTCAGGGTGGTAACAGTAACTCCACTTCATCACACCACCCCACCATCAGGTATTTTGCCACACAGTGTTTATTACGTATTTATTTCACAGAGCAATAGAATATTTTACATTGCAGAGCAGTGAAACAGAGTTTATGCTAGGCTATCTTCTAAATCTATCTGACTCACAGACTCACTGATTCACTGATTCACTTTGAACTTTTTTACTGATATCAGTACACTTCTATCAGTGAAGCAAATTGACAGATGAGGCATCTCATGTAATGAGACTGTGAGGATGGAGACGGGTTACTGAGATCAGGGTGAAGACAGAGATGGGGACAGATAATGAGTCAGATACAGAGATGAAGACAGAGGCTGGAGATGTGGTGAAGATGGAGATGGAGACAATGCCTAAGGTGATAATGGGGAGGAGGAATGATCAGGACTGGAAAGAGAGTGGACAATGATGGAGAAGTGGCCTCAACATAGTAGGACATGGAGAAAGAAGTAAATAAGTGGGGTCAGATGGAGATGTGGCCTGAGAATGGAGATAGTGGTGGAGATGAAGATGGTGATGCTGGTGGAGCTGGAGGTGGAGATGGATGTGCAGACAAAGATGGTGGTTGAGATGGAGATGGAGGTGGAGATAAAGATGGAGTTGGACTTAGAGGTGGTGGTGGAGATCGAGACAGAGGTAGTGGTGGTGATCAAGTTGGAGGTGGAGATGGTGATTGAGATGGAAATGGAGATGGAGGTGGAGATGGAGGTGGTAGTTGAGATAGAGATGGAAGTGGTGGTGGAGATGGAGGTAGAGATGGATGCGCAGACAAAGATGGTGGTTGAGATGGAGATGGAGGTGGAGATGGTGGTTGAGATGGAGATGGAGGTGGAGATGGTGGTTGAGATGAAGACATGTAGCTTCCTGCTGGATTGTTGTAATGGCAAGCGTGTGTATGTGTGTGTGTGTGTGTGTGTGTGTGTGTGTGTGTGTGTGTGTGTGTGTGTGTGTGTATGCGCACACGTGCGCATGTGTTGAGCAGCAGGATTTCATTTCACATGGCTGAAAGTGTTCTGTATTAATAGCACCGTGAGCAAACGTCACGTTTATACTGTTACTCTGTCAACGAGCTGTATCCTTTATTTGTTTATATTATTTGTTGCTAGGTAATAAAAACAGTAGCCATGGAAACTAGCGGTCTGTTTCTCATGTATTTATAAAATGTGGTTAAAGTGAACTGTGACTTTGGAGTTCATTTCCGCTCTGAGATCACACACATACACACACACACACACACACACACACACACACACACACACACACATACACTACTGTGCAATAGTCTTCGGCATCCTAATTTTTTTAGTGCAAGGTTTGTTGTAGATTTTTATTTTATGACTTCTACATTATTCAGTACAGAAACATTTTAGTTTTCCAAACATTAGTTTTCCAGCACAAAATTAAATGTTACAGAAAAAATGTCTGTATGTCAGTAAAGAAAGCAGCATATTACATAATAGACACTTTTCAGACAAAAAAAAAACATAATGAAGGCTGCTAGGTTTTGCTGCAAAAATAAGAAGCAAGTGTGACAGTCAAAGTCTCCAGAAGAACTGTGGCAAAATGCTCAGTAACACTTACGGTTCATTTCCTTATAAAACTGGTGACAGAAGAAAAGCAAAATGTACTTTTTTAAAACATAACAGAAATGATCAAAATAACTGATAAATATAGGTTTTGATAGCAGAAAATGTTCCTCACTAATGTGATATTCGACATACAGTCAGGTCCGGAAGTATTTGGACAATGACAGAGATTTTGTGATTTTGCGTTTATACAGCACCACAATGGATTTGAAATAAAACAATCAAGATGTGATTGAAGTGTAGACTTTTTGAACATAGACTTTATGTTAAGAGGTTCCACAAAAAATATGCCATTTACTATTTAGGAATTACAGCCATTTTCAACAAAGTACCTCCATTTTTAGGGGCTCAAAGGTATTTGGACAAAGTGACATAA
>CM074919.1:22245961-22256920 GCA_037576815.1 Pangasius larnaudii
ATATATATATATATATATATATATAATGTAACAGTGATCAAAAATAAATGTAGTGAAGTTTAATATTTTATTTAAAAAGTACTATTTAATTATAATGGAAAAGTACTATTACAGTGTACCACATACTCAATACTATAACAAGAATACTTGTTACATGTAGTTCAGTACTTTCCATCTCTGCATATGCATATGAGATATACTGCTGTAATAAAATAAACAAGAAGTTAGTTCTAATCATGTATACATGTATGTATGTTTATAGTTTAATCATTTTCAAAATGGCTATGTGGGTAAATTCACCCTAACCTTTCATTTTAAATTGCTCTGTATCCATGTTTCCAGGTTAAGGATACACAGCTAAAAGATAAGGGTACCACCACAGCAACAAGGAAAAGTACTGTTTAGTATACCCTTATTTCTGAGAGTGCAGCATCAGTTGAATCATCATCAACACAAATCCTGTCACTCTGTGAGAGTTCTGTTAATGAAGTTTATTGAACTTCACTGGAGCTGAGAAATGATGACCAAGTGGAAGTAAAGGAGACAGCAGTAATGTTTAACAGACCTGACTTTTCCTGTTAGAACTGTAAAGGAACACAAGAGTAGCGTGCGGTAGAACAGAGTATACCAACACTGCCACCTAGTGTTCACTGCAGCAAAATGACCCAACAATCTTTACACACATCTTCATAACTGAGTTAGTATCTAAATTCATCACCAAATCATCATCATCACTAAAAACATTATCATCATGAACATCATGATCATCACCTAATTAACATAAAAATAGATCAAACTGAATGCACAGCCACCACCTTAGGCTTGGACTGTAAAGATATCTTACATCTAAAGCACTTATTCTAAATTAAACTATTACTGATCAGGAGTTTAACAGAAAATTGGGTTAGACCAAATGAGCACTTAGCATGAAATGCAAATAGTCCCCCCAGATATAGTTATATACACCACCCTTGTCTAACTTGCAGAGGCAGAAGTGTCGATGTTATTTATAAGGATTTATAAGCATATTCTAGGCATCACAGAAAAACCTGGACATGAATTCAACTCATTTGACCTACACATTTAATCAGAGAGATACTACCAGATGCAATTGAATCTCTATTAAAAATAATCAATTCCTCCCTTAACACTAGCTATGTACTAGCAGTTATCAGACCCTGCATTAGAAAACCTAACTATAGGCCAACATCAAACCTCCTCTTTATCTCTAAGATCCTAGAAAATGTTGTAGCACAGCAGTTATGCTCATACTGGCTGTACATAGGTTTAACATTCATGAAATCTATTTTCAGGATTTAGGACTCATCATAGCATGGAAACACTGCTGGTTAAAGTGGTAAATGACCTACTACTGGCCTCTGATCAGGGTTGTGTCTCCTTGCTTGTGTTGCTTGACCTTAGCCCAGCTTTTGACACCACTGATCATACTATTCTCCTTGATAGACTAGAAAATGATGTTGGAGTTTGGGGAAGGGCCCTCTCCTGGCTCAGGTCTTAATTGACTGATTATCAGTTTGTGAATGTAAATGGTGACTTCTCTATGCATGTTAAGGTAAAGTTTGGTGTTCCACAAGGTTTTGTTTTAGGCCTACTGCTTTTTTTCCCTATATATGCTACTTCTGGGTAAAATTATTCGTAAACATGGTATTAGCTTCCACTGTTATGCTGATGACACACAATTGTTTCAGCAAAGCCAGATGACAAACACCAACTTAATAAAGTTGAGGAATGTCTAAAAGACATTAGACACTGGATGCTTATTAACTTCCTTCTACTTAATTCTGACAAGACAGATGTACTTGTACTAGGACCACATGCACCTAGAAGTAAGCTTTCTGATTACATAATAACTCTGGATGACCTTTCAGTTACATCATGCACAGCAGTAAAAGACCTTGGTGATTACTGACTCCAGTCTTTCATTTGAAGCTCATGTAGATACTATTACTTCCAGCTTCCTTTCATCTCAGAAATATTCCTAAGATAAGAAATATAATGTCACTACATGAAGTGGAAAATTAGGTCATGCTTTTGTTACCTCAAGGTTGAATTATTGTAATGTGTTACTGTCTGGATGTTCCAGTAGGTGAATAAACAAGCTCCAGTTGGTGCAGAATGCAGCAGCCAGAGCCCTTACTACACTGTCTGTCTCGTCTGTTTTTAAATATCCGTCCAGCACTCTGCCTATCTGTGCTTTTTCTGCTGCTGTTGCGTTGTGTTGATGCTATCATTACCTATGATCGTCAAGTATTGTTACACATCAAAAGTTTGTTGGAGTATCAACCCAGAGACTGTCCCATTACACAGGAGTATTGTTACTCCTCGTTCTCTCGTCCCTCGGCCGCGTTTGTTCGCCGGCTTCCTTGTTGTATTATCCATCAGCGGAAACGTCGCAGAACGAGGGGAACTTGCGGAGGTGTCGGAGTGAGGATTCGGAGAGAAGTTTCTATCTCTTCGGCTCAACTTTCTACATGTCCCTTCACACCCTCCTATGGTCACCGTGGTTTATACCTGGTTCGGCGTTCGTGGGATGTGAGATATGCCTGTCATCGGCCCATCATCCTGGATCAGAGGCAGTCGGCGGAATTGTGCGCTCCCGCATGAGTGCGCGTCCGAAGCAGGAGTGTGAATCTTCGAAATATTAAATCATTGAGGTATGTCCGTCAGTCACAAACACATACTGTTGTCTCCCACGTTAAAATGACCTTGGTTAATGCCAGATCTGTGTCTAATAAGACTTTTATTTTGAATGACTTTTTTACTAGCCACGAATTGGATTTCTTATTTTTAACTGAGACCGGGGCTGGAGCGGGTGAGCTCTGTCCTTTAAACTGTTGTTTTATCATCACTCCAAGATGTGTTGGAAAAGGAGGTGGCGTGGCTATGGTTTTTAGAAACTGGTTTCAATCTCAGTGTGTTCTGATAGAATCTGCTACCACTCCGTTATTATGTGTTTTGGTTTACAGGCCCCCAAAGCCAGATCAGGATTTTATAAAGGAGTTTACTGAATTTGTTTCTCATATTATCACATCATATGATCGTCTGTTAATTTTAGGTGATTTTAATATTCACGTCTGCTGTCCTGGAAAGCCCAAGGTTGCTGAATTTATCCATGTTTTGGATTCTTTCGGTTTTACTCAACATATAGAAAATGCTACACATGTACTTGTCCACACTCTGGACCTTATCATGTCTTATGGTTTTCAATTGATAACATAATCATTGGAGATGCTTGTTTCTCAGATCATAAGCCCATTGTATTTAATGTCACCCTATCTAGCCTTCGGGGTACTATAAAAATAGGTTTATATTCACGTTGCATAAATTCTCTCACTGCAAATCAGTTTTCAGGTATGTTTCATAGTAATGAAGTGTCTACAGCAATCTCAGTTGCTGCGGAATATTCTTCAAGTCCTGACGATTTAATTTCTCTCTTTAATTCGTCCTACTTAGATATCCTAGATTCTACAGCTCTTCTGAAATTCAAAGATCCAAAATTTAAATTGCTACCATGGCTGGATGATTCCACTCATTCGCTTAGACAGATCTGTCGGAAAGCAGAGCGGCGTTGGAAAAAAGATCATTTCTCTTTTGAAATCTTCAGAGAATCCCTCGTGAATTTTCAGAAGGCAGCAAAATAGCTAGAGCTAAAAAAAAATTCTGATATTATTAATAAATATTCTCATACCCCTAAAATTTTACTTTAGATTTTTTATTGAAAAGATTGCTGGTATTCGATCCTCATTTGATCCTCTTAGTTCTAGTTCCTTGGTTGACTGTTCAATTTCTACAGATACTTTGTGTAGTTTTCAGCCAGTGTCTCTTTCTGAGTTAAGGGACTTAGTGATGCAGACGAAATCTTCAACTTCGCCTTATGATGCTGTTCCCTCTGACCTTCTTAAAGGGGCTTTTGATACAATTGAAATGAAATCCAACCATATACTTGAATCTTTTCAATCAGGTTTTACTACCCACCACAGCACTGAAACAGCTTTGTTAAAAGTGTTGAATGATTTGTTACTGTCAGTTGATTCTGGTGATAATGCCACTGAGCGCCGCTTTTGATACAGTAGATCATAATATCCTTTTGTCTCGCCTTGAACATCGGGTGGGCATAAAGGGTACAGCACTTCGCTGATTTGAGTCTTATCTCAATTCCAGGTCATTTTCAGTGTCTGTTGGCCAGTTTATCTCATCATCTGCCTCTCTTCTTTATGGAGTAATTTGTATATGCTTCCACTTGGTAATATCATAAGGAAATATAAAATGTCTTTTTTAAAAAAAAAAACAAAAAAAAAACATTTTGTTATTATTAGCTGAGAATCATCTACAGACTCAAATCATTTTCCTTTCACGATCTGGAAAAAGTCATTCATGCTTTTATCAAAAATGATCGTGAAAGGAAAGTGACGATTTAAGTAGAGCATCACGCGTAGATCATCACGCCTGGATTATTGTAATTCGTTATATATTGGTCTTCCTCAAACATCTTTGACACGGCTGCAGATGGTTCAGAATGCGGCGGCTAGACTGTTAACCGGGACCAAAAAACACGATCCTATTTCACCAGTTTTAGCGTCCCTTCATTGGCTTCCTGTATTTTTTAGAATTCAGTTTAAGACTAGTTTTCAAAGCTCTTAATGGACAAGCCCCATCTTATGTTTCTGATCTTATTCATTTGCATTCAACGCCCAGGTCTCTCAGGTCGGCTGTTAAAGCTCTATCACATGTGCCTCGGTCTCGACTTAAATCAAAATGAGACAGAGCCTTTGCAGTCGCTGCTCCACATCTGTGGAATCAGTTGTCACCTGACATTAGGAGTGCTTCTTCTCTTTCTATTTTCAAGTCTAGACTTAAGACACATTTTTATTCTGTTGCTTTTCCGGGCTTTTAACCTATTGTGTACTGATGTCATTGTTGTTGATATTATTGTTTTATTATAATTATTGTTGTTTTTTTATTCTATTTTAGAATTTGTTGTATTGGTTTTGTTCAGCACTTTGGTCAGTGTAATGCTGAATTTAAATGTGCTTTATAAATAAAACTTTTAGTTATGCTGTCATAGTTAGTATTGCCTGATGCCCCATTTCTGCTTGGAGCCTCCATCACCTGAGAATCACCCACTGCTGCTAAGGATGGCCCCACATGGACAGCCTAAATATCATCATGAGATTGATGTGGATGGTACCACACAGACACCCTAAAGATGTTTGTGGATGTTCTCATTTGGATAGTCTTGCTAAAAATGATGCGCAAGTCTCATTCATTATACAGTGGATAACTTTACCTGGATATTATAGACTTAAAGATAAAACTCCACTGAAATCAGAATGACCCTAATGTTCATACTGAAGATCTTCCCAATGCACTCAGCACTGTGAGACTCTATGGTGTGCAGTTCTTGAAGAGTAATGATTTATAATCACCCAGATGAGGATGGATTCCCATTTGAGTCTGGTTCCTCTCAAGATTTCTTCCTCATATCGTCTTCAGGAGTTTTCCTCACCACCTTCACTTCTGGCTTGCTTATTATTGATACATTTATAAATTTAAATTTCATATCAGGAATTTATATATATTTCTGTAAAGCTGCTTTGTGACAATGTCCATTGTTAAAAGTTCTATATTAAATTGAATTACATCAGCTTCATCATCATTAGTATAATCGTTATTATTGATATGTAAATTGATATGTATATTCAGTTCAGTTTTATTTGTGTAACTCTTAGTATTAGAAATTGTCACAATGCAGCTTTATAGAAATCTGTAAACTTACAATCTGCAGTTACACAAAATGTGTGTGTATGTGTGTGTGTTTGTACCTGGGTGTAATGAATAATATATAACATATAGAAATTGATGTAATAGAAATAAATTTATGTAGAAGGTGTGGGTGTGGCCAGGACTGCTGCCAGCCAGTCAGAACACACTGTTATTTATACTTATATTAAATGAAATAAACTGTACATTAGTTGCACATTAATTTCTCTATCTAAGCAATTTGTATATTTAATTATTTATGCATGTCGAATTTAGAGTAGTTTGGAACTTTCACATTTAAGGTATTACATATTCATGATTTCCTGTACATTTAACACACCTATTAATTATTCATGCTGTGTTATTGACCTTAATGTGTAATGAAGCAGAGGGCAGAGGAGTGTTGTGTTATACATAAAAGCTCAGAGTGAGATGTGTTTAATGCTGAAGTGGCTGATCTTCCTCATGTAATATATTTCTCAAGTTACAAATAAAAAAAAAGGCTTACAATTTAGGGACAAGACATATATTTAAATGCAAAAAAAATATTTAATAAACAAAATGTATCTAGATGTTTATGTATGTGATTAATAACGTAAACTGTTACACACCATAAAGGAATAATTACTAAATTAATTATTTATATATTTATAATAATTGGTATTAATATTTATTGATTATTAAATTTGATGAAAAATAAACACGCTTGAAATAACACTCTTTAAACGGTTAAACTGGACCTGCACATAGTTTAAATGTTTTAAAACTAAACCACTTTATCTGTAGTTAAGTTCAGGTGTGCCGTGAACTGTGACGTAATTACTGTATGGAACACCAACAGGGTCATATACAAAGCTAGACATCAATTTATCTGTTTTTAAATTCTCCCAACTGTAGCCAACCAATAGCTAGCAAGAATGCTTAATTACTTTCTAACTAGCTAGCTCCAGTTCATGCAATCAAGGATTCAATTTTATGTCAGATAAAGTTGCTGAATATGAAAAAACTTCAGACAACCAATAGATTGCAAGATGTTTCCGTCATAACTAGCTAGCCTTCATTTTCTTCTCTATTATCAGTGAATGTTAAATATTCCAGAAAATCACTTTTATGGTTTATTTGAATGATAAAAATAAGAATAACAGTATTAACAGGACACTCCATCCAAAATCAAAAATGTAACTATCAATATAGCTGCTAGAAACGTGCTTACTCGCATCTTACAGTGATGAAGGAAACCCTTTCCTGATTACACACAAACACACACACACATTATGTATATATATTTATATGTATGTATGTATATATAAGAGTATTATGCTCAGAGATTAAGTGAAATGTACCAAAGAGCATCTTCTGTGGTTGATTGTAGTATATAATTACATACTTTGCTCAGATACTTTTACTTTTATGTAAGATGACTCAGCATTAATTGTATTGTTGGACTGCTTAATATCCTACATTGTGTAGGAAAAAAGTGGTTCATGATTAAGATTACAATTAAGATTACTCAGATTAAATAAAGGGATAAAACGTTTAGAAATATGCACCTGGGTCAGAGACAAAGCATTTCCAATACATGAAACTGAAATGAAATGACATGAAATGAAACATGAAATGAATAAATAGAGAACTGCACCCTTGTGCATGAGCGTGGATCAAACTGATGACGTAAGAAGAACAAAGCAATATTCTTTAATTGCAGTTCTGACTTTAGAGGATCTTCATCCTTATACTCAGACTGTTATAGAATTCAGCCGAAAGTTTATCAGGATCTCGTTCAGTGTGAAAAGTAATAATAAAATCCCGGCTTTAAGGCAGTGCCGCGATCTCGCTGTGTTTTGGGCCGCTTGGCGTTCCACAGGGCGGGGATGGTTGTATAGTGAAAAAGCTAGGAAGTAAGATAGCAGTGTGGAGCTCAGAGTTCAGTGTGAGCAAGGTTTAAACCTGCGGTTTACAGATTACAGAGGTGTTATTCCCTATCGCGGATGTATTTTTTTTTTTGTAATTCGACCTCGCGCTTTGATTTTGTTTACAGGACAGGTGAGCTGTGTTCTTCCGCTGACCAAGTTTTAGTGGAGGCGCTGAGGAAGAAGGGCAAGTGGCTTTTAACCCTAAGTATAGATATGTGTCGTGATGGAATGAGGCAGATTAAAGCAGGTAAGAGACTTGAATGAACCATAAATATAATATAAAACAATAAAACAATATAATACAATATAAAATTTAAAATATAAGCGTTCATGTGAATTTTATTTCAGAGTGGCTCTGCTCAGGTTTGTTAATCATCTCAGTGCAAACGGGTATTTTACTTTTTACACCTGTTTACACCTGAATTATACAGCTGCAAATGCAAATAGTATTCGTTTTGATTTCATAAGCCACACTTTATTTGTCTGTTTGTTTGTTGATAGATTGATTAAGTAAAAACGTTTTTTTAAAGATGTTCCAGCTTGGCACTTCCTAGTTCAATCAGTACAAGTGTGAACATGCACTCTATTTTCACCTCTCCTTTTTTGCATTCCCTCCCTCTCCTCACACCCTCCACTCCCTTACACACACACACACACACACACACACACACACACACTCCTGCTCCGTTCTGTAGGTGCTGTGTGACATGTGGTGTGTTTTCGAGTGTCACGATGAGCGTCCCAGAGAGCAAAAGCTCCACAGGCGTGTCCTACGTACTGAAGATTCATGTGAGTCCGTCCCTCAGTACACGTTCATCCTGCACAGTCAGGGTGCGAAAGGGAACCACGGCAGCCCTGGTGGTGCAGCGCATCGCTGAGCTGCTTGAACTAGACTTGTCCCGGATGTACGAGCTGATGGAGGTGAGGGGACATGCAGGGGACAAACACATCCTCCAGAAGGACGAATGTCCTGTGGACTGCCTGCTGCTTTGGCCTCAGGGACATGAG
Organism: Pangasius larnaudii; assembly: GCA_037576815.1. Classification (NCBI taxonomy): domain Eukaryota; kingdom Metazoa; phylum Chordata; class Actinopteri; order Siluriformes; family Pangasiidae; genus Pangasius; species Pangasius larnaudii. The sequence continues at coordinate 22,254,664 of CM074919.1, forward strand.
GAAAGTCAGAGTTATCATTTCACCTTTCAGGAGGGCAAACAGGACACATCAGGGCAGTATGGCACTGTGCAGGACTTTCTCACACCCCGGCATGAAGACGTGAAGGATCTGTGCAGCCTCACTGTGCATAACGAGGCCAGTATTCTAGAAACTCTACGCTGTCGGTTCTACAAGAACCAAATCTACACATATGCCAGTAACATCCTCATCACCATCAACCCCTTCAAGTTCCTCCCCATCTACAACCCCAAATATCTGCAAAGATACGAGAATTGCATTCTAGGGAAAGAAGATCCTCACATCTTCGCTATAGCAGATGCTGCATTCCATGCCATGCTGAGTAAACAGACCAATCAGTGCATTGTCATCTCTGGAGAAAGTGGCTCGGGGAAAACGCAGAGCACCAACTTCCTCATCCACTGTCTGACTGCACTGAGCCGGAAGGGGTGCACCAGTGGTGTGGAGAGGACCATCTTAGGAGCTGGACCAGTACTTGAGGTACCAATTTCTGTTTCCAACACACACTGGTAAAGTTCATTTTATGAGCATTAACTCATTTGCTGCAAGTTTCCTGTTACTAAATGGAGAAAGCAGTTTATAAACATGAGCAGTAAAGCATTTACAGATTGGACTTTACTACTCTGGCCCCATCATTACATCATAGCCAGTGGAGCTATGTTACTTTACTCTGCTAGTGAATTAGCATACCAAATACTTATCACACAGGCTGTTTGGTTGATAGGTGAGTTAGTTGTTGGGTTGGATAGTTATCGAGTTAGCCAGTGAGTCAGGTGGTTCTTGGCTTTGTCACTTGGTCAGTTGTTGGTGGGTCAGGCCAGTCAGATAGGTTGTTTGGAATAACTAATGTCATAGTAAATAATGTCGTAGTGAGGGTGTGTTCCCTCTCCAGAACGTTTGTCCAGGACAGCGTGTGATTGGCTGATGATGTTATCATTTTGTCATTTCTCTTTTGCAAGTGATGAAAACGTGAATGTTTAGCTTTTTTCTCCAAAGTCTTTTTCACTGGAAACAGGAAGCAGTGCATGTAAGCACATGACCAAGGGATATTCTTCTCACACTTCCTTGTGTTATAAAAAGAAACAGAAACGTGTTTGTGTGTGATTCTTTGAGGGAAGTCTTGAACATTATATTCTGTCCTATTCAGTTGGTCTTTATATACAGCAATATGTTGATGTTTCAAATCTGTGGTCTGTGTTATTTTTATTTTAGTGATGGTACAGTTGTTTGATGGTTAGTTATGTCTCTTGGTAAGTTAGTTGTTGAGTCAGTTATTTTGGTGGGTTGGTGGGTTTTTTGATGAAGGTGTTAGCTGTTTGGTCACTGGGTCGGTTATTTGGTGGGTGTGCTGATCAGTGGGTCAGTTATTTGGTGAGTGTTTTGTTAAATGGGTCAGTTATTTGATGGGTTGGTTGGACAGTGTGTAGATTGGATGTTTAGTCAGTTGTCAGTTGGTTGGTGAACTGGTCAGTCAGCAGTTTGGTTAGTTGTTAAGCTGGTTGGCCAGTTTGTGAGCTAATTTTTGGGTTAGTTGGTGGGGTATCCATTGTTCAGCCAGTTGATTGGTTGTTGGTGGGTCAAGTCAGATGGTCAGTTGATTGGTTAGTCAGTGAGTAAACTCTGCACTCAGTTGTTTGTCTTGGTGGGTCAGGTCAGTCGAATATGTTAGTTGTTGAGTTGTTTAGTCAGTGAGTTAGTTGTTGAATTGTTTGGAAAAAATGCAAATTTTTGTAAAATTATAATTGTTCTACTGTTAAGCTGTTTAGAGAAAATTAGAAGATGATGATGTTTTGTGAGATTAAGGTTAATGAGAAATTCGCAGTGTTCAGCATGTAAACACTGAGGCACTGTCGTTCTCTCGGAGTGTTAAACAAGAAATCCTGACATGTAATTCGCCAAAACTCGTTTAACCTGTTCAACACTATAATCTCCACACAATTCTCAAACTGTGTGTGTGTGTGTGTGTGTGTGTGTGTGTGTGTGTGTGTGTGTGTGTGTGTTCCCACAGCACATCTGTTTCACAATGAATTAAAGCACAGCTCCTCAGTGTTGAATTAACTCTTAATGTTCAGTTCCAGTTGCTCACATAAAGACTCATATGAAGTGTGGAATTAACACTGCATTGTAAGTGTACTCTGGAACAAAAAACAAGGGGGAGAGCAAGAGAGAGAGAGAGAGAGAGAGAGAGAGAGAGCGTGTGTGTGTGTGTGTGTGTGTGTGTGTGTGTGTGTGTGTGTGT
>CM074919.1:22296544-22318581 GCA_037576815.1 Pangasius larnaudii
ACACACACACACACACACACACACACACACACACACACACACACACACACACACACACACACACACACACAGTGTAGATAATTAATGCTTAATTTGCTTAAATGTTTTCTTATAACCTTGTGAAGTTATTTGTGTTATTATCACAATTGCTATATAATTGAAGATAAAAGCTTTGTTTTGCATCACTGAGTAAATTTATTCATTTAATCCAGTAGAACTTGTCCCCATATTGTATTGTGTGTGGTGTTATTGCTAAAATTGCATTGTAGACAATGTCATTAAAATGATAAAATTATCTGCCTGATTAAAACACTTACGACCAGCTGACCTGAACTTCTGTCACTGAGTGTCAGGATATGGTCAAAATTTAAAATGCTTCTACTGCTGAATACTGGATTGGGATTGTGTCAGAAGGTGTTGAATAATTTTCTGTAACAGCAGCTCTGACATTAGTGCAGCTGCAAATCACAGGTTTATGTTAATGTGCTCGTTCTTATACTTTATCGTTTCTATAGTAACAGCTTATTCACAGGGACGTGTAAAGCAGATGCTCCACATGAACAGATTAAAAAATGTGTGTAACTGTTGACATGGTGAAGTTTTCTGTAAGGAGAAATATATTTATTTATGGAAGGAGTCTCCAGCGCCAGCGCTTTGTAACAGTCAGAGGTAAAGCTGTAGCTTTAAGTTTTCCGACGTCTTCAGGACAGAGAAGTTGATGCTTTGTGGTTGCTCTGTAACATGACAAGCTGCTTTTTTGTATGTATGCTTGTTTGTTTGTTTTTGAATGAAAAAAATAGAGGCTTGTGAGGGAATGACTGTTTATAGCTTCTGTAATGTAAATGAGAACTTGAAACGTAATTATAAACAGATTAAAAAGTAGAACATGTCATTTGTTAATTAATAAAAATTGTAATCATTGCTGTGGTATCAGAGGAATTAAACACTTTGGGACATATGAAAATAATTTTGTGCTTTCAGATTAAAACGGTTACACTGTTAGGGTACATGAACTCTGTGTGTGTTGCAGTCTCTGAGGAAGGTTGGTCAGGACTCCACAGTGTTGTTGATCTGTATCACAGTCTTCCTCTCTTACCTGCCTGAGGCCGGACAGTATTCCAGCTTCTTCCTGTACCTGCGGCAGGTAACAAACACGCACATCATAAACATGCAAGCACAAACACAAAACACTTGCTTAACCAAGTCAGGTGGGGAATCTGAAGCCTAGACTGAAGAGAACATCATTATTTATATACTCTGATACATACAGTTAATATACTGGTGGATACATAAGGTTTTCATCGTGTTATTGACCATAAAGAGAGAGAAAAGCATAAGTGTGTGTGTTGATTATAAAGGGCAGCTGTCCTTAACAGTACAAACACGCACACTGTACACCACACTCGTCTGATATAAGCAGAATTGTACATACAGAGGTCATGTGACATGAAAGAGAAGGGAAATAAGAGTTGTGTGTCTCGGAGTGTGTAAAACACAGCTAATAATAATCTGTCACACTCTGATGAGTGTTTTAATTACATCGAGTACCCTTTACACAGCCTCTGATCTAAATGCTGTTTTTACTGACGCAGCTGTAAGGCTCTGTCCCAAATGCCAGAACTGTTGTATACTTTGTGTCCTAAGGCTGAATTCTAAATACTTATGTAGTGGGGAACGTTAGTGTTCAGTAGAGTAGTGGGCAGTGTGGACTGTACACAGGGGTGGGGGGGATGGGGTGTACTGAGGGATTGTTGGAAAGTTTGTATTTACAGAGCACACAGTGAGCAGAGCAATGCTCTTCCTTCACTCCCTCAGGCATGGTCACTATGGAAGCACACTCACTAAATCACACTACACTCCAACTATGCTTGCCCTATGTGTAACACCACTCACACTACACTAAACTCCTACTACAGTCAGACTACACTTTCATTACACTCTCTCTATGCTTTTACTACACCCCTACACACACAACCACACTATGCCCCTACTACAGTCATACTACACTCCTACATATGTACTGCACTCCTCCTACAGTCTCACTACACTCCTACACTAGTAATATGCTCCTACTAGTCTCACTACACTCCTACAGTTGTACTGCACTCCTACTACAGTCACACAACACTCCTGCACTTATACTGCGCTCCTATTATAGTGCCCTAATGACTGAAAGTGCCCTATATGACCTTACATAGGCAGTGGTAGCCTCCTAAGAGGGGAGAGCAGAAACAAGCTGTAAATTTAAGTGAGTAAGGCTTCCTTAAACCATAACATAAGCATATATGGCAATGTTGGGTCTTGTGAAAAGCGGGATGTGGAAGTGTTTTCATGAAAACACACTATGGTCACACTACGCTCCTACAGTTAAACTATGCTCCTACAGTTGTACTACTCTCCTACTATGGTCATACTACTCTCCTACTACAGTCACACTACACTCCTACACTTGTACTACGCTCCTACTATGGTCACACTATGCTTTTATTACAGTCAGACTACATCCCTACCCTTATACTACGCTCCTATTACGGTCATGCTATGCTCCTATACAGTCACACTACACTCCTAAACTTCTACTACGCTCCTACTATGGTCACACTATGTTCCTACTACAGTCTCGCTACACTCCTACACTTGTACTACACTCCTACTAGTCACACTACACTCCCACTACAATCACACTACGCTCCTGCTACAGTCACACTACACTTCTACACTTGTACTACACTACTACTACAGTCACACTACACTCCCACTACAATCACACTACACTCCTACAGTTGTACTACGCTCCTACTACAGTCACACTACACTCCTACCCTTGTACTACTCTATTACAGTCATACTACTCTCCTGCTACAGTCACAATACTCTTGTACTATGCTCCTACTACAGTCACACTACACTCCTACCCTTGTACTACTCTATTACAGTCATACTACTCTCCTGCTACAGTCACAATACTCTTGTACTATGCTCCTACTACAGTCAAACTACACTCCTACACTTGTAATACACTCCTACTATGGTCACACTACGCTCCTACCCTTGTACTACCCTCCTACTATGGTCACACTACTCTCCTACACTAGTAATACACTCCTATTACAGTCACACTATGCTCCTACACTAGTAATACACTCCTATTACAGTCACGCTACACTCCTCCTATGGTCACACTACGCTTCTACTACAGTCACACTACACTCCCACTACAATCACACAACGCTCCTACAGTTGTACTACGCTCCTACTACGGTCACACTACACTCCTACCCTTGTACTACTCTATTACAGTCATACTACTCTCCTGCTACAGTCACACTACACTTGTACTATGCTCCTACTACAGTCACACTACACTCCTACATTCCTACTATGGTCACACTACGCTCCTATTACAATCACACTACTCTCCTACACTAGCAATACACTCCTATTGCAGTCACACTACACTCCTACTCTTGTACTATGCTCCTACTACACTCACTATGACCCTCCTACACTCTCACTGCAAACACATTACACTACGCTCCTACTACAATCATGATACACTCCTATACTTGTATTACGCTTCTACTACACTTCTACCATGTTCTCACTAAATTCCTACTCTGACTACACACCCACTCACACTACACATCAACTGCACCTGTAATATATCGTTTAAGAGTTTAAACATAACCTGTCTGTTTATCCCTCCCTCTGTTTATCCTCACTCTCTCTCTCTCTCTGTTGAATAGGTGATTGGGTTCACCTCAGAGACAGTTGCAGCATTTATTGCAGTGGTGGGAATCCTGTCCATATTAGCTCAGGTGTGTGTGTCTGTGTGTGGGATATAACATTATTAAAATGCTTGCATAGGCTCAGTTATTTTTAATTGAATTTACCTAATGTGTGGGTATGTACAGACAGCAGTGTTGGGTGTGCTGATGCGCTCTATCGGGAATAAGAACACCATCCTCTTAGGGCTCGGCTTCCAGATCCTGCAGCTCGCCTGGTATGGCTTTGGCTCCCAGCCCTGGTGAGTCATCACTCAACAACCACCCCCCATGTACACACACATATACGCACACAGTCATTGTTACAGTTAATACACAGAGAGCTAGTTCCTCAAGCAAAGTGATGGAGAGAAAAAGGAAACTGAAGATTTATTCTGAAAAGTAACATGAACAGAAAGTAACATCAAGAGTTCTGTATTTATGAAGTGTGTGCACGTATGTGTGTGCGTGTTAGGATGATGTGGGCAGCGGGGGCTGTAGCTGCGATGTCCAGCATCACTTTTCCAGCCATCAGTGCCATCGTTTCCCGAAACGCAGATCCTGACCAGCAAGGTGAGAACACACACACACACACACACACACACACACACACACACACACACACACACACACACTATTCTGTTTGCTTATCTGTTTTTTTTTTTATTCTATATATTATATTTATATGAATGCATACATCTGGTTTTGCCTTTGGCTGTACTACCTTGTGGTGTGTGTGTGTGTGTGTGTGTGTGTGTGTGTGTGTGTGTGTGTGTGTAGGTGTAGTACAGGGGATGATAACGGGGATCAGGGGGCTGTGTAACGGGCTCGGCCCCGCCCTCTATGGCTTCGTCTTCTACCTGTTCCACGTGGAGCTGAATGAGATGGACGCTGCAGGAGGAGCCGAGAAAGGAACCAAACCCAACATGGCCAATCCCACTGACGAGGTCTCACAGACATGCACTCTCTCTCTGTCTCTCTTCCTTCCTGTCTCACTCTCTCTCTCTTACTCACTAACTCCCTTTCTCTCTCTCGGTCTCTCTCTCTCGGTCTCTCTCTCTCTCTCTCTCTCTCTCTCTCTCTCTCTGTCAGTCTTTCTGTCTCTCTCCCTGGTCTTTCTCACCGTCACTCTGACTCTTTCTCTTTGTCTCTCTCTCTCTCCCTTCCTGTCTCACTCTGTCTGTCTCTTTCTTATTCACTCTCTGTCTCTCTCCCTGTCTCACTCCTCGTCTGTCTGTCTGTGTGCAGAGTGCCATCATTCCCGGTCCCCCATTTCTGTTTGGAGCGTGCTCAGTTCTCCTCTCCTTGTTGGTGGCGCTCTTCATCCCCGAACACAATGCGCTCTCTCTGCGGCCTGGCAACTACAAAAAACACACCAGCACTGCCCAGAGCCATGCCCACACCCCTCAGGGTGGAGCCTGTGAAGGTAAAGAGCCTCTACTGGATGACAGCAGTGTATGACCCCACCCACTGCCACCTCAAACACATGAGGTTGGAGCTGGTGAGAAGAAAAGGCCTTTCTATTGGTCAGGTTCAGTGTCTGCCTCCGCCCACTGTGCCTTACACACAACAGAGTGGAGCCAGTGAGAAGAAACAGCCTTTCTATTGGACAGGTTCAGTGTCTGACTCTGCCCACTGCCACCTCAAACACATCAGGGTGGAGCTTGCAAGGATTTGAATGACTGCACTCTATGACTGTGCTCACTTACCTCAATAATACACATTTCTCCCTAGTTTTTGAGATCAAATACACGTTACGGCGGACATTGTGAGAATTGGATGATAGCAGTGCATAATTCCACCCACTGCTGCCAAACACACACCCAAGCAGAAACTGGCCTTACTGGATGTGAACACTGTATGATTCCACCCACTGCCATCTCACACACATCAGGGCGGAACCTACAAAGGACTAATGCCATATGTCCCCACCCAATGGCACACTAAAGAATAATCAGGGTGGAGTCTGTGGGCAGTGTATGACTCCACCCACTGCCACCTCAAATGCACCTCAGGGTGGGGTCACATACATGATTCCACCCACTTTCCCCTGTTTTGCCCCCAACAAATTTTTGATGGTACTGACCTCCATCAGCTGAACACACACTTCAGAACACTGTGTGTGGATGACGCTAGCGCTCACACACACACACACATACACATACACATGTAGCGCGCGCGCACACACTCACACACTCACACACACACACATACACACATACACACTTACACGTACAGTGTTTATAAGAACTGTTTAAACAGTCTGATGGTTTTTACGTGTGTGTGTGTGTGTGTGTGTGTGTGGATATCTTCTCTCTCTATATTCTGTTATTACTGAGGCCATATCACAGCGGCTGTGTCCTGAATGGTGCCATACTCCCTTTTCCCTACAGAGACACTTTGGTCTGTGTACACTGTACAGTTTTTTTAGACACTCTAGACTTTCTAGACTGCTGTGGTGGATTGTGGGTCATTATTGATTTGATATTAGCTTGTTGCAGTGCATTATGGGGTTTAATCCACTTTCTTTGTGGATGTAACAGATGTCTGATGTAGTGTACAGGGTGTGGACTGGGACACGCAGCAACTCCATCATTAAAACCGCTGCCTTTGTTTACTGTGAGCTGAAAATCTGAACCCTGATGACGGCACTGTCTGTGACTGTCTCTTTGATTTCTGTCACTCTCTCTCTTTCTGTTTCTCTCTCTCTTGCCCACTCTGAGTGGGTAATCCAGTGAGCACATGGTTTTAGACCACTTCAGAAATGACAATTCTGCTATCACTGACTGTAAGTGAATGACCACCAGTTATTTGCTAATTGGTGGATATTAGTTTTTAGGAGTGTGTGTGCGTGTGTATAAAAATGAAACAGAATATTTCAGTAAAACTGTAAAGCAGTCAGCGAGATGTAAATAACAGGAAATTAACAAGCCACTATTTATTAAAAGGTTCCTGATTCTCAGCGCTTGACACCTCATCAACTTTCTGTGTGAGAGATTTATTGATCTCCAGCTCGGTGTGGAGGTGCTGGGGATTATTATGGGGTGGATTTCAGCTCCTCCACAGAATGTTAGTTAAAATTAAGGAGATTCAGATTTCTGTTTAAAACAACAGAACAGAGAGAAGAGTTTATTTCTACACATGGAGAATAAGACTGATTTCTTTATTCATCATAAAATACACAAATAAGCACTGAAGAATGATTTACAAAGAGAATGAAGACATCGAGCTTAAGTCATACAAAAGCAAAAGAATAATAATTACTACTCTGAATATTTACACTTTTATATAATATAAATATTATTAATAGTATGTTATCTTTCATTAATCTAGTTATTTTAATATTATTTATTTAAATTATTACATAATTTATTATTTAAATAAATCAAATTAATAATTACAAAATTAAATTAAATTAGATTAATAATAATAATCATAATAATAAGCACACCGGGCTTAAAAAACTAACAGTGCCAAAATTTTATTTGTTTTTTTTTTTCTCGTTATTTTTCCCTGATTTTGTCCTTAATTTATTTTTGGCCAATTCCCACCCACCAGTCAGCTCTCCACCTATGATATAACAGATACTTGCCCTGGACGGTGAAGACTTAACACATGCTTTCTCTGCGACACATGAAGCCAAACACTTCTTTTCTCTTTGCATCACGGGGCAGCGTAACACACGTAGAAGAAAGCGCTATCTGCCCTCTTCCAAAAACATCAACTCTCAGACACCCATGATTGGCTGATGTCGCTGTGATTGACAGAGAGAGTATGGACACTTGATCTCTTTTGGAGTCTGGGTCACAGATGGCAGAGGCATTGTCAGGATTTGAACTCGTGATCTGTGGATAATAGGTTGAATGCTTTTCTGTTGCGCCTCTCGGGAGCCCCAAAAAATGCTTTTCTTAAATAAAAACTGTTCATTTCAGCCGGCTCTGAAAAAGATCTCCAGTGTTACAAAAATAAAGAAAATTGTGTTTTCAAGTTATTGTCTATTGCTTTAAACTGCATTGTTTGTTTAAATATCTTTTTATCGCACATTTAATGTAAATGTCCTTTTACTGCACATGCATTCAACAGATACTGACATTGATGTGTAGAACAGTGTATAGAACCATGGTTCTCAAAGTGAGCAGTGAATGTATTGCTATATTTAAATCGTGATTAAATATTATTATTATTATTATTTAATATAATTTAGCTCAGTTGAAATGTAATGGATTTAAAACTCAATAGCTAAAACAGTAATAATGTTAACTAATTATAATAAAACTGGGACGTGATAAAGATTTAAATGATGATACATATCTGTACATATCTGCTCTGTTGTTCTTAAAGTTAAATGCATACTGTGATCATAGGCAGGTTCTGGATATGAAATGTTTCAGAAACTCGTTCATTTTTTATCCAGTGTGGAAGAGGAGGTTAATAATCTGATCATCTGCCGGACAGAATGATTCACATCTTCACTGAAAGACCTTTACTTCACTTTAATTTCAATTATTTAGCTCAGTGGTTAAGACGTTGGACTCCTGATCAGAAGGTTGAGAGTTCAAATCCCAGCACTACCAGGCTGCTACTGCTGGGCCCTTGAGCAAGGCCCTTAACCCTTAACTGCTTAGTTGTATAAATGAGAGAATTGTAAGTCGCTCTGGATAAGGGGGATAAGGGCATGCTGAGTTGTGAATGGTGCGGATCTTCCGATAGAGGGCGCTGCTGATCTAAACTCTGCTCAGAGACACACCATGTCCGTTATTCTTTGTTCAGTTATCTGTACTTAAACACTAACGGTCTGTGTGAATAGTGTGTAAGTACACATGCTGATATATTCTGATACACTGCATGCTGTTTACTGTAATATTCAGTAGTGCAGTGTGCAGGTTTATATTACAGCAGTTACAGGTCAGATATGCTATGCTAACTCAACAGCAGACTGGGGAGTGTGTAGAATTTAATAATAAAAAAAAAAACCAAACTGAGCAATATTTATTTATTTATTTAGCAACAATATTTATTTAGTCTTCACATTTCTTCGGTAATCCACACTTCTGATCCTGTCACCCAATCAGACACACTAAAATTTCACTATGGGAATTAATTTTTTTTTTGTCCATTGTGGGAGAGGAGGTTAATAATTGATTAATAATAAACGATTCACATCTTCACTGAAAGACTTTTACTTCAGTTTCATTTCAATTATTTAGCTTTTCAGTGAAAGTGGAGGATAATTAAATGAATTAAACTACAGTAAACAGTATTCTGTTTTGTACTGAAGGGAAATGACAAAAACAAAATCCACTAAACATATTAAAACTGAACACATCTCAAACTGTACATATTCTACAAAGTGTATGTATTTGGCATTGTGTCAAAATCTCACTCAGTTTAAAGATGAATAATTTTAGCTGAATTGAATGTTTGTTTCTTTCCTCCAGCTCCCAGACTTACAAACCTGACTTACTGTATGTCTAAGGTTATGAGGGTTAGTTAGGGGCATTAAAGTTACAAAGTTAGGAGGTGGAGTTGTATCTTTATTGTAGAGGATGTTGAGACAGATTACTCCATGTGATGTTTTTTTCCTCACAGATGAATACTGTGTGTCCTCAACACTCTCAGGCTTTATGAGGTTGACCTAGGTTGACCTTTGACCTGCTAACAGGAAATCAAGGCCTCACTATCAGAAACATATTTCCTGCACTGCAGACATGGACACATCATCTGTAGATCTCTAGTGCAAAATTTCACACCCCCTCTGGATTGGGAAAATAAATTGTGCTTCTGTTTTTCTGCAATAACAGAAATGAAGTGATGTGTTAAAAGTAAACATTCTTTAGTTTGTTTATTAGAGGATGGATGATTCACAGTTTATTTCCCTGCAGGCGCTGGCATGTTTCACACACAGGAATAGAACACGGATAAAGTCCAACCGCATGAGAAACAGGAACATGCTAAGATCCATGATAAAGATGTGCTTTTCCCCTAAACCTTCACACTGAGAGAGAAACGCAAAAACACTGTGCAAGGTCACAGTTATAAATATGGTTGTATAAATAAAAGTTATAAATAAAGTAATGTACATAATCGATGTTAGATTTTGTCATTGCATTCATTCACACACTAACTGCTTAACCTCTCACTCTCTAACTCCTTTACCTTAAGCTCTGACTCATTTTCCTCTCTCTCCAAACCTTTACCTTACTCTCTGACTCCTTTACCTCATTCTCTAAGTACCTTTACCTTACTCTCTGAACCTTTACATCACACTCTGAGACTGTACAATGTGACTGCTGTTCTTAATAAACATCAAGACACAAATACATTACACACACATCACCTCCTGACCTGTTTACATCCTCTGTTCCCTGAAACAAACTCTGTGTGTGTGTGTGTGTGTGTGTGTGTGTGTGTTTGTGTGTGTGTGTGTGTGTGTGTGTGTAGGAACATGTTGCTAAACCCCACAAAATATCAAATGTTAATAATGGGAAAAGGAAATAGGGGTGACGACAGGAGGAGGATGTTCTAAAATAAATGTCTAATAACATCTCCTAGATAACAGAAGAACATTATTTATTTGTTTATTTGTATTATCATCTGCACTTTATTCACAACAGGTCTGCTGTTTTTATTTATTAATATTAATGTAGCATTGTCTTGAATTTTCTAAAATAGTGACCAGAAGGTTGTGAGTTGAAATCCAAGCACTGCTAGAGAGACACTTATGAATGTGAGAGAGACACTTATGAATATTATTATTATTATTATTATTATTATTAATTTATTATTTCATTCATCTTCAGTAAGTGCTTTATCCTTCTCAGGGTGGCTGTGGAAGTCTATTAGAGTAAAAACAGTAGAAAATGTAAAACACGTTAAATAAAGAAAATACAGGTTGGGAAAAGAAAATTGGACTTTAACTCAGTCTCTTTCATTTTGTTTGTCTGTTTGTCTCCACTGTTTATGTTTCCACATTGAGTAATTGAGAGGAAATTAGGTTATTCTTTCCATCTGCACACTTTAAGCAATGGACGCGCACACACACACACACACACACACACACACACACACACACATAATGTGGTTTGTCTGATTAAGTGAGGTTGTTGTAAAGGTCAGTGAATGATTGTGGACATGTTGATGAGCCCACAGGACATGTACACACCCACTGATGTATGGAGATTAGGACATGTATGACCTTTAAGTCATTAAACAGGTGTACACAGGTGTGTGCTGTAGCTCAGGTTCAGCTCAACAGTCAACATGAAGTCCTGCTGTGAAGATCTGACAAAATCCTTTAACTTCTCCTTTAACTTCTTCTTTACAAAGAGGACAACATTAAAGACCTAGAATATCTCTGTTATAAACACTTTATTCAAGTGTACTTAACACTGTGTATGCTAAGTGTGTGTACTTTAAATATTCTTTGAATAGTCTACACTATAGTATATAGTATATCTTAATATCATATATTTTTAAAGAATGTCTAAATGCTCTGTAATACTTGAAATGAAAGTGTTCATAATGTACAGATTTATTTTTAAAAAATAGATGAATAAAAGAACTGTATATTATAAAAGTGTAAAAAAAGTTTATTCAAATTTATTGTATTGTATGCTACAATACATTTACACTATATAATAATAATAATAATAATAATAATAATAATAATAATAATAATAATACAATGAATGGAATTGAGACAGAGAGACAGTGAGAGAGAGAGAGTCCCAGTCCATGACTCCACTCCGTATTTCCTGTCTGTGTGTCTGTCTGTGTTTACAGACTCAATGGGATGTTCAGTGAGAGACAGGCACATGTAAAACCTGCTACCTCCAACGTGTTGTTCTCATTTTTTTTGTCCTAAACGTGCATTCTGCCAGAATATTGAAGAAAGGGAACAATAAGCGTCTTTAACCACAGAAAAAGAGAGGAAAAAGGGAAAGCTTCAGTGGATTTACAGTGGGACAATGACGGAATTCATACTCTAACTTTGGAAAATTAATCTCAGCTCTGTAGTGATGTTCCGTTTTTTTGCTGCAGGCATTAAATAATTATTGTAGGTTTTTTTTGGCGGATTTCAGGAGTTAATTTAGTTTTACAATTGCATTGCATTTAGTGATTATTGTGGAAATTAAAAGTGAGAGCTGAGACACGCCGCTGCACGGAGCTGTGCAACTTCACTGAAGCCACGCTTGACTTGACTAGCCTGCTAGCGTTAGCTTTAGCATTAGCGAAAGAATAAGTGCATAAAACTTATATCAGCATTAACATATAGCAGACACTGTGACTAACATCATGTCTTTCACTTGTGTTATTTCTGTGTAAATGACTGCCCCGGAGGCGGGAATTAAAGTTTCTGAACCCTTTCTTTCCACTAGGAACGTTAGCATTGCGCTAGTTTGTCGTTTTGGCTTTGCGAGCTAGCCGGGGGAGGATTTTATCCTCTCTCTGGCTAAAATACCTAAATAATCCGGTCCAAGATGAAGATTTTGGATAGATGGATAAGCAATAATGCCGTCCAGGACGACGACACTGTGTTTTGTGACGACTGCTCTGAGTAAAGCTAAGCTAATTCAATCACAGCATGCTAGTCAGTTATGCTAGCTAAGCTGTATAACTAAACGCGTTTAACTTTTCAGTGCCCGTGACTTTTTTGGTTATGTTTTTTTTCTTCTTTGTATACTGAATACTGTGTGTGTGTGTGTGTGTGTGTGTGTGTAAAAATAGATTTTTTGGCAAAAGAAACACTTTTTCTATTTAAAAAAAAAAAATGAAACTTCGGAGTTTGTTTGGGTTTTTTCTCTGTCTTGGTGTTATGTGGAATTGGCCACAGAGCGGTGCAGAAAGTAAGTAACTTCATTTAAATAACTGCTAATGCTATTATTAATTATTAATATTTACCTCTCATTAGTGGTAAATTCAGTGTATTTCCCTGTAAACCTGTACCTACTGTACCTACAGGAGTACATGCATGGATGTATGTGTAATAAACAAAAGTTAATTACTTTTAGTTCTCACTTCAGTGATTAATTTTAATGTCAGTGATTTACTGTGCTAAACTTTCTCATTCACGCGTTTCACATTTTAAGCTGCTCCCAAAGCACGGGGGCAAGGATTTAAAATGAAAATAAATCATGAAATGATTTACACCAGCTGTGTTCATCATATAAACATTTACAGCGCTTCTGAAATGAAAATGAGCGTTTCAGAGCTCATTGTCTCTGTCCCTTAGTGTTGTGGAAACCAAAAGGACAGTATATCTAGAATAAAAAACAAAACCGGTTTGGAAATATTCTCATTGTTATTTTATTGTTTGTTACTTGAAAATGTAGGTAAAATTATTATATTATCGATGACTCATTGTGTACTCGTCTTGTGTTTGTCCAATTAAATGCTCTCTAGATTGTATTTGCCCCGCCCCCAGGGGCGTGTCTTGCTCTACAGTAACAGCTCATTGGCAGTAAACACGGTTCGTCGGTGTGTTTTTGGCCGTGCGTCTTTACACACACTTCCCTTCAGCTCCCTAGCTCCCTAGGTCGTGAATCAGTATATCGTGTACACGAGTTGGGGCACTGGTAAAGACCCAGGCTCACTACACATCGGGACTCTGATGACTCAATTTCCGGCTACATGACTACCTACTCTGTTTGTAAAACATCACCACTGGCATTTATCAACAAGTCAGGACCAATATTTTTCTGACACTATATGTCATATAAATTTGTTAGCTTAATCAAATGTGTTTCTCTCATGGTACTTCAAGCAGGGTCATTGTAGGTGTTTTTTTTGTGATTGAGACAGCCCTTAAAATAGCAGACTCCCTGCTCAGTGCCCTAACTATTGAATTAAGGAGATGATTGAGGCACATCCTAACTTTGGAGTTTAGTCTTGTGGAACTGGGCAGAGTTTTTGTAGGTTAACTATCATGTGACGTTTGGGAGGAGTGTTTTACTGACTTGGAGCTGTTTGAGGCTGGAACGCTGCTCCCTCAGACTGATGGAGAATTCCGTCTTTGTGCCCCATCTCCATCAGTGGGAGTCAGTAATATCATTTTATCTCCCACTCAGACGCATCAGATATCACCCGGTGATGACCCTGCGGCTCTCCTTGCCTCAGACGTACGCCATAACTCTAAACACACACGGCGTCTCGTCGTCTAGGATTAAAGTCATCTTGGACAGGTGTGGGTGAGAAATACTCCACAGCTTAAAAAAACCTCTCGCTTTTTAGTGTTCTTTGTATTCAGCTAGCTCCCTCAGGTATGTTAAGATTGGGTTTGGGTGTGGCTTAGTATATCTCGAACACTATTGGCTGTTATATAATCAGTCAAACGCTTCAACAAAATACATCAACGTACAGAATCAAGTCACGTGAATCAGGACGTTTCATGGTGAATAATGTTGGAATTTACCTTCAGACTCATATCAAGTGCATTAAACTATAGGAAGATTAAGATTAGATACGATAAGAATCTATAGATAAGATTAAAATGTGTTTAACGTGTAGAATTGAGTCATTGATGCAGTTTTGTGTCCTATGTTTGGATATAAAACAGGAGCAGGTGTGTGTGTGTGTGTGTGTCCGTGCAGTAGCCTGAATGATTGTTTGTTTGTTTTTTTCCTTCATAAAGTCTAGGGAAGCTAAATGGATTCAGTTAAACTGTGTGTGTGTGTGCGTGCATGCATGTTAGGATTTAACACTGTTGCATTTCTCTTGGTGACGATATATACTGGAATAGATGGAATAAATACAGCCATGCTTTGACCCACTTGGGCTGCATTCAAATCCAAAAACAGAAGTGGCCTTGTCTGGTTCAGTGTCACGCCTTCACTTCGCCATATTATTGCCGAGTTCATGTTTCTACATGGAACTGTTTCTCTTTCAGCTATAAGTGAACCTCGCCGTGTGTTGATTCAAGATTCGGACTTCGTCACATCAAGTCAGCACTACCATTTCTCCACACGTTAAATCATCCTGAAGATTTAAAATCTTACACAGCATTTTAGAACTGGAGATTATACTTACTGCAAAGGCCAGTGTCATGATAAAGATTAATAATCGATACAGTGTGCAGTCCAGTGATTGTTTTTATAAACAAAGCGTACTCTTGCAGTGGAAGACGTGAGTGTGGTCAGTGTAGGGAACCTCCCTACAGATTAATAACTCTGTGCAAATAAGTGTTCTTTTTTAAACACATTAAACCAGCCGCTGCTTCCCTCGTCCGTCGCCCTGCCGCTGCTTCCCTCGTCCGTCGCCCCCTGTCGGCCCCCCTGCTTCTTCTCATGTCTGTTGTTCAGTGGATTGTTGTTTGATGATGTACTTCCATAAATACCTCTCTCTGTCAGATGTGTGTATGCATATTGGGTTTTTTTATGCAAATTATTTATTGCTTTTTGATGTTTTTAAACATTTTTGTCCCCAGTTTGTCTGAGTAAGGACATCAGGAACAGTGTGGCTAACCTCCGCACTCTGGAGAACTGCACGGTGATCGAGGGCCACCTGAAGATTCTGCTGATGTTCCACACGAAAGCCGGGGACTTCCGGGGTCTGAGCTTCCCCAAGCTGACACTGGTGACGGATTACCTGCTGCTGTTCCGCGTGTACGGCCTGGAGAGCCTGAGTGACCTGTTCCCCAACCTCACTGTCATCCGAGGTAACAACCTGTTCTTCAACTACGCCCTGGTCATCTTTGAGATGCTGCAGCTGAAGGAGATCGGACTGCACAGTCTGATGAACATCACGCGCGGCGCTGTGAGGCTGGAGAAGAACCCAGACCTGTGTTACCTCTCTACGCTCGACTGGTCCCAGATCCTCGACTCTGTGGAAGACAACTACATTGTGGCCAATAAAAACGAGGGAGAGTGCGGAGACGTGTGTCCCGGCATGGCCAAAGGCAAAACCATCTGTTCTCAGACCACCATCAACGGTCAGTTTGGAGCACGCTGCTGGACACAACGACACTGCCAACAAAGTGAGTACTGTGTGTTCGTGCGTGTGTGCATACCAATATTAACACTAGGCTGATGTCAGGTAAAAGTATCACAAGTTACAGTATTAATCACAGGTTTTCCACTTTTATTATACTGAAGAGTCGTCACTTGTTTGTTCAATAGTTTTGTTTTGGTTCAGTCAGTTGAGCCAAATCAGAACTAAAAGTGTTCTTGGAACCACAACGCCTGAAGTTCCTGAGTTTCACGAAAAGTTTCTGTCAGGAAAACATGCCTAATAATAGTTTCCTGAAAAAAGTTTTCACATACCCACACTCGAGTGAATGATTTCCTGCCATTGTGTGGCCTTTTCCTGTTCGGAGGTCATGTGGTGAAAAAGAACATAAACACATCAGCAACAGCTTCATCACTGACACGAAAAGGTAAAAGAATACTGTTCTAACATCAAGATGATGACCTCTATCCTGGAACACATCGATAAATATAAATAAAAGACTATTTACAATAAATAGATGTAAATTTAGTTGTAAATGTACATACACACATGCACACGCTGCGATGTAAATTATGTATACACTGTATTGTACACTTCCTTGATGATGTTGAGTGAAAGTGGATAAACACTCTGTTGTGTTGTGGATGTTGGGTTTGTTATTTTTCTGTTCTCTGTTTGAGTGTGTGTTGCTGTGTGATTAGTGAAGGTCTGTGTGTGTGTGTGTGTGTGTGTGTGTGTGTGTGTGTGTTGGGTCCCTAAAAACAGAAGGAATAAAGTGACGTATTGAATATAGTGACATGACCATAGTGTCTTTTCTCTATCTGTCTCTATTGCTATCTATCTCTTTCTCCATCCTAATCTCCCTCCCCTGCCCCGCCCCTCCAGTGTGTTCGTCAGTGTGCAAGGTGAGGGCGTGTACAGTGGACGGACAGTGCTGTCACTCTGAGTGTTTGGGAGGGTGTGTGAAGCCGGACTCAGCAGCTGACTGTGTGGCATGTCGTCACTTCCTGCATGCGGGGGTGTGTGTGGAGGCCTGCCCCTCTGGGTTTCTCTCCTTTAAGGGGTGGCGGTGCGTGAGCCCCGCCTATTGCCATGCCCTTCACACACAGTGCACTCGCAACACACAGGACCAAGACTGCAGCTCCTACGTCATCCACCAGGGGGCATGTGTTCCTGAGTGTCCCTCAGGGTACACCACCGTCAACTCAACAACGTGAGTCTCTTATACACACACACACACACACACACACACACAGAATACACTGCTTCACAAGAGAGAGATTTAAAGAGACAGTGAGTGAGATGGAAAATGAGCGCAAGAAATAAGGAATCACAAAGAGAATGGGATAGATGGAGAAAAAAGAGAGAAATATGTATAATGGCGAAAGACAGCTATAGACAGAGAGGAAGGACAGTCAGATAGTCAGAGTGGAGAGAGGGATAGACAGGACAGATAGACAGGGAAGTTCCCCCTCACATTCCTACACACCTTCTTACACACACACACACACACAGCACAAGCTGTTGTAAGGAAAGTTCACCCTGAAGTCACATTCTACAGAAGGCAAGTTTCTAACATTTCTTTTATTAAGTTAACTAATCATGTACTAGTTTTATTGGTTATACATGTAAATGTTAAGCACAGAGCACAATTTCACCCATTCAGACAGACAGATGGGGAAGACAGACAGACAGACAGACAGATGGGGAAGACAGACAGACAGACAGACAGACAGACAGATGTGGTATTTATTGAGATTCTCTTAGCAAACAGGCTCTTGTGTGATTAGACACTGTGATGTACTGATGTATCAGCTCACGATGGGATTTAGATAATCCTTTCTCTGTGTGTTTGCTTAGGCTGATATGTACACCGTGTGCAGGAATGTGTCCTAAAGTGTGTGTGGGAGAGAAAACGGTGGACTCAGTGACAGCAGCTCAGGCACTGCGGGGCTGCACACTACTCAATGGCAGCCTTATCATCAACATCCGAGGAGGAAGTAAATAATAATAATAGTGATAATAATAATAATGATAGTGACATCTAAGGAGAAAGTAACATCTAAGGAGAAAGTAAAAACTTTGTGTGAAGTGTGTTAGAGAAGTGTTTTACAACCTGAACACACAAATAAACAAAATTGAATACTTTGTCATGACTTTACTGTAATAGCTGCAGTAAACACAACTACTGTAAATACACCAACACACAGGCCAGTGTATTACAATAACACTGTGGACATGTCATGTGTGTGTGTGTGTTAGATAACATTGCAGCAGAACTGGAAGCTAGTCTGGGTCAGCTGGAGGAAATCGCAGGATACCTGATGGTGCGTCGCTCCTATGCTCTCGTCTCTCTGTCCTTCTTCAGGAAGCTCAGACTGATCCGCGGAGAGACACAGGAAAGGGGGTAAGACCCGGGATTCTGACTGCCTGAGAGCACAGAGGGCGGGTTGATGATGCAGTAGAGCACTAATGCTAATAATTTAATTTTATTATTATTTGATGGATTATTGTAGTCTTTCTCTCTTTTTCCTATTTAAATAAAGGAATTACTCGTTCTTTGCCCTGGACAATCAGAACCTGCGTCAGCTGTGGGACTGGTCCAAACACAACCTCAGCATCCTACAGGGCCGCATGTTCTTCCACCACAACTCCAAACTGTGTCTGAGTGAGATCCGCAAGATGGAGGAGGTAACGGGGACGAGAGAGAGACAGCCAAAGAACGACATCGGCTTCAAAACCAACGGAGACCAGGCTTCATGTGAGTGTGTCAACACTAACACAAACACACACAATTTTTTTCTCAAATAGAAATATCCATGTCTCTCTTTCTCTTTCTTTCTCTCTCTCTCTCTCTCGGTGCATGCTGGGAGCGTTTAGGTGTGTATGTGAGACTGCTCACGAGGAGAGGGGTTTTTCTTTGGCAATATCTTTCCTTTTTCTGCTTTCTGCTTTGCACATTAAAATTTGTTTTGCTAGTGATAAATGTTTGTAAGATTTATTTTGGTTAAACGTTTTGTGAGTTTTTGGACACCTTTTTGTGACCACGTCGGGATGGCGTCCCTCCCCGAGGGGAGCATCACCTGTATTGCTGTGTCACGGTATCAGGTGTGTGAATGCTGTACGCATGACTGTGGAGGATGTATTGCTGTACTGGTAGAGAAGGTTGGCTTTAACAACATTTCAGCGTCTAGGTTGAACAAGGCATGCGTGGTTGTTGTCAAAGAGGAAAATCTATTTAATAGCTTGGTAAGCAGTGGAATCGTGGTAAGTCGGGATTTTATTATTGTTTCACCGCTTGTTACTCCGACCACTTAGAGTCACTGTTTCTAATGTACCACCTTTCATTCATAGTGATGAGACTGAACTGGGGCTGGCTCAATATGAAAAGTTTGTGAGCGGGATAAAAATTATTCTATTGGGATGTAAAACGTGGCCTTGAAACATGTCATGTCGGTCAGGAGGCAGGTGTTTGTTTTTGAAAGAGCTGGAGCTGGATGTGTTGTTTAAAGTGTGTCATGAGGAAAAAGTGTATATGGTGTATGCAAATACTGGTAGCATGAAATGTTTTGTGTATGGGGATATTGGGCATAAGAGGTTGGCATGCCCACATAAGGCCCAGGTTAAAGAGGAGCCTGCTGGGCCTAGTTCTGTTGCCGCTGAGATGAATAATAAAGTATCACATTCTGAGCGACCTCAGGCTACAGAAGTAAGTGAAAGGGATAATGTTGAAGTGGTTTGTGCTGAACATCGTGGAACGTCACAATGTTTTGAAATGCGTGCTGATGCAGAGATGAGAGATGATACACTCTCTGATCACAAAGAAATAAATTAGTTTTTGGCTGTAACTTTCTGCAAAACTGTAGAAGTGAATTTTTTTTTCCGGAAATAAATGTTTAAAGAAGATGTTAACAAAGTTAAGGAAGAATAAAGTACATACTTCACAAAAATAATCATGATTAAAAATTGCACAGGGTGTGATGTTTTTTTTTTTTTTCTGTTTTACTTTGGTTTTTTTTTTTCTGTTTCTGTCCCTTTTATATTTTTATCTCTTTATGGAGTATTTAAGGGTGGGGTACTTAAACGTAAATGGGGGTAGGGACAGAAATAAGATGGCAGAGTTATTTAGAATTAAAAGGGTCAATATTAGTTTTTTGCAAGAAACACATACTAGTATTGATAATGAAACTGAATGCGGTGATAAGGACAATTTGTCCAAGGGACAAATACTAGCACAGGTGTAGCTGTTTTATTTTCTAAAAAATATTATTATGAATATTTTTGTTATGGAAGAAATTGTAAAATGAACTATATTACTAACGCAAATAGAGTTTAGGGGAGCCATTTTTGTAATTGTGAATGTTTGTGCACCTAATAGTGGGTCTGATGGGTGCACAAACATTCACAATTACAAAAATGTGAATGTTTGTGTACTATTTTTGTACATTTTGTTTGTGTACATTTTTGTAATTGTGAATGTTTGTGCACCTAATAGTGGGTCTGATGGGTGGAAGTTTTTCGGACGTTGAAAAATTCTATTCATAAATTTGATGATAATGTGTGTCTGGTAGATTTTTATGCAGATTTACATGGTGCTTGATCAAGTTGATCATGTGTATCTTTCTAAATTCAGTGGGTGTATTTTAATGCCTTTGTGATTGTTAAAGCTGGTGGAAGATTAAATGCACCAATACCTGTATTAAGGGATATTAAGCAAGGCTGTCCACTTTCTGGACAATTACATAGTCTTGAAAGGACCACAGTGGAACTTTAATTCCTGGGAAAGATTAGAGTGTCTTGAGCAGCCTATGCTGATGACATCCCATTTTTTTAATTACAGGTCAAAACAATGTTACAGCTTTAATAAAAGCTATTGAACAGTAGGAGAAGGCATCAACAAAGGAAAAATTGAGGGGAAAAAGTGAAGGTTTTATTATTGGTCGGTGGGAGGGAATAGGACCTCTGCAGCTGCTGGGTGGTTTGCTATAGAGAAGGGAAGGTGTGAAAATTTAGGTATTTTTTTTTAGGGAACAAAGAATTTCAGACAAAAAATTGGAATGGAATGCTGGAGAAGGTGTCTGCCCGATTGTCTAAATGGAAATGGCTATTACCATTATCCTACAGATGGAGATTTCTGGTTGTAAACAACCTGGCTGTCTCTAACTTGTGGCAGAGATTAGAGTCCTGGAGCCACCTAATGAACTGAGTTGTAAGATACAAAGAACAATCGTGGACATCTTTTGGAGTGGAGAATGTTGGATTTGTGCAGCAGCACTTTGTCTTCCTGTTCAGGAAGAAGGACAGAGCTTGGTGGATGTGAGGAGCCGCATACATGCTTTCTGAATACAAGCAGCACAGAGATACTTGTATCATTAGGACTTGGCTTGGACTCTCTCTTTTTAATAAGACTCAGGGAGGTTAGTTTGTCTGAGCTTAAACCCTTTTACCGGTCAATGCTGGATTCATGGAGAACTGTTTTCAGAGTGGAAAGAGATGTCCATGAACCAGGGCACTGGGTTCCAGAGGAACCATTGTTCTTCAATTCAATGATTCAGACCAGGCTTCTGTCCTCTGTGGGTGTTTGTGCATGCTTACAGAGAAATGGTATTGTAAAGCTGGGTCACCTCTTGGATAGGGATGGTTGGAGATTGGTGGGGGTCATTAAAGAGGTGACAGGCATGAAGTCCTCACACCTTACATCAAAGCTGGTTGTGGAGATTTTCAGTGCATTACCAAGTGGTTACAGGAAGTACATTGGAAGGGGGTGCTTACCAGATATGAGAAGTGAGCAGGAATTTCCAATCAGAATTTCTTCTGTTATAAGTGAGTAGCAAGAACGTGAAGTTGCGGGTTCAATCTTATCTTTTAAGACCTCTCAGTTAGAATATTTTGAATCTATATGTAACGGGGATTTTTAACCCGTTGTGTAGGGGAAATGGATTACAGCTGCCCTGGAAGTTTGGACAACGAAAGGATCTTGGTCCCCGCTCCCCAAGCTTTTTAGTCTCTGTACACACTAACGTGTGTATGTGGCTCTTACCTTATTGTGTTGGGACACTACTGATTGACAAGGGTAGGCTTCAGGTATGGTAATATTACATGGTGGCTTCCTGAAGTGAAATCACATATGTGACAGTACAGTCTGATATGCTCCTCCCTTCCCAGATCTAATAAAATAAGTGAGATTTCCCTACTCCCTGACAGCTCAACAAAAAGGTACACTATAGATGGGTGCAAAAGGAATTAAACAGAATGGTCACTCTGTGCTCTTCTGAAGTCAACAACCATCTCTTTAGTTTTGTCCACATTCAGGGACAGGTTGTTGGCTCT
>CM074919.1:22326639-22340168 GCA_037576815.1 Pangasius larnaudii
TCTTTTTATATCCCTTACCAGACTCATAAGCATCAACAATCTTCTTTCTGAAGGCCTCAGAGAGCTCTTTGGATCTCTCACTTCAACAATTAAGAGTAAACCAAACTAAATGTTTAAGTAAGGTTTAAATAAGACAAGCCTCCTTCAAAATGCTCTGCAATGATGTTCTAATAATTTGCACCTGATGTGATACACCTGTTGACATTCCATGCCATAACACTTCCTCCACCATATTTGACACATGATGTGGTATACTTTGGATTATGATCTGTTCCTTTCTTTCACCATACTTTTCTCTTCCCATCTTTCTTGTACAAGTTAATCTTAGTTTCATCAGTCCAAAGAATCTTATTCCAGAGCATTTAAAAGTATACCACATGGACTTTTCACAAAATCCAAAATGGCCAACTTTCTGTTGGGCGAAGGTCATGACTGTCAGTGCGAAAATTGTTCTGGTCGAGAACAATATGCGTACTGAGTTTCGTGCATATTAGATTCAACTTTATTGTCATTGTGAAGAGTACTAGTGCAGAGCCAATGAAATGCAGTTTTCGCATATCCCAGCTTCCTAGCAAGCTGGGGTCAGAGCGCAGAGTCATCCATGACACGGCGCCCCTGGAGCAGATGTGGTTAAGGGCCTGGCTCAAGTGCCCAAAAGCAGCAGCATGTATGATATATGTACCAAGTTTATGTACCATGTAAATAGGGGCACTGCAGAGCCCCCCCACCACGCCTATGTGCTACACTTTACCCGGGCCTAATGGCTGACAACTCTGATGTATATGCTGAATTTCTTGGGTTTTTGAGCAAGTTAATGGCCCCAAAAGCCTCTGAAAAATAAATAAACAAACAAACCGTTGGAAAACACTCGGGCCATGCGCCCTTTCAGGGCTTGGGTCCTAAAAGGGGTTGCAACTTGTTAGTACTGATCCTGAAATGATGTTTAAGAGTCTAGTAGCCAGAAGGCTAAAAGTAGAATTTGCATATTATAGTTTTATAAATGAAAAGATGTCTTTTTATGATATTTGTTGTGTTGATGTTTTTTGTACAATTGATGATGGTCTGTTGATTTTTTTTTTTTTGAATCTTAAATATCTGTCCTGAGATTTAGTATTGTATGGTTGTAAATTATAACAATAAAGATTTGTTAAACCTCTTTCTCTCGCCCTCTCTTTGTCAGGTGAGTACCGGGTGTTGAAGTTCACGACAATCCGGACTCTTGCAGATAAAATCTTGATTAAATGGGAGCCATTCTGGCCGCTGGACTTCAGGGATCTGCTGGGCTTCATGGTGCTGTATAAAGAAGCGTAAGTGATGAAACACACCCGGAGCCTGTCAGAGCTAATTTTCAGTTTCTTGTGATTCCTCCTGGGCTCTGTGCAGGTCTGTGTTGTGATACAGGGATGAAAGAAAGAACTCGGCTTTAACAGCTCACAAAATGATTTATTGCAAACACTGAGACAAAACATGAACTTGAACAAAACGAACTTTCAGTATCGGACTGAAATCAGTGTAGAGTACTGGATCCGAATTCTGTAGCAAGTGTAGCCAGAAACATTACAGAATTCTTTGTAGCACCGCATTGGAAAGTAGGTAATGAGGTAATAACGATATCTAGCCATGTTACCATAACAGCAGCAAGATGTCTGTTTGTTTCTTTGTTTATTTGAATAAAAAAGGCTGTAGTTTTGTGCAGGTCAGTATTTCTTCATGTCGTGGGAGTGAGATCTGCAATTAACAATCACTCAGTATCAGTGTTGGCCAATATTTAAAGATTTCATGATCTGTGTTGAAAAAAAGAAGCTGTGATATTGTGCCATCCCTAAAAATGCATTTATTTCAGTTGAGGTTTCAGGTTGTCTCCCACATAAAATCCGTACATCACCTGGTCTGGGTGCCAGTCTGCTGTAATGTTACAACACATTGTCGCCCCCAAGTGGTCACTCTAACACATTAACCAGCCAGTACCGAAAACATACTAGATTAGAATTAAGCAATATTGCATGAGCAAGAGTGCAGTTATACTGAACGTCAGCACGGCTGTGATTCAGACGTTGACTCAGCCTTCAGCTTTGTTCACAGCTAATCACATTCGTGGCGATATTCAGTATACTCACAATTGCGAGTGCCATATTGCTTTTATACAACAGTTCTATAAACAAGAAATTAATATAGAGTAAGTTACATTTTGGACACAATATGGCCAAATGTTCTGTTTATTTTTGCTATGCTAAATAGATTCATTTCGGAAATAGATTCTGAAGAAGCCACACTCACTTTATAGCCCATTGACTAGCTGGCAAGGTAGCTCACATTGATTTGTGAATTCCTGTTAAATGTGCTTCCAGTAAAATTGGTGTCCTTTCTTCCTTTTCATCCTCATCCGACGAGCTTTCATGTTTTAGGCCAAAGTTATATTCATGAAAAATGTGCCCGCTGATGATATCACTAACTCTACTGTATTAATCGTTTCAAACTAGGAAGTGGAATTATATGTGGAGAGCATAGATGGGCAGAGTGATGCACACCAGTGAAACATCCCAGTGCAGTTATAGAAAATATAAACACTCTTGAACGCTGCTTGGGAAAATAGCTGTTTTTTATTTTAAATTAGAATTCTATTAGAATTTATTAATCAATGCTGAGTGACAATCAATTTATTAATGATTTATGACATTTTAAATATATGGGAGTCCAAACATGATACAAAACATTTTTCAAGTTAAAAGAGAAATCTTAAATGTTGTAAAAATTAATATGTATGTGGCAAGAAGGAGTGAACATGCTTTAGACATGTTTTTAGATGAAGTCTGTAGCTGTGTTGTTAAAGTGTGTGTGTGTGTGTGTGTGTGTGTGTGTGTGTGTGTGTGTGTGTGTGTGTGTGTGATGTGATGTGATGTGATGTGATTGGGATGCATGCAGGCCATACAGAAATGTGACAGAGTTTGACGGGCGTGATGCATGCGGCTCTAACAGCTGGGTGATTGCAGATGTGGATCCTCCTCAGCGCTCCAGTGATGGCCGACCACACCAGGAGCCTGGATTCCTCATTGTGGCCTTAAAGCCCTGGACTCAGTATGCCATCATGGTTAAAGCCCAGCTCTCCACCTCTGACGAGCACCAGGTCCAGGGGGCCAAGAGCCACATCATCTACATCCGCACCAATGCCACCAGTGAGCTGTTAGCTTAGCGCTAATGTAACTTTAAGATTTTCATGGCCATGCTGCCCGAATTTGACCACAATCACAGTGACACACAAACAGCACACTTTTTATTTTATTTCTCTGTCGTGTTTCTCTTCTAATCCCTCCTTCTGTCATTTCAGAGCCATCTGTACCGCTGGACCCGATCTCATCCTCCAACTCGTCCTCTCAGATCATCCTGAAGTGGAAACCTCCAAACGACCCTAACGGCAACATCACACACTATATAGTGTCCTGTCTACAGCAGCCTGAGGCCAGCGAGCTCTACAAGTTTGATTACTGCCAGAAAGGTGCGTGTGTGCGCGTGGGCGTGTGTGCGCGGCAGAGCGGACACCTTCATCAGGGTTTATACTCTGGGTAGATTATAGAAGAGGAAATAAACTCCACCACTCATCTCACTGAGTAATAAAGGTGTGTGTGTGTGTGGGGGGGGTGTGTTAGGCATGAAGCTACCGTCTCGAGCCCCCACGCAGGTGGATAGTAAGGAGGGACAGAAGTGGAATCAGACGGAGGAGTCAGGACAGAGTGAGCTCTGCTGCCCGTGTCCTAAAACTGAGAAACAGCTGAAGAAAGAAGCAGAAGAGAGCGAATACCGCAAAACTTTTGAGAATTACCTGCACAACGAGGTCTTCCGCATCAGGTACCAATCACACCCTCACTGTGCTCACCCACGCACTCATCTATACACATTGATATACACCTGTACTCATCAGAACACACATACACATACCTGTACTCACCTGTGCTCACCCACGCACTCACCTGTGCTCTCCCACGAACTCACCTGTGTTCACCTACACACATCTGTACACATTGATGTACACCTGTACTCTTCAGTACACATACACACACATTTTACTCACCTGTGTTCATTTGCACACATCTCTACACAATAATGTACAACTGTACTCACCTGTGTACACATACACACAGGTGTGCTCACCTACACAGTCACCTGTGCTCACATCTGTACACATTGATATACACCTGTACTCATCAGTACACACACACTCACTTGTGCTCACCTGCACACTCATCTGTGATTACCTACACACTCATCTGTGATTACCTACACACACCAGTACACATTGATATACGCCTGTACTCATCAGTACACACTTGCACTCACCTGTGCTCACCTGCGCACTCACCTGTGCTCACCTATGCACTAAACTGTGCTCATACTTTTTGACGATCTGTCAAAACGATGACGATGTACACAGTTACAGAAGGAAGTTGTTTATAGTTGCTCTATCCGGTGTCACCCAGATGAGTATGAATTCCCTTTCGAGTCTGGTTCCTCTCAAGGTTTCTTCCTCATATCATCTCAGGGACTTTTCCCTTGCCACCATGGTCTCTGGCTTACTCATTAGGGATAAATTTGTATATTTCTGTAAAGTTGCTTTGTGACAGTGTACATTGTTAAAAGCACTATGCCCACATTTCAGCAATTATTTAATAATGTGTTATTTCAGTTCCTCTAACTCTGCACTCTCCAGGCCGTCCCGTCAACGCAGATCCCTCATAGGTGTGGCCAACAGCACAATCTCTGCATCCCTCACCATGCCCACTCCCCTGCCCAGCCTGAGTCTGGAGGAGGAGGCGGAGTCAAATAAGATTACCCAGACTGTCTATGGCAAGGAGTCGACAGTGATCTCCAACCTGAGACACTTCACCAGCTACCAGATTGAGATTCATGCTTGCAACAACCAGCCGGGTGACCCTGAGCGCTGCAGCATGGCCGCCTATGTCAGCGCTCGCACCATGCCCGAGGGTAAACACACACAATAAATGCATAGCTACTTAAAAACTGCAGATATCATGTATGATAACTGCGCCTGATAATTTAATACAGTCACGAGGATGCACGTAATGATTTTGCAGTATGTC
Source organism: Pangasius larnaudii (assembly GCA_037576815.1). Classification (NCBI taxonomy): domain Eukaryota; kingdom Metazoa; phylum Chordata; class Actinopteri; order Siluriformes; family Pangasiidae; genus Pangasius; species Pangasius larnaudii. The sequence goes on from CM074919.1 coordinate 22,331,733, forward strand.
AAAGTCTGTGTCAAACAATATATAGCTAACAGTGTTAGCTAACTCACTAAACATTTATCATTCCTAATATAGCTTCCCTTGCGGCTGGCTGTTTCTCCACCCCAAATTCAACCACACAGTGTGCACACTATGTATAATATTCAAATGATATCTATATTCCACATTTTTAAATTTGTAATAATTAGTAAAATGAGCATTATTTTATAATAAATCTTGTGTGTTGCAGATCACGCTGATGACATCCTTGGGCAGATTCTTTTTAATGTTGTTGAATATTCAGTGCACATCAGATGGGAGGAGCCTAAAGCCCCGAATGGCATGATCATCCTGTATGAGGTGAACTACAAGAGACTGGGAGATACAGAGGTGGGCACACACACAGACTTCTGATTTAAAAGATAGTACAATAAATATACACTTCTATAATCGTGTGCTATAAAAATTGTACCACAGTGTCAGTTGTAGAGTTAGTCTGAAAACCTGAGTGTATATTTGATGTTACAGGAGCTGAGTCACTGTGTGTCCAGGAAAAACTACATCAGTGATGGTGGCTGCCGGTTGAGAGTGGTGCATCCTGGGAATTACACTGTGCGAATCCGAGCCACATCACTGGCAGGAAACGGGTCCTGGACAGAACCTGCGTACTTTTACGTCAAAGATCTCCGTTCGTAACACACACAGTGCCCTACACTATATACATATCATTTGTAGCATATACAGCACATACCCTGTATATATGCTCTGTATGTGTATGTTCAGGTGTGGATCCCTCTAACATGTTAAAGATTATCGTCATCCCGGTGGTGTGTGTCGTTTTGGTGGTGCTGATGGCGACGGCTGGATTCATCATGTTCAGAAAGAAGTGAGTGTTATAGCCAGCAGTGAGGTCATTAATTCAGTCAGTGTGATGTCATTATGTGTGCTACACTAGTGTAATGCTAACGGTGTAATAAATCAGCTGTGGGGTGTGTCTGTGTCTTAGGCAAGCAGAAGGACCAACTGGACGTCTGTACACTTCACCAAACCCAGAATATCTGAGTCCAGATGAAAGTAATAATAATGATATTATATTGATAATAATACTAATAATAATGATAAAGAATAATGATAATAATAATAGTATAGATAAAATACAGTAAACATGTGTGTGTAGTGTATGAGCCGGATGAGTGGGAGGTGGCACGAGAGAAAATCACCCTTCTGCGTGAGCTGGGGCAGGGCTCTTTTGGGATGGTGTATGAGGGTGTGGCCCATGACATGGTGAAGGGTGAAGCTCAAACGCGTGTCGCAGTGAAGACCGTTAACGAGGCGGCCAGTCTCCGAGAGAGGATCGAGTTCCTCAATGAGGCCTCCGTCATGAAGGCTTTCAGCTGTCACCATGTGGTAACAAATCAGATTTAACTTTATAACAAAGTAATAACTTAACAAGCACACACGCTGGGGAAATGTTCTCACAAACAAGCTTTCATTCACTCACAACACGCTTCGTCGAAAACTGCTGTGATTCCTAGTAACACTAGCATTAGATAAGCACTGTTTAAGATATTACCACATTCAAATACTGATCTCTGAAACAAATAGTTACAAATTACAAGTTGGCTAGTGTTTTAATTCGCTCACAATGATTATATACCACTAGTGTTGTCCTCAAGTTAACAGCTGGATAACACACACAAAGTCTGGACTAAGTCGAAACGCATCCTCTTACTTTCTCTTCCCATCCTCAGCCCCACCCAACACATATACGAATATTTTTTTAAATGTAGGTTTATTTCTCTGTATTTTGGTTTCCAGTCCACAGCAACAAAGCTTTTTGAAAACACCCTCCAAGATGGAGACATTTTTGAAATTATACAGCAGTTTATTCTACTAACCTGACTGGACAAGTGGCATTCTGAGAGCACTCATATTTAGTATAATAGCACTGCAACATGTCAGTGTATGTATCACTCCGCTCATTTGTGTTCACTACATAAAATATCAATTCTAGCAATAGTTCATTACACTGAAATCTTTACCACAATTAATACAGGCTGTCAGTCAGTCTATGCGTTACCATGGCAACACGCAATCTGTGGCATCTTTGCGAACAAAACGCAAAAACAAACAGATGTCAGATGTCAAAAAAATGTCAGTTACTCCATATTAATTTCTTGGAGGAGGCAGGATCTGATCAGCACTTTACTGCTCCTGAATCCACCGCTCCAGTGCTACAAACTGCACCGAGACCGCAGATTTAGGATCAGACTCGGGAGAGCACACTGTATTTCAGTGGAACATTTAGCAGTATTTCCACCTCATCGTCAATCCACACGCACATGCATCCGCGCATTTGGAGCTTTAAATTTTAGAGCTTTTGTTGGTTACACATTTCGCCTTCTTGTGTGGACGGAGTTATTGCCCACAAAAAACAGACAGGTATGTTTTCAAACATATCAAAGTGCACTGACAAAGTGCACACGTGTGTACAGGGAATTTTCTTGTCTGTGTTCTAATTGGTCACCTGACTGAAGCAGTTAAAGTTCCTGTGTGTGACATTAGGGACATGACTGTCTGATAACTGGTCTCTGATTGAATGATCAGGTGAGACTGCTGGGCGTGGTCTCTAAAGGCCAGCCTACGCTGGTGGTGATGGAGCTGATGACACATGGAGACCTGAAGAGCTACCTGCGCCGTCTCCGCCCTGACTCTGAGGTATACACCCACATACACGCCTAGGGTTATTTTTCTGCCACTGTTGTGTGAAGCATTTTGTTAGTGTGTGCGTGTGTGTGTCAGAATAACCCGGGCCGTCCTCCCCCAACACTGAGGGAGATGATGCAGATGGCAGCGGAGATTGCAGATGGAATGGCGTATCTCAATGCTAAGAAGTTTGTGCACAGAGACCTGGCGGCCAGAAACTGCATGGTATCCGAAGATTACACTGTCAAGATCGGCGGTAACCATGGCAACACACAACTAAAATAACTATAGCAGCAATAATAATAAATACGTGTGCTGTTCCTGAGGGACATGGAATGTTAATAGATTTAAATCTTCCTAAAACAAAGGATGAAAGTTGATAGAATTATAAATACAGTATAAACAAAATATTAAATAATAAAATGTTTTTATATAAAATATATTATAAATATTTTCTTTTATAAAATAATAAATGCAACAATAAAAAACAAAACGAAGAAAAAAATGGACAGCAAAAAGTTCAGTGAAGGTAGAGAATAAAGAAAAAATGAATGAAGAAGGCAGAAAGAAAGAAATGATCTGAAGAATAAATAAAGAAGGAAGAAATAAACAAAGGAAAAATTAAGGAGGAAAAAACAATGAGGGACAGAATGAATGAAATGTTATTGTTTCTTTTTATTTTTCGTCTCATCAATATTTCTTTCAGCTTCAGTTCAATTTTGAGTGTGTAGTTAATCTGTGTGTGTGTGTTGAAGACTTTGGGATGACGAGGGACATCTATGAGACAGATTATTACAGGAAGGGAGGTAAAGGACTGCTTCCTGTCAGATGGATGGCACCCGAGTCTCTGAAGGACGGAGTGTTTACTGCGCACTCAGACTGCTGGTGAGACACACACATGAACACTTCACCTGTAATGCACACTAGCTAATCATTAAGTGGCCGAATATGGCTTTTCTTGTTTCCATGACAATTACGTCCTAATTCTCCATAACACAGTAATAAACACTGTGTGTGTGTGTGTGTGTGTGTGTGTGTGTGCGCGTGTTACAGTAAATTAATCAATGACAGGGTGGTTGATTCATTTCCTATAACAGCACATGCCTTATGATTTGTAGTTGCACTTGTTAGAGCTGCTCTTATAGAAAATTAATCAACACCTTCTGACCAATCATAATCCAGAATTCCACAGCAGCACAGTTATGATGAGAGTATATTGTGACGTGAGTGCTGATGTGTAAACGTGGCTGTGCAGGTCATTCGGCGTGGTCCTGTGGGAGATTAGCACGCTAGCCGAGCAGCCGTATCAGGGTCTGTCTAATGAGCAGGTGCTGAAGTTTGTGATGGATGGAGGATTTCTGGAGCGGCCGGATAACTGCCCCGACAGACTGTAAGTGTGAAATTCGATTAGCAGAATTGCTGTGTGTGTGTTGGTGTTTGGGGATGGGGGAGTTTGCGCCTGTCAGGTTTCTCGCACTCTGTTTCTGCTGCATGCCGAATTTCGTCTCCAAACAAATGATAACGGATGTTACATTTTTTTGTTTAGCGGCGCAACAGTGACGAGTGTAAATACAAGCAGTAAACCTTAATGCCTAAACCTTAATAAACAATCACTTTATAAATATATTTAATGTATTTCAGAATATTACGTCTTTATTTTATTTTTTTGTTCTACAAGGAAAATGACCAAGATTGGCATTATTTCCACAATAATACAAGAACATTAATGTGGTAATTCCTAGATTTTCCAAATGTTTTGTATTTTCCCCCTTTTAACAGCAACTATATACAAAATAACCTGGGGAGCTAGTTCCTAAAAAAAAAACCCCCACTGCATTCCATTTTCCATTAAACACCTTTTTTCTAATTCAGTAAAAGTCTGATCGTATAGGTTTGACATATTCAATCCATTTATTCTAAATCTGAAAAAAAAAACTTCTATCTGGATCTTTAAAGAAAAAATCTTTCCATCACGTTTGTGTATTATATCTATCCATTCAACAGCCATGGGTTGCTCTGGCTTTAACCATTTCTTGTTGTTTTTTTTGCTGACAGCTAGGAGAATTAACATCAGCTTCTTATCATTGCTATCCCATCCATCTAATGTAATATTACACAAATATACTGATTCACAATTAAAAGGAATTGCCACCCCCTAAAAACAGTTTCCAAATTCCTTTTAATCTCTTGCCAGTAAGGAGCTAGTACTCGACATTCCCAAAAAATATAATAATGGTTGGCTTCATTTGCCCCACATAATCTCTAGAAGCCAGCCCCTTTTCCAGGATATCTTTTCTGAGATGGTGTAGTAAAAAACCTAATAACATTCTTCCAGCTGAATTCTCTCCACGTTGCTGGGTTGTGTTGTGTTTTACAATTTTTTCCCCAATCCTCCCCTGAAATAATCAAATTTCCTTCCTTCTCCTATTTTTCTTTTAAATTTTGACACATCTGGCTAAATTAATAATCTTCATTTATGTCTACAGATTTTAATGTATGGTGGTTTTCAAAACAGCTTAATAACAACATTTGTCATGCTCTCCTACAAACTGACATTAAGAACTGTATTAAGACTATATATTAATGCCTTTCAGAATCAGTGAATCTGAATGAAGAAGGAATGTCTCAGCTTTCTAAGATATAGCCTAATTATTTTATTTCTAATATTTAAGCATTGTGAAATAATCTAGTCAGTGTCAGATTTTTTTTATTTTAAGAAAAAAAAAGCTCTCTAAGATTAAAAACCATTTTAGTGAATTATGTTTATTTCGACATAAGTTAAATAACAGTTAAGGAAAAATATATTGCATACCGAGCTGTTGGGTCTCCTCGCGGTTGAAACGTGGGTCGTTACGTGAGAGATGATGAACATCAGTAAGCAGGAGACTATTTTTACATTCTGTCGTATGTTCATTCATGTTAACTTTCGATAAAACGCGCATTTTAAGACACGGAGTGTCTGCTGTGTTGAGTTGGCAGGAGCGCACTATCCGCTCACACACTATAAAGAGCAAAACAGCATTTAATATTTGAATTTCGGGATTAAAATAATATAATTTGGAAGCCGATACTCTCTTCACAAGCAACTCATTATGACTCAGAATATTAGAGCGCGTCACACAGCCTTGTGTGAATAAGATCAGTGCGCCGCAGGCCACGGAGAGCACGCCGATGTGCTACAGGGCTCAGTGACAGTCAGAGATGGCCGCTCAGCGCTGTTTGTGGAATTCAAATCTAAAATAAAGACGGACTGTTTGAACCGGTGATTTCTTTTTTCATGTCTGTTGATGTATTTCATAATTTGATCTGAGATGAAGCAAATACATTTGTGTGGGAATTTCTTGCATTATAAAAGTTAAACTTGCGGGAATGGTTTAAATTATGCGCAATCCCACTACACTAGAGCATGATTTGAGATAAAAGCAGTGTCTTGGAAATAAATTATTTACATGTTGCGTCATGCGCAGACTTTTTTTTTATTTTTTATTAAACTTTTGTTAGAAAATATGTCAAAGTAAAAATAAATAAATAAATAAGGTAATAACTGTGACGCAGACTTCATTTAGCCAAAAAGTTTAGCAAATATGTTTCAGGAGATTTAAGTCAGGAAAAGTGAAGTAGAATATTTTAAACGTGATTTATTTTTAAAATAAAAGTTTGAGTATCTGAATGTGTGTATAATAACCTGTGTGTGTGTGTGTGTGTGTGTGTGTGTGTGTGTGTGTGTGTGTGTGTGTGTGTGTAGTCACAGTCTGATGCAGATGTGTTGGCACTACAACCCGAAGCTGCGTCCTGCATTTCTGGAGATCATTGAGATGTTGAGAGATGAGCTCCATCCATCCTTCATTGATCTGTCGTTCTTCTACAGCGAGGAGAACTGGATCCGAGCAAGGGATAGCGATGACTTCGACATGGATGTGGAGAACATGGAGAGCATCCCTCTCTCATCCTACTCCCCTGGGAATGAGGGGGATGAGGGAGATGAGGGGACGTACGAAGGACTCATCCCCTACACACACATGAACGGGGGAAAGAAAAATGGACGTGTTCTTTCGCTCCCTCGATCCAGCCCCTCTTAATGTATCATCAGTACCCCAAAGCCCTGCCCCCTTTTCCCAATTAACAAGCTAGGATAGATTTATTTTTCTTCTTCACTGGTTTTTATAGAACCACTTTTTATCATTTCCTGTTTTTCCATTGGACCCGCCCATTTCTGGACTTAAGGCTGCGTCCCAAAAGCTTGCTAAACTAACGGTTATCAAATGATCTAGCATTCTACATAAACCAGCATTTAGCTCAAGAGGACAAAGGGATGCTAAACACAAGACTTTTAGCTATCTAGATAGCTTTTTTTTGGCAAGCATGTCTGGGTAAAAAGGGTGGGGCTTAAGTTAAATATAATAAGTTTAATCACAAACATGATCAAACTTTCTTTTAAATTATTCAGCTTGATGTAGCTAATGCAGAAAAAATATATAATTGTTTAGCTAAGCTAATATTAGCTAAGCAAGCCAGCCACAACAACATTATGCAGCTAAGTTGCTAATGTTAATTGTCTAGCAGTAGATACCTGCAGTTAAGTGACTAGCCTAGCTTGCCCATAAGATAAACTGCCATGTTGATATCACATGATCAAGTTTGTGGTTGGCTGAGCAAGTTTTATCTTAAGTGCCACTCTGGAACTCCTGTCAGTCAGCAAAACCAGGAAGTATCAACACTCTGTTTCAGATAATGTAGCTAATTATATAGTTTATCACTACACACTCTGTAAAGCGCAGTGCATTATGAGTAACACTGACGTAAACAAACTAGATGTGTTAGAATGGCTTGAGCTTTTGGGGCGGAGCCATGACGTTCCTGTGCCTGTGTGCCATATGTATGCCACTGCTCATTTTTCATGTACGTAGAGAAGCTGCACTCATTTCCTACACTTATCACTTTATATTCACCCGAGAGGACACTGAGAGTGCCACGCCCCAAACATGAACAAGCTGTGAACAAACTGTGGACCTCCACCAGTCAGAAGGCTGCTTCAGCTCACTCTGTTGCTCCACAGAGAAATGAGGGGGAGAGTTCAAGTTTCAAGAGATTCGGGTAGGGGTTGAGAGGACGATTAAAGTGACCTTATTGTGTGGTTATGTCCGAAAACTTCCCAGAACAAAACCCAGTGCTCACAGTGACTTCTGTCTCTCTATCTGTGTCTGTCTGTCTGTCTGTCTTTGTCAACACTTAAGTGCAAAACTTTGCATCCCCTTTGAATGAAGAACATTTACACCAGCAAAAGGTTCAGTTCCTTCATTGTCACATGGAACCCCCTGACTCTGGCCAGTTGACTCTGCCCCTTGACTTTACTTGCCATTCTATGGATCCTTAGTTTCAGACTATTTTTCTGTTAATATGGATTTTTTTTTTTTTAAATATCCAATAATCTTGTTTCAGGAGAATCTTTTTATGGATAAATCATAATCCAGTGATATAATTCCCTTTAGCTCGAGAAAAAAATGAAGGATGCAAACTTTTGCTTGTCTGTGTGTCTCACTCTCACTGTTTCTTGCTTTTTATTTTTTCATTTTTATCCCCATCTCGCTCTCTATCCGCCTTTTATCTCTCTCATATATATGTATGTATATGTATATATACATGTATATGTGTGTATATATATATATGTATATATATAATGTGTGTGTGTGTATGTATGTGTGTGTGTGTATATATATATATATATATATATATATATATATATATATATATATA
>CM074919.1:22374207-22386630 GCA_037576815.1 Pangasius larnaudii
CGACTGAGGTGAGACCCTTGAGCAAGGCACCAATCCCCCAACTGCTCCCCGGGCGCCGCAGCTAAAATGGCTGCCCACTGCTCCGGGTGTGTGTTCACGGGTGTGTATGTTCACTACTGTGTGTGTGTGCACTTGGATGGGTTAAATGCAGAGCATAAATTCCGAGTATGGGTCACCATACTTGGCCACACGTCACTTCACTTCACTCTCTTTACTGTCATCACTCTCTTTACTGTCCTCGCTGTCCTCACTAACCTCACTGCCCTCACTCTCTTTACTGTCCGCACTGTCCTCACTAACCTCACTGCCGTCACTCTCTTTACTGTCCTCACTATCTTTATTGTTATCACTCTCATCACCGTCCTCACTTTCCACACTGTCCTCAATAACTTGACTGTCCTCACTGTCCTCACTATCCTTACCGTCCTCATTCTCTTTACTGTCCTCAATAACCTCACTGTCCTTACTATCCTTACCGTCCTCATTCTCTTTACTGTCCTCAATAACCTCACTGTCCTCACTTTCCACACTAACCTCACTGTCCTCACCATCCTCACTAACTTCGCCATCCTCACTGTCCTCACTGTACTTCCAATAGCAGAAACACAGATTTACACAGAAATCTGATCACATGGCCATGTTTGTTTAATTTTGTGTGTGTGTTTCAGTGTGTGAGGTCAGTAGTGAGGATCAGACGTAAGGTCAGTGAGTCATGGCTGCTTTCAGACAGGAGGATGTGGAGAAGTTCTACGAGATGGGGGAGGAGCTGGGCAGGTAAGATCCAGCCCCCCATTACTCTGCTGTGTTCCAAATGTGCCCTTTTTCCCCTAATCCCTACTGTGGAGAATCAGGTGCACTATGTAGTACACTTATATAGAACACATTAGATCATAGAGAGAGTTCATTCTGTTCTTTTAAATTTAGAGCTCTGCACTTTTACATTGCAACTGTCAGAAAATACTAGAACACCTTAGACTCAACCCCAATGCATCCCAATCCACATATCCTATTCACTATATAATACACATACACACCATCATCAGTACACTGTGGGCATGTCCCAAACCACACCCTGTATTAACTATATAGTCCACATAAACACCACAGAAACAAAGATGGCTAATGTGAACTTGGCATTTGTTAGCATTAACTAGGTGCTACAATGGAAACCACAGTAAAAGTCAGGAGTCAGGAGTCATTAGTGATCAGAGTGTTGTGATTTGGGACACGTAAAGCGGGAAAAAATGCTGCCGTGTTCTGTTAATCACCGTCACGTGTACGGACATGTCAGGTTCTCTGCAATTTCTTTTTGTTTTCTTTGGTTTTAGCATTGCGTAAACATGTAATAGCAGTAACCTTCCACGGACCTCACAGTTGCTGTAGCAATACACTTGTGTATTTGTTCTAATGGGGGTACAGGGTAAACACACACACACACACACACACACACAGAGCTGAGCGAGTGATGGTGTGTTCCTTAATAAGGAAGTGGAGCTTGGTGTGCAATGACATCATCACTTCACAATGCAGCTTTACACACAGGCCTCGAGCCACAGCGAGAACTTGATTACATTCAGCCCCAAAATGGTAGAGAAGTGTCTCAAATCACACGTGTGTACTATTCTAGTTTATTTTTACGTTTTTAGACTCTAAGCAACTTGTTATAGTTGTAGTAAGTTCTGTCTGAATTCTGTTTTCAAAGTTGGTAGTTTCTAAAATCAGGTTTTTTTTAAGACTAATCTCTAGTTTCTAAGTCCTTTGTTTTTTTAGTTTGTAGATCCTTTGTTGCTTAGTTGTTATTTTTTTAGGGTCTAATTTTTAAGTCCCCAGTTTCTAGGTTGTAGTTTCTAAGTCCCTACTTTCTATGTTCTATGTTCTAAACCCCTCAGTAGTTTTTATATATATATATATATATATATATATATATATATATATATTATACAGCATGTATATCTTGGGAAACGGGATGATTAACTTCCTGGACAGGACAGAAGATTTCATTGCATTACTCAGAAAAGCGCAATTTAAATTATGAATGTTTACTGTATTTCCAGAATTTTCTATAACTTGTTTTTGGGTTAAGTGAAACCGCAGTAACTGACACAGCAGATATGGGGGTTGTACTGTTCCTTAGGGGTCTAGTTTGCAGCTTCTTAGCCCTTACTGCTGTATAAAATAATGCACCAAATAGTCCACTGTTTTACTATTAGGAGTATATATAAATAGTATGCTTCGTGTCCAGTACAGTGGTATGTAGTGTGGGATGTAGCCACTGAAGGTTTCCAGTTGTCATAATGATTGTGGAAGCTTTATTGCACTGAACTAGTTTAGGTCTAAGTATTACTAATGGGTTTATGTCACTGTGTACGGCTTAGTACAATGTTAGAACAATTTAATTAGGTAAATGTTGTCAGTAGAGGTGTTATAACAGTTTATTTATACTGGTAATTTATATGCAGTTGGTTTTCAGTACACAGTTGTCTCAGATTATAAAATTTTGGTGTGCGTGTGTGTGTTAGCGGGCAGTTTGCTATCGTGCGTAAGTGCCGTGAGAAGAGCACAGGCGTGGAGTACGCCGCCAAGTTCATCAAGAAGCGACGTTTATCATCGAGCAGACGAGGAGTGAGCCGTGAGGAGATTGAGCGTGAGGTGAATATCCTGCGGGAGATCCAGCACAGCAACATCATCACACTTCACGACATCTTCGAGAACAAGACAGACGTCATCCTCATCCTCGAGCTGGTGTCTGGCGGAGAGCTCTTCGACTTCCTGGCTGAGAAAGAGTCTCTGAGTGAGGAGGAGGCCACACAGTTCCTCAAGCAGATCCTGGACGGGGTGCACTACCTGCACTCCAAACACATTGCCCACTTCGACCTCAAGGTCCACAGACAAAACTAGATTCAAAATAAAAATAAACCATGTTTAAATAAAAACAAGTGATTTAAAAAATAAAAAGAATAAATTGTCCAAACCTTAACAATAAAAAAATTTCAGGAAATAAATTAATTAAGATTGAGCGCCTTGCTAGCTATTGCTAGATTATACTAAAAGTATTCCATTTCAGCAACTAGGAATGAGAGAAGAGTTTTTTTATTGTGAAAGCAAGAAAAACACTACATAAATAAAATAGAGTACAGTTATAAATATAACTTTATATACAGGACTTTATATACATTTATATACATCTCAGCATCATAGGAGAAAAACTAAAAATGCAAAACAAAAAGTTTTTTTTTTACAGAACTACTACCATTTTTCTCAATCCACAAATTCCTGTGAGTGGAATTATTATTATTATTATTATTATTATTATTATTATTATTAGAGTCACTTTTGTGGCTGCATGTACATTTTTTCTTTAGTATATGAAAGTCCTGCTAGTTAGTGAGTTAGCAAAGCTAACAGGCTGAGAATTAGTTAGTCTTTAGGTGGAACTCATTAAGCATTTTCATGTAGCTAGAGCCCTTAGCAACTTCAGAGTCTTAAAATGATTGTAAGGTGACATTTATTAATAGTTGTGATAATTCTTTTAGGAGTTTTGAAAGTCTTTGCTAGCAGATTAGCGGTGTTTTAAAACATGAAACACAGTATTGCACAGTATTGTGTTTACACAGTATTGTGTAGATATACAGTACCTTGATTGAACTTTGTGGAACATTGTGTTTTGTAGCCGGAGAACATCATGCTGCTGGATAAAAACGTTCCCAATCCCAGAATCAAGCTGATTGACTTCGGCATTGCACACCAGATAAAAGAAGGAAATGAGTTCAAAAATATCTTTGGAACACCAGAGTTTGTTGGTAGGACTTCAGTATATTTTTTTTAATATATATATATATTTCGTATTATTTTTTTATATATCTGAAGTGATGATTTCTTCATTATTTTTATGAACAGCTCCAGAGATTGTGAATTATGAACCTCTCGGCCTGGAGGCGGACATGTGGTCAGTGGAATCTCTCTCAGGATAATTTAATAATAATTTCATAATTCAGTAATAATTATTGTTTGTGTTTTGTTCCGTGTATTTCCCTGCAGGAGCATCGGTGTTATCACATATATTTTGTAAGTCTGTTTATCTTTCTGCACTTATCAGTGTGATACTGCATAGTTCTAAAATTATTATATTGTTAAAGATTAAGCGTGTAACAGCATGTCGTTATTGATACACCATGATGACTTCAAGTATTTTTAACATTACGCTAAACACAAAAGAAGTTCACTACTTCAGTAGAGAACTACACTGTACTGTGCAAAAGTCTTCAGCACATGCAAAGAAATGCTGTAGAGCAAAGGTGCCTTCAAAAATAATGAAACTAAATGTTTCTACATTTTAAAAAAATACTATAAAAAGCAGTAAACGGTAATAAATGAAACAAAGTCAATATTTGGTGTGACGATCCTTCGCTTTAAAAAAAAAAAAAAAACTGAGCATCTTGCAGAAGCAGCTGCAGTTCTTCTGGAGACTTTGACTGTCGACTCGCTTCTTATTTCTGCAGTGAAACCCAGCAGCCTTCTTTATGTTTTTTTTGTCTGAAAAGTGTCTCTTATGGAATCTGCTGCTTTCTTAACTGACATACAAACATTTTTCTGTAACATTTAATTTTGTGCTGGAAAATGAATGTTTGGAATCTAAAATGTTTTTGTACTGAATCAATAATGTAGACGTCACAAAATACAAATCCATAACAATGTTTGTACTAAAAAAAAAGGGGTGCCTAAGACTTTTGCACAGTACTGTATAACCAGTATTGTGGTGTGTTAAATACATAAAGAAATAAAGAAATCATTAAAACCTTTTTTTTGTGTTGTTTAACATCATGTTTAAAAACAGGAACTTATGTTTAGGAACAGAAACCTTGATACTGTACTGGAATACAGCGGGAATGTATTCTATATCGCTCCACCACTAGCCGGGCATTGTTCAGTAATGAGCTGTGTGTGTGTGTGGGTGTGTGTGTGTGTCTGCAGGTTGAGTGGAGCTTCTCCTTTTCTTGGCGAGACCAAACAGGAAACACTGACCAACATCTCAGCTGTGAATTATGACTTTGATGAGGAGTATTTCAGCAACACCAGCGAACTCGCTAAAGACTTCATACGCAGACTTCTGGTTAAAGATCCAAAGTGAGTCTCTCTCTCTCTCTCTCTCTCTCTCACACACACACACACACACACACACACACACACACACACACACACACACACACCCTGTGTACACAATTGTAGGCTAATGTAGCTAACAGGTATTAGAAGAGTATAGGCTCCAGTTTAGCATGATGATGATTTTTTTCTCTTTCAGGAAGAGGATGACGATTCAGGACAGTCTGGAACATCCATGGATCAAGGTGTGTACTTCTCTCTCTCTCTCTTTCTCTCTCTCTCTCTCTCTCTCTCTCTCTCTCTCTCTCTCTCCCCCCTCTCTGTTAATGTTATTGGATATGTACAGTATGGTGCAATAAACGCATGTTGTTGTGTTGCGCCCCCTGCAGGTGATAAAGCGGCGTAACGTGCGCCAGGAGGATAACGGTGGACGTCGTGGTGAGCGGCGGCGTCTGAAGACGACTCGTCTGAAAGAGTACACCATCAAGTCCCATTCCAGCATGCCTCCCAACAACACCTACGTCAACTTCGAGCGTTTCTCCCGTGTGCTGGAGGAGATCACCGCCACAGAGGAAGCGCTGCACCAGCTCGAGCGCAACCGCCGCGCCTGCCGCGATGACATCACCGCTCTACTGTCCATCTTTGAGGAGAAAGAAAGCTGGTACAAGGAGGAGAACGAGAGCATTGGCACTGAGCTGACCCGCATCCGTTCCGAGCTGCAGCGCACTCAGAGCCAGCGCCGCCACAACCAGGAAGAAGCGCGCAACACAACGCTCGCCGCTAACGCCCTCAAGCGCAAGTTTACACGCCTCGAGGGGAAGTACGACGTGCTGGCTGAGCAAGTGGCTTCTGAAGTGCGCTGGGTCGAAGAGTTGGTACGCTCCATCGCCATCAACAATGGTGAAGTGCACAGCACCGGCCTGGCGTGAATGGGATCGAAAGTCCGAGCCCCCTATCGCTAGATGTACTTTGCTGCACTTTGCTGCATCCCACATCGCACACTACTGTACTAGATGATAGCAGCTCAGACTAATGCATCAAGAAAGATAGTGTGCGGTTTGGGACGCACCCAGTGCTAAATGCTTGGTAGAAGATTGGCTAAATGTGTTATCACGGTTTACAATATATATTGAGATATTGTAGGGGTAAAAAATTCACTCTCGTCTGATGAACAGAATTATGGGATAATCAAGACAGATATTTTGAGATGTTTACAATAACACGATATGATACTGGCTGCTGAATGTTACATTATACATGCATATTCTATAATATTACTATATTTTATATATATCGTCAGCACATGGCTCGTCAGTATCAGGTGTGAAGACGTGCAGGCTTGTTTATTTCTTTTTTTGTGTGTCTCTGAATCTAAATTGTCAGGTGTACAGGGTGTTATGAGGTGTCCTAAAGATGCGTTAGTGCTGTGTAAGGCTTTTAAACTCAGTAAGATTTTCACTATGTGCTCAGCGGCAGGTTGAAAAATCTCGTAAAACAACTACGAGGTAATAAATCTCACGTGCAGTTAGAAGTCTGTGCCTTGACTGCACATTATAGCATGAGTGTGTTAGCATGTTCTGTAGGGTTTGTTTCTAGAAGTGAGCAGAATTCCAGACCGCGAGTGTAAAACTGTGCTTTCTGCATGCTGGATTGATTCATATAGGGTGCTAAAATGGTGCTAGTAAATTAATCTGAAGAAAGTGGACTCGGACTTTTGGGCAGTGTGTGTGTGTGTGTGTGTGTGTTAGCGCTGGAGTGCATCAATTTAAAAACACACCAGATATAACCTCGTAACCACAGATTATTTATTTTTGTTCTTTTTACATCTCAGTGGATTCAGAGTTTTATGCTTTGCTTTGAGATGAAGCACCATGTTGCCTATGCAATACTTAATTTTAATTTTTTAATATTTTAAACTTAAACTTGATGTTCTTAACATGGCATATTTTCCAGTGCTTTGCTGTGCATCACTGTATCTTAAAGTCTGGAAAATACAGTCAATGTACATGTAATGAATCTATAGTGTAAGAATATATTTTCCTATTCATAGCATTGACTTGTCATTCCAGATTTGCATGACATTCCATACAGCAGCTGACACTGTATGTTAAAATGCTGTTTAAAAGTTATTTTTTTGCGATCTGTACACTACTTTTTGTTCCGTTATTTTCAGTAAACATTAAAAATAAACCAAGTAAACACTTTTCTTTCCTTCTGTCATTTTTATAATCATGAACACGCTTTAATTTTGCAATATTGTGATCAGTGCACTGACTCAGATCGGTCCCATGATGATGATCTACGTTTCCAACAATGTTCCCAGCGTGGTGGTCGGAGTGGTGCAGAATAAACAGCCGCTGTCTCAGTTTACTTCACCTGCAGATAAACATTTAGTTAGTGGCGCCACTTTTGGTGCTACTGTTGACTCTAAAAGCATAAACTCAAAGTGTGCGTGTATGTGTGTGTGTTTTAATTTCTTTACAGGGTGCTTGTATTCATCTCTTTATAGGGACCCCATTCTGCTCACACACCTACATCACCGAGACAGAAGAGACGGTGTGGCCACAAAAACGTCCCATAGCAAGGTGCCTCCAGTTGATCTGAAGTGCTACATCACTGCTACATTTGAACTGCTAAAAAATTTAACAGTTTTGGGAATAACAGCATTTCTGAAAATGAAATGTGCAGCAATTTGCATTTGTGATAAAGAAACTCTTTTAAACAGTTTGGCAACATTTGATTTATGTGCACCCTTTTCGTAGCCTTGATCTATGTTGCTATGTTTTATTGTACTTTGATGTCCGATCCTGTTATCGATCAACTGCAACAATGCTTTGATCATTCCACAGTTTATGCAGTGTTAATGTGTGCTGTGTAGCTGAAGCTCTACACAGCACTCGATCTGGGTAAGGAACACAAAAGACACAATGAGGACACAATTCCCAGTCCCCACAAATTAGAAGCCAGCATGCTTATTTTGATTTAAGAAGGTAAAAAACTATTTTGTGTGTATGTCAAGTTTTCCCTTAAATACAGTAAAATGTGATGCAAAAATTAATGCAGGAAAATGTGAGGACCAGAAGAAAGTCCTTGTGTTTAACACTGAGTTTGTGAGGACATTTTGGTCCCTACATGAACAGCACTATAACTGGTGTATGACAGGTTTGTATTTATAATTTGCCTGGGAAACACAGATAGAGCAAGGATAAAGTAAAGTCCCGGTCCCCATTACATAGCCACATACATTTACAGGACAATAATTAGTATTATTGTCAAGGACAATAATTAATTTTGTACAGCGATTATCTATTTAGTGTGGGTTTGAAAATGCAAAATAAACCCAAACCTCAGGACCAGCAAAAACATCCTAAATGTTCAAATAATTGTAAGAAAATTCAAGGACAACAATAACAACCTCCAGGTAAGTAAACCTGAGGACTTCCAAAAAGACCTGAAAAGTCAAATAACCTCAAGTCAGTGCTTATATTCGGTACAGGAGTGTGTGTGTGTGTGTGTGTGTGTGTGTGTGTGTGTGTGTGTGTGTGTGTGTGTGTGTGAGAAAGTCAGAGAAAATGTATAATAAGTGCATATAAATTTGAGAAGCAGTAAACGGTCCACATTCTGTCCGTGTGTTGCTGGTCCCCATAACAACAGCACTACATGAATGTGTGTGTGTGTGTGTTTGAAGAGCAGTGGGAGTTTCTGGCTTGTGCTTGATGACATCACCACTGGGCACTGCCCCCTACACTGATTTCTTTACTAAAAGCCCTGTCACACACAAACTGTGGTGGTGATGGCACGCTCCCGGTCATCGGGCGGAAGTGGTGGTGGTGTGTGTAGCTGGCTGGCTGCAGTGCTGGCGCTCTGGTCCATGGTGTCAGTGGTGGTGATCGTGGTCTGGGCTACGTGGACCCCCCGGGCAGGTGCAGGGCGGTGTGAGGCTCGGCGGCACGCCCTGCTGGAGAACGCGGAGGGGGCGAGAGTGGTGTGGGAGAGAGAGAGACAGACATCTGAGAGAGAGAGAGCGCTCAGCACTGACACACAGACACGACTGCAGCGAGAGATACACAGCATCACACACACCATCACACACACCAACCAGATGCTCACACACCACCTGCTCACACAGGTCAGTGTCTCTGTGAGTGCGTGTGCACATTTGTGCATTGCGTACTGTTTGTAGTTGTGTGTAACAGTGTGCGTGTGAGTTGTGTACTTGAGTGTCATGTATCAATGTGTATGTGTGTGTGTATACTAGTGTGTGTGTAACAGTGTGAATGTGTGAGTAGTATATCAGTATGTGGTGTGTAGTAGTGTGTACTGTATCAGCGCTTATGTGTTGTTTAGTGTTTGTAGTTGTGTGTAACAGTGTTTATACTGCTTAGTAGTGTGTGTAGTGTAGCAGTGTGTGTAGTTGTGTGTTTTGTAGTAGCGTGTATACAGTAGCTATGGGAAACTGTGGGTGCAGTTGTGTGTATAGTGTAACTGTGTGTGTGTTGTGTTAGCGCAGGCTGTGTTGAGGGAGAATCTCACAGCTCTACAGAATGAGGTGCAGCAGTACGAGCGTGCGGTGGCTAAACTCACCACTGAACACACACACTGCACAGGTACACACACAGGGATAAGAACACATGCTCTGTGTGTGTGTGTATGTGTGGGTGTGGGTGTGGGTGCATGTGGACTCAGATGGAATAAGCAGATAATGAACATACATCTCCATATTAGAGCTGGAACTTGCTGATGAAGTCACTAGACTGAGAGGTCACATGATCCCGCTCCGTGCTGTGCTCTACTCTCAGAAACACTGGCTCAGGAATGTAAATGTACAAAAACAAATTTCCCAAAACAGTGTGGATGTGTTTTCCAGCGAAACCTCACTAAAGTCATGATGGTGTATTTAATAAATATAAACAAACAAACAAATAAATAAATAAACAAAGAAATAAATGTAAAAAATTTAACTTTAATTAAAAAAAACAAAACACATTTACTAATTAATTACAGTATAGCACTTTTCATTTTATCATACTGATCATTACTACATACTTTGATATTATTATTATTATTAATGTTATTATTATTATTATTATTATTATTATGAATATGTTTGTTTTTTTTATATAATTATTTTATTTATTTATGATAATGTATTGTTTACTGCTCAGAGCTGATTGAGGAGTTGCAGGTGAACTTATCGCGTGAACAGCATCAGCTGGACTCGTGTTCATCTCTCTGTGACGCTGTGAGGAGTCGATACGCCGCTGCCGAGAGTCAGAGAAAAGCCTGTGAAATACACACCAAATACCTGCTCACACAAGTGTTAGCACGCGCACACACACACACACACACACACACACACACAGTGTAGCTGAAGTCATTCGGGTCAGTAACTAGCTGACTTGCTAGATGTCCACAATACCTACTCTATTAGCTACACAACACCACTACTTCTTTCTTTGCTGGCTAGATAACACCATAACTACTCTGTTTCTAGCTACTTTTACACAAATAGGTATATAGTTGGTCCAATCAGAATAAATAAAGGTTATGTAAAGTTTTCCTGTGTGTGTGTGCTTCTTTTGCAGTGAGAAGTGTGAACTCAGAGTGTGATGGTCAGCTGAAGAAACCCAACAAGACCTTCTGCTTTGATGCATATTCGACCTTCTGCTCACTCCCCCTGCGCAATACCTAGCATCTGTTTATCAGTTATTTTCTCTTCTTCACTACATTACTGTGGATTTTTGAGCTTGGAAACACAATATAACCAAATCAATATCTGACTGTTTGTACACTGCACAGTGATTATGATGTTTTCTCATATTAAAGCACCACTGCTGATGTTTGAGCTTTAAGATTTTATTCTGTTTCCGAGAACTATAATTAATGGTAATAAAACAAACATTTAATATGTGATATAATAAATGGTGTGAGAAATATGCTTAAGTGATTTTGCAAGTCTATTAAACTCAAATATGCTGTATGTCTGTAAAGAATTAGCCTAGAGGTGTGCAAACTATTTTGCAGCCAGGGATCCTTTACATTGTGAAAATAATATAATAATAATAATAAAATCACAAATATCCTTATTATGGCACAGCAGATTCATTTTTCAAATATAATCCAATAAATAATAATAAATAATAAATACTATTCACACTATGCAAATTCATGTGTATTATTATATTCATTTTTGATCCACAAGAGATCTTACTTTTTTTTTAATTTATGTCCATTACCTGATTTGTACTTTTTTGTCTTTTTTTTCACATGGATAATGGATAACTACGAGATTTTTGTGTGCAACTTCACATTTATACCTTGGGTACTTTGAATTCTATTATTAAAGTGAATGTTTTCTAGTCAGACCGCTCTTATTAACATCCGTCACATTCACCCCTCCTGAATTTCACTAATATCCTGACCAAAATGACACAAAAATTAATCCAACATAACCAGATTTTCAACGAATCTCACTCGCAGTTCAATATGGTAAGTTACCTACTTGATAGGTTAAGGAAAGTCCAAGGTTAATCAAGTCTTAGACATTCTCAGAATGGTATGCTGCCTTTTACAACATACAATAATCTGGTCTATATTACACTTAGTGAAATTCATACATTGCACATACCCTTTCACAGTATTGTGATAGAAAAATAAAATATATATATTTAAAATAAAGAAAGAATTGATCCCGATCTCTTTGCTAAAGATGGCCCCACTTTCTGAATGTAAAATGGCCTCTGTGTCATGGACTCAATCAAACGGCTAACTTTATTGACCTCCCTTCCTGCACGGGTCCTAACATCCTGTGTGTCAGTGGGAATGTGTGCTTGTGTATAAGGAATACTGTTATTGTGAAAGTCATTCACAGGTTGTGCTCGTGGGTTAGAGTTATTAGGAAGAGATTCAGTCTCTATGCCAGATACTTCATCAGAATAACCCCCAACGATCTCATTTTCACTGGGATCTTGTTCACAGACACTTCTTCGACTTCCGAATCATCACCCCCCACAGGCTCTTGACCTTCAATTCCGTCCTATCCATCAAACACCCATGACCTCGTTCTATCATCAGAACCCCCCTCTTTCGATGAATCAGACAACTCGGACACACAAGACTCAGTGTCCATGTTCTCAGCATTAGACTGGATGTCCTTGTCATCTTGAGGTGGTTCAACAGGTAGAAAGCTGATGTCCAGAATCAAATTTCGATGCACTACTTTTGATTTGCCGTCCTCGTCAATCAGTTTCGCATAACTGCCATGGTCAACAATCAAAGGGTCATGCAACACCTGCCCAAAGATGACATCGACAGGTAGCTTTG
>CM074919.1:22407773-22418299 GCA_037576815.1 Pangasius larnaudii
ATAAAACTGTGTATGTGTGCGCACATGTATACTCAACACGCAGTCTCTACTCAACACGCAGTCTCTACTCAACACGCTGTCTATACTCAACACACTCGCTTTACTCAACACACTGTCTATGCTCAACACACTCTCTTTACTCAACATGCTGTCTCTACTCAACACGTAGTCTCTACTCAACACTCAGTCTCTACTCAACACTCAGTCTCTACTCAACACGCTGTCTATACTCAACACGCTGTCTATACTCAACACGCTGTCTATACTCAACACACTCGCTTTACTCAACACGCTGTCTATGCTCAACACACTGTCTATGCTCAACACACTCTCTTTACTCAACACGCTGTCTCTGCTCAACACACTCTCTTTACTCAACATGCTGTCT
Source organism: Pangasius larnaudii (assembly GCA_037576815.1). Taxonomy (NCBI): domain Eukaryota; kingdom Metazoa; phylum Chordata; class Actinopteri; order Siluriformes; family Pangasiidae; genus Pangasius; species Pangasius larnaudii. Next base: position 22,408,162 of record CM074919.1, read on the forward strand.
ATACTCAACACAGTTTATGCTCAACACGCTGTCTATACTCAACACGCTGTCTCTGCTCAACACACTCTCTTTACTCAACACGCTGTCTCTGCTCAACACACTCTCTTTACTCAACATGCTGTCTATACTCAACACAGTTTATACTCAACAAGCTGTCTATGCTCAACACGCTGTCTATGCTCAACTCACTCGCTTTACTCAACATGCTGTCTATTCTCAATACAGTCACTCTACTCAGCACTCTGTCTATACACAACACACTCTCTCTGCTCAACACGCTCTCTCTACTCAACACACTGTCTATACTCAACACTCTGTCTATACTCAACATGCTGTCTATACTCAACACACTCGCTTTACTCAACATTCTGTCTATACTCACCACACTCTCTACTCAACACGCTGTCTATGCTCAACACGCTGTCTATGCTCAACACGCTGTCTATGCTCAACACATTCTCTATACTCATCACGCTGTCTATGCTCAACACACTCTTTACTCAACACACTGTCTATGCTCAACACTCTCTCTTTACTCAACATGCTGTCTATGCTCAACACGCTGTCTATGCTCAACACACTCTCTCTACTCAACACACTCTCTTTATTCAACATGCTGTTTATACTCAATACAGTCACTCTACTCAGCACTCTGTCTATACTCAACACACTCTCTCTACTCAACACACTCTCTTTATTTAACATGCTGTCTATACTCAATACAGTCACTCTACTCAGCACTCTGTCTATACTCAACACACTCTCTCTACTCAACACACTCTCTCTACTCAACACGCTCTCTTTACTCAACATGCTCTCTCTACTCAACACGCGCTCTCTACTCAACACTCTGTCTATACTCAACGCACTCTTTACTCAACACTCTGTCTATACTCAACACACTCTACTCAACACTCTGTCTATACTCAACACACTCTATACTCAACACTGTCTATACTCAACACTGTCTATACTCAACACACTCTCTCTACTCAACACTGTCGATACTCAACACTTGGTCTATACTCAATACACTCTCTTTACTCAACACGCTGTCTGTGCTCAATATGCTGTCTGTGCTCAATACGCTGTCTATGCTCAACACGTTCTCTTTAATCAACACGCTGGCTGTGCCCAACACACTTTCTTTACTCAACATGCTGTCTATGCTCAACACACTCAATTTACTCAACTCGCTGTCTATGCTCAACACCCTCTCTTTGCTCAACACACTCTGTCTATGCTCAACACACTCTTTAATCAACACACTGTCTATGCTAAAAACGCTGTCATCAAACAAAGGTTCAGTCATTACACAAGTGGCACACTTTAAATGAGCAAAGAGCAATTTAAGAGAGTAAAGCCCATATGTGAGTTGTGTTCAGCTCCTTTTTCACCTGTGTGAGTAAATTTGAAATGGCAGTGGGTGTGTATGAGTGACAGAGTGAGAGTGAGATTTTGGAGCTCAGAGCTATGAAATGTGAACCTGAAGGCATATAAAGTTGATGTTTCTCAAGCATGTCCTTTATGTGCAGTGTAATAATGTGAGCAACAAACACACACACAGTGAATATGATATAGAAGTCAGTAGTGTGTGTGTGTGTGTGTGTGTGTGTGGCTGTAGTACAAGTTAAGGCTTGAACAGAAAAAAATGTTCCTCGCTGTAAAACCCACCCGCTGGCTGTGTGTGTGTAGTGTAGTGTTACTACACTGGGTTCTTTTTAGAAGAAAAGTTTGAATGATGTGCAGAAGAGAAATAAGGGATAAAAAGAAATAAAAGGGGAGACTGAGGGAGATAGAAAGAGAGAGAGGAAAAAAGACAGAGACAGACACACAGAGAGAGAGAGAGAGGGAAGGAGAAAGAGAGAAGTCGTAGCGTGAATGTACTCTTGCTCTGGAATGAAGGCTGCTTGCTCTGACTTGCCCTTGTGGAGAGTGCGCACTCTGTAGTGTACTGAAGACTTTACACACACTCTCACTGCCTGCACACACACACACACACACACAGGTTGGCTGGAGCACTGCAGTGAGGGTAAGCTCTCTCTCTCTCTCTCTCTCTCTCTCTCAGTATGTGTTCAGTTTTTTTCTCGTATTTAATGTTTCTGAGCCGTGTCAATGGTCTGAAATGGACATTTAACATTGAGGAATGCTAATTTTTTGGTTCTCTGACTGTAGAATGATTAGGGTTCTGTGTAGTGTAGAACCTCAGTGTGATCAGGGAGAATGTGTAGAACATGTGTAAGATGTGATATAGATTATATTAATGATAATTATGTTACCATTAATATATATTTTATCAGGTTATAGAGCTGTACAGTTCATATTAACTTTTAACTCTTTAAGACTCGAGCCTGAGCTTAAACATGGCTGCTTGGGTGTGTCATTATTAGGGGAGGGGCTTAGCAGAGACCCCTCCCAGATAGATATAACACTGAGAATATCAGATATTCCTATTTGTGCTGAATGCAGCTGATGTGTGTTGACTAAAGGTTTTTTTTTTGGGAGTTCTGTATACTGATTGGTCAGAAGGTGTTGATTAATTTTCTGTAACAGTGGCTCTGACAGTAGTGTAGCTGCAAAGCACAGGTTTATATTAATGCGCTTGTTCTAATACGGTATTGTTTCTATAGTAACAGCTCATTCACAGGGACGTGTACATTCCACATAAATGTGTGTAATCACTGATGTGGTGAGGTTTTCTGTCATTTATTTAACATTTATAGAAGGTGTCTCTAGTGTCAGCTTTGTAACGGTCAGAGGTAAAGCTGTAACTTTAGGTTTTCCGACATTTTCAGGACAGAGGAGTTTGCACTTTGCAGTTGCTCAGTAACATGACAAGCTTTTTTTTTACTTCAAGAGAGAGAGGCTTGTGAGGGAATGACTGTTTATAGCTGCTATAACTTAAGAGATAACAGAAACTTGTTTCACAGACATTACATGTAACTTGAGATTATTTTATTTCTGTCTCAGGTAATTGAAGTGTGTTAGATCAAGTCAACTTCACTGTGGCATTTCTGCTGTGTGTGTGTGTGTGTGTGTGTGTGTGTGTGTGTGTGTGTGTGTGTGTGGGGTATGTGGGGTATGTGCACGCATGTGAAATCAGTGACAATGCAGAAACAGGAAGCTGTTTGTGGTTGTGGTGTTTTTGATTTGTTGGAATGCTCTTCATAAAGTGAGACAGGAATTGACCATATATGGGCATGTTGATGGGGAATGAGCATGTGATAAACTAGCTGCACGTTTATACATGCCGATCTGCTGATACCTGATAATCATGTACACACACGCGTCGCTGTGTACAACATCAACATCGTGTAATTGCTGCATGTTTAGGGGTCCAAGCACCAAGGATCCCTATTACTTTAGTTGTAATTAGGGGTCCAAGCACTAAGAGATTCTTTGTGTGACTAATGATATTGTAGTAAATGCTGCTGTCCCCTGCAGGTTGCCGTGTGACGCTCTGACTGCGTGAGTGTGAGTGAGCGTGTGTGTGTGTGTGTGTGTGTGAGAGTGAGTGAGTGTGTGTGTGTGTGTGTGTGATGTGTGATAACGGAGAGTTGGAGGACAAACCCCCCGCCCCCCCAGTCAGGATGAGCAGCAGTAGTAAAGACGGCGTTCCCAAACCACTACCTTCTGTCCCTGAGGAGAAAAAAACACGCAAAGGGATCTACTCCATCTTCTCTGCTGAGAAAGGTCAGAGAGACCATGTTACCCAGCATGCACTGGGGCTAAGACCTCCTTTTTTATTTTAAGGCTCTGTCCCAAATGCCAGAGTTCATGACTCATTAGTTTATACTGTTATATCTCAGAGTTCATACTGTGACAATGACCATTTTAAGGCTCTGTTCTAAATCATGTTTTCTCAATGACTTTTTAGAATGAATTCTAGTCTCAACTCTGCTAGGTTTTGGGACACAGCTCGTGTGTGACGTCCTCTCTCTCGCTCTCTCTCTCTCTTCATCTTGACAGCAGGGAAGCGTAAGGATAAGGATAAGGAGAGGCCGGAGATTTCGCATCCCTCAGACTTTGAGCACACGATTCATGTCGGGTTTGATGCCGTGACGGGCGAGTTCACTGTGAGTCTCATACACACACACGCACTCACGCACACGCACACACACACACACACACACACACACACACGCACTCACGCACACCCCTGTGAGACATGATGTGTTCACACTGCAGGTGCAGGTGAAAGTACTTTAAATCTATTTTTATGGTAGTGTAAACAGAGAAAATCACTTTGAATCTGACTTGTCAAATCCAGTTTCATTTGTCATACTGACTTGGCTCTGTCTGTCTGTCTGTGTGTCTGTCTGTGGGTGGTTAGGGAATGCCGGAGCAGTGGGCACGGCTCCTCCAGACCTCCAACATCACCAAGTCAGAGCAGAAGAAGAACCCACAGGCCGTCCTAGATGTGCTCAAGTTTTACGACTCAACCGGAAATGGGAAGCAGAAATACCTCAGCTTCACAGGTCAGCTGTCTCACTCTGCTTCACAAATCAGCTGTCTCACTCTCACTGACTCAGTCTCACTGTCTCACTCTCACTCAGCTTCAAAGGTCAACTGTCTCACACTCACTTTAGCTTCACAAGTCAGCTGTCTCACTCTCACTGACTCACTCTCACTTGGCTTCACAAGTCAGCTGTATCACTCTCACTGTCTCACACTCACTTTAGCTTCACAAGTCAGCTGTCTCACTCTCACTCAACTTCAAAGGTCAACTGTCTCACACTCACTTTAGCTTCACAAGTCAGCTGTCTCACTCTCACTGACTCACTCTCACGTGGCTTCACAAGTCAGCTGTCTCACTCTCACTGTCTCACTCTCACTCAGCATCACAGGTCAGCTGTCTCACTCTCACTGACTCACTCTCACGTGGCTTCACAAGTCAGCTGTCTCACTCTCACTGTCACACTCTCACTCCATCACTCACTAAGTTTCACAGGCCAGCTGTCTGTCTCGGTGTCTGTCTCTCTCAGATAAAGACGTTCCCCAGGTGAAGAAGGGGTCAGAGCCGGTACCTGGTGGTGTTAAAGATGATTTAGATGATGATTATGATGAAGCCCCACCCCCTGTGGTGGCACCTCGACCTGAACACACCAAATCAGTGAGTGTCACGTGTTCATCCGTCTGTTTCTCACATCCTCAACACTATGTGGGTGTGTGAAAACTTTTATAGTTCAGGGTTTTCTTTTATTGTGTTCTCTTATTTTAAAGTTCCGTCCTAACCCTACAAATGATGTCTAACTGCTCTCCCTGTAGTGCACTAGCCGTTTTGAGTTTGTGCCGAACGTTAGAGCGTAAGCCTAGTTCTTAGTAGAACGTCAGTCACCTTGGCTCCATCTCAGATGGTAGAGTTTTTCCTTAGGTAGCGTTTTTATTAGAATATCAGCTGCTTTGGTTCTGTCATAAACACCCGAAATAAGAATTACTGATTTTCATTTTAAGAACATAAGTGCTGATTGTGATTTGAGAATGTTTTGGCTCTGTCCCAAATGTAGAATTTATTTTTAGTTAGTGTTCTTAAGGGCGCTTCAGTCATTTGTACCACACAGTACACTTTTCCCTAGTTGACGATACTAGATTACTAGATTCCCTTACTAGATTGGCTCCGTCCCAAACAGTAGAATTTATCAATAGTTAATAGTATTATTAGAACTTCAGCCATTTTGGCTCCATCCCAAATGCTAGAATTTATTTTCCTAGTTATTGTTTTTAGTAGAACATTTTTATTTTTGTATATGTTAAAATATTAAAGACACATGAGAAAGCCCTGAGTAAATGATTTTTAAAGTTATTGTATACTTTTGTTTGTAATTATTTTCCTGAAAGTCCGGGTCTAACCCTCGGTATGGTCGTGTGTGTGGTGGTAACCGCTCGTTATCACTCAGGTTCTCACTCGTCCGTCGATGATCGATCCTCTTCCTCCTCCAGAAGCCTCCAAAACTGCAGATAAACAGAAGAAAGGAAAAGGAAAGATGACGGATGAGGAGATCATGGAGAAACTAAGTATGATAGTGTGATGAGGATGTGATTGTGTGTGTGGCGTGTCCTCCGCTCTGATTGTGTGTGTGGCGTGTCCTCCGCTCTGATTTCACACTCCTCTATCTGCTTTCAGGGACAATAGTGAGCATCGGAGACCCGAAGAAGAAATATACACGATATGAGAAAATCGGCCAGGGGTGAGTGAGAGTTAGTTTAATTCTCTGTTCTGTTTATTTTACTGTACTGCCTCTAAACACACTCTAGTGCTTCCTGCTAGTGTCTATCTACTTTACTCTCTCACGCTTGTTCACACTAGAGTGTGACAGGCAAGTGTTTCTTTTTTTTGTGTACAAACAACAATTTCAGCGACAAAGCAACAATTTTTAATTTCTCTGCATATTAGGCAAGAAGTGCTAAAGCTTCAAATCCACATGATTAGACGTTAGCATTTTCTTCAGCTGGAAATGTCGTGTGGAAATATAAGCAGACACACACTGATGAGAACCATACAAACTGTGTTTTCATGACTATAGATTGTACAGATGTGTCATATTACACTGAGTCATGCTAACCGAGTCAGTATTAGCAATGCTAACACACGCGTTAAACACACAGCTCTATCTGGAATAGTGATAAGGGAATAAATAAAATTAGTGCAGTGTTTAATGTGTGTGTGTGTGTGTGTGTGTGTGTGTGTGTGTGTGTGTGTGTGTGTGCGCGCGTGTGTGTCCTCAGTGCATCCGGTACTGTGTTTACTGCTATTGATGTCGCTACAGGACAGGAGGTGAGTTAGCGTGTAACTAAATGTGCTGAATAATCCACCTGTGCATTATTTGACAGGTACATTATATTTCAGCTGTGTGTGTGTGTGTGTGTGTGTGTGTGTACAGGTGGCTATAAAGCAGATTAACTTGCAGAAGCAGCCAAAGAAGGAGCTTATCATTAATGAGATCCTGGTGATGAAAGAGCTGAAGAACCCCAACATCGTCAACTTCTTAGACAGGTAAGTTTACTAATGTGTACTACACCTGTACTACACCTGTAATAAAGGCTTATTTACACACAGCTACTGTTCTTCAGTGTTCACTTACTACAGCTATCTGCACATATAAAGAAATATGAGTGTGCTTCCCTACATCAGGGACATGTACCGTTTATTTTTGTGTGTGTGTGTGTGTGTGTGTGTGTGTGTGTAGTTTTCTGGTGGGGGAGGAGTTGTTTGTGGTAATGGAGTATTTAGCCGGTGGTTCTCTGACTGACGTCGTTACAGAGACATGTATGGATGAAGCGCAAATCGCTGCTGTGTGCCGAGAGGTACTGACTGTTCTCCCTTAACACACACATACACACCTGTAATTAACAAGTAATTGAGTAATAAATGGTAATTAAAGCCCTGTTTTCTATGTACAGTGTCTGCAGGCGCTCGAATTCCTGCACGCTAATCAGGTGATTCACCGAGACATTAAGAGTGACAACGTTCTGCTGGGCATGGACGGCTCTGTTAAACTCAGTGAGTACACCTTATTCCCTATACCCTACACCCTATATCCTGTATCCTACACCCTATATCCCCATACCCTACACTCTATACCCTAATCCATATTTCTCTAAAATGACATGCTTCATGGGTGGCTCTGATAAACTCAGTGATTGCTCCATACTCTGTATCCTGTGCCCTAATCCCTACATCCTTAATGCTACACTCTGCACCCTAACCCCTCACCCCTGTTTCCTAAACCCTAATCTCACCTAAACATGTCTCCTGATCATTGTTAATCCCTAAGCACTAAACAGTTAAATACTTAACCCCTAACAATGTGCTACTGGGCATGGATGGCTCTGTGAGTGATCCAATCCCTACACCTACACCCTAACCTCTAATCCGTACACCTTACATGCCATGCCCATAAAAGGTATGGTGCTGGACATGTATGTAGCAAGTGTCATTAGAAATGTTAATTCATTCACCCTAAACCTCCAAACACTTAACTCCTGACCTCCTAATCTCTAGATACATAAAAACTTGTGATGTCATAAGAAGAGTGTGCTGTTTGTCTAACTGTGTATGCATGTGCGTGGCACAGCGGATTTCGGGTTCTGCGCTCAGATCACCCCGGAGCAGAGTAAGCGCAGTACGATGGTGGGAACACCATATTGGATGGCCCCCGAGGTGGTGACCCGTAAAGCGTACGGACCCAAAGTGGACATCTGGTCTCTGGGCATCATGGCTATAGAGATGGTGGAGGGAGAACCACCATACCTCAACGAGAACCCACTGAGGGTACATACACCCACATGCGCACACACCATACCTCAACGAGAACGCACTGAGGGTACACAGACACCCACAGCACACACCAGAGTTAATCCAGAATTAATATGTAATCAGAAAGCTTACTTCTAGCTGTATGTGGTCCTAGTACAAGTACTTCTGTCTTGTCAGAATTAAGGTAGAAGGAAGTTAATAAGCATCCAGTGTTTAATGTCCTTTACACATTCCTCAACTTTATTAAGCTGGTCTCTATCATCTGGCTTTGCTGAAACATGCAACTGTGTGTCATCAGCGTAACACTGGAAGCTAATACCATGTTTACGAATAACTTTACCCAGAGGTAGCATATATAAAGAAAAGAGCAGCGGGCCTAAAACAGAACCTTGTGGAACACCAAACTTGACCTTAATGTGCGTAGAGAAGTCACCATTTACATCTAGACACTGATAACGATCCGTCAAATAAGACCTGAGCAAGGAAAGGGCCGTTCCCTTAACACCAATAACATTTTCTAATCTGTCAGGGAGAATAGTGTGATCAATGGTATCAAAAGCTGCACTAAGGTCAAACCACACAAGCAAGGAGACACAACCCTGAACAGAGGCCAGTAGTAAGTCATTTACCACTTTTACCAGTGCTGTCTCTGTGCTAAGATGAGGCTTAAAACCTGATTGATACATTTCATGAATATTATTCCTATGTAGCTATGAAAATAGCTGCTGTGCTACAACCATTTCTAGGGTCTCGGAGATAAAGGGGAGGTTATCAGAGGGATATCAGAGGGTCTTCTGGATTATCAAAATGAATATTAAAGTCTCCAAAAATTAAGGCTTTGTCCAAAGAAACAACCAGGGTAGAGATGAAATTGGCAAATTCATAAAGGAGGGTAACCCACTGAGGGTACAGACACACACACACGCACTTACCATACCTCAATGAGATCCCACTGAGGGTATACACACACACACACACACACACACACACACACACACACTATAGCGCAATGAGATCCCACTGAGGGTATATACACACACACACACTCACACTATAGCTCAATGAGATCCCACTGAGGGTACACACACACACACTCACACTATAGCTCAATGAGAACCCACTGAAGGTATACACACACACGCACACTATAGCGCAATGAGATCCCACTGAGGGTACACACACACACACACACACACACACACACACACTATAGCACAATGAGATCCCACTGAGGGTACACACACACACACACACTATAGCGCAATGAGATCCCACTGAGGGTATATACACACACACACTCGCACTATAGCTCAATGAGATCCCACTGAGGGTACACACACACACACACACACACTCACACTATAGCTCAATGAGAACCCACTGAAGGTATACACACACACACACACACTATAGCGCAATGAGATCCCACTGAGGGTACACACACACACACACACTATAGCACAATGAGATCCCACAGAGGGTATATATACACATACACACACACACACACACACACACACACACATACACACACACTATAGCTCAATGAGATCCCACTGAGGGTATATATACACACACACTATAGCTCAATGAGATCCCACTGAGGGTATATATACACACACACTATAGCTCAGTGAGATCCCACTGAGGGTATATATACACACACACTATAGCTCAATGAGATCCCCCTGAGGGTACACACACACACACACACACACTACAGCGCAATGAGATCCCACTGAGGGTACACACACACACACACACACACACACACACACTATAGCGCAATGAGATCCCACTGAGGGTAAACACACACACACACACACACACACACACACACGATCTAGCGCCATGTGATCCCAGTGAGGGTCTAGCGACACA
>CM074919.1:22420960-22444229 GCA_037576815.1 Pangasius larnaudii
AGAAGTGCAGCCAGAGCTGTGTGTGTGTGTGTGTGTGTGTGTGTGTGTGTGTGTGTGTGTGTGTGTGTGTGTGTGTGCGCTAGTGTCTTTCTAATTTCCAAACAAAAAAGGATTTTTCTCTCAGTATTCCACAAACTGTAAGATTTATAAATCTAGACAGTAATAAATCTTGTTTTATATAATAACTTTTTTTTGTTTTTCATCATCATCATTGTTGCCTTGGTTACATCAGACACCACCTGAATGTCTGTGTCATCCTTAATAATTCTCTTTGATTTTTTAATCTTTCTGTTTTCTCTATTTCTATGGAAGTGCTTATTATTATTATTATTATTATTATTATTATTATTATTATTATTATTACTGAGAAGATTCCAGAGCTTCACCTTTCATGTCCCATGTGGGCTTCCATAGCACGATGTCCTCTTTAACGTTGCTGTATCTCGGCGTTTGGTGTATGGAGGTGGTTCTGGACATTTTTGTTTCCTTTTTTTAAATTTTCATTTCTTTTCCTGTAATGTCTGTGTGATCATGTGTTAGGAATCTAATAAATGTAAGAAATGTTTTTGTATATGATGTATTTCCATTAGCACAACAGGAATCAGGAAGTTTTTCTCTCGGACTGTCTGCTGTCTGTTGGTTTTTTTTATATTTATGTACATGTATAACTATATTTGATATTTTTCAACTAACAATCTGATAACTGCAAATTAAACCTCTGTAATTGTTGCCTTAAAATGAATAATTTTTGTGAAATCTAACCTTTTTTTTTTTTTTTTTTTCCACTTTAAGTAAACTACATTTCTGTGAGCCTGTTCTGGTGATGAGACATTCCACATGAGTATTAGTGTTTATCTCTTTTACAGCACCATGTTGCCTTTTTTCAAAATAATGATGAAACAGATTTCAGACCGAGTGTTCTTAAATTATTATTAAAAAAGGCCTGGGTCAGGGTGATGTGTGTGGTTTTTTTTTTTTTTTCCCCCCAGAGTGCTGTGTATGTGTGTGTGTGTTTGGTCAGGGTGAATGTGTATGTGTGTGTGTGTGTGTGTGTGTGGTCAGGGTGCTTGCTACAGCAGCGCATATACTAAAATTGGAACAATACAGAGAAGAATAGCATGGCTCCTTGTGACATGCAAAATCATCAGCGAGTGTGTGTTTTTGCTCAGGGTGAGTGGGTGTGGCAGTGTTTCCACTGAGCAGAAGTAGCGAGTCGTATTTGTGCCACGCTGTTACAGTAATAGGAGTGCAGCAGACCTGCTGCGATGATGACATCACGATGCACCTGGAGGCGGAGTCTGAAGGCGATGCTGCACATCTTTATTGTCCAGGCACAGAGACAGTATGATAAGTGCCGCCCTCTGTCCTGAACATGTTGGAAAACTTACAGCTTTACCTCTTACTGTTACAAAGCAGTGACACTGGAGACTCCTTCCATATATGTTACATAAATGACAGAAAACTTCAACATGGTAACGACTACACACGTTTTTAATCTGTTTATGTGGTGTGTTTGAGTCCCTGCGAATGAGCTGTTCTCTATAGAAATGATAACATAGAATGAGCACAACTTGTGATTTGCAGCTTCACTACTGCTGTTCTAGAAAATTAATCAACACCTTCCGACCAATCACAATCTATTATTTAGCAGCATCATACTGTATTTGAAAGCCTCTGCAGTAATGAGTGTGATTATTCTAACATACAGTCAATATTAGACAGGCAATTCTACATTATTATTATTTTTTTTAATAAATGAGCACATTTCTTATCATTCTTATCACATAAACATTAATGTCAGGTTTTTAATTTGTATTCATTGTCATAACGTGTTAGTTTAATAATGTTACATTTCTTTCTTAAACCTCAAATATGCTAATTATTAGAGGATGATGATGTGGCAACCTACAGGACCACCTTATGAACCTAATTAGATAGCTAACTCAGCTAATATTAGTGATGAACAGTGATGGTTGTCATGGTAATGCTGCAATGAGGACAGCTCTGATATTGAAATCCAACAGTCTAATGTGAGATAGTTTGTTAGCTAATGTTAGTGATATGGGGCTAAAAGGGGTGGCAGGAGCGCATTTGGTCGTTTCCAAATTTGCATATTTATGCATATTCATAGCTCCTGATAATGAGACTGGAGGTGTAGAGATAACTAGGATTTTTTTTCTTCCGTATTAAAAGCATAGTAAAGATTTATTTCTACACAGATTAAACTGACACCTTCAGGTGGATTTTAAAACTACAGCCCTGATGCTAACATCACATGCTAATTTGCAGAAGCTAATTTTCACCAATGGGAAACCATGTGTCAACCGTTGCACAGACATGTTGCATAAACAGTGACAGTTTTAAGGGAGCTTCCCAGAAGATGGCTGCGAATAAAGAACAGCATGTGTGTGTGTACGTGTGTGTGTGTGCTTGTGTGTGTGTGTGTGTGTGCGCGCGCGGTTTGTGTCAGATTTGAGAAGTTTCAAAACTTCCTGTTTTTGCACCTGATCTCTAAAATGAGAACAGGAAGCAGAGCAGGAGCTGAAAACATCGGCACTCATAACATGCTGTAACTCAGTGCACTTAATCCCACTCCTTAGTGTTCCTCTCGGCACCAAGTGAAGAAACGATGAGTGACTCTGTGGAGAAAAGCTCAGACTCTCCTGCGCAGATGGAAAGTTCTGGAACTGGTGGACTGTTGAACCTCTCTCTTCAGGAGAGGCTGGATGACGAGAGTGTGATCTTTAATGACTCGAGTCTCTCAGAGCAGATCCACGCTGAGCTCCAGGGTCTGCGTCTGGACCACTGCCTCACCGACGTTGTCCTCTGCGTCCAGGATGAGAAGTTCTCCTGCCACAGAGCCATCCTTGCTGCTGCAAGCTTGTATTTCAGGTATGAATGTCCCAATGACCAATGAATCAGTGACTCATTCAGATAACCATGGAGCAACACAGAGAGACAAAGCACTTCTAATGAGATAAACATGATTTTCCATAATCTTCTAAACACAACACAAACACAAGATGCTAACATTTAGTGTATAGCTAAGTATACTTAACTACACACATTTCAGTTTGAATGTTCAGGTTGAAATGATTAGAAAAATACTTGTAGATTTTTTTTTTTTTTTTGCTTACCTGCCACAAATTTATTTATTTATTTTTATTTATTTATTTTTTTTTTTATATCTCTGGAAATAGTGGACAACCCCCACTGTTTTTGCACTTCTTTACATGTATGTAATGAAGTCGCAGTTACATGTGTGGAATTAGAGAGAAGTGTGTTACATGGTAATTCTACCCACTCTTTCCTATATCACCATACTGGTATATTATCACAGATCTATATTTAATCATTAAAAGAACTGATGAGTGTGAGTTACGGATGTTTTCTGATTTTCAGAGCAATGTTCTGTACGGACCTGCGAGAGAAATATGAACAGTGCGTGAACATTCAGGGAATCGATGCAGAGGACATGAAGATGCTGCTGGACTATACATACACTAGTAAAGTACACATCACCAAAGACAACGTCCAGAAAACTCTGGAGGCAGCCAGTCTCTTCCAGGTGTTTGATTATTATAGCGTGTGTGTGATTATTATAGCGAGTGTGTGATTATTATAGAGTGTTATTATTATAGCGAATGTGTGATTATTAGAGCGAGTGTGTGATTATAGCGAGTGTGTTATTATAGTGAGAGTGTGATTGTAATGTGTGTGTGATTGTAGTGAGTGTGTGGTTATAGTGAGTGTGTGATTATTATAGAGAGCATGTGATTATTATAGCAAGTGTGTTTTTATTATAGTGTGCATGTGATTATTATAGTGAGTGTGATTATTATAGTGTGCATGTGACTGTTATAGCGAGTGTGTGATTATTATAGAGTGTTATTATTATAGCGAATGTGTGATTATTAGAGCGAGTGTGTGATTATAGCGAGTGTGTTATTATAGTGAGAGTGTGATTGTAATGTGTGTGTGATTGTAGTGAGTGTGTGGTTATAGTGAGTGTGTGATTATTATAGAGAGCATGTGATTATTATAGCAAGTGTGTTTTTATTATAGTGTGCATGTGATTATTATAGTGTGCATGTGACTGTTATAGCGAGTGTGTGATTATTATAGAGAGCATGTGATTATTATAGCGAGCGTGTGATTATCATAGTGAGTGTGTGATTATAGCGAGTGTGTGATTGCTCAGCAGCTGTAATACCCTTTCTGATAGCATCAGCTTTTTGTTTCACAAATGCCCAATAATGCTAAATTGATATTCTGTGTCCATTTCCCCTCAATTCTGTTATCCCTACAATTCTGGGTTTGTTTTATTTATTTCTAATTATTAATGATCACTTTTCCCTCCATTAATTTTCTTTCTTCCTTCCTTTTTCTTCTTATCCCTTCTTTCTTTCCTTCCCTTTTCACCTATTGTTTCTTTCCCCCCTCTGTATCATTTCTTGTTACATTTTAGCTTTCATTTTCATTCTTTCTTTCTTTCTTTCTTTCTTTCTTTCCTCTGTTCAATATTTTTAAATATTCATTATCTTGATTTATAATTTTTTCCCCCTTTTGTTCGTGCCATCAATTTCTTTTTTCCTCTTCTCTGCAGTTCCCGCGGGTGATGGAGGCATGCGCTCATTTCCTGGCCGAGTCACTCCACCCAGAGAACTGTGTTGGGATTCTGCGTCTGGCCGACACACACTCGCTTTTGGAGCTGAAGGCTCGTGTGCATGAGTACATCATGCAGAACTTCGGGCGTGTGGTGGAGCATGATGAGGTTCTGGAGCTGCCACTGGATGTGCTGGTGGAGCTGTTGCAGAGAGACGAGCTGGCCGTGAGCAATGAGGAGTGTGTGTACGAGGCGGCCATGCGCTGGGTGAAGACGCGTCAAGCCGAGCGCCTGCCCTCGCTGGCCCGGGTTCTCACACACGTGAGACTCCCACTGCTAGAACCCTGCTACTTCCTGGAGAAGGTGGAGAGTGATGCCATGATCCGCTCCTGCACCGAGGCTTTCCCACTTCTACAGGAGGCTCGAGCTTATCACCTATCTGGGAGTGAGGTGGGGTTTCAACACACACACACACACACACAACACTGGAGTCACATACACACAATATACTGGTTCTGTCCCACTAGTGTCTGATAAAAGAGTCATTACAGCATGTGGTTTGGAACCATGTGTGTACAGGTAATTTTGGTGCACATTAAGTCCCACCTCCATCGATATAAGTCTGAGGTGTGTGTGTGTGTGTATACAGGTGATTTCAGAGCGCACTAAGCCCCGCCTCCATCAGTACCAGTCGGAGGTGTTTGTGATCATCGGTGGCTGCACTAAAGATGAGAAGTTTGTTTCGGAAGTGACATGTCTGGACCCCCTGCGCCGGAGTCGTCTGGAGGTGGCCAAACTGCCCGGCACTGATACCGAGTCTGAGAGTGACACCAGGAAGTGGGTGGAGTTCGCCTGCGTCACCTTCAGAAATGAAGTGTACCTCTCAGGTGAGAGAACAGAAGGGAAGAGCTGTGTTCCAATAAAAACCCACTCAGTGTTTATAAATGTAACACAGCCAGAGGTCACTAAATGCATATCGTTGCGCTGTGTGTCAGGTGGTAAAGAGACGCAGCACGATGTGTGGAAGTACAACGCTTCGCTGAATAAGTGGATCCAGGTGGAGTACCTGAGCACAGGACGCTGGAGGCACAAGATGGCAGTGTCGGGGGGGAAGGTTTACGTGATGGGGGGATTCGATGGTGTTCAGAGACTCAGCAGTGTGGAGGCATATGACCCCTTCCACAACAGCTGGACAGAGGTGATATAGAACTCTGTTTTTACAGTGTAACCTTAGAACCTCTTGGAACTCCACACTATTACACTCAATGTCCATTACAGAGATGAGGTTAAGGTCATTTAGAGGTCAGTGTGTGAATAAAAGTGTTTATTAATAAACATATGTAATTCTCGTGCTGATATTTTGGCTCTTCTCTCCCCTCAGGCTGCTCCTCTGCTAATCGCCGTCAGCTCGTTTTCTGCCGCTAGTTATGGCAATTGCGTCTTTGTCATTGGAGGTGGACCAAATGGAAAACTGGCCACCAACAGCATGCAGTGTTTTGAAGCAGCAGCGAATAAATGGACATTAAAAAGCCCGATGCCCATCGAAGCTAAATGCACTAACGCTGTAACGTTCAGGGACTCCATCTACGTCGTGGGTAACAGAACCTTGTCTCGTTATTCACTTTACTTTTAATACAGTTATTTATTATTAAGACTCCAAATGTGTCTCACTCTCTTTTCCTTACTCACCTGTCTTTCTCTTTCTTTATTCCTATCCCTCCTCTATGTCTATCTTTTCCATCTCTCTTTCTCCCTGACTCACCTCTTTCTTACCTGTCTCTCTTTCTGTACATCACTTCTACTCACCTGTCTCTCTCACTCTTTTTTCCATACTCATTGCTCTTTTCTTTACCACCCGTCCCACTGTCTCTTTCCATCATTTCCTCACCCACCCCATCTCTGGCTTCCTCTTTCTCCCTTACCACTCTGTCTACCTCATTTCCTTACACATCTGTCTTCCTTCTTTACACACCTCTCTCTCGCCCGTATGCACTTTTATCTCTCTCCTTTCTCCTCACCTGCCCCTCTCTCTCTATTCCATACTGAACTACCTATTTCTGTCTATCTCTGCCCCATACACATCTGTCTACTGATTTCTCTATCTCTGTTACTTGGACTCTCTGACTACAACCCTGTCTGTCTGACTCACTCTCTCCATTTCTGTCTCTGTGCATGTCTCGCTCTCTCTCTCTCTCTCTCTGTGTGTGTGTGTGTGTAGGCGGAGCGATGAAGGCGTTGTTCAGCTACAGTCCAGGCATGGATGTGTGGACGTTGGTCACTCAGCTGGGCAGTGAGCGGGCGAGTTGTGGGCTGTCAGCGTGCTGTAATAAGCTCTTCATCACCGGGGGGAGGGACGACAAGAACGCGGTCATCGCCACGGTTCTGTGCTGGGACCCGGACAAGAACACACTGACGGAGGAGTGTGTGCTGCCCCGCGGCGTCTCCCATCATGGCAGTGTGACGCTCAGGAAGTCCTACACACACATCCGCAGAATCGCAGCCACACACACCGAGTGACATCTTCACGTTTACACAAGAAAACCAACGGAGAACCCAAAACACTGCACAGCTCTGACTCTCAGTAAGAAACATTTTATTAAAATAAAAAGCATATAAAAGATACAAACTTAATGCACTTGATGTAAAAGCAAAGCAGTGTGTAGGACAGGGCACAGAAATCCAGCTGTGCTCCATCATCACATGTGCACACGTGCCTCACACACACGTTTTTCCCTGATACACTTGCGTGCATTATTCAAGTCTGATGGGAAAAAAAGGACATAAAAAGGCATCAGTGTTTTTCAGCTTTTCAAAGTGAAGCTCAATGGTGAATAAGCACCGCCTCCTGCTTTCCCATCATGCCGTTCAACAAGACAGGAAGTCCTCACGTTCCTCTGAGTGGCTGTGTAACAGTCTCAAAGCTAAAACTGGAGCTCCGCTCATGGGAAACACCCTCTCAAGGCTGAAAGGATTTTGATTGGCTATGTGCAACAACCAGTGAAAAGTTATGCATTTGGTACACATTACGAGTGTACGTCTCCCGATTCCGTGCATTACGCTAGCTAGCTATCAGTTAAGCACTTAGCTAAATGTTAGCCAGTAATGCTATGAGGCAGATAAATAGCTAGCCATCATCCTGCAGGTTGTAAGTAGCATGCGCAGTAGCTATAGCAATATGTTATTGTCCACTGGTGTTAGCTCCCAGTTTGTCGTGGTTTTGTATAATTGATGTAGATTCTAGCCAATCAAATCCCGTGTTCTTTTGTAAACCCCACCTCCTCTACATTCTTACTGGTTCCATGGCCACATAACCAATCAGTATCCTCTCTGGCCACAGAGCCAGTGTTCACCTGCGGTGACGAGAATGTGCGGAACGTGTTCTGCTCTCGTTTTTACGCCCGTAATCACGTGAGCGTCCACCATCATGTGACCGCTCCCGCTCTCTTCTCTCCCAGTGCTCATGTCTGCGTTTTCCATCATCGCGGTGACGGCCCCGTGAGTTGCTACGGGAGCGGGAGCGTCTCTGTCTCTCTCCATGCCGGCTCTGATCCCTCCGAACTTGTGGTGACCTCTGGCTCCGGTGTTGCCGTGGCGACGGGCTGTGGCTGCTGGGGGAGCTGTGGGTTCCTGAGTGACTCCGACTGAGGAGGAAAAAACAAAAGTCACACATTTATGACTGATGATAATCACACCTGCTCTCACATCTCCATGGTAACTGACTCACCGTGTGGGAGGAGAAGAGGATCTCGAGCGCCCCCTGGAGGCAGAGTAGCCGTTCTGCATGACTCCGCTGTCCTCCTTTTTCACACTGTGGAAAAAACAAACAAACAAACAAACAATTACCATCTTTACAGCAAAACTCAAAATCCTGGTCTCTCTCTCTCTCTCTCTCTCTCTCTCTCTCTCTCTCTCTCACACACACACACACACACACACACACACACACACACACACACACAAACACACCTGGTGATGGGGCTTTTGGAGTTCAACTGTCGCTCCTCTTTCTCTCCTCTCTCTTGTTTACCGTTTTCTTCGGTCTTAACCTCCCTTGGAGAACCTGAGCACAGGAGAACGTGTGTTTATTACCAAATACACACACACACTTCTGGTGTTTTACAAACACACACACACACACACACACACACACACACACACACACACACACTTCTGGTGTTTTACAAACACACACACACACACACACACACACACTTCTGGTGTTATACACACCCACACACAGCAGGTGTAACATACACACACACACTCCTACCACACATACATACACACCAGGTGTAGCACACACACATACACACCAGGTGTAATACGCGCACACACTCCTACCACACACACACACACACACACACACTCCTATCACACACCCACCAGGTGTAACACACACAGACATACATCTCCTACGACACACACACACACCAGGTGTAACACACACTCCTATCACACACCCACCAGGTGTAACACACACAGACACACATCTCCTACGACACGCACACTCCAGGTGTAACACACACACACATCTCCTACGACACACACGCACACACTCAAGGTGTAAAACACACACACAAGATGTAAAACACACACACACACACACTCCTACCACACACGCCAGGTGTAACACACATGCACTCCTACCACATGCACACACTCGTATCTCACACACACACACACACACCAGGTCTAACACACGCACGTGCACACACACACACCAGGTCTAACACACACACACACACACACCAGGTCTAACACGCGCACGCACGCACACCAGGTCTAACACACGCACACACACCAGATCTAACACGCGGGCACACACACACACACACACACGCGCGCGCACACACACACACACCAGGTCTAGCACACGCGCGCGCACACACACACACACACCAGGTCTAGCACGCGCACACACACACACCAGGTCTAGCACGCGCACGCGCGCACACCAGGTCTAGCACGCGCACGCGCGCACACACACACCAGGTCTAACACACACGCACGCACACACACAAACACACACCAGGTCTAACGTGCTCGCGCGCACACACACACACCAGATCTAACACGCGCGCGCACACACACACACCAGGTCTAACGCGCACGCGCACACACGCACCAGGTCTAACAGGCGCGCGCGCGCACACGCACCAGGTCTAACACGCGCGCACACACATACACCAGGTGTAACACACACGCACGCACCAGGTGTAACACACACGCACGCACACACCAGGTGTAACACGCACGCACGCACACACCAGGTGTAACACGCACGCACGCACACACACCAGATGTAACACACGCACGCACGCACACACCAGGTGTAACACACGCACGCACGCACGCACCAGGTCTAACACACACACGCACACACCAGGTGTAACGCGCACACGCACACACACACCCCAGGTGTAACACGCACACACACACACCAGGTGTAACACGCGCACACACACACACCAGGTGTAACACGCGCACACACACACACCAGGTGTAACACGCGCACACACACACACACACACCAGGTGTAACACACACACACACACACACACACCAGGTGTAACACGCACACACACACACACCAGGTGTAACACGCACACACACACACACCAGGTGTAACACACACACACACACCAGGTGTAACACACACACACACACCAGGTGTAACACGCACACACACACACACCAGGTGTAACACGCGCACACACACACACCAGGTGTAACACGCGCACACACACACACACACACACACACACACACCAGGTGTAACACACACACACACGCACCAGGTTTAGATGCAGGAGAGAAGGTGTTGGTGTGGTTGAGAGCTGGAGTGACGCTGTAGTTCACACCCTTCATCTTCAACTTCTCCTCCTCAAGACACATTTTCTTCTTCTCCACCTCCTTCTCCAACTGAGTAATGTCCGGCTGTAACGAGCACAAACATGCACACACACGCACAATCGTACACAACAAAGATAATCTCTCACTGTGCAGAAACACTGGATTATTCATTTAATAAAGTGTGTCTTTTCTGCACTGTAAAGCGTGTGTTTGTCTTCTAGAACATTCTGCTCAGTGCTTCGCTGTATGAGCCTAAGAAGCAGGAGGTTACTGAACATCTGGATCCTGTATGCGTTCACTAGCAAGCGTTCATTTTCTACGTGTGTGACATATCTGTGATTGAGATTTTCTTAATTCTGTGCAAATGTTCTCCCTTTCTTCTTAGGGTAAAGGTTAAACTCCGCCCCCATAAACCACTGTTTATTATTATTATTATTATTATTATTATTATTATTATTTATAATTATACACAGTGTAACAGCATGGCTATAAACAGTGATGAATTTCCCAAAAATTTTTTTGCTGCTGATGTGCAAAAGTATTCACACACTCTTAAAGATTTAATATATTTAGGGTGAGTCTCAAACCGCTCCCGAGGTGGTGAATCAGCATATCGTAAAGACCCTGGCTCACTACACACTGGGACTCCGAACATCACCACTGGCAATTATCAACAACCGTCAGGACCAATATCTTTCTGACATTATACATCGTATCAGTTTGTTAGCTTAATCAATTGTGTTCCTCTCATGGTAACTCATGTAACAAATCATTTGAGAGCTACAACAATGATAACAAGCTACTTACATGTGTAGGTGTTGTCTGGGAGTTCATCTACCATTTATTTTTTTGAGCCGAGATACTTCAGAAAATATGTCATTTCCAGTAAGGGAACATCGTGAGCATCGATGTGATTGAGACATCCCTTAAAATGGCCGACTCCCTGCTCAGTGCCCTGACTTTTGGACTAAGGAGCTGATTGAGACACACCCTCAGACTTTCTCCCCAACGCTAAACGCAGAGACGTTATAAACACTGATCAGCATTAAAGTCTATTAATGGGCTAAATCCCACCCCCTGGCTATAGCGCAGATAAGTGTGTGGAAATATTACCGAATATCTTCAAATGTGCAAATAATTCATTAATGACGTACCTTACTCCTGGAGTACAGCTTCAGTGTACTGATGCAAATTTCCCTGATATCCGACTCTGACGCTCCGAACAGGAGGAACCAGTGCGGCTTGGAGGGGAGAGGAATCTGAGGACACACACACCAAGACTCAATACGTCACTTGGATTTGTTGAATTTTTCTCTTCTCTACTGAACGATGGGAAATTTATCACAGGCTTTGGAAACAGGAAGTAGTGGTGTGTGTGCTCACCTGCAGAGCCCGAGCAGCCAGGTAGATGCAGGCACATGCGATGGTCTCTGGTTCAAACCTCACAAACACGTCGGTCCTGAGCGCATCGTTCATGTAGTTCCTGTGAAACACCAAACACCACCGACACACTCCTAAGCATCGTGTACAGTAGACTTTCAATATAAAGATTTAATCATCTCTACCTGATCTTACACTGCCATGATATCCAGCGACGTTTATTCTGATTATACTATTACCCGACCTGATGACATACACTAGCACGAGTCACAAAAAAAACAAAAAACAAAAAAAAAAAAACACTCCAGTAGAGCAGTATTTGTCTCCCCAATAAACCGGGAGATCTACACGTGAAACTGCAATAATTTACAGTTGTGTAGATGTTTTGAACTCTCCGATATGAACTGACACCGCCTGGAAGCCCCCTTAGCAAACTAGACATGTACATAGCTAAGATTAGTCCACTGGATTGATCGGCGAGACCACGGAGACGTTTCAGCAGAAAATGGTCAAATGCCAAGAAACAAAAAACATACATACTAAGAAGATCTTGTGAAAATGAAAAATTACCATGTGCTTTTTCCCTTTCTCACAAGATTTTTTTTTTATAGAACACGTGACGGTAAATGGTTTCCACGACATTCCTGTGTGATGATTGTGTCAGGATGAAGTGCAGATTTAAACAGCATTTATTTACTATCGCCTTTAACCACGAAGCCTCTTTATAAATGAGTAACAACCTCAGTGCAATGTTAATAAAGGTGTAATAACGTAATAACACCACCCACCAGGCTGTCTGCACCAGGACCTTATTCTTCTCACACTCCAGCACCTGCAGGTACATCACGATCATCTACACACAGACAAGCACCAAAGTCCATCAGAACCTGGAACAGTACTGAAGGTTCTGGCTGCGTGATCCGGTTCTGCAGTGAGTGAACCTCGTCCCTGTGACCTTACCTTGTGCGGGTGTTTGACATGGACGCAAAAGCCGAGCTCCTTCAGTACGTGCCGCTCGGCTTTAATCACCTGGTTTTTGGTGTTGATGTAATTCTGATCCAGGAACAGTGGAGCACTTCTGACACACACACACACACACACACACACACACACACACACACACACACACACACTTTAACCCCTCAGTGTTCACATTGACACTACCCCTGAGCAGAGTGTGGTGATGATGATGATGATGATGATGGAGTTACCTCTTCCCTCCTCCCTGCTTCAGGTGATGGAACACGTTGATGACGTCACGCACTCTCCTCGGAGTCTCCTCGATCTTAGAGGCGAGATTCACACACGCCATGGCCACGATCTGACACACACACACACACACACACACACACTCCTTTATTCACCTCATGGACATTACCACAGTGTGTTAGAGTTATGACGTCACTGTAGGGTCTGACTTACCTCAAAGTTGTGTTTGATGAAAGATTTGGAGTAAAAGAATCGCTGAAAGAGGACCTGTCCTGTCGCCATGGCAACCTGGAAAATAAAATAATAAACCAAGTCTAATTGGGATCTGAGGAGGTGAGATGTTCTTTCTGTAACAGTCAGTGTTTTAACCCTAATTGTACTGCACACAGAAATAAACAAGATGACAACAACAACAACAATAATAATAATAATAATAATGATAGTGATAGTGACAGTAATGAAGAAAAAAACAAACGTTGGCACATTAAAGCGAGTATAAAAACAGAAATAAAGCCTGATTAGCAGTGTTAGCAGGGTGTTTTATACAGACGCGGTAAGTGATGTAAAGGGAAGAGAGAGTAAAGCTGTGACCTGTGGGAGTCTGAGGAGGATCCCCGCGGACTGGATGAGCTCACAGCCCAGGATCCTGAGCTCGGTCTCGGTGTGGAGCTCCAGTCCGTCCCGCATGGACGGAGTCTCCGAGCGCTTCTCCTCCGGCACCAGAGAGCTGTCTATGGCCAACAAAACTCCCGAATAAACCGCATCTCCGATCACAATCCCCGGGTTACCTGCCGGAGCCGGAGCCGGAGCCAGAGCCGACACACTCGGGGATAAAACACCCGAAGACATTTTTTTTAATAATCTCGATGTAGGAAAAAAAAATGCCGGCTAGTAAATTTCTTTCCAACGGAAAGTTTACGTTCCGGAAGTCAAGCAGCACCAAAGCGGAAATGATGTCAGCGCTGTTTAAATTCGAAATCCCGCTAAATACCGCGAGAATACGACACAGCGGTGGTAATTTCGATTCATCCCAGTGATTCGAATCTTTTGATTCCTGCACCAGTAGGTGGCGCCGGTGAGAGTCTATTTTTTATTTATTTATTTTTTTTTGTAGATATTATGAGTCATTGTTTCATTCGCTCGATACTTTCATTTAAAAACCGCGAGTTTTCAAGAGACAAGATTTAGTATTATGATTTATTAAAGCTGGCATGTCCAATCCATAAAGAGAAGCTCTGGTGAATTTATTTTCAATTATTTTCAGTCAGTGCAGGCTAGTTTTGAGAGAGTGGTCACAAATGAGGATACGAATGTAATTTGAAAAAATTAACATTTTTACATATGTGTATGAAGAAGTTTTCAGTGATTCAATAATTAAAAAATAGCCATCAGTCATTTTTACACATGAGTATATCGTGTATAGAGGATTATGCCATGAACAACACAACAATCCTAATGTTAAACCAATAAGACTCACATCCGAACTGAATGAATGACATGTTCATTTTGTTTACAACCGACAAGTCCCAGCTTGATCATATCGTTCACGAACTAGTTCCTTCAGTTTATACTGACCCACATGTCCCATGTGCGTACAGACTGCTCTCGTTCAGACTCAACACCAAGTCTCGTTCAGTAAGAGGCATATTCTTTCAACATGTCCAACCAGAAACATGCTTCTTCACAGACCTCTCTCTAATGCTGTCCCTTAAAAGCAGGAAAAAGCTGCCAAAGCAGTCATGAGTTTTATATGGGCAGGCCTTGAGTGAACGAAAAATACGAGTCAGTACATGGAAGAGAACGAGAACGATTCATTCACTTTGTTCAAAAACACAATTCGTTCATGAACAAAATACCACTAATACAACATCACCTCATGTTACTTGAGAAAATCAGACTATGTGTAATGGTTAAAGTAATAAAACATGACGGAGTGCTCTGATATAGTAAAGTCAGGGTTACTGGAGTAACGGAACAACATGTCATACTTAAAATCTGTTTATAGTTAATAACAGTTAATGTTCCGCGAAACAAGTTAGTTTGTGCTCTCACTAACATTATAGCAGCTATAAACAGTCGTTCCCCCACCAGCCTCTTTTTCTCTCTTGAAGTTAATAAGACAAAAAAAATGCAGCTTGTCATGTTACTGAAAACCTGCAAAGAAGCGTAAACTTCTCTGTCCTGAAGATGTTGAAAAACATAAAGTTACAGCTTTACCTCGACTGTTACAAAGCACTGACACTGGAGACTCCTTCCATAAATGTCACATAAATTACAGTAAACTTCACCACAATAACAACGATTACGCACGTTTTTAATCTGTTCATTATCAGTGGTGTGTTCGCTGTACACGGCCCTGTGAATGAGCTGTTACTATAGAAATGATAAGGAGCACATTAATATAAACCTATGATTCACAGCTGCACTATTGTCAGAGCTGCTGTTATAGAAAATTAATCAACGCCTTCTGATCAATCACAATCCAGAATTCAACAGCGCTGGGGAATAAATGCGGTCAATAAGTTTTAAATGTCGGTGTGTTGCTTTTGTATAAATTTTCTGGCAAAAGTTGTGTAAATTTACTTTTAAGAATAAATACATTTTTACTTTTTCAAACCCCTCAGTATGTAGTGTTAGGTTGCCCTGAGCAGTGAAAGTGAATATGAAACCCTGCTGAATGTATTTGAGGCAGATGAAAGCAGAGATTATGTTAGACAGGTATGCGGAGTGAATATGATCTCAGACAAGCAGACAGACAGACAGGTACACTGAAGTGAACATGATCTTGGTCACTTTCCCGTCCGCAGCAGTTTGCTGATGTGAGAGTTTGATGATGTAATGAGTAATTCATGCCGAGTTCCAGCCAAGAGGAAGTGGAGAGAGAGACAGGTGTCAGTGATACGGGTGGAGTTGTGACCTCTGACCTTTAGCTTCTTGATGAAATTCTCACATGTTCTCCTTCTGAGAGAGTTTAATCATGCTTACAGGACCTGAACTTCATTCCTCTCTTTCTTTCTTATTAAGAATCTTATCACTTTATTTGCTTTTACTTCCTGTTTAGGTAAACTGTAGTGTAACTGCTGAGACATCATACACACACACCACACACACACGCACACTGCTGTTGCAGACGCAGTGACACACCCAGAACCACACGCTGCGTTACATTCATTAACTCTTTATTACTTTATAAATGATTTTATGAGTTTAAAATGGAGTCACACCTTCACTTTCTACAGATACAGAGTTATTAACATCCAAAATAATGTCCAAATCAAACAGACGGACAGACTGTGTGATAGATAGATAAACAGTCAGGCAGACAGAGGGCTAGACAGATTGACATGTAGATCTACAGACAGAGAGACAGACAAACAAAGAGGCAGATGTACTGTATATGAACAGACAGAAAGATAGATAGATAGACAGACAGCTAGACAGATTGACAGAGACATACAGTAGATTTATAGACATATATAGACAATGAGGACGAGAGACAGGAAAAGAGACAGATGAACAGATAGACAGACAGACAGACAGAAAGCTAGACAGATTGAGAGATAGACAATCATATAGACAGACACAAAGACAGACAGACAGATACAGGGCACAAACATCCTGTACTGTGTTAAACATTGGCTTCTAACAAGACTATTAAACATAAAGGATCCAGAAAACATTCTTGAGAGCAATGCCATAAAAGAGCCATTTTGAGTTCTCTAAAGAACCTTCTGTTCCACGGTTCTCTTCCTTCTGTTCTTCAGCATAATGGTGACAATGTTGATGATAATTTTTTTTAGTTCTCTGTGGCATCAACAAAGGCCCAAGTTCCATCAAGCAAAAGGTTCTTTAGGTTCTAAATCTACAAAGGCGTCTGCAGGCTAATGTGTGGATGATATCAAAGACAGCTGTCGCACTAAAGAACCTTTTCTAGAAGGTTAGAGCTGTGTCACATGTGTCCTTCTCAATGCACCTTCCTCAAATGGTTCTTTTGATGGCTAAAGGTTCTTTGCGTTCTAAAGAGGTTCTACGTAGACCTCTGTATGAACGAAAAATCCAGGAAATCCCTTCAGGGGTTCTGCAGAGGGACAAACCTTGTCGATACTTTTCTAATTCTGTTTGCCAAACACATGGAAGTTTTGAGTAACATGATGGACCGAACTGTCGCATAAAGAATGAGCATCACACTGAACACCGCCCCCGCCCCCCCACCCCCTGCTGGTTCAGGTGATCTGCAGAGTGTTTGTGAGACAGTGTGGTGAGTTGTTTATTAAAAGTGCAGCTTATCTGTGCTGCATAAACAAGTCATGTTGATGAACGACGATGCTGAAGGACCTGCATGTGAAAAAGACAGGGCTCATGTTTCTCTCTCTCTCTCTTTTCACCTTTAGGGTGATCCAGCAGAGGAAATGAGGAGGGAACCCCCCTCAGGCTCTCTCTTATTACATACACACACACACACACACACACACATACTAAGAGCCTCCTCCAAATCCACGTCTGGTTTAAAAGGCCACTGCACACTGTGTTTATTCTGCACAGAGGCACTGTTGGGTAAAACAGTGTGATAAGAGGTGTGTTTGATCTGAGCACTACAAGTGTGTACCATGTGTGTGTGTAAGGCTCTGTTCCTCCTCTGGATGTTCTCGCTTCTCAGCAGAAACGGATTCAGTTATAATTATGAGGATTATTCAGATTTCTCCTATAATGACATCACAGACGAAGATCAGCAGGAGAGTGAGTCCGAATTAACTCTGCATTTTACTTTCACCATAATATAGACTGATGATTTGATATTGTTTCGTTTATAATCGTTTCTATTTACAATGAAACAGGGCTCTCTGTTGAGTGTCCTGACTTGATACGTTAGTTACAGCAGTTTGTAAACACCTCTAAAGTGCATGATTCACCGAAGACTCACTCGTAAGAACTGGCTGAATTGATTCGTAAGCATTAAATGTTCATTACTCGTTAAAATGATTCATATAGATTCATTTGCGTGCAATTTGTTTAGTTTGAATGACCAATTTAAACAAACCAATTCACAAACACAAATTACACTGAAAAATCTGTTTAGGTGAATCGATTCCAAAGCGCAAACGACTCACTAACTATTCATTTATTTTAACTGACGTATTCAAGTGAACTGAGCAAATGGATTCACGACTGTATTTCATTCTGTGTAGTGCATTTTGAACAAAACATTTGAACTCAAAATTCATTCATAAAAACAATTTGTTATTAATCACTCATTTAAATTAATCAGACAAACAACTCATCTAAGTGAATAGATTCACAATTACAAAATTACATGTGAGTAATTTGTTTATTTTGAATGAACTATTTAAGTGAACATGCTGAATTAATTTGCAAGGGATTTCATTTTAACATTAATGTTTCCTTACAGGATGAAAGTGATTTTTTTCAGTCGACAGACACCAAATAAATTAATTTAGTTCAGAATGCAAATATGTTATCAATGTAAATGTGTTTATCAGTGAGATATCAGTGTAAATGTGTTAATCAATGTATCAATGAAAATATTGATTTTCGATGGTGGAGAGTGTCGCTGCTCAGTGTTGAATCAAATAAATAAAAAGTGTGATTCAGTTAAACAGGTAATTCAATAGAAGCAAATTCCAAAACCAATAAGGCTGACAGCCATCATGTAGGAGCACATGAGGAACGTGTGTGTGTGTGTGTGTGTTTGTGTGTGTGTGTGTGTGAAACAGAAGACCTCCAGAACATTCATTAGTCAGAGGTGGACAGTGTAGGAAATCAGGTGTAAATAATAATAATAATAATAATAATAATAATAATAATAATAATAATAATAATAATAATAAGTGTGTGCATTTGTGACAGTAACAAGCCTGGCCCTCATGTGTTTCCCAGTGGGTGCTTCTCCTTGTCCCTGTGATGATGGAGAGCAATTACGTTGGAACAAGATCTTCATCATGATGGAGGACTCACACATGATGCAGAAGATTCTCCTCCAGGCCAATGAAGAACTGAAGATGGAGATCTCCTCACTGAGAACCCACATCCAGAAGATCTCCAGTGACATCTCCACTTCCTGTCTCAGAGTCGTGGAGGAGACCTGCAGGTCCATTAACGCACAGCAGAACCTCCGAGTGAACCAGAACACGACCCGGCTAAAGCGAGATGTCCAGCAGAATGTTAGCACACAGCAGCTGGAGGAGATGAAGACAAGAGAGAAGATGGAGGAGTTGAAGAACGTGGAGGAAATGATGGAGATGGACAAAACTGAGAAGATGGAGGAGAGTGACAAAAGGTGGAGATGGACAAAATGGAGATTTTGGAGATGATGAAGAACTCAAAATGAAAGCTGACTGGACTGATAATTGTGATTTTAATTCTTTGTGTGTTTCTCTTTGTTCATTTGGATGTTTCTGCCATGTTTACTGTGTTTTTCTGAGGAGCTTCACCATACTGTTCCTCATAAGAAGCTTCATGGAGACTTGAAGGCGAGGTTTTTAGACATGATGATGATTTCAGGCTTTATAAAACAACTCTGTAATTTCCAACATGATCATTTTCCTTGTGTTTTATTTTCTCTATGAGTTTTGTTCCTGCCTTTATATTTAAAGTTGATTGTCTCCTTGAGCATGCACCTCCTCAGGATAAAATAATAATAATTAAAAAAATTACATTTAAACAAAACATTCATTATCTGGAGACTGGGCAGGTCTGAGTTTGAGTTCATTGTTTTGTGTTTTTTTCTCTTGAAGGTGCAGTATAGTGTAGATTGGTCATTTGTTCCAGGATTCATTAGAAGTACATTTTGTGAGGGAATAAAAATCAGTTTCCAGTTGTTTCTAGTGTCATCGAGTGGAAAGAGTAACTCCACCCAGCTCCACCTTCATCATTAAATACAGTTAAAACAGTGAAACCCAAACAGAAAAATTAACTGAAGCAGTTTAAAACCACACCAATGGACTTTTATTACACAATAAACAAAAACAGCTCCATGGAAAAATGTTATTTATAGTTTTTATTTATTTATGCTTCGGTCCTACATTATTATTTTATGTCAAACTCGTGTTCATCTCCACCCGTGCCATGCTGGACCATACAGAGTGATGGGATCACATCAGATCCTGTTCACTCTCATTCACAGTGGAAGCTCCCACATACACACGTGTAAATTTGATCTGGTGATTTGATCTGTAATTTATGTAACATTTATGGAAGGAGTCTCCAGTGTCAGGAACTAATGTGTTTTACAAACATTAAATGTAACAATCGGGTAAAAAGTATAATGTTCTTCTTTAGGATTAAAACATTTGGAGTTATAGGACAGTAATCAACTTTGGGGCGGTAACTGTAAGTGTGCTTCACCTCTTGATTGAAAACAACTTGATTGTTCTCCAAAACATTTTACCCAGTGTAAAGTTTTGAACACTAGCAGTGCTGTAGGATAAAGTATTGTGTTCTTCTGAGAAATGAGATTAATTTTCTCAGTAATTGTCAGTGGTGATTTTGATTTCATATTGTTGTGAAGATGAGCGTTGATTTTACTCGACATTGATAAACACTGATGTCAATCAAATGAAGGGGCGGGGCTTAACACAAACACGACCATCTCCACACAAAGCAGCTGTTTGTTAGCTGTATATGAGCAAGGAACTAATTCAGAAAGTCATATAATCCTAAAGTATCATAAAATATAACGTCATAAATTATTTTTTTGGTAGAATGTATTTTTAAACCTATCTCAGATACCTTTAATATAGTTAATTTTGTCTACTTTAGTCCAAAATACTCAAAAGGAGCAAGCGTAGAGGATAATCATGGAGTTTACAAATCTATAAATTCACATTTCTGTTACTTTGTTTATTCTCGACGGATGAAAAACCCAGTAAATTTGCTGAGAGGAAGAGCCGATCCCCCTCATGCAGTCTCCTGATTGGTTGCCGGGCGGAAGTCGTCACCACATACGCAGCTCGCGCAGAACACTTCCGCCTTCTGTAGCGGAGAAGCTAGCGACTCTACGAGCGGAGTTCGCGATCTGAATGGTGGAATAGCGCTGTTTAATCTTGGCCTGGGTTTCTGACTGAAAGATTTTAAAAGGTATTTAAATCGATGTCGATGTGAATGTGGGTTTGGGTTCTTTAGTGATCCAGAACGTCGTCATTTCCGTTTTATTTAGATGGACGCTTGCTGAGAAATGCTAACGCTAGTTTCGCTAATCAAGATGCTGTCTCTGATCTGATCAGAACTTTTCGGTGTTTTACTGGTTATAAAATGAATGTTAATTTTTTACTTTATTACTAACACACTGGACTGTAATGGAGATTGGACGTTTTAAATATTGTTCTTTCTGCTGCAAAATGAAGCTCGCGTTGCTAATGAAGGAGCGCTTTATTATTTAAATGGCTGTAATTGTGTGTAATAGTGACTGTAAAAGGTTTATTACAGCTTTATTACAGCTTTATTACAGGTCTAACTCGACCAATCATCTCACACAGGGTTTATTAACGCTATTTTTATACCCGTGGTCTAGATTAGTGTTTACTTTTCCTCTGCTGGGTATTTGAGTGTTTTGTTCATTTCTAACACACCCATTTTAACCTCAGGAAGAGTGTGTGTGTGTGTGTGTGTGTGTGTGTGTGTGTGTGTGTGTGTGTGTGAGAGAGAGAGAGAGAGAGAAAGCTGATCAGGTGTGTACACCGAACTCATATAAAGGAGATGAAATGAACTGAAATGAGAGGAGTGTCTCTGAACTAATGCTGTGATCCTGTCCTGTAATGTCAGTACTGATCCTGTCACAGGATTCTCGGAGTCGTGGTGTTCCCAGAGTCGGAATTGCGGTGTTCCTGGAGTCGGAGTCGCTGTGTTCCCTGAATTGGATTCTCCGAACCGTGTTCCTTCACCACTTTCTCCAGTTCCAGTTAGTTTTTTCTCCCATGCGGTTGTTGATGTATGGGGGTTAAAATGGAAGAGATGAAGAATGAAGCTGAGACGAGTTCAGTGGTCTCGATGACGTTATACGCCGTCATGTATCCCGTCTTCAATGAGGTAATCTCGCCACAAAGTCCACTTCCTGTTATTCCCAGGCTGATGAGTTGATCATTCACTTTACAGCAGCAGTATGATGATGTACGTGATGCTGATTAACGCTTCCCCGTATATATGTGTGTGTGTGTGTGTGTGTGTGTGTGTGTGTGTGTGTGTGTGTGTGGTTTTTGTTTTTCTGACACAGCTGGAGAGAATAAACCTGTCAGCAGCTCAGACACTGCGCGCAGCATTTATTAAAGTACGTTTGCTTACACATGGACGTTTAAAGCAGCAGTTTAACCCAAAACATATTCTTCTTTCCCCTAAATGTACTCAAGCAGATGGGACATGTGTTTACTGTGTTAGTACTGACACTAACAAGGAAGTGTGATCAGATTAACACTATCAGATTTGGGCATAGTTATAGTTATAAATAAATTAGAACTGAGACATGCTTACTGTAAAATTCGTGCACATTTTATACAAATTATATGTTAAACTGGGGTGTGTTTTATGTAAAAGATGTGTAAAAATTGGGGATTATTTTATGTAAATGTTTATTAGGGCATGTTTTATGTAAAATAATAAAATTCTACATAATAAACAAAATAAACATTTGTAAAATTAGGACGGATGTAAACAGATTAATGTTATTAGATGAATAAACATGCTTTATTTATATTATAAATAATATATAAATGTATATATCTTTTTGTTCAGGCAGAGAAGGAGAACCCAGGTCTCACTCAGGACATCATCATGAAGATCCTGGAGAAGAAAAATGTGGAGATTAATTTCACAGAGTCGTTACTGCGCATGGCTGCGGACGATGTTGAAGGTACGATTTTGTTCTTCACACAGCAGCTAGTGGAGCAAGAAATCTGAGTAATGTAGAAGTAGATTGTATTTTATGTAAGTGGCGTCTGTAGACCAGACTGTTTTAATCATGTAAATGATATGCATATTGCATGATTAAATGACGTGTTAAATCGGGGCGTGTCTGTAGAGCGTGTTATGTAGATGATGTTGTAAATCGGGGCGTGTCTGTAGAGCGTGTTATGTAGATGATGTGGTAAATCGGGGCGTGTCTGTAGAGCGTGTTATGTAGATGATGATGTAAATCGGGGCGTGTCTGTAGAGCGTGTTATGTAGATGATGTGGTAAATCGGGGCGTGTCTGTAGAGCGTGTTATGTAGATGA
>CM074919.1:22450845-22468400 GCA_037576815.1 Pangasius larnaudii
GAATCCATTTATTTCTGTAAAGCTGCTTTGTGACAATGTCCATTGTTAAAAGCGCTATACAAATAAAACTAAATTGAATCTCACACCACACGCCCCACACCTCATGCCTCATTCCCCACATCCCACACTTCACGTCTCACTCATCACGTCCCACACCTCACGTCTCACACCTAACACCTCACGTCCCACACCACACGCCCCATGCCTTACGTCCCACACCTCACGTCCTACATCTCACGCCCCACGCCTTACGTCCCACACCTCACATCCCATGCCTCAGTTCTCACGCAACACATTCCACACCTCTCATTCCTCATGTCCCACACCATACATCCTATGCCTTAGGTTTCACACCTTCACGTCTCACATTCCACACGTCATGTCTCACTCATCACGTCCCACACTTCACGTCTCACTCATCACGTCCCACACCTCACGTCTCACACATAACAACTCACGTCCCACACCTCACGTCCTACATCTCACGCCCCACGCCTTACATCCCACACCTCACATCCCATGCCTCAGTTCTCACGCAACACATTCCACACCTCTCATTCCTCATGTCCCACACCATACATCCTATGCCTTAGGTTTCACACCTTCACGTCTCACATTCCACACGTCATGTCTCACTCCTCACACCTCATGTCACACATCACTAATTGCGTTGTGGCATTTTCAATTCATTATTTTATTGTCCTGTCTTTTTTCTTGATTGTATTGCTTTTTAATTTTCTTACTTTTTCTTTTTGTTGTTTCTTCCTGTCATTCTTTCTTTTTCTTTTCTTTCTTTCTTAAATTTTTCATTTTATTTTATTTATTTTCTTCTTTCTTTTTGAATTTCTTTCTTATGTTTTCATTTTCTTTTTTTTTCTTTTTTTCTTGCTTTTTTCTTTTTCTGTTTTTTCTTTAATACTTTTTTCTGTCTTATTTTCTTCCTTTTTCTGTTCCTTTTCAAGTTATTTCATTTTTTTATTTGCTTCATTTTTTTCTTTCTTTGATTCTTTTTCTTTTCATTTTTTCTTTTCTGTCTTAGTTTTTTTCTTTCATTCTTTCTTATATAAACTGTTGGTAAATACAACAGAAATCCTGTTCTCAGTTTCCTCTCGAACAGATCAGTAACAACCACACACTCTTTATCCTCCACCGTTATTCCACATCACGCACTCGGTGTGTTTATGATCATCACTTTATCACATTCTGACAAGAAAAAAATTTCTTAATCCCGAAAAGTGATCTGTAAACCTACAGGTGTCGCTGTTCATCCCTGTATTGAACGTTCAGTCCTGGTATATAATTGCGTGTGTGCTCCCCCTCATAATACAGGAGCATGACACAATTATGGAAATATGATGTTTATTAATGTGACCGTGAGTCCAGTCTGAATAAATGTGTGTGTGTTTGTGCTCAGGGTTAGTTGAAGTGCACCGTCGCTACACTCATTAAAAAACACATTATGCTAATTCTCCAGCGCAGTGTGTGTGTATGTGTGTGTGTGTGTTTCCACAGGCTGCTGTTTCCGCTAGCGAGGTCATTAGCGATGAATTTGGTCATTACGGAGCTAAAGCGTGCTCATTTACTTACAGCGCTGTGCTAATGAGCAGCAGCGAGGATCAGAGCGGTTTCCCTCATTATTAAAAGAAATCTGACTTCCTGTTAGCAGCCTGCGCTGCGCTAATTTTAGCCTTTCTGCTCGTTTCCTGTTGTGAGTCCTCGTTAGCGCTGGAGTTCATTAGCACTCGTTTGTTTCGCCGTGTCATCTCACACTTCTCTGATCCTTCAGCTGCAGAGTCGCCATTATCACAGCAGCACATCACACCCTGATTAACACTGCGCTCATGAACATGACACTACCACCTGTTATAGCACACTCCTGTAGGAGAGAGGGATTGTGGGTAATGTAACACTCGCTCCTGTAGGAGAGAGGGATTGTGGGTAATGTAACACTCGCTCCTGTAGGAGAGAGGGATTGTGGGTAACACTGTAACATTCTCCTGTAGGAGAGAGGGATTGTGGGTAATGTTATAACACGCTCCTGTAGGAGAGAGGGATTGTGGGTAATGTTATAACACTCCTGTAGGAGAGAGGGATTGTGGGTAATGTTATAACACACTCCTGTAGGAGAGAGGGATTTTGAGTAACGTAACACTCGCTCCTGTAGAAGAGAGGGATTGTGGGTAATGTTATAACACTCCTGTAGGAGAGAGGGATTGTGGGTAACACTGTAACACACTCCTGTAGGAGAGGGGGATTGTGGGTAACGTTGTAACATTCGCTCCTGTAGGAGAGAGGGATTGTGTGTAACGTTATAACACTCGTTCCTGTAGGAGAGAGGGATTGAGGGTAACGTTATAACACTTGCTCCTATAGGAGAGAGGGATTGTGGGTAACACTGTAACACACTCCTGTAGGAGAGAGAGATTGTGGGTAACACTGTAACACACTCCTATAGGAGAGAGGGATTGTGGGTAACGTTATAACACTCGCTCCTGCAGGAGAAAGGGATTGTGGGTAATGTAACACTCGCTCCTGCAGGAGAGAGGGATTGTGAGTAATGTTGTAACACTCGCTCCTGTAGTAGAGAGGAAAGCACATCTCCCACCCCCCGTCCTCACCATGTTCTACAGAGGGACTATCGAGAGCATCCTGAGCAGCTGCATCACTGCCTGGTTTGGGAATTGCACCGTCTCGGATCGCAAGACCCTGCAGCAGATAGTGAGGACAGCAGAGAAGATCATCTGGGTCTCTCTTCCCTCCATCACAGACATTTACACCACACGCTGCATCCGCAAACCACCAGCATTGTGGATGACACCACACACCCCTCTCACACACTCTTCACCCTCCTGCCATCTGGCAAATGCTACTGAAACATTTGGGCCCTCACGACCAGACTGTGCAACAGTTTCCTCCCCCATGCCATCAGACTCCTCAATACTCAGAAACTGGACTGAAGGAACACACACACACACACACACACACACACATACAAATATACACACATAACTGTGCATCCTCTCTGCAATTTTTTTTGCAAGTTTTTGCACATTACATTATAATATGCTACAATATTTATTATACTGTACATAGGCTGCTACTCTTATGTTTACACTATTTCAGCTACTTATATTGTACTCTTTGCACTATTGTCACTGGATTCACTTTTAAACAGAACCGTGTACTGGTCGGCACTGCGCTGGGACTTACTGTGCCCATTGTCTGTCCCAGTAGTCATTGTACTGTCTTGTGCTGTCTGCAAATGCTTGCACTTGTGCACTTATGTAAATGTATGTAGTCCCTTGTAGTTCTGTGTTGTTCTGTGTTTGTCTTATGTAGCACCTTGGTCCTGGAGAAACATTGTTTCGTTTGCACTAACTGGCTGTATATGGTTGAAATGACAATAAACTCCACTTGACTTGACTTGAACTGTGGGTAATGTTGTAACACACACGTTCCTGTAGGAGAACGGGATTGTGGGTAACGTAACACTCACTCCTGTAGGAGAGAGGGATTGTGGGTAACATTATAACACACTCCTGTAGGAGAGAGGGATTGTGGGTAACATTATAACACACTCCTGTAGGAGAGAGGGATTGTGAATAATTACACACGCTCTTGTAGGAGAGAGGGACTGTGGGTAACGTTGTAACACTTGCTCCTGTAGGAGAGAGGGATTGTGGATAATAAAGAGAGTGTGAGACAGGAATGAATGAATGAATGAATGAATGAATGAATGACAGGATGAGAGTCAGACATAGTGTGAGACAGAGAGAGAGAGACACGGGAAGAGAGTGTTACAGAGTGAGAGTGAGACAGGGATGAGGGGATGACAGTGAGTGAGAGAGGGAGTATAGACAGTGAGTCAGGTAGAGAGTGAGAAATCAATGAGTGGATGATAGAAAGTTAGACAGGCAGAGAGCGAGAATGTGACAGATAGAGAGAGACAGAGAGGGTTTAAACTCTACCTCTTTTCACACAGGGTCACTCATTAGAAACAGGAAGTGTTACGCAGTGTTAATGTAGAATTACGTTAACGTGTAACTCGCATTCCTGTAGCCAATGAGACGCCTGTAATCCCATTGGTCGTCATGGAGACGGAGCTATTGCTCAGTGTGTGTAAATGGAGCTGCAGTGTGCGTTATTAAATCTCAGCAAGCCAACACTGACACACTTAAATATCTACACACACTTAGCTTATAGCATTAGCCACACTAATTTTATCCCCATGGTCGGAACCAGAGGAGCTAACATTAGCATCTCAGATATATTTAGACTTTCTTAAATATACGCATTCTGATGCAAGTGCTGGTATTCCCGCTAACGTCGTAACTCACAGCTGATGGGCTAAATGCGGGAAACAGCGCTAACGCTCAGCACAGCACTAACATTGCCAGGATAAACTAACGGGATGTTTGGATTTGAGTTTGCTACGTGACAGAGTTGCCAAGGGAGAGCGAGTGAGACAGACAGAGTGAGACAGGAATGAGTGGATGACAGAAAGAGACAGGGTGAGAGTGAGACAGATAGAGAGTGAGACAGGGATGAGTGAATGACAAAGAGACAGGGAAAGAGTGAGACAGGGAGAGTGAGACAAGCAGAGTGAGACAAATAGAAAGTGAGACAATGATAAGAGGAAGACAAAGATAGGGAGATGGGAGAGTGAGAGAGGGAGAAGGAAACAAAGATGAGTGGATGACACAGAGACAGGGAGAGAGGGAGACGGCAGTGACACAGGCAGAAAATGAAACGGATGAGTGGATCATTGAATGAGCGACAGGGAGAGTTAGACAGATAGAGAGTGAGACAGGGATGAGTGGATTACCAAGATACAGAGAGTGAGACAGATGGAGAATAGCACAGAAAAGAGTGGATGACAGAAAGAAACAGATAGGGTGTGAGACAGACAGAGTTTACATTTAATCTGATTAGCCAATCACAAACATGATACTATGACATCATCTGTACAGTGATGATACAGTGCTTAGCATAAAGCACCTTTATTGGAAAATATAATTAGCTAAGCCCTGAGCTAATGTTAGCCAGCTAAATGTGTTAGCATAACTAGCGTTATCCATTACATCTCTAATAGTAGCAATCGGACACTAGTCAAGTTCGCAAACACGGTAGCTGAATTTAAACAAACTATTACATTGTGTCACTTAAACAAGTGGCAAGCTAGCTAACGTTGGGCTATAAGGCTAAACAGTACGTCAAGGTGAAGGCATGAAACAGCGTGAACAGTGATGTCACATGATAGCCCCACCCCTTTTTGACTTCTTATAGTGGTGACATGTCAATATCATGCTAGCTTAAGAGTCAGCCAGGCAATTAGCACATTAGCTCTTTATCAAGCCAGATATTTAGCACAGTCAGCTAATTATCATGCTAGCTAGGTGGCAATCCAGGTCATTTACACACTAGCTAGTCAGCTACCCTGATTTTTTAGATAAGGGTAGCTAGATAGTAAACTAGATAATGAGCATGGTAGTTAGCAATCTAGCTACTTAACAATTCAGCTAGTTATCATGCTTGCTCAAACATGCTAACATCAGTAACATTTAATGTGATGAAATGAATAGTAGATGCTAGGTTGTTTCGCAAATTACCTACTTATAATGCTCATAACAAATTAGAGAATTAGCATGTTAGGCAATTAGCAAGCACACTACTTAACAAATCAACTAACAAGTCAACTGTTTAACAAATTAGGTAGTTATCCTCCTTGCTAGATAACAAATCAGTAAATTAGCATGTTAGGCATGTTAACAGTCAGGTAGTTATCAGGTCATTTGTACGCTAGCTAGATGTTAGGTAGTCAGTGAAGTAAAATAGTATACAAGTGTGCGACGTAGATGAAACAAACTTCAGGGTAACTAGGGGAAGTGAACAAGTGCACATTAGCATGACCAGTACTTAGCGATTAGCATTTATCTTCCTTTATTCAATTCAGGCTAAACGAGAGGCAGAATCATCGTACACTGATTAATTAAACATGATGTACAGGAATAATAATTAAGAATAATTAATAATTAATAACACTGAAATATAAGAATAAATATAAGCACACGTCCTGCACGCAGATGGATGATTATAAAAATGTGCGTCCGGCCTCATCGGGGTCCGTAACGATGATCAGTTTAAATGTTGAATAAAAATGCTGTACAGTTTCACTCCGTCGCTGAAACGTTGCTAATCACGGGAAAGAAAAAACAAAAACAAAAATAATCCACAGAATAAAAGCCAGGCTTCATACCACAGATATCCATATTAGTGCCCTAGATAGTGCGTACTACTGATGCTGAAACCCTTAAACTAGCATGCTACCTTTTCTTTGGGTATAGCCCATAAAATTAGCTAGATTTTCCCCGACATTAACTGGACAGTGTTTTGGGATTTTTTTTATTTTTTTTCGAAACATTAGCTAAGTTTTCTTTGGGAAATTTTCACCTATGTGAGCTAGCCAGTTTTTTTTTTCTGTAGATATTGTAAAGATTAACTAGCTTTTGTTTGGGGAATTAAAACTAATATTTATATTTGGGTAGATTTTTAAAATGAGCTAATCTTGTTTCAGGACTTTACTCTGTTGTTAGCTAGCCAGTTTGTGGATATTTTTTTAATTAGCTAGCTTTTTTCCAGGGAATTTTCTCTAATGTTAGCTAGCCAACTTGTTTAGCTATGTTTAACAATAGCTAACTTCTATTTGGGTAATTTACACTGATGTTAGCTAGTCATTTTGAACTGTTAAATTTTTTAAATTAGCTAGCTTTTGTTTTAGCCAGTTTGTAGATATTTTTGACATTAGTTAGCTTTACTTTGGGCAGTTTTCTCTGACATTAGCTAGCATTAGCATTTTTTTTTTTTTTTTGGTAGATATTTTTGATGTATCCTAGCTTTTCTATGACATTATGCAGCTGGCTAATGTTAATGCTCTCCTAATAATTAAATTTTTCAAAATGAATCTTCATTTTTTTCTTTCTGAAAGCCACTAACAGTTTTCAGTTGATTAGCATGATAGCTTACAATCTACTGGTAGCAGAAGGTATATTTTTTAGCAGCAAGATATGGAAGACTGGAAAAACTGTTTGAAGTAATGTTAACGTTAAACATTCATGCATCCTAGACGAGCATTTTGAAATAAATATTTACATTTCGAGCATATTGAAGAATGTTAGTCAGCCAGCTAATTAAGGACAGGTTTTCTTCTAGCTAATCTAGAAGCTTTGTTGTCTAAAGGAGCTAAATGTTCAATTTTAAAATATAAATATTTATAAATGAGAGTGTTTTGGGTCGTTATGCGTGATGTAGTTTGGCTACTGTTAGTGCAATAAAACAACTGCAAGTAGAAACAGCTGCGTTAAATCCCAGCGTATTATAAGTCACAGAATGTCATGCAAAACGAATAAAATTGTATAATTTTTAAATAAAAATAAATCTTATAATGCTGCGTGCTTGTAGCGATTATATTTAGATAAATGTTGCAGTTTGCATACAGTGTCACACTGGATGATGTTAAATGTTATATAATACTACAGTAACAGTGCAACGATTTAATTATTTAGTGCTAAATTTCTTATGTACTTGTTAAAATCTGCTTCATTAATATCAAAATAGTGTGTAAATACAAAAAAAAACAAAAAAAAAAAACAGTTCACCCCAGTTAAAAAAAGATTTTATGGGATGTACGCGTCTAGAAATACGTGATTGTGACATCATTATTCATATGGTGATGATTTGCCTCCACACCAGCAGAGGTCCGCCCTCACTTGAATACGCTACACCGCAACTGAATACCAAAAAACTCCACACTGTTCTCAGCTTCTCTTACTTCCTGGTTCTACATAAACACATGATCGTGACTAAAATGTTGTGAGGTCTTGCCAGTGATTCCGTATTGTGCATGTGCTCAGCGTGATTTTATCGTGCCTTGCCTGTTGTTTACTTTTCTGTAAATAAACCTCTTTAAAACATCTCCCAAGTCCTTTACGTTAAACAGAAACTAACAGTATATGTTATTTTAGATTTCCTCATCACACAATAGCGTAAGTAATGATGTCATCAGCTACGTAGGTGTCTAATATGGAGATCTGTGGTTCAGACGCATCGCTCTTTCCTTTTGCAGCTTTGTCCTTTTGCCTTAAATCTGTGTTTTAGATAAATAAACTGTAATTCTATAAAAATAATCATTTTTACATCGTTGCTGGCTGCTCTCATGAAGGCACTTGTTATAAAAGTCAGAGTACGGGGATTTCCTCCAGAGCAACGTGGCGTTCCATCTTACCATTATTCAATCCTGGAAGAAAGATGATGGGGAAGTTAAGACTTTTATTTTAGAAATGTTTTAAAATTGATATGATCTCTCCAGCG
Organism: Pangasius larnaudii; assembly: GCA_037576815.1. Taxonomy (NCBI): domain Eukaryota; kingdom Metazoa; phylum Chordata; class Actinopteri; order Siluriformes; family Pangasiidae; genus Pangasius; species Pangasius larnaudii. The sequence continues at coordinate 22,459,213 of CM074919.1, forward strand.
CATCAACATAATCCATTTTAGTTTTCAGTCTTGCGCTGAGGTTGGTGTAATTGCTCGGGGTTTGATTAGCGCAGTCTGTCCTCGCCTCTGTGTTCATGGCGAGCGCTTGCTTTGGACTGATGTCACCCAACCAGGAACTCATCCCGAAAAGGCTGTGTACCAATCCCACTTTGGGAGTCGGCCCTTGGCTGTCAATAACCGTTGGACAGAGTATTCCGTTCCCATGGAAACCAGCAATATCCGTCACGGTGTTGATGGGAGCATGGCTGACTATAGTTGTCCACTCCTCCTCTTTTTCAAGTGTCGTTCTGTAATTGGAGCTGCTCTCTCCACAATCCGCCCCTTCCAACTTACGCTCTAGAGGCCCCACCTCCTCCTTGCAAAGCCCTAGAGGCCCTGCCCCTTCTCGCCCATGCTCGTAAGCTGCACACTGTGAAGCTGGCACAGTGATGCACTCATAGACATGGTTAGAGGGTGGAGTTTCGGGCAGTGTGGGTGGAGTTTCTGTAAATATTCCACACTCCATCTGAATTCCAGTTAGCCCCGCCTCTTCCTGCTTCCTAAACGGAAGCTTGTCGCGCTTTTTCATAATGAACGTACAGAGTGCCGCAGCAGCAAAGAACGATGAGACGAACAGAACGACAAGGCTCAGGACGAGCACAGAAAGAGGAATGACAGCTTTAGGAGGGAATGAGGGTGAAAACTCCATCTCATGTTCATCCGGAGACGAGGATGGTTTTAAGAGCTCGGGGCAAATCACCTCCAGGCTCAGAGAACGCAAATCCTTTCCCTGCATGGCATCTGGTGTCTTACACAGCACCTCACCAACAATAACCACAGAGCTTAACGTATCCAGCCACTGTTTTAATGGAACAATCTCGCACGCGCAGTCCCAAGGGTTCTGATTCAAGTCGATCTGCACCACGGCGTGTAGGTGCTCTAAAACCCCGCCCACTGGCAGGTGAGGGAAGTAATTGTTGCGCAGGTTGAGCCGAGCGAGTGAAGTTCCCTCGAACGCGCCTACAGGAAGCGAATGTAGAAGATTGTTATTCAGAAACAAAAGCTGAAGTGCAGGCATCGGGCTAAACGCCGCTGGCTGAACTTCTTTTATCTCATTATATTCAAAATACAAGTAGTGCAGACTCTGCAGGCCGTGGAACATGTCTGCTGTTAGCCTCTCTATATTATTCCCATTTAGATACAGGGTGCGTAAATTAGGTAAGTTGCCAAATGCACCTTCCTGAACGTAAAATATTTTGTTGTTTCCCAAGTGTAACAAATCCAGACTGGAAAAATTCCAAAAGTCAGACCTGTGTATCCTCTGGATCAGATTCCCACTCAGGTAGAGCTTCTTTGCATTTAGCGGTCGCGGCGTTAGCTCAGAAACATTGTGAAATCCATTCTCCTTGCAGTTCACGGTCAGGCCGAGGTCGTTGATGTGCAAATTGCAGGTGCACCCAATGGGGCAGATGATGGGGATGGGCGGCCTCGTCTCATATCCAGCGATTGGAGGATGGTTTGGATAAATGCTGCGTGGTGTGGGCGGGGTTTTCGAGGGCCTTGGCCTTCGTGTTGGTTTCAGGTTCTTCTGTTCCACAGATGACACTGTGTTCTGGTTTGCGGAGAACATAGATGAAGGCTTTGTTGGTCTCGCTTTTCCTGCTGAATGAGGGATTCCTAGATTGGCCTCGACTTCGGCATCCGTCAGCGTTGGGCAGAGCTCGTGCCGTTTGATCTCTCTGAGATCTTTGCCGTGCAGATGGAATGGATACTCACACGTGATCTCTCCCACCACAGATGTGTACGGTATTCTCTCCAGCCAGGCCCGCAGCTGGACAATATCACACGCGCAGTTCCATGGGTTCTCCTCCAGCTGGATCTCCATCAGGTTTCTCCCGATGTACTCCAGTGCTCCTCGGTAGCTCAGAGTCTTTAGGCGATTTCCTCTGAGGTCCAGGTGTGTAAGCGAGACAGATCTGAAGAGGAGTGGTGGTAACGCAGGTATCAAGTTGTCATTGAGGATCAGCACCCGGAGTTTGTGGAGGTGTCTAAACGCGCCACTCTCAATCCGCCTGATGACGTTGTAGTCGGCTTGCAGGTATTCCAGGCTCTCCAGGCCGAGGAACGTATCATTGCGGAACACTTCCAGCTTGTTCTCATGGAGGTAAAGCCTTTTCAGGGAGCTCAATCCATTAAACGCCCCAGCTTGGATGTCTTGCAGCGCGTTGTTGCCCAGGTTCACGGCTACAGCGTTGTTTAGGTGCAGGAAGTTGTTAAAGTAAAGCTTGCGCAGGGTGTTCTTCTGCAGGTAGAGCTTAAAAGGTCTAATCCAGGAGTGAGCCACCTGGCTGACGTTGGTGAAACCTTTGCCATCACAGTGGACGTGGAACAGTCCCTCTTTCACCTCACAGTAGCAGGGATGGAAACAAGGTTCGTCGATTTCCTCCGATTCATCCAGCAGAGGGATGGGAGTCGTTCGGACGAGCGCGACGCTGACGCTGGTTAGCAGGACGATCCACAGCATCGTTCCTCTGAAAGTGGACAACATCGGGAACTCCTTCACTGCACTGGAAATGAAAAACAGAGAATAATGCATCACGATTATCAATGGATTCTCTGAAAATACTTCTTTCCTGCTTACTTAGACTGAAAATATCAACACATCTTTGTGTGTAGCTCTGAACACGGCTAGATAAAACCATACGCCCACCGTGCTGCTGCAGTCTGAAGGCTTCACTGTCCCTGCGGGGCCTCGGCAGAGTTTGCTAGGCGGCTATAAATGACTCAGGAATATTAAAGAATCTCCTTGTGGGAAATCTCTCTTGCTCTCCTCCCTCATTAGCTAATGCGAGCAGTAGCAGGGATGTGAGGAGAATAAAACCACCGCCAGATCGATGGAGATTAAACATGCCTCCAGTGCTAAAATGGACCCTGGACCAGTGGGAGAAAATGTTTAGCACACGGGGTAGTGATCTTGGAGAGCCTCGTTCGGGTTTTTTTTTTTTTTTGTAGATAAACATGGCAGGTCGAGATGCGGACACAAGATGTCTCTGATTTATTGATTGTGTCTTCAATACAAACAGACGGGACGCCTCTAACGTTAACACGTTACATATCATGTACATATGTTATAACATGTTATAAATACAGTATTATGCGTATTTGGGACACAGTCCTGGGTCATTTTTGAGCTCAGTCATATGCGCAGCAATGTAACACACACACACACACACACACACACACAGAGCGCATTCCACCGCGCGCGCGCGCGTGTGTGTGTTGGTTAATACTCACCGTGGTCACTGATGTTCTCCATGTCGCTCCGGTTGAGCCGCGCGCGCGTTCTCATACGATGCATTGCTCTTCTTCTGCTCCGCGCTGAAGCGGATGGAGGCGCGCGGACGTGACGGGACTGCAGCACTGTGTGTGAGTGTGTGTGTGAGTGTGTGTGCGCGCGCGCGCTTTAGGATGCAGCTCGAGCTGTCACCGGAGGAGGAGAAAAGCGGAGGCTGCAATTCGGTGAGCAGCGGGAAAATCCTCACAGACTCCTCCCGCGCGCGCTTGTATATGTGTATATGTGTGTGTGAATGTGTGTGAGCGCCCGCGAGCGCGCGCCCGCATGTGATGACGATAATGACGAGTTTCTTTTTTTTCTTTTTACTAATCACTTACTGCTTCCTCCACATCATTCTGCACATCACTTTCATCACTTTCTGTTCTCATCATGCGATAATAAATAAATCATTTCCCAGAATCCCGGAACCTATGTTCATTTGTGTAAGCAGCTGATGCTAAGTGTAATTACAGTGACAGTTACAGTGACTAGTGGTGTGTCGTTCATGAACGAATCGGTGTTTTTCAACGAATCTTTTTAGTAAATGAATCGTTCACGTTCACTTCCACGTATTGACTCGTATTTTTCGTTCACTTAACTCCTGCAGATATAAAACTCACGACTGCTTTGGCAGCTTTTTCCTACTTTTTAGAGACAGCATTAGAGAGAGGGCTGTGAAGGAGCATGTCGCTGGTTGGACCTACTGAACGCCCCTTACTCTGAGTCTGAAGAAGAGTGGTAGAGCCACTGATTCTGAGTGATCTGGTACTTGCAGTTTGTGAAAGAAATGTGTGAACTGGGTCAGGGGTGGCCAATCTTATCCGGAAAGGGCCGGAGTGGTTGCAGGTTTTCATTCCAACTAAGCAGAAGCCACACCTGAGTCTAGTGAAATCCAAGATCAGCTGATTAAACAGGCGGAATCAGGTGTGGCTCCTGCTTGACTGGAATGAAAACCTGCACCCTTTGTGGATAAGATTGGCCACTCTGAACTAGGCGAACGAACGAGGATCTGCAGACCAGTGGCAGAGCCAGGAACTTTTTGCAGGGGTGGCCAGTCAGGGGTCAGCACTCACTCTGGGGTGGCACAGAAAATATAAATATATGTAACAAAAAAAAAAAAAAATCTGTTCAAACTTAAAATACTAGGCTATTTTAGATGCCCACAGCACAATCATCAATAATTAATTGTACTTGTTTGTAAATAAAGAGAGAGTTCACACAAAAATGAAAATTTTGTCATCATTTACTCACCCTCATATTGTTACATGCCTGTATGACTTGTTCCGTGAAACCCAAAAAAGAGACATAAGGCAGAATGTTAACCTCCGTCACCATGGTGACTTGAGACCAGCATTCTGCCTAACATCTTTTGTGTTTCATGAAAGAAAGTCATTATGTTCAAAATGGTCAGGTTAACTTATGATGCTGTCAGAGCAAATAACTATACAGGATCTGAAAGTCATCATCATAATATATTTAATCAATCAATCAAATCTTTAATATGCTTTCTGGTAAGTGTAATATCTCCCAACGCTGCAAAAGCACCATTTAAAAAGGACCACAAAAGCCTGGAAGCTCTGTACTGAATTCAAATTTGAATTTATTTTCAGGAGATCTGAAACTTACAATTTGTCATCAAAACAAATCAAACTATTATCACTTGCAACTGGATTCTGCAATTGTTGTAGTTTAAACCAAACACAAATCACACTATCTTCATTTACAAATTACATCAACTGGATTTTGCGATTGTTGGGATTTGAAGCAAAGATATTCAGGGAATTCGAGGAATTTGGTTGCCAAGACACTACACTTAGGACACCAAGATTGCTCAGTCTATCATCATCCATGGGTAAGGTAAGTCTTACCCGCAGGTAAGTCTTAACCAGATTGAGAATGAAGAAGCTGCATTCACATGCAGCTGTACTCACAGGTATGGCAACAATCTAAAAAGCTCATGGAATACCTGTTTAAAAGGCTCAATAAGCACACTGAGGTCTACTACACTAGTGGGCTTCTGTATGCCAGCTTGCACTTTCTTCTCCAGAATTCTTTTCATCTGGTGAATTTCATGTGTGAGGTCTTCAGTGCTGCATTCATAAATAGAGGCAAGTAGAAAGAGTGCTTTCTCTTGGCAAAAAAAAATTGCCACTTTTGGGATTTTACGCTTGGATTCCCATCATAATTTCACAGTTTTGTTTTGAGAATCATCTGTTTAGCTCACTCGGCATATTATCGAGAACAGGGTAGAATGTACTGTTGCAAAAAGTGTTCTTTGCAATCTCAGAACGCTCACCTAATGAAGCCATTGTGCGATATCCTTGGAGCTTTGTGCTTGGTTTTGACTTTCTTTATGGAATTGATTTGGTCTCATCATTGCATTGTTTAGCAGTGTTTAAGATATCTTTCCTGAGTGCTTCAAAGTAGGATTCCTCCGTGTAATCATTGAAAACGATGCATAAGGGCTTCAACTAGATCCACAGCTGAACCCAAATCAACAGAAGCATTTCAGAGAGACATCTTGTGTCACCAAAAATCTGGGTGAAGGCCACTAAAAGACCAATGAGTTGCAGGTTGATTTGAGCAAGAAGGCATTGTGCATCAAAAATTCAATCTCCACTTCAGGTATTACCTCAAGGACACGGATGACTGCAGGCAATCATTTGAGTACAGCATTGCAGGCCACATGTTGGCAAGCCCACCTTGTCTCATTTAATCTTTGCAGCTCTCTGGGTGCACCATCATTCATTTGTTTCTGTATGTTAAGCCATTTGGTATGGACATAAGAGCCAGACATACATGTATATAGACTCTGCAAAACTATAAAGAAACACTTAGTTTGTGGGACCGCTTTAACTGTGTCAATCAGAACTAGACTGAGGCAATGAGCATTGCAGTGAACATAAAATGCCTGCTTGGCCACCCTCTTAACATGAGACTGAACGCCAGAATGCTTTCCACTCATTCAGAGGGCCCGCCATAGGCCTGCCCTACCAGGTTCCTCCTGTGGTCCAGTCCATACCTCTCAAGCATTTGGATTATTTTTTCTTTCAGTCCTTCAGGATCAAGGCACTCTCCACTCTGCTTCAAAATGCAAGAAGCTTTCTTTTACTGCTCTTTGGTAAAAATGCCTCAGCACTAATGATATCTGTTTTTTTTTTTTTTGGTGTCTTTTGGTTCAACAGCCATTAGGGCAAACACCTCACGTTCCTTGACCTCACTTACGATGGAGGAACATACCATTTCTGCCAAAGTATCCAAAATTTCATTCTGAATTTGGTGACGTGTATTTTGCATTGCAACCCCTACCAGTTTCTTTTTAACAATCTGGTCATGGTTGCCAATGACATCTAGTATTGCTAAGAAGTTTCCATTGTTGTCTGCATCAGCTGTCTACCTGTGACCCATCTGTGATATATTCTGGGTTGCAGTTAAAAGTAAGACTTCAGCTACAGTTTTTATGTAGGGCTGGTTTTCCTGTATTTGCTTATTGTGCTCATTTTTTAAGATACTCATTAAAGATGAATTTGCCATTTCTCTTCTCTCAAATGCCTTCCAAGCCACAGACTTCGCATGTGCAGCAAACCCTCCATCACTGAATGTTGCCTTTTTCCAGTTCTTATACCCCAAGGGTGAAGTAAATACTGATTCTGTATTCACGAGTCCAAAGTGTCTGCAAGCATAAGGGTATACAGAGTCCTGGCTCTGGGAATATTCTAGCCATGGGTGTACGGTGTACCATGAGGATTGAAAGTGTCTTCATCAGTCACCCCGGAGAGTCCTGGGAAAGATTTAAAGGTGCGGCTGGATAGGGCCATGGGCTCTTGATGTGGAAATGTCTCGAACAAGAAACCAGGGAGCAGAGGAAAAATAAGCTACTTCAATTATGCTACTCGGCAGAGAAGGAATATCAAGATATAAATGGGTTGAACTATACTTCCCCATTTACAATATACTGTAACTTTCAAGCTCCAGGTCCTTTAATCAGAAAAAGTAAGACTTGTGTTAATTCATCTTACCTTTAGGTCGAATTGGGCCAGTGTTCAATGGTGGCTCCACTTGAGTTGTCTGGAAAATGCCTGAAAACAAATATCAGTCTCAGATTTCAAAGATTCTAAAGAAAATTAGGTAACACTTAAAATAAGGTTCTATCTGTTCATATTAGCTAATGTATTAAGTGTCATGCGCTAACAATGATTTAGTACAGCATTGATTAAAAATAAGTAATGTTTTAGTTCATAATGCATTAACTAATGTTAACTTACTTGAAATGTAAAACATGTTGGTATATGTAGAAATTAACACTTACCAAAATTAGCCTAATACATGCTGTATTGAATAGGTATAGAATATAACAGTGGAGTAGCCAAGTGTGTGAATACCAAGAGGTTCTCTTGGGCCTGTGGGAGACTCTTCTTCCTCACTGTCAGTTTGCTCTTTCTCTGCTTCACCCTGCCTGACATTTTCCTGTGCCTCAGAGTCGGCAGGCTTCTTCTTGCTACTGTTACCAAAGAATGACGCTATATCTGTCATCCTCTTCTCTTCCGATTGCCTGACTAACGCCCATACAAAAAAACAGCTCGTAATAAATCAATCTTACTGCTGCAACAGGTTTTAACTACAGCAGAATATTGGTGGTTAGGAGCCAAGAATCTAGGTAGAAATTATATAAATAGATCTTAAACAGTGTATCAAATATTTAATTAGAAAATATATAGATAAAAACATTAAATTACTTCATTTCCTGTGCCAATAAACCTAAGCAGTCAACTGATGTAAATCTATCTATTTAATCTAGTTTCCTTACTGATTTTTTCTTACTGCTAAATTGACAATGCTTAGAAATGCTTAGAAAGCATTAAAAACAATCAAAAGAATTTAGATTTCATGAGCTCACCGGTGACAGCGTGTCCGTACATCAAGCGCGGGACTCCTCCACTGGCTCGTTAAAACGTTTGCTGTGGAAACTTCTGTGAGAGCATATACTCTTCTCTTAAGCAGCATGAAGACGAATTTCGCGAGAGGTTTGCAGCACAATTACTGCCATAGATGTGACCGAAAATGGAAAGAGATGGATCTATCCCTAAGAAACATTAATTATTCTTAAGAAAATGCAGTTGCAACTGGGGTGGCCAGTGGGGTGGCCAGTGGGGTGGCCAGGTTTGAGGCCATGGTGGCCACACCATAATATATAGTTCATAGTGTTATGTGAAGATTTCATTGACTTGTGACACATTAACAAATCTCAGTATGGCAGAAACCATGAGTGTAATTTGAAACTTTTCTAAGGAAATTATTGACACGTGAGAAAAATATCACTGTTCCTAATAATCCTGTCACTGTTTGAAAGACTACAGCTTTTATTTTGCTAGCTAGCTAAATTATACTCAGCATCCTGTTTCCCAGTTGCCTAGCAACGCTGTTCTCATCTTCACTACGGGAATGAGCCATGTTTAACTGTTTCCTGCTTGAGCTTCTTCCTCACTCATTCCACCATATGATTTTTGTCTCCTTGAGATTTTCTTTGCTTAAGAATGTGACACGTTTTCACTTTCTGTCATTTGTTTATGTTATGAACACACAGTGTAGCTAATGCTAAACTACACTCTGTCTGGTATTGAAACTTTACACTATTATATTAACATTGTGAATACTATGACAGGGAAAATAATACTAAAATAATATGACAGGGAAAGGTAGAGAAGGATGCCGTGTAGGTAGGCTGATATGATGGAGAGAAGGAAGGTGGATATACTGTGTGTACAGGAGACCAGGTCGAAGGGTAGCAAGGCTCGTAGTATAGGAGCAGGATTCAAGCTGTTTTATTATGGGGTGGATAGTAAGAGAAATGGGG
>CM074919.1:22489517-22497017 GCA_037576815.1 Pangasius larnaudii
AGGATGGGTCAGACAGCGAGGAGGAGCAGAAGGGGTCAGGATCACTGGCAACTCAGAAGTAGCATGTGTAGCTCGACAGAGAGTGAGGGAGAGAAAGAGATGGAGAGAGGAAGAGAATGTTAGATAAGCTTTGTCCACTAATGGTTAAGCAAAATAATACACATCCCCAAGTATTTTATTCTTTTTATACTACGGCAATTTGCCAACAATTGACACATCATGCTTTTTATCCATTTATAGTTACATTTAACATTTAGCAGCTATAAACAGTGATTGAGCTGTTACTATAGAAACGATGATGTATTAGAATGAGCGCATTAATGTAAACCTCTGATTCGTAGCTGCACCATTGTCAGAGCCGCTGTTATAGAAAATAAATCAGCATATACAAGCAACTATTACGTTTTTAGCATAGGCCTGTTAATAAAGCCCAAATTATCAATATAATTGAGATGACAGTAATAACAGAAACTAATCAGACTTTGTGTCTTGCGTGTCTGTGTCTGTCTCTCTGTCTCTGTCATGTAATGCGAGTTGAGACAGATGCTAATGCAATAAAAGCGTTTTAATAAAGAGAGACAGGCAGACAAATCCAAAATGTGAATTGAAATTGTGAACGGTAAACTGGCAGTGTTCAGGCGATCACACGGAATAAAGGCTTGGTGTGCACAGGCAACAAAACACTGGACAATACTTCGCTTAGGACAAGGACACACGGGGAGTTTAGATATACTAACTAATCAAAAGGGCAAAATGCAAAGAAGTGAGACTAATTATGACACATTTTGGAGACACCAAATGATAATACAGGGGAGGACACAGGACAGGAAACAAAAACACACGTGGCAATGTAAACAAAGATGACAACATGGCAGTGTGCAGTTCGGTGCTGCAGGCTGAATGCACGCTGAGCGCTTCTGTACACAGCGCTCGGTCCATGAGGGGGAGGTTCCTGACAGTCTCTTTCTTTCTGTCTCTCACTGTCTCCCTCTATAGATCGATAGATAGATAGAGAGAGAGAGAGAATCCAGGAACTAACTGCACTGTACTTTGGTAATAATGGTAGAGGTGGTAAAGATTTGGTATAATACACAATGTTTCCAGTGAAACAGAATGTTTCAGACAAAAGTCCTACATCAGCTGTGTAAGCTGTTTAGATAGATACATTGCCAAAAGTTTGTGGACACCTGACCATCACACCCATATGTGCTTGTTGAAAATCACATTTCAAAACCATGAGCATTAATATGGAGGAGTTGGTTACTCCTTTGACTCCAATCTTCCAGTAATCCACCAAAAGGTGAGGTCAGGGCTTTGTGCAGGACACTTGAATTCTTCCACTCCTCTTAGTTCCAGCGATTGGGAACTTGTAATTCTACAGCATACAAAGACATGCTATACAAATGTGTGATTCCAAATTTGGTGATACTTTGGTGAAAGAAACACATATGGGTGTGATGGTCAGGTGTCCATAAAGTGTATGTGTGTGTGTGTGTGTGTGTGTGTGTGTGTGTGTATACTCCAGGAATCCCACAGCTGGTTCTGTTGACTAAAGTGGATGAAGCGTGTCGTTCCGTGGCAGAGGATCTGAAACACATCTATCACAGCCATTGCATCTACAAGATGGTGAGATTACTTTAATGTAGCAGAGAAAAATTAACAGCTAATGATTCTTAGAGTAACACTGGACATTAAACAGACTCAGAGTTTAGGAGCCGACTTAAATACCTTGTACGTGTGTGTGTGTGTGTGTGTGTGTGTGTGTGTGTGTGTGTGTGTGTGTGTTTAGATGCAGGAAGTGAGTGTATGTCTGGGTATTTCTCTCAACACCATGGTTCCAGTGAAGAACTACAGCAAAGAGCTTGATCTTGACCCACATACCGACATCCTGCTGCTTCATGCCGTTCTGCAGATCATCAGAACCGCTGAGGCATACTTTGATGACTGCTCCTACCAGGAAGAGTAGAAGAGTAGACTCCAGAACACTAGATATCTTTGCTTAAGAGAGTGACATCAAGCACCTTTAAATCTAAACTCTATTTAGATTTATTCTAAACTCTGTTTATTCTAAACATACTAGAGTCCTCCTTCACTGGGTTCTGCAGTTCTGGTTGTATGGCTGTATGTGCAGTTCTTGAATGATTAGATGTGCATTATATCACATATGTGCATAAGGGATTGGAACAAGGGCTTATTTGCATATTGCTCTCATTTGCATATTGCATTGTATATTGTCTCATGGTGTTGTTCTGCATTCTTTAATAAACATGGCAATAGCAAACTCCACCTGCACCCGCCCTCTCTTGTACAAACTTGCCCATTTACTGTATATCATGATAATGATGGAGTACACACAGAACTACAAAACACAAACCATCATCATCTTGACATTTTTTTATAATATATAGACACAGTTTAATACATAGTTTATATACTTTATACATGACTGTGTATAAAATATAAAAGTGAAAATACTCGGGGTTAGTGGGTTAAACATGAAAAAAAAAACACTGTTTATATTCAATTAGTTGATGATAATTTGTGTACTGTTGTGTTAAAGTGGGACACAGTAATAAATAAATAAAATATAAATGTATAATAAAATGGAGGGAGCAGTCAGGGAATTTAGTTCTTATACCAGAAAAAAAGATACCAAATGAAAATAATGCAAATGTTGAATGTTAAGAAAAAAATCACAATTTCATGAAATCACCAGTGTGCTGTGGTGTAAAACAGTATCTACTCCTAGAGACAAAATATCTCCAATATCTCCTTTAATTGTGGCAGTGATGTCTAAACGGTTAAGGCTTAGAGTTACTGATCAGAAGGTTGGGGGTTCAAGCCCCAGCACTGTTGAGCACTTGAGCAAGGGTCTTGACCACATCTACCCCAGGGCTGCTGTGTCATGGCTGACCCTGTGCCCTGACCCTAGCTTCCTACCGACTGGGATATGCAAAAACTGCATTTCTTTGGATCTGTTCTGGTACTCTGCACAATGACAATAAAGTTGAATCTAATCTAACTGACCCCTCCCACAGGAGGCGAGAGTGTGTACTCACTGTAGGCTTTATTGGGGTCATATTCTATATCAGGGGTCAGTACACATGAACATAACATAATAAAACAGAAATCCATATTCAAAAAGAATAATGCAGGCAGGAGTTGGAAAAGGAAATAAGGAACAGAGAAATAAATGATCAGACCTGCATGCTATGATTGGCAAGATGAATAACCAAACTAATTAAGACCTGAACATAGAACAGGTGCACACAATAGGAGAACAAGCCACTGATAAGAGAGGGATGGAGACAGGACTGAAACAAAACAAATGCATACGGCCATAACATAACATAAACAAAACTCAAGCAGCGCTCACTATGCTGGGAACCATGACTCGCACTGAGTGGAGGAATTCACAACAGAACCCCCTTAAGTGATGGCTCGTAACGTGCTTCATTTTGCCTACTACAACATTGTAATGAGATCGAGGAGACAATAAATATTAAAAACACAAAATTAACAGCGCATTCTTGATGTTTAATTCTTGCACTGCACGTCCACGTTAAACAATCAGCAAATTAAATTAAAATTATTAAAATGCTTCCTGACAGTGTCCATTGTTAAAAGTGCAAATAAAATTGAATTGAATTGAAATTGAAATGATCACCATGGGAACATGTGCAAACTTGGAAATGTGGAGTCTCCGATCTCAGCTTTGGAGTGTGATAGGATGAAAGTGCGTGCGCTCTTGATTATGTCTCGATCTTCCAACACACAGTGTGAATTTGTTGAAAATATGAGATAGTCTTTTTTTTTTTTTTTTTTGCCTTTGTAGTTTTTTTTTTTGGGCTGCAAAAAATTCAACTTTCTTAAATTTTCTCCAAATTCATACCTTTTGTTAGGGAGGTTGAGACGTAAAGAGGAGTGCATTTAGTTTCATCCTATCATCCTTCAAAGCTGAAACCTGAGACTCCCATTTTCAGGTTTTGTACAGTCACATGGTGGTAATTTGCTGGTTGATATTAAGGTCAACATGCAGTACAAGAAATAAACATCAGTTTGTCAAGGAAGACTTTTATCTTTGTGTTTTTCACTGTTTATCGTGTATTGGTGAGTTAGCTAGCGTGCTCTGATCGCACCAAAATATCGTTGTAGTTAAAGCTAAAATAAACCCTCAAACATACAGGGATTAAATTACAGATTCATAAAATCTGGATTTTTGTAAACATTTCATGTAAACACGTTCGTGTGCCTTTTTCTGTTGACTGGTCATATTTTTGTAGAAACATTGCTTCAAACAACTTATTTAGTAAATAATATTCTTGAATTTTAAGAAACGATTTATTAAATGAATTATTAAAACTGGATATATTATAAAAAAGCTCTGAATAAAAGGACAAAAATAAGAGTTTCAAATGAAAAACCGGGAGATTTGTGTTCATGTGTGTCGTAACCTCCTGACTTTAATTTGTGTAATTTTCTGCAGCGTGTTGTTAATAAAGCACACGCAGCCTCTCATTCATCACGAGTTTTTACTGAGCGGCGTGACTGAGGGACGGAAAATTTCTCACAGTCCTGATAAGAGAGAGAGAGAGAGAGAGAGAGAGAGAGAGAGAGAGAGAGTCTCCTACAGAGCAGCTGCAGGTAATCAACAACATTCCAACATTTTTTTAATTAAAATGTTCATTATAAACTGCTTTCTAATGAAATGGTGATTACTAATGAAGTGTAAAAATGTATTGAAGTGAATGAGTGCTAAAGTACAGATATATAAATATATTATGCTTACATTTATCTTTTATTCAAAGTGACGTACAGAGTTAGTACAAGTGAAATATGTTTAAACGTGGATTTTTCTTCTGCCTAAATCCACTCTGGTTTATTATTATTATTATTATTATTATTATTATTATTATTATTAATGTAAACTGAGGCAGAATCTGAACACATGGGTGAGCAGCTGGATTAAATGCTTTAATAATAATAATAATAATAATAATAATAATAATAATAATAATAATAATATTATTATTATTATTATTATACACTAAAAAAGATATCTTAGTAAGTGAAAACTTCTTGAACATGCACAAATATATCTAATATTTTTTATGATGAGATTTTTTTTTTTTTTTCAAATCAAATGTAATATTATTTATTATTTATTTATTTAGATTTGACTATATTCAACTAAGGTTTTGAATAAAATAAGATCTTGGTAAGACGTCATCGTTTGCAGTAAAGTAGTAACAAAGCAGCTCTACAGAAATCCAGATAAAGTTTTAAATAGATAAATTTGTCCCTTTGAACTTAACCCTGTGGGTACAGTGTGTTATATCTGATGGCAGGTGTGTGTTGATGCGTTATAGGTGTGATGGACGTACAGGTGTGTTTTGCGCTCTCATTGGTCACTCTGTTGGCCGTTGTCGATGCTCAGGTGCCTCACTGGGGGGCGTGTCCCGAACCGAGCACTCAGCCTGGCTTCAACCTCAAACGGGTACCGAGTTCACTTTCACACCTTCATTACCACTGACTCCCCCCTGTTCTAACACACCTCACTGTCTCTGTGTGTGTGTGTGTGTGTGTGTGTGTAGTTTATGGGACGATGGTTCGAGGTGGCTAAGCTCCCAGCACAATTTGAGAAGGGGAGATGTATTGAGACGAACTTCACGCTGACGTCTGAAGGGTCGGCTCTCGTACAGAGCTCTGAGATCCTGTAAGTGTGTGTGTGTGTGTGTGTGTGTGTGTGTGTGTGTGTGTGTGTGTGTGTGTGTGTGCGGTTCTTCAAAAATGAACTCTTATCTTTTATTTGTTTATATATAAGGCAGATTTCCTCTTTACATGTAATAAAAGTGTAACTGTATAATTAATGAATTCTGTAAACAGACCCTGAAATTCATTTATTCATATTTTACTGATGTAGAAAAGGTGAAGTGAGAAGGATTGAAGGAACAGCTGTTGTTGAAGACCAGAAGAACCCGGCTAAACTGGGCATCAGCTTTTCATACGGTACCTCTCTCTCTCTCTCACACACACACACACACACACACACACACACACACACACAAATACCGAGGTCTTCCCATCTCAATCAGGCAGAGTTACATTCTAGAACAGACCAAAGAAGCTAAAACCACAACTAAGTTACTTGAATCTTCACCATAAAGATACTAGACGCTAGAACCATGTCAGAGAACACAGAACCTGTGTAATGATGACTCAACAACCACACTGAAGATCTGAGAATGTTTTCTGCACAAATGTTAGCTAGCAGCAAGAAAGACAGAGGGAGAGAGACAGAGAGAGACAGGTTGCCAGATCCTCAGTAACTATGTGTGTGTGTGTGTGTGTGTATATGGTGCTGCAGTTCTTCCCTACACGTCGTACTGGATTCTCTCCACGGACTACGTCAGCTCGGCTGTGGTGTACTCATGCACGGATGTTCTCAGAATCTTCCATGTGGACTTTGCGTGGATATTGGGACGCAGACGCACTCTGCCTGAGTCCACCATCCAGCGCGCTAAAGAGATCTTCATGGAGAACCGCATCGACGTGAGCCGCATGATCGCAAGTTCACAGGAGGACTGCTACAGGGCTGGGTAGAACCAGGCTGTGTTTCAATCCTTTGTGTACTGCTCCCTCACACCCTTGCTCAAGTTTGCTTGGTCCTAATCATTAGAGCTGTTCTGTTTATTACGTATCTCTATCTGTATGTGTAATGATGATTCTAGAACCACAACTGATGATTTGATCATTATGTCTGCACAAATTCAACTAGTAGAGGAAACACACACTCACACAAAATATTGGCACCTTCTCATCTCAATCATGCACTTGTCAAGCAGAGGTTGGACTCTAGAACCTCCATGTTCTATTTTACCTGAATTCTGAGTGTCGCTCTGAAGATACTAGAACTCTAGAACTTTGCTATCTGACGAAGCTAGAACCAGTAAAATATTACATAAACACACTTTGCACTGAAGATTCAAGAGTTCTGTAACTGCCATCTGAATTCTAGGACCGTTTCATCTCAGGACACTAGAGCCAGAGGTTCTCGAACTCTAGAACCAACCTGCATAGGCCAGACCCCATGCTGAGGAATTCTACAACCTGCGCAGTGGTGAATCTAGAACTACAATCATGATACTAGAACCTACACAGTGAGAGTCAAATCCTCATCTACACTACTAGAAGCTTTTAGAGGACAATCACAAACATGCAGTGTGTGTGTTTATAGTTAATGGAGTCATGTAATGCATGCCGTTTCTAACTCGCTGATCATGTACGAAACGAAAAATACAAAAATAAATTCCTGTAAACCACCATCATGCTCTGTTTCTCTCCCCCTGTACGCTGCCCCGTGTGGCCGCTCAGAGAACTGCAGCTGATCAGAACCTAGCGATCCGAGTCGGTCAGCACTCAAACGGCTCATTCTTCTAAACCTTGAAAAGTTTGCAATATTATGACTCTTGTTCTTGTTATTGTGCATCAGTGGCTGAA
>CM074919.1:22501366-22533866 GCA_037576815.1 Pangasius larnaudii
TGTGTGTGTGTGTGTGTGTGTGTGTGTGTGTGTGTGTGTGTGTGTGTGTGTGAGAGAGAGAGAGAGAGAGAGAGAAAAATGATGTTTACCATCTCCTTCTCCAGGTCAAAGGTCTCTTTGAGTGCCTCAGCCTCCTCATCCATGCCATGTGTCGCTGCAGTCAGGTACGCCAGAGACTCTGCGCGCGCGCGCACACACACACACACACACACACACACGTGTACTTACTCTGTCCACAGTTCTTGAGGATGCGCACTCTCTCACTGACGTCTCCCAGATACAGAGCACCCTGATAATGTCCACTCATGTCCTTCCTGATCTCAGCTACACACACATACACACACACACACAGTTACAGATACAACACACACTGCTGACGTCCATTCATATCCTTCCCAGGCTTCCTCGACACACTCACCGATCTTCATCATCTTGCGGAGCTTGGCCAGGTTCCCTGTGATCAGGTAAAGGAAGGTGAGCTTGTCAAAGTTCTTAGTTCTCTGGTAGCACATCTCCACGACCTGGTGATGACCCTGCAGCAGAGCCGCCTCGCCCAGACGCTCCCAGCAGCTCCGCTCGTCCAGAGCCTTCGCCGCCTCCAGAGCCACCTGCAGCACGAGGAAGGAGCCGTCAGTGAGTGTGTTCACAGTGAGCTCACAGGCCTACAGAGCGGTGACGTGACACGGCCACGTGTTCCTCACCTCGATGTTTCCGCACTCCAGCGCCAGGCTGAAGCGGGTTTTCTCATCCTTGACGAAGTGTAGCGCCACTTCCGGGTAGCCCTTCTTCTGCAGGTACGCAATGATGGACTGACCCACCAGCTTAGCGTTACGCACCATGTGCAGCACCTGAGGAATTATGGGTAACAGTTCGTCTACAATCAGCACCGATAAAAGTTTCAGCGTTCATAAACTCCTCAGTGTAATCAGTACACCATGGGCGTGTCCCGAACCGCATGTCCTATGCGCTGTATAGACTTACCTCGTCATATTTGCGGTTCACAAGTGCGAGTTTGAAGCGGTACTCGGTTGGGTCAATGTTGAGGACGCGAGGTCTGCACTCCCGATCCAGACAGTACACGCTGTTCCCCCTCACACGGGTCACGTAAATGGGCAGGTCCAGGGTGCGAATTATACCATGATCACTTCGGAGTGGGGGGGTTGGGGATACACACGTTACATTTAAATACACTGAGATTCCTTATTGTTAAACATAATTCTGATCGCTAGTAGTGTTAGCAGAGTTGCAGTACCCTGTGTGACCACATTTATTCAACATTACATTATCATAAGTATTATATACACTCGTCGTCCACTTTAATAGGAACACCTGTACACCTGCGCATTCATGCCGTTATCTAATCAGCCAATCACGTGGGAGCATGTGTCAACTCTGTGACTTTAACAGTGGCATGGTTGTTTGTGCCAGATGGACTGATTTGAGTATTTCATAACCTGCTGATGATGATAAGTCTATAGCATCTCAAATAATACGTTTTTACAACTGTGGCGAGCAGAAAAGCATCCGAATGCTCAGAATGCACAACATATCGAACCTTGAGGTGGATGTGCTACAACAGCAGAAGACCACATCAGGTTCCACTGCTGTCAGTGAAGAACAGGAATCTGAAGTAATCATGGGCACAAACTCACCAGGTTCGATGTTTTGTGCATGCGGATTTGCTTTCCTGCTCACCACAGCTGTAAAGAGTGATTATATCCTTTCTGGCAGCACAAACCATTTTCTTCAACATTATCAACAAGGCGTTTCTACCCACAGAACTGTCACTCACTTGATGTTTTTTTGTTTTTCGCACCATTCTGTGTAAACTCTAGAGACTGCTGCGTGTGAAAATTCAGCAGTTTCTGAAAGCAGCCCAACAAGATCCGCATGAGCGTGCCGGTCTACAGGCGTTCCTTTTAAAGTGAATGTTAAGTGTAGTTGTTATACCGAGGTGAAGGTTTGTGTTAACGTCAGGTGAGGTGACAGAGTTAGGTGTGGGCGTTACCCTGAGGTGAGGGCGTATTTGATGTGGTTGGAGGTGGTGTAAATAAACACGCCGCTCTCATCCCATGCGCCGCTCTTCACGCGGATGTTCTCGTGGATGTTACACAGACTCTCTAACTTCCTGTTGCAGATCATAATGGCTGTAGAGACAGGTGAGTGTTTTATTATTATTAATATATGCAAATTATACAAATATACACAGTAAGAGCAAGAAGCACTAATCAGCCATCTCTGGCCAGCAGGGGTCATGGGTTATATTTTATATATACATTATTACACTAGTCATTATATATTTTATAACGATATATTAAAAAAAAAAACATTATTATACTAGACTAGTATATATTATTACTATATATTAGTACATATTAGACGTTATTATATCAGTGCAGTACCGTGTTTGGCCAGCAGGGCGACGTGGCTGGTGTCTGCGCTCCACACCACGTATTTGACTTTGGCAATTTTGACGGTAGCGAGTGAGCGTTTCTGCTGCACGTCGAACAGCGTGACTCCGTCTGCGTCCCTCAGCAGCAGAGAACCCGTCCCTGCGTAGAAGATCTCCTCACAGCTCGGCACCTGAACCTTCTTCACAATCTCATTCTTCAGGTTCTTTATTAGCAGCTGTGGACAGATTAAACACACACGTGAACAGGAAGCGCGCGGCGCCGAGAGGGCGTGAACAGGAAGCGCGCGGCGCCGAGAGGGCGTGAACAGGAAGCGCGCGGCGCCGAGAGGGCGTGAACAGGAAGCGCGTGATGTGATCTCACCGAGTGCATGCGGTCCAACACAGCGAAGCGATTCCGGGCCACCCACACCGCCGTGAGTCCTGATGAGCGCTTTCCCTCTGGAGCTACACACACACACACACACACACACACACACACTCCGTTATTCACCGATTTCAGTTACATTCAGGTTCTAAGGTGTGTGTGTGTGTGTGTGTGTGTGTGTGTGTGTGTGTGTGTGTGTGTGTGTGACACTGTGTGTGAGATCAGCACTCACCATCAGGGTTCTGCGAGTCGCTCTCGCGAGGGATGGAGTACAGATCATACGTGCTGTTCTCCAGATTAGTGGCTCTCTGAAAAACACACAGGAGTGTGTGAGAGCGTGTGTGTGTGTGTGTGTGAGGAGAATGTTCAGAATGATAAAATAACCACTTCCTGTCTAAAGACTCTTACCGTACACAGCAGCACTGCGTTCTCCGCTGGATTGTACGACATGCTGAAGACAGGGAACTTAGAGCCGCTGCAAAAAGAACCCAAACGAAAAATAAAATGAAATGAAATGATTAAACTCTTTTTGGATGGAGATTCGTTCCAGAGACTTTCTTACTATTGATTTGAGGGCGGCACGTCGTATAAACCAGGCTTTATTCCGTCACTAAATCAATCAATAATGGCCGTGATGAACAAAGGTTGTCATGGTAACAGTGAAATATATTGCGAAGTTAAATAAAGGGGTAAGAGAATAACTGTGATAGCTAGTTTACTAGCAGCGAGCTGACCGCTAAGCTAGCTAAGGTTGTAAAGAATTGGGACAACAGTCTAACAGCGATATCAGGACGATGTGGGGGCGTTCCCAAATTTGCATACTCATGAATATTTATAGATAGTGGTATTTTTAATGAGGGTGAAGGTGTAGAGATGTTAATCCTTTCTTCTACATCAAAAAGGAATTCTTGAAGGGCTACATTTCTGTACACTCTCTCTCTCTCTCTCTCTCTCTCTCTCTCTCTCTCTCACACACATACACACACACACACACACACACACACACACACACCTGCGTAGCTGCATGACAGCCGTGTCTTTGCTGCTGTTGAAGTCGAGCTGACGCAGGAAGCGGTCCTTAACGTAGTACAGCATGTTCCCGTACACAGCGTAGGCAGGACGCTCACGCTCCAACTTAAACACCAACATCCCGCTGTCATGACCTGAACACACACACACGCACTTTAATGCATCAAGTACAAGAAAATCCGATTTTAATTTACAAAGTTAAGTTTCTGATAACATTCATGCTACACTAACGAACCAATCAGAGTGGGATGTGTGTAACATTTATGTTATGTGAGTGTGTGTGAGCCACACCAGCAGCAAACAGGTTGAGGTTGGGATGAGCTCCGAGCACCCAGAAGCGGTCGTGGTCCCTGCGGAAGGTCTGGACACCGGTCCTCTTGGACATATCCCACACTCGGATGCTCTTATCCTCGGAGTTGGACAGGATGAGCTCCTGGCGTGGGTGGAAGACAGCGCAGGACACATTGTTGTAGTGCCCCCTACAGGTGTCCAGCTCCCACGCCTTCGACTCTAAACAACAAGAGTAGTGACACTCAGACACACACCACCACATTCAACACAAATATCAAATCATCCGGCTGTGCTCCAATCAGGAGGAGGCTGCCTACATAGGCCACGTTTCTGCACACGTATACAGTCTCAAGGCTTCGTCCCAAACGCTAAAGATCACTACATTCATGCAAATATGTACATAACAGAAACTGTACGCACGGAATTCCCCGCACATACACTTACCGTTCATCCTCCAGATCTTCACCTGACGGTCATCAGCTCCGCTCACAATCAGAGGCATGCTGGGATGGAACGCTGCCCAGTTCACCCCTCGATCATGACCCTGAGGGCAAAGGTCAAAATTCATCATGATGACATCAGTGGGCGGGGCCTGACCATTCATTTATCTGTATAATTTACACACGCCACTGGTGTTTAAAATGTATGTTAATGTAAAAAAGGTATTATTTACAGGAGACAATCTGTCACTTGCTGTACAAGGAGCCTTGTGTCATGTGGGGAAAAAAATGTCACCACCCCTGACCCTCCCCCTCCTCCCACTCCCAGAGGAACTCCTCCCACTTTCATAGGTACAGGTGAAAAGGTCATGAAGGACATTACAGGATTTTAATGAGCCTGACAGAAAAGATGGACATCAGGTTCTAAATGAGAGAAAATGAGAGAGTCTCTGCCAAACTGGACCAATACATTACTGATCAGAGCGGGGGTCCGTTTATTTCATCAGCTCTACTTTACATAATGCAGGAATAAACCACTACTGATCAGAGCGGGGGTCCGTTTATTTCATCAGCTCTACTTTACATAACGCAGGAATAAACCACTACTGATCAGAGCGGGGGTCCGTTTATTTCATCAGCTCTACTTTACATAATGCAGGAATAAACCACTACTGATCCCAGCACCAACAGTGATGATGATGATGCAATCGTTCTGACCTCCAGCACGTGTTTAACCACAGCGTCCGATGCTCCAAACAGATCCACCCCAGTGATGCCGCGCACTTCTGTTTCCACGGCGCCCGGAGACAGGTTCTTCTTCCTCAAACCTGGAACCAACATTTACAGTCCGACGCACACGGGGAACCCGTTTACACGGTACACACACGGTAAAGAGGAGGAGAGAGAGGAACAATGTTATAACTGCTATACAACTATATACACACACATACACACACCATGTTTGTTGGGCTGCCACACACACACACACACACACACACACACACACACATGGGTACTGACGTACACAAGGCACACAATCTGTTTCTCAGCCCACTTCTGACATCAGCACACTCCACAGCATCTCAGCATGTAAACTAATAAAAATAATAAAATAATTACTACTAATAATAAATTTATTATTTTAAAAAAATTATAATTTTTTAGTTTCTTTCCCTTCATTTCCTGTCTCTCGAGTTTCGATTTCTGTCGTTAATAAACGAGGATGCTGCTTCAATGTGTTTCTACGAATATGTATGTCATATGCAAATGAGGAGAAGAAACAGCGTGTTGTGATTGGATAAGAGGAGCTCACACTCACATGATTGGCTAATGAGCCGAAAATCAACACTGAAAAAATATCAAATTCGAAAAACTTCAAATCTCAAAATCAGTAGTGAGAGAGAGCGAGCAGAGGCTGATGTCCCTTCATCACTACTTAGTGCCCTTATTACAACTGACCTTTAACCTCTGGGATTTGGGACAGAGCCCTTAAAAATCCTGATTTTCTAATAAGAACCCTAACCAGTCATAAATTCAAGTGCAGTTCTAATAGTACTAGTGATAAACAGAACCATCAAATGGATGATGATGTAGCAAAAACTTTATCTAGTGATTAATTTGAGTGTTTAGGACGGAGCCTTAAAGTAGATGGCATTCTAGTGCACTAACCACATTAAAGCAGAGACGAAATCTTACAGTCAGCGATGTTGTAATAAGGACACTAACTAGTGATGAGCTTTGGCATTTGAGACAGAGCCTTATAATACCTCACGTTCTGGTACACTTACTAGTGATAGACGTAAGTGTTTGGGACAGAGCATTAAAATGTCTGATGTTCTACTACACTAAGTAGTGATGAAATGTGTGGATTGGGACAAAGCCTTACAGCAGCCAATGCTCCAATAAGAACAATAACTAGTGATGAGATTTGGCATCTGGAACAGAGCCTCAAAACTCACACTCAGCAGTAATGAACGAGTGTTCAGGATGTTCTAGTACACTCATTAGTGATGAAATGTGTGGATTGAAATGGAGCAATAAAGTGGCTGATGTTCTAGTACATTAAGCAGTGATAAAGAATGTGGATTGGTGATGAACTAGTGATTTTTGAGGATTGAGATGGAGCTGATGTGCGGTGTGTTGCTCAGCACTCAGAAAGCTGCAGTGTGTGTGTGAGTGTGTGTGCGTGTGTGTAAAAGCCCAACAAAATAGATGAGTGTGGAGCTGCAATAGGAACCGATGTGCAGGGGTGGATGTTTCCGTCAGGGGAGTGGGACAGCACTGAGATGGGGGAGGGGATGGGGTGGGGTGGGGTGGATGGATGGATAGGCGGGGTATTTGGGTGGGGTGATGGGGAGGGGGTGTATGGGGGAGAAATGTAAACTGTGCTCTGGTGGGGCAGTACAGATGTACAGAGTGAGCATTAGTGTGCACATGCGGTAAAGGACATGTGAGTAAGCGTGATAAAGCGTTTAGTGCGATTAGCGTCAACATGAGATACACTTTACTATCGTTACTATTATTATTATTATTAATAAATGTTATTTCACATTAGACGCTAAATACCATGTGACAGCGCTGATGTGTGATGTGTAGGTGGTGTTTCACCTCTCAGTGCAACGCCACTTTATTTAATCTCTGATTTTATTTATTACTTCTATAGAGCAGTAGCCAGTTATTTAGTAATTAGTTAGTAATTAATAATTTATTAATCCAAAATTACTGAACTGTACACATGCACATGAGCACTAAAGTCAAGTCCACTTCCTGTGTCTGCTGTCACATACATACATTTATAACACTTAAACAGCGCTCACAATGCTAAAGCTCCATAGTGGAAAGGGACATGCTCTGTGTGTGTGTGTGTGGCAGCCAGTTAGACCAGGTTAAAAATCCAGGATTAATAATGAAGATGAATATTATGAGTGATGATCAGGTTATAAACATGCATAGAGAAAGAAACACCTCTCAGACAAACACGCATGTGCGCACGTACACACACACACACACACACACACACACACACACACACACACACACACACAGAGTTGAATGTCGGTGTTATTAATCCAGACCACACTGGTGTTATGATGCTGAATTCATGTCTCCACTTGATCAGATTAAATATACTCTACATGATACAGGACCAAACCATTACTGACAGGGGGCTAAGTATCTGGACCAAACCATTCATTATCAAATGGGTGTGACCTGACTCTATATAGCCTGTCCATATGATGCAGGACCAAACCATTTCTGAACAGAAGAGGCTACCTGTCCATCATTATCTAATCTGTATCGGTTCATCTGTCAATGTAGAACAAACCATTCCTGAAAAAGGGGGGAGGTTTTGATACACCGCTTCTGAACCTACACTGGTGTCTCTGAGATCGTTACACACCAGTTCACACTTATAGACAAGTGTTGTAACAAGTGACGACATCTCTCACACTCTCACACACACACACACACACACACACACACACACACACACACACACACACTCTCACACAGCTGAAGGGGTGTAGAGCTTCACGAGAGCTGATGGAGAACCTCAGAGAAGTGGAGGAACAAATTCAACATCGTAACACAGGACTAATTAATGATACTGGACCTTCACCGACACATCAGCACCATGTACTGAGTGTGTGTGTGTGTGTGAGTGTGTGTGTGTGCGAGAGTGTGAGAGAGAGAGAGGTGTTTCAGAACAGAGCCCACAGAGATCTCACCTTTACATTCATCTACTCCCTTTCTCCTCCTCTCCACCCCCCACCCCCACCCCCTCCACCCCCTCCACCCCCCCTTCTCAGTAGCATTCGCACTCCTCCTCACCGGAGATATCCCACACCCGCACGGTCTGATCCAGGCTGGCCGACACCACCAGGTCCTCCGAAGGGTGGAACTGAGCACACATCACGTAGTGGTTATGACCTGTCAGAACACTGAGAGAGAGAGAGAGAGAGAGAGAGAGAGAGAGAGAGAGAGAGAGAGAGATGCTATATTAACCTGCTGAGCCATTAATAAACACAAACACACACATCCACTGTCACACCCACCAGACACAGGTCCTGGACTGCCAGTTCCACAGACGGATGGTCTGATCATCTGAAGCGCTCAGGATCCACGGGTACTCCTGACCACAGAGAGAGAGAGAGAGAGAGAGAGAGAGAGAGAGAGAGATTAGTCCATTCTCCATTACATCATCAATACAAAATCCATCCTTTTGTCCACATTCTCTCTTAAAGTATGAATAAATTGTCTATCTGTCTATCTGCTGATCCATCTGTCTGTCCATCTGGTGATTCATTTATCTGGCCATCCATCTGTCTGTCTGCCAACCATCCAGCTGCCCACCTATCTGGTGAGCTATCTGTCTGTCTCGCTGCCTGCCTGTCTGTCTGTTCATCCATCCATCAATCCTTATATCCGTCCATCTAGTCAACTGTTTATTTGGCCATCTCTCTGTCTGTTCACCAATCTATCTAGCTGTCTGAATGTCTATCTATCCAGCTGTCCTCTTGGTCATCCATTTTCTTTCTAGCTGTCCATCTAGTCACTTGTCTGTCCATCCATCCATCTATCTAGTCATCCAACAGTTAGTCCACCAATCTGTCTGTTTCTCTGCATCTGTGTGTGTGTGTGTGAGTCTGTGTGTGAGGACTCACATGGTGGAAGAAGGTGGTGCGGATGTAGTCCAGGTGTCCAAGCAGGGTGAAGAGACAGCGACGGAGCTTATAGTTCCACACCTACACACACACACACACACAGGTTTACTCTCTCTCTCTCTGATAAAGCCTGGCCGTTACACTGCGTTAGAATCAGGACGCTGATGTTTGACCTTGATTTTGTAATCGTCTCCACCCGAGACAAACAGAGGCTGCTGCTTGTGGAAGTCGATCCCTCTCACCGGACCTGTCCAACATACACACATTAGACTATAAACACACACACACACACACACACACACACACACACACACACACACACACACAGAGGGAAAAAATGGCGGATGTGTCTAACCGTCATGCTCATCGAACTTATCGATGAGGGTGCACATGCGATAATCCCACAGCTGGATGACGCCGTTGTGAAGACTGGCCAGGATCCAAGGCCTCTTCGGGTGGAAACTCAGCCCTGACGACACAAACAACACACCAACACTCAGTTACGGTTATACCACACACACACACACACACACACACAGCTCTGGATTTATCTGGGCTGATCGTTCACCCTCAAAGACCTTTTTTTTTTTTTTTGGACAAAATGGCTGCCACTTTTTTTAACTGTTACAAACAGACTAGAACTGTGATCATTATTTATTAAGATTATAAAACGTTCTTACGGATTTGTCTTTTTTTTTTTTTTTTACTTAATTCTCAGCATTAATTTCTTTTATTAATTGAGATATTAATTTGACTTCATTTGTGTGTCACAGAAATGTCTTCAGTAATCGTGGTTATGGTGAAATCTCTCTCACCAGTGTCTGTCAGAAAAGGTAAAATAATGAAGTTTTTTGTGACATTTAACCTAAAGAGAAAATAAACTTTTTAAATCTCTGACAGGGAAATTAAAGTGTAACAGCACCACAGTCAGCAGAACATTAAGTATAAATCTCTCTTTATCTGAGTTGTCATGGAAGCCTGGCACCTCTTTCGCGCATGCTCAGTCGTATTTTTCCCCTCAGGCAGCTGTAGAGGTTATTAAATGTAAACTCTTTTTACAGATGTTTATGATGTTTAAGTCTTCAGTACATAAAGGTCACATCATAAACCTTTTCTCGCACACAACACACTCTCAGTTACACACACAGACCCAGGAAATATGCATCACTTGCTTTTTTTTTTTCTTGTTGTTTGACAGCATTAATGTGATATTTATAATGCAGAAATGAACATGACTTTTCTAAAGGACTGAAGAGAAGGAAGATTTAATAATAATTAATTATACTTTTACTTATAATTACTAACAGTTTAATCTTAATAATAACACAGCATACAGTGCGTCCTTCGGTTTTTTTTTATCCATTTTTAAACATAAATGATCGCATTTAATTCAACAGCATACACATTAGCTGAGTTACTGCCGTTAAATCCTAATGACAGCTAGTTAGCCAGTTAGCTAAATCTAACCAAACAGGCCACACTTTTTATTTTATAAATGCTAAAGTGCGCTATTTTCAGCTTTTCAGATTCCTAATTCACATCTTTAAAACAAATCTAACATATAAAATATAATTAAATTAAACAAAATGAAAGAACACAATCTAAATGAGCTGCAGCTAGCATGCTAACTCCGGCTAGCTGTGTTTGCTAGCTGTGTGTTACCTTTCACTCGAGCTGATTTGGTCTCGAATTTGGTTAACATCTCCGCGTTTCTGCGTGTCTAATCCAACAATCCAAACTAAAGATAGCTGGTGTGCAGAAAAGATTTCTATAATTAATAATTCTTCTTTTTCTCTCTCTCTGTGTCTCTCGCGGCTTCTGCACTTCCTCAGCTGACACGTCTACCGAATTAAAGTGTTTC
Source organism: Pangasius larnaudii (assembly GCA_037576815.1). Taxonomy (NCBI): domain Eukaryota; kingdom Metazoa; phylum Chordata; class Actinopteri; order Siluriformes; family Pangasiidae; genus Pangasius; species Pangasius larnaudii. The sequence continues at coordinate 22,512,429 of CM074919.1, forward strand.
CTTTGCGGAGTCAAATAAAGTTTTTTTTGTGTGTTCAAAACGTGACGTAGAAACCTCCACGTCGCGGTTGAGCAAGTGGTGCGCATGCGCAGAGACAAGAACCGTTCTGCTAGGAAGGTTCCACGTCCAGAAAAGTGAATTTATTGACTTCTTTATCTGTTTTGTTTTTTTGTTTGGAACAACAGTAAAAAAAAAAATACTACTACTACTCCTGACTCTTATCTTTATAAAAAAAAAAATCTTTGTCTAAATGTTTTCAGATAGATTTTAGAACAAGGTGCTTTATGTTTCTCTGTGACTGCACACATTTACACTCGTTATTTTGGTGTATTGTTGTGCATCATAATAAAGTAAGCTCATAGTCATTCGTATGTTTTTCACTTTACATTTACAGAATGAGTAGGTACATATGGCCCACTGCAGAATTAGTAGCACCCTCTGAGCGAGACTAAAAGACAAAAACATTCATTATGCACAAACACACATACACACCCATACAGTGTCACAGTGTTTACTGTGTTTTTAGTGTTGTAGTTCTTACAGCACAAATATTATTTTCTTTTCTTCAGTGACAATTGTGGCAGAACTACCTCGTTGATGAGAGGGACAGAGCGGTTCGAGCTGACAGGAAGGCCACGATAAATCAAATAACCACTCTTATTCTCTTTCTGTGAGCAGAAAAGCATCTCGGAGCACACAGCTTTGCGTCGAACATTGAGGTGCACTGGCTACAACAGCAGAAGACCACATGGGGTTTCACTCCTGTCAGACAAGAACAGCAATCTGAGACATCTCACCCACAAACACTCCTCCAAAGCGGACGACTGGAGAAAGACCAGGTACCTCTTTTTTTTAAGTGCTAATGAGCTGAACATGAACTCAAACTGAACACAGTGTCAATGACACATGATGGAGCAGGTCAGGAGGATAAATAATCATACAGTGAGGTGTGTGAGGTGTGAAGAGGAGCTTCGGGATCACAAACACACGACACAGGAGCAGGGTTAAACACACACACCACTTTTAATTATTCTAAACATTCTAAACATCAAGAGGAATAAACCAATGGCCAATAAAAATGTTTATTAACATTTAAAGGAATAGAATCTCACTCTCTCTCTCACACACACACACACACTCCTGCACTTAAAGGCTTCACTATTAGTGTTGTAAAAGCACACATCTTTCTGAGTAATGATGTATATAAAACCGTTAGATGGGATAATGATCAGATTTTTCTCTGATATCTATTATAGCACATTACTGACAGGTGTACCTTCATCAAATCACTTGGTCATGTGACATCACCACAAGGTGTTTTTTTACACCCTTTGTACTGATTAGCATAAAATAGCAGATTTTACCTGGATAAAATACTTGCCATTTAATTACACACCAGTAGTTTACCTAAATTTAGCGAACATGTTAGCAAACATCTGGTAACAGTAACGTTAGCTAAAATAAGTAACCGATTTTACTGTGTAAACTGACTAATGTGAGGTGAATTATTCTGTGTAATTAAAGGCAGTATTTCATGTTAATTAGTCTGTACACACACACACACACACACACACACTATCAACATTATATCATCTTCATACTGCTAACATCTCCGCCTCACTGGGGTCACATGATCGAGCACTGCTCCGCCCCTGCTACTCCAGGAAGATGAAGAGACTCCGGGTCAAAATTCAGGCCAGGGGGCTGATGGGAAACACAGAGCATAAAAACATGAGCTGCATCTCGAAGTGTGTGTGTGTGTGTGTGTGTGTGTGTGTGTGTGTGTGTGTGTGTGTGTGTGTGAGTGAGAGAGAGAGAGAGAGAGAGAGAGAGAGAGAGAGAGATCAGAGAGGTGTTCATTTTTTCTAGAATACAGTGTTTAATTTCTAGAACAGCCAAGCAACAGACAGATAAAGAGAGAGACAAGATATTTAAAGACACTCACCGCTTCTCCGGCCAATTCCTTCGGCGGGTGACCCAAATCCTGCAGCTGGGTGAAAACACACACATGGTTTATACACACATGCACACACACACACACACAGAGCGTTAACAGAGTCCTCTCTCAGCAGGACTGGGACACGGGGAACATCTCTGTACCTTCTGCATGAGCTCCAGAATGTTCTCAAAGCTGCTCTGTGCGTCTCCGTCTCTCTCAAACTGGCTGCAGATTTCTCCCATGATCCTGTGCTGCTGCTCGTACCTCTGGACGTCCTCAGCCGAGAGCGACTGTCTGTTACTGTCCAACCACTCAGGGTACTGCCAGACACCGGGGACAGAGATACAGTCAGACATTTTACATCAAATAAAGAATACAGAAGAAGAGAATAAACAGAGGTGGCATGTGCTGAGATTATCATCACCACATTTTAACAAAGTTTCGAGATTAAGAAAGGGACAGAAAGGTTAGACTATGATGGAGATGGAGCCTGATGGGGCCTAGGAGGAGTGAGGCGGAGCTTAAGACAGCATTTTCAAATTCTAATGCCCTAATGATGTTTCAGACTTGTCTGTGATATACGATCACAGTGATGCACTGCTCCACCCCTGACCCCGGCTCTGCCCCTGATCTTGACCCAATGTGAAACTCACCTTCTCTGTGATCTCCTTGAGTGATGGATACAGCACGTCTTTGGACAGAAGGTTCTGCATGATGGACTGCATGATGGGGAGGATATTTCCATCTTCTCCACCCCCTTCACTATTCTCATCCAATCCTAGCCCTTCTAATGTTTTAGCCAGATCCTCTCCGGCCAATCCGGTGGCCTGGTAACACATATACACGCATACACACACACACACATGTGCAAATATGCACGCACGCACGCAGGCAGGCACACACGTGCAAACACACACAGAGTTCTTAAAGCATAATGAATATAATGAGTTTTCGAACTGAAGTCATTATTATTAATAATTAATTCATTACAGCGGCTGTAGGAGCTCTGTGGGTTTTATTACCTGCAGATCATCTGCGTTTTTGGCCAAACCGCTCAGCGTGTCTTTGAGGCAGGAAGCGAACTCTTGCTGAGAAGCTGCATCAGTACCTGCATGTCATCACATCATGTGTGTGATAATAATATCCTAAACTGTGATGAACTCTACTCATTATTGTATGTTATGGTGACGTACCCACTTTCCCGGCGGCCTCAGACAGTTTGTGGAACTGCTCGATCAGCTCGGGTTCTTCCTGTGCGAGCTCAGCCATCGCTCTCTCCCACTCCTCCCTCGCCTGGTGAGCCATCTCTCCTTCAAACAGAGACTCGAAGAACTGACTGTCCTCCAGCAGAGGTGGCTACACACACACACACACAGAGGAATATTAAGACACAAAGGTGCTGATCACAGTTTATGATTATTTGATCTGATTGCGAATTAGCTTTAGTGAGATTTAGTGATCTCGATTATTTGAAATAATCTCAATATTTTAATTGATGGGAATACAGCTGCTTGAGTATTTATGCTGACTGCGGATGTTTGAGCTGAACCTGACTGTTTGCACGAACTAATCTCCAGCTAAAGAAATGGTGACAGGCTGAGAATCAGGCTGACGTTCACCTTCTGCTCCGTCTTCGCTTCTGCACTGGGAGCTTCAAGAGGAACATTCGTCTTCTCAAAGTCATCCAGTGCACCTGAGAGAGACAGAGAGAACGACAGAACGAGAGGGAAAGGGGGAGAGAGAAAACACGGCTCATGAAATGATGACAGAACCTAATGATAAATAACCAGCTGAGAGGAAATGATAAAGGTCTTAAACACGGCCTTCTAGCTTTCAAGAAACAATTCTATCAGTTGTTCCCTTTGCTTTATAAAGTAACATCTCAACAATACTGACAATGGTTAATAAACTTATAGGCAGGAGATAAACACAGTAGGCACGCAGTAAAAAACTGACATTTTTTTTTCCTTTTTGTTATTTGAGGATTCAGCTGCAATAAAATAAATGTGACTTCTAAGCAAAAGACAGAGAAGAGTTGCCTTTATCTTACAATTTTAACTATATAATGAATTTAAGTGGTAATTAAATGCTAACATCAAGGGATCGAAACAAAGCACAATTATTTAGTATACTGTCATGTACGCTATGTTGAGCACAGTTTAGAGACGTGTAAAATATCATGTAAAAGGAGAACACTTCTTTATTCGTGATTGTAATGAAAATCTTGCAGTGATCAGTCTAAACCACTACACAACTTCTACCCTCTCTCTACAGTTACTGTTGTGTTGTTGTGGGTTAATGTGGCTGTTTAGTTGTGGAAGTGTCAGCTGGCCGGGTTTATTTACTCTGAGCAGTAAAACACTTGAGGTGTAATCGCAAACCTTACTGTCCAATAATTCATCCAGTTCTGCGTCTGCTGCAGCCGTGTTTTCGGATTGCGACGCCATCTCGCACTGCAATGACAAGCTGCGGTGTCGCGGAGAGATGACGCAGGGGGTCATGTGACTAGCGTCGACCCGTTGATTCTCTTGATCCGGGTATTTTTGCTAGCTCGTTGACTAGCCAAAGGCGGCGATAGATTTCTGTACAACGGACTTAAATATCATCGTCTGTTTTTATTGTCGCCTCTTGTTCATAATATAATACAGAAATAAATGTAACGTCTCAATGTGTCTGTGTAAAAGCAGGGCAAAACGAGCTAGATTAGTTATAAGTATGTTCACCCGATTCTTTTTAGAGTCGTGAATCATTTAGTTCGATACATTAAAGTGATTCGAATCTTTTACTCTCTTGTTGATGTGGCTGCTTCCGCTAGGGGTCGCCGCAGCGGATCACCCGCCACTGGCCGCCATCTTTTCCTCTCTCATTCTAGGAATTACAGAAATTAATGATGTGGCTGATTTTCTAATCAATCAATCAATTATTCAATCAGTCAATGTATTAATTAATACCAATGTTATGTTTTATTGCTTATAAAATACAGGTTAAAAATTATGAAAATAAAGATAATATGAATAGTCTGGAATGAAGTATTTACAGTTTCCACAGTTTAAAAATATACTTTTACAATTATTTTGAACACTTAATTGTAAAGATGTATATATTCACCATCTTTTTTTACTGTCATTAATGCCATACAAGCACAAGAGATTTCTGACACTTTTCTGGGGTTTAAACATAAACAGATGTATGTTTATTTTTGGACACTGGATATATCACAGAACATAAAACCATGTTGTAAGAATTAAAAAAATAATAATATCCTTTGACCACACCACCATCATGTACTAATTATAAAATAAATAAAAGAAAAGGAATACAAACAATAATATTACAAAAAAGAAAGAAGAATAAAGAGAACTGCACGTTCGTATAACTCTGAGATAAAACTGAAAAGCAAACTAAGAGCCAATGTTTTTATTAGCCACTAAATTTGTAGTAAATCTTTGCAATAATGTTGCTAACAGATTACAGGTTTGTTGATTAATTCTACATTCAGATGGATTTTTGACTTTCTGAGAAAAATGCAATTTTATTTATTTTTTTTAAATCTAGCCGACAGCCATTTTTCATTTCCTCTAATAACTCAGACACGTGAGGTGAGAGCAGGAATTGACACCACACTCAAAACCATTTTATATTTGTATTTTAATAACAAATCCATATCATACACTTTTCTGTTTTATATTACACACATTCCTCTAGTCTTGTGCCCATGTGGAGTTTCTTTCCGAATAAAATCATCAGGAGAAAGTTACAGCACATTAAACACACAGCAGCATTACGTCACAAACTCTCAGGACCCCAACACGCTCTGGAATTAGAAATCGTTTATTTCGGTAATATTTCAATATTTCTAAGTGCTTCACAAGTCCTGCTCTAACACACTGTTAAATGTTATTTATCCATGTGTTATGTAGCTACACGCTAAACATGGCTTCATAATTTTATCATGATACTGGTAATTTTAGAGTTAAAATGACTCCATTTTGACCTTAAGTTAGAAGAACTAGCTGGCTAACCAGATCTAGCTAGCTAACAAACAGACTGACTAGCAAGTTGCCAAATGTCCAAAATGTACCTCAGTTCAGATGTTTCTATATTGTTACTATGGGTGTGGTCATAGGGGCAGGGTGTTGTTTATGGAAACCCGGTAAACAATATGGGAATGTACTGTACATTTCTTTAGGGAGGTGAACAATCAGATCATCTGGTTAATGTTACATACACATAGATAACATTAGCTCGTTCCATCTGACTAGCATGCTAACTAGTAATCTGGTGTTTTCTTTCAGATAATTCCAAATAACACAATAAATCATGATGGGTTTAATCATATCGTATTGCATCATATAGTTTGAAGTTTATAGTCTTAGATAATTGTTCCTCTTGTCTGATTGGCTAGACATAACGTGCCACACAGGCTCATTTGCATAAAGTTTAGCTCAGCTGAATATGAACATTGGGGACGTAGCGTAAGTGTGAGTTAGCTAAATGTAATGTAATTAATATTAAAGTAATGTTAGCTACAAAATGGTCAGCAACCAGAATGACAATATTGGGTATTTTGCTATAAATATTGTGATTTATTAAAGGGGTCCGAGTGTATGAAAGTGTGTTAGAGCAGGAAATCTCTCTAACCTGTGCAGAACGCTCAGATAACATGAGATGCAAAGGAAAAATCAAGAGCAAGTAGAAAAGAAAAGGAAAGTTTTTTGATGATGAACACAAATCTTTAAATTTAGAGGAATTAATTTTCCCATGGGGAAGTAATGAACTTTAACTCCGCACATCACACAGGTAATGGATCATTTTTAAAGTCAGTTATTTGTTCACTCATGTATTAAAGGTCAGTTCTTTATAAAGCCTAATCGGGAAGTTTCACAGCAAAAAAACACAACCAGCTTCACTAATGTGTGCTTTATGCATTTTTGAACAATCAGAGATGTTTTTTATTATCTAAAACGAGAAATGAAAACTTATGTTCGTCCTGATTGGAGCTTTTTTCAATGTGCATCCAAAAGATTTATTCATCATTTACTATATAATAATATTAATAATATTCTTCATCAGAATGTTCTTATTTCTATATTTATATTGACATTCTCACACATGCGTGTTCTTCCAGTCTACAGCTATTTCTACACTTTGGCTTCTTAAACTGAATTATACTCGTGCGTTTTGGAAAGATTTATTTCACGCCTGCTGTATTTTTTTCATCTCAAATAAACAAACCAGAACCGCATGCAGGAAACACAGTGTGCACACACAGTTACACACACTGAAGGCGTTTATTACATCAGTTAAAGGGTTAAAATGTCGATTAAATGTGTAAATGTGAAACACACAGCAATGTGTAATAATGAAATGTCAAAAACCTCTTGTATTATCTCCTGCTTCCTGGTTTCTACCTCCTGGCTCTATGTCAGGAATTAAATTCCTGACTATAATGTCGGCAGTTTTAAGGCTCCCAAATCCTAGACCTCATCCCTAGTTAGTGTACTTAGTAAAACAACAGCTCTGTCCCAAATCCTAGAATTCATCATTATGTAGTATACTTGTTAAAACAACAGCTATTTTAAGGCTCTGTCCCAAACCCTAGAACTCATCCCTACTTAGTGTACTCACTAGAATGTCAGCTAAACCTAAAATCACATAGAACCCACAGAATAAATTATAATAAGACTGGATAGTGGTTAGTGTGATAGTGTACATTAGTGTTTGTTAGAACCTGATCAGCTCATTAACACACCCTTAATGAGTTGTGTTATTGTGTGTATTATTATGTGTGTTAGTGTGTGTGTTAGTGTATGTGTGTGTGTGTGTATGTGTGTGTGTGTGTTATAGCATCAAAACACTACACTATGATGAATATTTTAAGTTGTGTTTAGCCCCACCCACTCTTCCTGCTATTTCATCACCGTGTCAGAACTCCACTTTACAGGCTGGGAAAGTCTCCTCCTGCATGGCCACTGTGCTGTTGCTACCCAGAACCGTGATGCCCAGCTGCTGCTGCTTCTCCTGGGTCTGATGGTACCACTCGTGCATCATCATCGACTCAAATGTGGGGATTAACGTCACCTGCAGACAGGTTGTCTCTCTTACTGGCTGGCTGTGTGAACTTACCAGCACATCTTCAGGCCAAACAGACTTTCTGCTGTTTCTTTTACTGGTTGTCTCTCTTACTTGTTGTCCTTCTTACTGGCTGTCTCTCTTACTGGGTGTCCTTCTTACTGGCTGGCTCTCTTACTGGCCGTCTCTCTTAATGATTGTCTTGCTTACTGGCTGGCTCTCTAATTGGTTGTCTCTCTTACTGGCTGGTTCTCTTACTGTTTGTCTCTCTTACTGTTTGTCTCTCTTACTGGTTGCCTCTCTTACTGGTTGCCTCTCTAACTAGTTGTATCTCTTACTGGCTGGCTCTCTTAATGGTTGTCTTTCTTACTTGTTGTCGCTCTTATTAGCTGGCTCTCTTACTGATTGTCCTTCTTATTGCCTGTCTCTCCTTAGGGTAAGGAACCATAATCATTGCTTACATGCAAAGTGTGAACTTACCGGCACATCTTCAGGCCAAACAGACTTTCCATCTAGTAAAGCATCCAGAATGGGTCTCATCATGGCTTCTTTCAGAGTGTCATCTCCACTTATAATGTAACAGGATGATCGCAAACGGCAGAAGAATTCGACATCAATTGTGGATGCTGCATTTCCAGACGGGAGGTACGCCAGGTCCAAATACACAGAGGTGATGCCCTTGATACCTGCTGGTGATTAGGGAGAAAACCGGTTAGACAACATAATAAGCTTAAGAGCTAATTGATCCTTTTGTATTTGATTTTACAGGAATCAGTGACTGACTGCAAACATTTTGTGGCAAGAATTAAATGTTACAATCTGACTTACTTCCACTGAGGGAAATACAGGATATGATCAAGATAATAGATGATAGGAATTACTGCCATAATTCAGTCTTCCAGAAGCATTCAAGTAATGTCTTGCAACAGTTAAAACTGCAGTCTTGGTATTTTGTATATAAGTCTTTTCCTACCTGTGGTGGTTAGTCGTTTTGCACCAGAATGGGAAGAACGTGATACTGGAGTGTCTACAGTAGAATTTGACCTCAGACTCCCAACCGATCCACTCTGACTTCCTGTTCTGGTCTTGCTAGCTTGCGTCGACATGCTAGATGCACTTAGCCTCTGCGTAACCACATTTGTCTTCCTGTTCTTTACACCTGTTTTCCCGAGTTTCCCAGGATCAGGCATGCAGGCCCCAGGCTGGGCAGGAACAGGAGGGAAGTCTTTGAGAGGAACAGGAAGAGGATCCTGAAGTGGTGAATTATTCAGGTTCAAGTTCTCAGAGGAGCATTGCGCACCCATTTCCTCATCAGAATCTAATGCACCATCTGCAGTGATAGAAGGGCATTCCTCTAGACCGGGCTGGGGGTCAGAATCTGAGGCAGTGGGGAAGTAGTCACTGGCAGAGGTGAGAGGAGTTTCCTGGGCTGGGTGCGTGGCCTTGTTGCTTAAAAATGCCTGGTATAAGGGCTTCACCACTTCCTGGGAGCGATCACTGTCATCTGAGAAGTCATGAGGGCTAGTAGCCATAAGTCCCGGTGAAAGGGTGTGCTGATCTTTCTCTAGAGGTTTAAAATGTTTAAATTCGCAGGGAGAAACCAAACAAAGGTCGACATCATGAGGAGCATCAAACATCAGACTCTGTGGTCCAGAGGGACGTCCATCTGAGGGATCGTTCATCACCCTCTTTGTATGTGCCATCTTTAAAGACAAGGACATGCCTACTTTGAAGTCAGGATCTGCATAGTGTCCATTGGAGTAGGACATCTCATCCTCATTAGTGGATTCACTGACTGTAGGAAGCACCTGCTCAAAGGACATCGATAACGATTCATCAACCTCAGTGGACTGTGGTGAACTAACTTCGGCAGGCATTGAGTGGGTGGTGGTGGTCACCGTGGGTGATATATCAGGCATAATGTCCTTGAAAGAGCTCAGTGATAGGAAACTGGAGTGTTTCTCTTTAGAAGAGCTGGAGTTGCTCTCTTGAGTACTTTTGGGACATCCAGACTCTGAAGTCTTACAAGATCCTCCTTGCTGGCTGTCTGATCCCAAGCACATCTTAGCTGCTAAGCTGCTGCGGTCTCTGGAGGCCCAAGTTTCCTCAGGGGAAAGGTGATATGGTGTATGACCAGCGCTGTTTGGACCAGATCTTGGAGAACTCAACTCCAAGGTCTTCTCATCAGGGCTAATACACACTTCATCCTGGCCACTTTTGGGCGGATTGTCCTTCAAAGCTCCATCAAGCCAGCTAAACTCAGTGGGTGTAAGGTCTAGATTTACACTGCGCTCACTCTTTGGAGTCTTGACAATCACAGTAGCCTCAGTTGACTTGACTGTATTCAGTATGTCATCTATAGACTTTTCTGGACTTGCATGGTTGTTTTTTGGATCTTCTTCACTTCCTGATTGTTTCCTCGACAGGACGTCAGGGATTTTATTTTTAGCAGACAATTCATGTGACTGCTCTTGCTCCATTTCCAGAAAATCTGTTGTCATATCCTCGGGTGAAGATATCTCCAACTGTTTTGGATCCCCCACATCACCCGAGAGCTTCTGGTTTTGCTGCTCCTTGTTAGATTTATTAATTTTTATTCTGTCCTCTGTCCCTTTGTTTACTTTCATTTCATTTTTCTTTGCACTTGCAGATTTATTTGGGTCTGCAGGAGGAGATGCAGACCGTGGAGCCATTTTCTTGGCCTCTTTCCCCATCGAGTAATTTTTACTCTCTTCAGTCTTCTCATCGTTCTTCTGTTTGTTTAAAGGGGAATCTTTTTTACCTGACATTTTCCTCTGTCCAATGTCTGTTTTTTTTGACACTGACACGCTACTTCTGTCATCTTTTTTGTTGGCTTTAAAAGACTCCTTCCTTGCAATGGTTTTGTTCAGTTTAGGCTTGACACCATTTTCAACCGACTTTGTTTTTTCTTCACCATTCATAGCCTTGACCTTGACCTGGTCTCTTGGGTCTGGATACCCACGGACTGATTTCTCCTTTGCTGTGGCACTGCTTGTTCTGGATTCTTTGGTACCTGACTTGAGGCTATCTTGGCTCTCAGCTCGTTTTGGGTTCTTTTCTGACTTTGTTTCGATATCTTTGGAGCACACTACAGGACATTTGAGAAACTCTAGGTGCTTCAACTTTTCTAGACCTTCCAGTATCTTTGCTTGTGGCGTTGACCCAGGGAAAAGGACTCGTATGATCTTTTCATGTGGGCTGGCAGGATGCCACACAAGCAAAGTGCAAATAGACACCAGAGAACTTAGGGAAACTTCGGAACCTTTGGGGTTGGTGCTATTTTCAGGCCAGCGGTTCATGAAGTCATCGAACTCTTTGCTGCCTTTAACCGGGTTAATTACATACAGCTCAAGACAACCAACTCCCATCTTCTGAAAAAGAATGACTGGTTCTATGGGACCAATTGAATTGCGAAGTAGTGGCTCTGCTGAGATCTTGAGTTTCTCCAAATGACGTAAAGTAAGACCTGCTTGATCACTACTTCGCAGCACATTAGGATCACCTTGAATTTTTTTCAGCCTTTTTGGTGCGTTAAAGAAAACGACACCCAACTCTGGAGAGATCAGATTTTTCAGGAACTGTTCTTTCTTCTCTGAGTCACAGGAATCATCTTCCTTGAGCTCAGCAACCTTCCTCGCAAAAAGACTATTAATCCCTGGAAGATTATCAGTCCCAGCATGAGTGAGAAGAACAGAATCCACACGGTCCAGATGCCTGACTAACTTCCAGAAGCAGGAGCGTGGATCCGATCCACCATTGACTAGGACGTTGAATCCATTGACGGCGAAAAAGGCACAGTCCCCTCTCCCACCTGGAAATATATAGCAGCAGGGACGACAGAGTTTAAGGAACCCCACTGTGCTTGGGGGTTCTAGGAGATCAAATGGTGATGGTGGCTCAATGTTCTCACAGAGATGACTAGTGAACTCCTGGAGGCCATCCATTTTGGGCAGCACCATTAAAGGGTTCACCTTAATGTCTATTACATCTTGTAAATTGTGTTTCCCGAGTATGGAGTTCTTCCATGTTCCAGTCTTTGGGCAGCTAAGGGTCAGGTTTGCTTTTCCTGTTGCACTTGCAGAATTCAGTTTGTGTTGAATCTGTTGTGTGCAAAAATAATAACACAGTCAGTGTAGATGCATAATCTTTTGTCAGTTTGGCTCATTTTTGTTAGTTTGCAGTCTTTTGCTAAAGGACAGAAAATCAGTAGTTAAAGACGTTAAATTTTTCACGGACCTCCTCGTCTGTAAAGATCTGAATGAAGTGGTTTGGTGTGAAGTCTCCAGTTTGTAAGACAAGGTCCCCACTGTCCTCCACGGAGCGTCCAGTTAGCACGAGCAGCTTGTGCTGAGACGTGTCCGTTATCAGGCCGTGTATCTGCACATATTAGAACGCTGATCATGGACAAAGTAGTATTTTAGTAATTATTATTTTCTAAACAGATGTGTAAATGTGTACTTTCCTACAAACAAAAACAAATCTATTTATTAATGTACAAAATGTTTGGCTTTTTTTGGTGAATTGCTAAATGGTTTATTTAGTTATTGATATATTTGCAGATTTATCATTATAAACCTAATTTATCATTCAAAAATGGTGATTCATGTGTGGAATCTGCTTCTTTAGTTACCCTTATATACAAAATTTGAAACAGCTGTTTTCTGATTGGTTAAACTTTGTCACATGGCCATACTGTAAATACAGCTAAATACAAGAGGTTAATGCTATTCCCAATCTAAAATCATTCCATTGCTTCTGCTGGGAAAAACGTGGATGCCAAGTGCAAGGTCATATTTGGATAAACATAAAGAAGATCTAAATAAATGATTTCTGTGCAATTAACAAGGAGAAATGACATAAAGAATTGTGTTGTTTGTCTTGCGTTGCAAATATAAACTTACAAAATAATATAAACTGTTTTAACAAACAGCTGTTCAAACAGATTTTCACAACACAAAAGTTAAAAATCAAGTTTTATCAAGTAGAGCATAGGGTAAATCTGTTTACTGTTAATTTTCGGTGGGTTTATGTCAGAGAACTTGGGCAACTTAGATGTTCCCAGAGTTCCTCACTTGGAATTCCGAGTTGAATGACTGTTTCTTCGCAATTTTCAATGTTGTAGGTCTGGTTTTTACTCCGAGTTTGGAGTACAATGGATTGCAGCATAACCCTGAAATTGATAAGAAAACCCTGCATCTGCAAATTTTAAGTTGTAATAACAAAAAACACATTAATGATGTGATTCCTGACACTTGCTTCAGAAAATTACTTTTTTTGATTCACTTAAAAAAAACACACGAATGGATTGGCTGCCACAGGAAAGATCAAAGCACAACCACTGGCAGCTCTATAATTTGAAATTGACTTGTATACATTTTTATTTAAAGCTGCATTGTGTGATTTTTCTTTTTGTTCCAAAAATTCAAAGACAAAGGAAAGAAACTCTGCAAAGAGCAATAAAGAGTTTTAAAAAAGTGAAGTTTGATTTAATTCCTTAGTTCTGTATATTTGTAGAGTTTGTTATGCAATGTTAAACGCACCTCTCTAGTGAATAGAAAGAGCTACAAAGACTTCGGAACAAAATAATCACACAGTGCAGCTTTAATAAAAAAAATGTATGTAATAAACTTCGAATTATAAAGTTTGTTTTTTGGGTTTTTCTGATGAATACATTTGTGATTTCTTTAATGTCCGAGGCAAACAGTAACTTCGATTAAGCATCAGGAAACTCATTAATCTGCTGATACAGAGTTTTCATTTAAATCTTCATCTCCTGTATTTACCCTTCATTCATGATCATATGACACAATTTAACCAATCAGAACACAGAAAGCTCAAATTAGAATTAAATATTTTTTAAAAACAACAAGATTTGTCCTGAGCCTGACAAGCTCCGGTTCATCACAACAGTCACTTAACAGACACTAAATCTGCATCTCAATTTTAAAAAGGCCATGATGATGCAAACAGTAAACACGGAAAATAGAAATTAAATCCGGATCACAGTCTGAATCTGGAGTAAAATTCGGCTTGTTTAAAATCAGCGCCTGAACAAACCTGAGAGTAGAGAGTTTCCTCTGAGGGATTGAACACAACTCTGCAGCTGAACACACTCGTACTGAACTCCAATATCCGCTGACCTACACACTCACACACACACACACACACACACACACATCAGAAGACAGACAGGATTTCGTAATTAAACACTAATCTTTTCTGATTTGAGTGACAGATTAGACACTGAAACAGAAAAAAATCAATAATGCAGGTCCACTTTATTACTCGGTTTACAAGCCCAAGTGTGTTAAAGGTGCAACTGTAATTTTTTTTATTTCTTACATTTACAAATAACCTGGAAAAATAGGTAGATAATGATGACATGATAAGAAAAAAATAACGATTTAACCCATTTAACTGAGTTACGGGCCAGAATGCTTGTTTGTGTTTAAATGGGCCTCCTGTCAGTCATTTTATAGACTATAATAGCATAGCTGTAGAACTCATAAGATCTTATTACAAAGAAAAACAGGGCAGTGACTGCACTTGTGATGAGCTGAATTTTGCATGTTTGTAGTTTTATAGCTGTATGTACGAGTGCACCTTGCTAACACTAACTCTTGTTAGCATGCTAACTCTAGTTGAATCACTGCAGGGTCTTTGTGGAGGTGAAAAAAAAAAATCACTGATTAGAGACCTAATGTTCAGAAATTTTTTACAAATCTTACCTAATGCACCTTTACAGCAGCTTTACACTGTGAGGTAATATGTTTACTGTGTGTCACTTTGTGTGAGATGATGACAATGAAATCTGTCTCAAGTTCTGCATCGGAGTGTGTGATCAGATCAGATTATACGGTTGATATGATTTCACCAACAGCTTCAAAGGGACAAAGTGAGAGATGAAGAGGCATGAGATTTGAGATTTTGTTCAGTTTTCTCGAGCTGGAGGAGAGAAATGAAGTAATTATACACATATAGCTGGAGGAAACGGCACTCCTCAGATTAAGGCTGAATAATTCTTTGTAAAAAAAAAAAAAAAAACTTTTTAAAGAACAAAACGTCTGAGTGAGTGTGAACTTCCTGAGATAACGCACACATAAAAAGAGTGTGCCAGTTTTTTATATATATATTTTTTTTTTATTCTGGTTCTCAAACACACATTCTTCTCTCCTTTGTCCTGCAGCTCTCTATACAATCTCAATTTCCTTTTTCACACCCACACTTCCTGTTAAACCTGGATCCACAGTCATGGGGTCAAAAATTAAGCATATGGGACAGGAAGGTTTTTTTTTTTTTTTTTTTAGAGCAAATTCTCAGATTTTTGAGGAAAATAAATAACATGGATGTGGTGAAGAAAGTTCATGTTCTGACGCTGACGCTGAACAATCGGTCGTTAGCACTTCCTTCCTAAACTTCCACTGATTATAACACACACCCTAAACCTTGCACATGCACACACACACACATACACACACACACAAACACACACTCTCTCACATCTCACAATCAGATCTCACAGTCAGGTCTGTTCAGTTAACAACAGTGTCATTGTTATGTGAATGTGAAACATTCCTGAACCCAACACACACACACACACACACACACACACACACACACAAAGCAGCTCTGTTGTTTAAAATCTAGCTTTTGTGGAGTAATAAACCACACAACCATCTTTCATGTCCTTATTTGTGTGATTTAATATAAAATGATTATAGTTATTTAATCACTTGTTTATTCTGTGATCATTCTCCATTATAGTGTTTATATTTCATTATTTATTTGCATGCTTTTTATATTTTTAAATTGTTCTATATTTGTATATGTCCTCTTTTTATGACATATAAAACATTGTTATTTTTGTACCAGTAAATTCCTCACACACGTCTATACAGATTCTGTGTATAATTACATAAAATACGACCAAAACAGCTTCGTTTTTTTTTTTGTTTTTTAACACTGTCATTGTCATTACTTGATTTGTGATTTATTATTTATCCTTTAGTGGAAATCTACGGCAGAATATGTGAAAACATGCAAAGGAAGAATTTCATTGTACGACCCGATGCATACGACAGTAAAGATCCTGAATTGTGATTTATGCATCAGAGTTTTGATTAATGAAAGAAAGGACAGTCTTCATCTTTTTTTTTTATGTGGGCGGAGCTTTCTTTTGGCTGCACAGATGACGTCATTGGTGAAGTCAATGATCTGAAGTACAGGTAAACGGCAGAGACAAGGTGTGTGTGTGTGTGTGTGTGTGTGTGTGTGTGCTCACCTTTAACATCACTGCAGCTCTGAGAGGAGTGACGACTCACAAACACTCTGAGCTCTTCATCCAAATTACACACCGTCAGATCCACATCCCACACCCGGAACCCTGTACACACCCAAACACACACACACACACACACACACACACACACACTCACCACTGAGTACATACACCACAACCACACTTAGTACATTATTTGATCATCATATTTACAGTTTAGAATCCTCAAAGAAAATAAATTCACCACTGTAATTCACCAGCGATCACGATTTTTGGTTAAAGAATGACACGTCATACTTTTTAATCCATTTATATTTAATTTTGGCAAGAAAGCTTAGTTCCTGTTGTCACTTATGTTACAGCAGCTATAAACAGTCATTCCCGCACCAGCCTCTCTTTTTTCTCTCTCTCTGGAAGTTAATAAGAGAAACCACAAAGCGTAAAATCCTCTGTCCTGATGATGTCGGAAAACTAAAATTACAGCTTTACAGCTTTTACAAACCACTGACACTGGAGAGTCCTTCTATAAATGTTAAAAACATCTCCTTACAGGAAACGTAACCATATCAACGATTTTGTAAACTCTGTTTATGTGGAGCGTCTGCTGTACAAGTCCCTGTGAGCCGTTAGTGCAGAAACGATGCCATATTAGAACGAGTGCATTAATATAAACCTGTGATTTGCAGCTACACTACTGTCAGAGCTGCTGCTAGAGAAAATTAATTAACACCTTCTGATTGGACAATTAAAAACACGCTGCGGTGTCATAAGCAAAATTAATTTAATGAATGTTTAAAATAAATTATTGTCCTTAAAAAAGACTCTTATTCTCTTCATAACTCAATCTTTTTGGACATAGACATCATCATCAAGTTTAGTGGAAAATGAGGAGTGGAACAGGACAAGGAACAGGGTCAGTGAAGCTGTGCATTTTTGGCAGATTTGTGCCTTGATTCCTTCTGCCAGGAGGTTACGATGTGGCCATAGACAGAGATTTTAACAAGAAAGTCAGCTCAGATACATCACCTACTCAACCCTGAATTGATCCCTGATGAAAAGCAGTGGTGTGAGAGGTCTGAGAACTAGGAAATTAAAATATTGGGCTAGCGCCACAATTAATGTCTTTAACCTTGTTGGATATTACAGACACCCTGTTATTCTCTCTATGGGAAAGGTAAATAGTATTAATTGTGATTTTGAAACCTGCATTTCATTGGCCAGTTGTTAGGCTAGGCTATTTCAAGGCAAAATATTCCCAAAAATGTCTTGAAATAGCCTATTACTAGGCCTTTTCAAGACAAAATATTCCCAAAAATGTTCACACTCAGGATGTGATATTGCACTTATTAATTATTTGTGTTCACCCTTTGATAGAGGGCCAATACTTATGGGGTGGTTATTACGTCATAACGCCGTTTATTTATGTCGCTAACGCGTTTTTCTGATCAACACTGCAGGATTTTTGCACAAGCAGCTGATGTGTGTGGATCTAACGACCGAGGGTGTGTGTTCATGCGGACAGGCTCTGGATTTACACAAAAGCACCACACACACACACACACACACACACACACATACACACACGATACCGGAACATTTTACACATTTACATTTATAAACCTTAATATGCGCGTGCACACATATAAATATACGGAGTAAATGAAGTAGGAAGTGTAAATAAGGATGTGATGGGAAATAAACAGAGATGAAGACAATATTTCCAGGCACTGTGCGCGCGACGCACTGGCCGCAAAAATGCACCCAGTAAGTGTAAATGTAAATGTAAATGTAACGTGAATGTAAATGTGTAAATAAACCCGGGGTGGGTGTCTCCGCGCGCGCAAGGGAGCAGGGAGACGCGCTATTCCCCACCTCCCGGTGTGACCGCATCCTCACATTCAAGCACCATAAAATATATGACTAACAGAGGAGTCCATTATTCCATGAAATATCATTATTTACCTCTGTGGATCTCTGAGGCGATAAAGTCCCGGATGTTCCGCTCCGGAGCCGCGCAGATGATGAGGAGCGCCGAGTAGCGCGCGGGGATAAAGCCGGGGTGCGACACGCGCTCCTCCTCCGCCATGATGGGAGGTTCTGCTGAGGATGATGGCATCACACACACACACACACACACACACACACACACACACACTAAACAAAAACAGCAGCCTTATACAATCCAAGTTAGCTCACTGATTAGCGACCGCCATAAGGGGGCGTCATTAAATAATAATAATAATAATAATAATATTAATAATAATAATAATACATGGTCAAAAAGTGCAGTTGTGTAACCATGAAAGTTCATTATAGTTTACGCATGAAGTCTATTTTGTTGAAGCTGTCAACTGTTCACTGATGGAGACTTGAGTGCAAAACTGTGGGAATTGCAGTCCTAAAGCTATCATAGCAGTTTTAGTCCACAGCCATCTTAGCATAACTGTTCATATGAATTGTGGTCCAAAGCCATCTTCACGGTTTTTAAGTGGTACCATCCACAGTAATCTCAGTGATCTTCAGGCTGTCCATGTGGGTCCATCTTCATCAGCAGTGAGTGATTTCCAAATGATGAGAAATCCAACCAGAAGTAGGGCATCAGGATGGATCAGGCAGATCCAGAGAGCAGAAGAGGTCAGGATCACTGGTATCTCAGGAGTAGCATGTGTAGCTCAACAGAGAGAGGGAGGGAGAGAGAGAGAGATTGTTAGGTATGCTAATTGTCACATAATGGTTAAAGAATATGTATATTGTGTTCAGAGTGCAAGCAGGGACTCCAGCAAGACTAGCTATGACAGCATAACTAAAAGGGAGAGCCAGAAGGTAACACAGACATGAGGGTGCCCTGGAACATAAAGCAGCCTGCCACTCCACCATCAATGCCCTCTAACTCTCTATGCTCGTGAACCCTCCAGATCTGCTCTTTTTTCACAAAAAGGTTGACTAAACAAGTATGTTTTCAGACTTAAACACTGAGACTTAAACAGTGAGACTGTGTCTGAGCCCTGGAAGGCTGTTCCGTAACTGTGGGGCTCTGTAAGAGAAAGCTCTACCCCCTGCTGTAGCCTTCACTATTCAAGGTACCAACAAATAGCCTGCAACTTTTGATCGAAGTAGGCGTGGCAGATCATAAAAGACCAAAAGTTTGCTCAGGTACTGCAGCACAAGACCATTCAGTGCTTTACAGGTCAATAGAAGTATATCATAATCAGTATGAAATTTGATTGGGAGCCAATGCAGTGTGGATAAGATAGGGGTGATGTGGTCATATCTTCCAGTTCTAGTAAGGACTCTTGCAGCTGCATTCTGCACTAACTGGAGCTTGTTTATGCATCTCCTGGAACATCCAGACAGCAAGGCATTACAATAATTCAACCTAGAGGTACCAAAAGCATGAACTAGTTTTCTGCATTGTGTAGTGAGATTATATTTCTTATCTTAGCAATATTTCTGAGATGAAAGAAGGTTATCCTAGTAATATTATCTACATGAGTTTCAAATGAAAGAATGGAGTGAATAATCAAACCAAGGTGTTTTACTGTTGCATATCATGAAACAGAAAGGCCATCCAGAATTACTATGTAATCAGAAAGCTTATTTCTAACTGCATGTGGTCCTAGTACAAGTACATCTGTCTTGTCAGAATTAAGGTAGAAGGAAGTTAATAAGCATCCAGTGTTTAATGTCCTTTACACATTCCTCAACTTTATTAAACTGGTGTCTGTCATCTGGCTTTGCTGAAACATACAACTGTGTGTCATCAGCATAACAGTGGAAGCTAATACCATGTTTACAAATAACTTTACCCAGAGGTAGCATATATAAAGAAAAGAGCAGCGGGCCTAAAACAGAGCCTTGTGGAACACCAAACTTTACCTTAGTGTGCATAAAGAAGTCATCGTTTATATCTACAATCTGGTAACGATCAGTCAAATAAGACCTGAGCCAGGAGTGGGCCGTTCCCTTAACGCTAACAACATTTTCTATTCTATCAGGGAAAATAGTATAATCAATGGTATCAAAAGCTGCACTAAGGTCAAACAACACAAGAAAGGAGATACAGAGGCCAGTAGGAGGTCATTTACCACTTTAACCAGCGCTGTCTCTGTGCTATGATGAGGCCTAAATCCTGACTGATACATTTCATGAATGTTATTCCTATGTAGGTATGAGCATAGCTGTTGTGCTACAACCTTTTCTAGGATCTTGGAGATAAAGGGGAGGTTTTATATTGGCCTATAGTTGGATAATTGACAAGGGTTGAGTTCAGGGTTTTTAATCAGGGGTTTGTTAACTGCCAGTTTAAAAGATTTAGGTGTATAGTCAGGTACATGCTAAGGGAACAACTGATTATTTTTAGAAGAGGTTCGACTGCTTCTGGAATTATCTGTTTGAATGGTCAGTTTGAAGTCTCTCAAAGGAGAGTAAAACAATCTAAGAGCTGATCTGATACGGTTATACTATTACCTTAAATTTATAGTCTGAAGTTTTTGCCTGACACTTTCAATTTTGTCATTGAAAAATCATGGTCACGCTGCTGCATATTGATGGTGTGTATATTTCTGTGGTAGTCTTATTCCTAGTTAATAATAATAATGGCAGGTTTTAACTCCCTAAACTATACATCACGTGTGAAACAGCAGTGAATAGTGCACTTGTCATTCTTTAAGCACACTTTACAGGATTTAATACTGAAATCACACACATCAGAACTCAGATCTCAAATGTAACTACTGACGCAAGAGCTATTCAGTAGTTACGCACACAGAGGTATCTCTCTCTCTCTCCCTCTCTCTCTAAGACACAGAAATGTCGTGAGACAGTTTGTAGTAAACAGCAGCTTTCTTTTATTGTTGATCATGAGGTGTACACTTTAAGGGGAAAATAGTACAGTAGTGTGCACTTCACCTTCAAGGAAACAGTGCAGTAGAGTACAGGACACAGCAAGAGTATACGCTTCACTTTAAGGGAAAGTGTACACTTCACGAAAAAAGTACAGAAGTGTACATTTTAAGGGAAACACAGCAGGAATGTACACTTTACTTTTAGGGAAACAGTACAGAAGTGTACACTTTAAAGGAAACACAGCAGAAGTGTACACTTTACTTTAGGGAAACACAGCAGGAGT
>CM074919.1:22548940-22564999 GCA_037576815.1 Pangasius larnaudii
GATCGCTTTGAATGCACTCTTTAGTAGGGATCTATTGTGAGGTGTTAATTAGATGGGAGCGTTTCTGAGGCACTTGTAAATTGGGATCTGTTCTGAGGTGTTAATTAGATGGGAGCGTTTCTGAGGCACTTGTAAATTGGGATCTGTTCTGAGGTGTTAATTAGATGGGAGCGTTTCTGAGGCACTTGTAAATTGGGATCTGTTGTGAGGTGTTAATTAGTTGGGAGCGTTTCTGAGGCACTTGTAAATTGGGATCTGTTCTGAGGTGTTAATTAGATGGGATCGGTTAGAAGGCTCGTCAAGAGTAGAGATGCTTGTCAAATATTTTAAACTGCTCATTTTTAAAAAAATGAAAGTTCAGACGACTAAATCAGAGTAAATACCTGTATAGTGTGCTGACTAGCTGCTTGTTGCGTGGCAGCTTTGCGAGTATAAGTCCATCAGCAGTTGTTAGTAGTGGGACTGATTATGAGACTGATATTTCTCACAGGCTCCTGAAGAAGCAGTTCTTCCACCGAGCTTTGAAGGTGATGAAGAAGAAACCGGAGAAAGACCCAAAGAAGGAGAAGGTGAAAGGTGATGGAGGCAAAGAGGAGGAGAAGAAGAGCAAGAAGGAGAAGGAGAAAGAGAAGGAGAAGGAGAAGAAAAAAGACACTGAGGCCACGGATACCAAGAAGGAAAAGAGCGTAAGTGTTCATTCTGAAATCGGGAGTGGTTGTGTTTCCATCAGACAGTGTTCTGAAACCTGTGTGTCTGTGTGTGTCTGTGTGTCTGTGTGTCTGTGTGTGTGTGTCTGTGTGTCTGTGTCTGTGTGTGTGTGTGTGTGTGTGTATAGGATGAAAGTCCAGGATCCCCGAAGAAGAAGAAAGAGGTTAAGAAGAAGTTTAAACTGGAGCCTCATGAGGATCAGCTGTTTCTTGATGGGAACGAGGTTCTCTTTTAGCGTATATATATATACACACACACACACACACACACACACACATATACACTAGGCTTACAGTCTAAACACTAAACTCTGTTATCTCTCTCTCTCTGTGTGTGCAGGTGTATGTGTGGATTTATGACCCGGTCCATTTTAAAACTTTTGCTATGGGACTGGTGCTGGGTACGTAACCGTAACCGTACAGCCAGAGAGGGTCACCTTTCATTTACAACACACTGTTAGTCACCTTCTTCTGTTCCCTACTCCCTATTCACTACTTCTTTCTCCATATTCACTACCTGTCTTAGTCTGTTACTGACGTCTTATTGATGTATTTATTCCCATCGATTATTCATGGGTTTACCATGTGCCATTTCAGTGCTTTTTTTTTTTTTAAGGTTATTACTCATCACATGTTCCTGGACGAGATCTCGATTAAAATCTTGTGTGAACTCTGTAACAGACTGTGAGATAGCGTGTGTTCTCTGCAATGCCGGATTAAACGATGAAGATCCTCTAACGATAGACCCGCGATTAAAGAACGTTACATCATCTGCGCACATTCACTCGCGCAGGAAGAAAGCTCCGGGTAGGGTGGGGCAATATGACGAATTTATCACATCACCACTCTCATGAAATGAACCACGTTTTTCCGAGCAATGACGCAGTGTTCAGTCAATTATATAGTGTCTACAAAAAAATAATGATTTTTTATTTTTATTTTCAGTGCCTTTTTTTTTTTTTTTTTTTTTTTTTTGATTTTCATTAATAAAAACTAACGCCAAAAAGGAGTCTGTGAATTAAAAAAAAAAATCTTACCATTTCAAACATTTAGTGTGAAGTTGTAACACAAAATCAGCTGATTCTAATCGGGTTCGAATTTGTCATTTGTTGTATAATATTTAATAAAGATTTCTCATTGTTTCATAAATCCGTATTGTCCGATAATCGATCACGTTCAGCATGTTTCGTTTGTCATTTCTCAGCACTCACTCCGAGACTTTAATCAGCAGTTTCTCACACTGACACAACTCTGTCTCTGACCGTCAGTGGCACGAAATCACGTCACGTTATGCGTCCCAAGACCTCCGAACTCATCCCACGCCCCATCAATTGTTTTACGACGTGCGACAGCAAAATAGTCATAAAGCACTCTAAATCCGGTTATTAATCTTCTTGCTCACCTCTTTATGTCCTTTCTTACTCGTGTATTCCATTTCTTTTTTTCTTTCCCTCACTCATGCACGTTTCATTTTTCCCCTTTTTGTCTCTTTTTTTTTTTTTTTAGTTCCTTCCTCATTTGTTTTTGTTCATCTCATTACTCTTATTTACCGTCCTGTTCTTTAATTTTTCTTTTTCTTTATTAAAATACACACATTCTCGTTAGAACTTAGAAATTATGCTAAATTGTCACAATGCTTTTCTTACATATTGTGTATGAAAAATATGTAATATTGTGTAATTTAAATGAAATATTTTGGACTTTTAAATTAAAATTTGTTTGAATTTAATGAATAAAAATGGGGATGTAAAAAATTTTATGTAAAAAAAAAAAATGTATAGTTTATTTTTGTAGACATTAAATCAAGTATAATTGAACAGATTTTTTTAAACACTATTTGCTGGAAAGAAGATTGTAATTTCTATGAGGTTTGTTGTCCAGCTCTTCTGCGTTGGTCCCTTACCTGTGCAGTGTGATGTGATTTGGGACGCTCTCCATGGGTACTGTGTGTGTGTGTGTGTGTGTGTGTGTGTGTGTGTGTGTGTGTGTGTGTGTTAGTGATTGCGGTGATAGCTGCGACGCTGTTCCCCCTGTGGCCAGCAGAGATGAGGGTGGGCGTGTATTACCTGAGTGTGTGTGCAGGCTGTTTCGTCGCCAGCATCCTCCTCCTTGCTGTTGGTGAGACTGTAACTCCAGTATTATGTTTATAACGCATGTTTATAACGCATTCCTCCTCTCTCTGACCGGGTTGCCATATCCTCTCTCTCTCTCTACAGCTCGCTGTATTCTATTCCTGATCATCTGGTTGGTCACTGGGGGGCGCCATCACTTCTGGTTCCTCCCCAATCTGACGGCGGATGTGGGCTTCGTCGACTCATTCCGTCCCATTTACACGCACGAGTACAAGGGCCCTAGGACGAATGGCAAGAAGGGAGCGGGGGAGAAGTCCGAGGGCAAGGGTGCCAAGACGCAGAAATCGGACAGCGAGGACAAATCGGACGGTGAGAAGAAGGAGGAAGAGGAAGAGGAAGTGGAGGAGGAAGAGGACGAGGAGGCAGGGAAGGAGGTGGAGGCAGAGCGGCGCTCGGATTCAGACAGTGAGCGAAGAGAAGACGATGGCTCACAGCACAGCAACGGAAACGACTTCGAGATGATCACGCGCGATGAGCTCGAGCAGCATACCGATGAGGAGGAAGAGGAGGAAGAGGAGGAGGAGGAGGAGGAGGAGCAAGAGGGAAAAGAGGCAGAGCCCAAACCACACCAGACGTAAACTGTGTAAACATTCATGAGTTTCGCCCATCACATCGCACATTGCGATCTTCCACTACAGATGCACACAGGGGTCAAAGGTCAACTACGTCGAAAGCTGGAACATGCCTTCTGGCGGCCATTTTGGATTTATTTTATTTCCTAGTTAAAAGAAAGAAACAAACACACGTATACACACACACACACACACACACACACTCAAATACTCATACAAATACACACACTGTGTTTGTGTTTACTGGTTGTAATTAGCATAGACTCTCCTTGTGTGTGTGTGTGTGTGTGTGTGTGTGTGTGTGTGTGTGTGTTTATCAGATGATCTAACACACACCGTATGATCATCATAGGCTGCTGTTCAGTTTGGACCAATGTTTCTTATTCTACTGTGTGTGTGTGTGTGTGTGTGTGTGTGTGTGTGTGTGTGTGTGTGTTGCTAATGTCTGTCTCACACACATGCATCTCCAGCAGGTGCTTTGGGGTGATAACATGACTAAAGTAAACGTAATCATCATCCAAGTCCCGCCCACATTTTTATTCCACACAGCCGTTACTTAACCACTAGGATTCCTGCTTGCATGCTATTGGTCGAAGTTGGCGCAGCGCGAGAGCTCTGCGGATGTGGAAACGGTCCTTCATTAGTGCCAAATCTACCATTTTGGACATCATCTCTACACATCACTTCCTGTTTTAAAGTAAATCGATGTTTAAAAAAAAAAAAAAAAAAAAAGTTCGTACTTGGAACAAAAATTCCAAACAGTCCCTCACTTCCCCGATAACAGTTTAGACTGTACCGGTTGCCATGGCAACTGATCTGCTGACTTCGTGTGGCTGTGTTCCATATCACACATGATAACGTTTGCGTGTTCGACACGTGACCACAACTCGCTGAGTGTAACGAGTTATTTTAATTTATTTAGCTGTCATGACGGTTTCACTGATTTTTTTTATCGCAGATGATATAATGTTGCTCTCGCCGTTAAAAGTGGTTTATCCATCACTGTTATTTCCCCCACACACAGTTTATTTTCACCTATTGATGATCTTTACTACCTCACCAGCTAATCTCAGCTCACTATGCTAACTACCTAACATTAACCACTAGCTAGCATTTTTTTTGTAAGCAATTTCTATTTTAATTCTGATGAGAAACAGTAGTGGCTTTAAATCCCTTCTAAAGCTCACTAGTTTAAAGAGAAATTAAATAATGAATTAATCAGTGTGTGATTTATGTTGCATGCTCAGCTTCGTACTAGCTTCAGTCTCAGATTAGATTAGCAATGTGAGCTAACTTTACTAGCCACGTACACACACCAGAGGCACCAACGATCTCTGCCGTTTCTTTTCGAGTTTAATTTTTGTAATCGCAGGTAGGAACTAAAGAGATATGGGACCACACGCGCCATAGGATTTCCTCGCAGGAATCATTCGAGACAATCATTTGGATTTGTTGCTTCTTTGCAGCGTCACACCTGAGTTGAGAGAGTTGAGAGATCTCGTGTCTAATTTTGCTTGCAGTGAAATCACAGCTCTGTGAATTGTATACGGATTAAATGATATCCTGTCACTTTGTCACTCGCTAGCGTCAGGCTGAGATCAAATGCGAGTTAACTTCATTCGCGAGACAAGTAGCTAGCTAACATTAAAACAAACGCCAACTTGTAGGTAACGTCTGTAGTGGAGTTTTTAATGAAACGGCCGTAATTAAGCTCAACAACAAAGCTTTTGGTGAAAGTGTCTGACGGCAACATGATGTCGAGTCATGTGACCTGGTGGACGGTGGATTGGGACACAGCCAAGACTGGGCTTCAGTTCCGTGTTAATTTTATCAATATTTAAAGAGAAAAGTACAATTTAGTTTTTATTTATGTAAATGTGTTTATCCTAAAATATCACATCCTGTAGATACTATGTAGTGAAAGATTCTGAATCTCACACACACACACACACACACACACACTTGATGGAGTGTGGTATGTGATTTAATATTCTGACTCAGTGGCATAGGTAAATTAATGATTGAGTCCATGAACTATTTCAGCTATTTGTGTTTGTCTCATTTGCATATTCATGTGTTCTGTTCGCTCTGTGACATCATGCCCACGTGCCAGCAGGTGTTTTTTTTTTTTTTTTTTTTTTTTTTTTTAAATCAATATTTCCAGATAGACATAAACCTGAGTGTCCGCCTGTTGCGTGTTAATAATTATAATAATGTATTAATACATGCAGCGTTGCCTCATATTTCTAAATGTGTAAAAAAAAAAAAAAAAGTACGAAAATGTGGAGTATGTGTAAGGAGTGTCTGACATGGTCCCTGTATCACTGTCTCATCTCTCACTGCAATAACTGTATAAAATAATAAAACATATTTACAATAGCAGAAGGACTAAACTCCATGAATCATTGTGGCATCTAATGAAATGTGTGCACACAGAATACAGAGAATTCTCATCGTTTCCATCAATGTGATTCAAAATGGAGGGATTAAAAACGTGTAACAGAGCTGGGATAACAATATAAAATAAAGTTTATCAGTGATCATTCAATTCTTTTTTACATGATGTGGGAGTGTGAAAGTTATTTATGGAAAATATCCAAAAACCTAAAAAAAAAAAGCTTTGATTGTAAGCAGAATCACTGTTTGTGCCTGCGGTGCGTATAGAAAGCTGTGTTTTACTCTTACTCTAAACTGCCAGCTACTTGCAGTGGAAAAGTAGCTAAAGGCTGCTCAGAAAGTGGCTAAATGTTGCTCAATTACGTCATTGCAACGTATTTGCATTCTGCCCAGTGTCAGCCCTCTACACCTGTTTGCTTCTCTTCTACACTCTGTGCTCACATACTGTATTTTAATACAGCCGAATTCCCAATAAAGCTGTTTTCGTTTACGTTTTTTTCGGTTTCTCTTGTCAGACAAAGGAAAGAGTATGAAATAGTGACTGAAATGTGGCCCATTAAGACTACATGTTAACCAGCTGTCACTCCCAAGCCAATTCCAAGCTGCTGCTCTGCCCTGCTAAAATCCTGATTTATATAACCGCAACATCATTTGAAAAATCACCATACACATAAGTTAAAGACAAAGGCTGTGCTGTGGCTTCGGCTGTATTTACATGTGAAATGATCACTCGAGCTACGTTCCCAAGTGCAGGGATTTTATCGCTGCAAGTCGCCAGTCGCTGTACTATGAAGTCACCAGTAGGTGTTCCTACTACCGGTTGCCATATTCAGTGAGTGGCGCAACTAGCGTTCCATTTTTGACAACAAATCAGTTTTCTTGCCACTAAAATGAAACATTCTGGAGGGAGAGCATTGGTATATAAAATTCACCAGCGTGTATATATATATATGCATCATATTTTACAAGTTGAAGGAGAAGCAGCGTATGTTCTTTGCCATTGCGGCCATCTATCTGCAGTGAAAGCACAAACAGACCAGACTCTCTGAAACAATTTGGACTCAGCAGGCACCATGGCTCACGAGCATGGATCACCAGCACGCTACTGTGCTCACTCCCATTGGTAGTCGCTCCAAATTTGCATAAAGTTAAACTTTTCTCAACTTTGTCATATCGCCCACTTCAAGTCACCAGCTCATGTCGCCGGAAGTCACCCGCTCTCATAAAAAATGAATGGTCTCCTGTTGCTTTGTCACTGCCAGTCGCTGTATGTGTGAAGATACCTTCAGAGACAAAGTTAGAAGCGACAGAATGTCTCTTGCCTCTGCCACTCACTGACCAGAGTAGACGCAGGGAGAGGTGAGCCTGTGGTCGGAAAGCAAGTCGAGCTTACAGATCAGCATTTAACCTCTTACATGTTGTTGATTGTTGGCAGCTTTGACAGTTTTGTAGCAAAGCCTTGTTGTGTTCTGTGGTAAACAGACCCTCAGTGGGGAATTCTCTGCAGATTTTCCAGTATGTTGCTCATTTTTATTTCTAAGCTGTAGCTTGCTATACTGATATTAAAACTAGCAAACCAATAGGAATGAACAAAATAATGGCAGAACCAAGGCAGCCAACACTAGCTCCATTTCATAATAATTTATTCACTGTAAGACCTAAGCTAATACTTCAAGTGGATTGGTAAGGTTAGCCAGTCTCTCCTTTTTAAAGAACTCCACTGACAGAACAAGCAGAGAAGAGCACTTCTCCACTCAGATGGATAACTTACTGCAGGTGTCAGAGCTAGACGAACATCATGGAGAGCAGCAATTTTTTTCCTCAGTAAAGTAAGTTGTGTTGAGCGTAAATATTGACTGCTGTTTATCAGTCTATTTTCAGTTGCTGCATTACTTTAGCTACTTATACTTCTTTTACTTTGATTAAAATGATGGATAATGTCAGCTAGCTAGCAAATAGTAAAATCAATAAACCTGCAAAAATTATATGACTACAGTTTAGCATTTATATTATTAAAAACCCTGTACTTAACTGTACTTAACTGTGACTTAGCCAACTTGCCATCTTGCATGCGCACTCCCAACATGAGCAAGTATAGTGTCCACCATCAATGTGGGTGGGGCGAGAGGCATCTACTGCGCATGGTCTGGCATTTTGTCCACTAATATATACGGTCACTGTTTATCACATCACATACAATAAACAATACCTATATAAAATGTATTATACAAGCTATTAAAAGTTATATATGTTATATGTTATTATTAATAACATATAAACTTTTTAAAATAAAAAACAACACTATCGTGAAACAGAGTATCTGAAACATATTTTATTTGAATGTAAAACAAAAAAATGCAATAACAAAACTAAATCATTACTTATGTACAAAATATAAAAACACAGAACTTCAGCTAATTATATTTCTTTAGCCTAAATTAATGAAACATAATGAGAACACAACCCTAATCAAGCTTATTATTATTATCTCACCCTAATCCTTCCTCAGCAGTCAAAACAAGGGTCTAGTGTCTGTTCTGCTCAGGATTTAAGCATTTAAACTATTTCACTGTCATAATGATCCAAGAGAGAAAGACATCCATCCATCCATTTTTATAGCACTTATCCTGGACAGGGTCGCAGGGGAGCCTGGAGCCTAACCAAGGGTACTTCGGGGACACCCTGGACAGGGTGCCAGCCCATCGCAGGGCACAACTGCACACACTCTCACACACCACAGACAATTTGGAAATCGGAGTCGGCCTAAAACGCATGTCTGGGGGAGGAAACTGAAGTACCTGGAGAAAATCCTGGAAGCACAGGGAGAACATGCAAACTCTGGACACACAGGGCAGAGACGAGATTCGAACCACCAACCCTGGAAAAGTGAAGCAAACGGGCTAACCACTAAGCCATAAAACAATAAACAATGTTTATTGTATAAAACTATATTAATATATGAAAGCTCTAGATTTCTTTTAGCCTATGTGATGGCGGGCTGGTAGCTTGCGTACAAAAGATGATCAGCGCTCCTCACGCGACTGCCGGCAGGGTGCTGAATGGACAGCACCAGTTCAGCACACTCACCACTCAGGAACCCCTGGAGCTGAGAAAAGGGTCATCCGCCACTGCAGTCCCCCTCCCCAACCTCTGCCAAGAGGCCCAGAGCCTCCTACCCAAGCTCACCCACGAAGATGATGTCGAAGCCTACCTTACATTGGATGAGCTGTAAACTCTGCACCACGAGCCCAGCCGCACTTGAGCGCTACCACCATGCCTTGCCCATCCCGCCACCAATCCGCCGCCTCCAGCGTGCCGCATTCAGTCCCTGTCACTTTGCCAGCCACTTTCACGCTCCCTTGCACTACCGCCTATCACTATCACTGCAATACTAAATACAAGCACAAGTTCACTTATTCCTGCCTCCCCGTGTCTGGGCTCCACCCAGTCCTGCTTTGTCACACCTGCCAGCTTTGACACATTCACTTCGGAAAATAGCTAAACTTTATCTTAAACCCAAAAATTATTTCTTTCTTGACACAGTAACAGTAACCTATCACTAGCTAGTGTAAAATAGTGGTAGTAAAACATGAATAAAAATAAATAGTGACAGCTTTGTGTGTGTGTGTATGTAGGGGTGTAGCACAGAATCATTGGCCCTATGCAAAGACAGTGTGTGGGGGGCCTCTTCCTCATCATCCCATGATCCATGCTATTTATCGCACTTTTTTTTTTTTCAAATAACAGTATACAACTATACAAATAGCACTCGCTGCTAGAGTAACTGCTGATGAATTACTGATGTAATATTTAAACCAGTAGTATTAAAAAACATGTATATCATCTAAACGATGACTCTTGAGGACTCTTTGTGGAAGAGTTTAATCATTTTTTTCATTTGTATAATGTTTTCCAGTTTATTATCATGCCATCTTAATGTTATGACCAAGTTTGCTCATATTAATATTTTGATGAAAGATCCATGCAATCCGTCTGTATTTTCAAACTACAAACATTGTTTAATTATTTGTAAGTATATTCCATATTATAGTATAGTCTATATTTGCTAACATTTTGCCTTTAAAGACTTGTCTCAAGCTCGAACACTTTTCGTGGTACTTTAGGTGTTTAGACTGAAATAAGAAAGTTTAACACCAGCTTGGAAACAAGTTATTTCTCATCCGTAGGGAAATGTAGACTACCCCACAGCAAGCATGGGCATATTAGGTCACCGTTGCCTCGATCAATTTTGTTCTCACCTGCTCTCTTTGGAAAGAAATTTGTGAGTTGTTTCACCACACACAGAGGACTGCTTCTCTCCGCTGAGTCTGTTCTCACTCACAGCCATTCAGCGTTTGGAATCATTCCTAGACAACCAATCAAACCATGCAAATTGTGCATATATTGTTCTCATGGGATGCGTGTACACAAAGGTGTGCCGGAGTTTGTCAAACAGGTGTGGAACAAACAGAGATGTAGCACAGACGTGGTATACATGCAATTTCACGATTGTGAGATTATAATAATAATTTCAGGATATTCAAGGCCCCCTCAGCCAGGGCCCTCTGTACTCAATCACCCCCCCCCACACACACTTACAACTCCCGTGTGGGTGTGTGTGTGTGTGTGCACGCGTACGCTCTGAACAGCGCCCTCTTCAGGCTGAGTCGCTCCTGGTGGTGGGCGTGTGCCCAGCAGGGGGTCTGAGAGTCTCGCACTCGCCCACAGTGGGACTCTGTGTTAATTCTGAGCTGCAGGTCAAAGGGGAAATGACGTCACGTGATCTCTCAACATGTTTCTCCAGCGCTGGCTGAAGGGGCGGAGCAACAAGGGGTGGGGCAGCCATGCAGAGTGCTCCGCCTATCCGTCTTAACACCTACACATACACACACACACACACACACAGTCACCACAGCCTTATTTTATTTTTAATTATCACTCTACATTCTACACTACACTGTGGTTTGGGATGCAGCAACAGGAAGTTGTAAGTTAGTTTCCATGGTAACCATGGTGCATGCTTATTCCTTAGCTAGAGAGCTAACACTGACTGCCATAGGTAGTGCCCTATCCTGACACACTACTTAGTACACTAGTATGTTATTCAGTTTGAA
This sequence comes from Pangasius larnaudii, assembly GCA_037576815.1. Classification (NCBI taxonomy): domain Eukaryota; kingdom Metazoa; phylum Chordata; class Actinopteri; order Siluriformes; family Pangasiidae; genus Pangasius; species Pangasius larnaudii. Next base: position 22,559,863 of record CM074919.1, read on the forward strand.
ATATAAACAAGGAATGTGTGTGTGTGTGTGTGTGTGTGTATGTGTGTTTGTGTACCTGAGAGCGTATTTTGAGAGCAGGCCCAAGCTTTAGTCCCAGTGTGTCCAGTAGATGATCTTCTGTGAGCAGCGGTAAAGTTTCTCCATCAATCATGTGATCTTTAAACGTCTGAGTTGAACACACACACACACACACACACACACACACACATACACAGGTTCAGGGACAGGGTCAGAAGGTAAAACCATGTGGTTTTGTGTGTGTGTGTGTGTGTGTGTTACCTGAGCTTGTTCAGAGCAGCTCGGGATATTACTGATAAAGTTGTAAACATCATCGACCGTCCACTTGCGAAGATCCTCCACTGCTGAGATCTCATCTGTGTTCAGGAACATGTTAGCGTGTGCTGAAAGACACACACACACATACAGGAGGTGCACACTGTGAGCTACTTGAGAGTCAGGAGGTGTGAACTGGTGTGTGTGTAAATATGCTACAATACATAATGATACAGTAAAGATGATAAGTGATGTATCAAGACCCCTGCCTTAGGAAGATAGATAGATAGATAGATAGATAGATAGATCCCTCTTTGTTCTGGAGTGGTTTGTTCCAAGTTAACTTATACATAAACACACAGGTGAGTTCATGAGTACACAGTGTGCTCACCAGGGGGCAGTAGTGTGTTTCCTCCCAGGGGGAACATGTAGGAGAACGCTGAGAGTGATGTGGTAGGCGGGAACAGGAACTTTCCCATGTCCTTGTCGCTGTTAGCAGCATCTGTGTTTGTGCAGCCGGTCTGTGCACTAACACACACTTTAGTCTGTTCTCCATTTCTGTAACTTTTCCTACCTGTTAGCTCCACTTTAGCCTGCTGAGATTTAACATTAGCATTAGCATTAACGTCACTGCTAGTCTCCACTCTTCCCTCTGGTTCTGTTTCCTTCTCCTCTCCTGAAGCTCCTCCAGGACTCTCATCCACGTTCTTCTCCTCTGTCTGGTTCCTCTCTGACTGAAATGCAGCACTGCTGTCCGAAAACTTCTGACTGGCTGCTCTCCTGCTGGGGCGCCGCCCCCTCTCCCTCTGCAGAGTGCTGATTGGTGGGTAAGGGCTGGACATCAGGAAGCTGTTGGCGTGGAGGTCGAAGACGTCATGGCCGTCATGAAGACGATGACGTCCTCTGAAGACGGCAGGACTGGGATGTGTGATGTGCTGGTACACGAGCGGGTTCTCCATGTTGGTCAGTAATGTCTTCTGCTGGTTCTCTAGTTCCTTCTGCTGCAGGATGGCGTTCATTTCTATCCTGGACACGGCACATTCATGGAGGATGAACAGTGTTTAATGATATTTAATAAAATCATCAACTGTACATAACATTTCTCATTTTCAGCATATTGTTTGTACTTGGAGGATAAAAAGGGATGTGGCTGAACAGCTGGCAGAGCTTATTTTTTGGGGCTGGAAAACCCCAAACCCTGCTGCAAGGCAACATCAGTTTTTCTACATTATCTTTGAAACTATATGTTGATTTTTTTACACACTGCACCTTTAATTGCATAATAAATTGTTACATACTGCACCTTTATTTGTATAATAACCTTTTATACATTGCACCTTTAATTGTATAATAAATTTTTACACACTTCACCATTAACTGTATAATAAACTTTTACACACTGCACCTTTAATCAAGTAATAAACTTTTACACACTGCACCTTTAATTGCATAAAATTTTTACACACTACACCTTTCCTTGTATAATAAAATGTTACACACTACACCTTTAATTGTATAATAAACTTTTACCCACTGCACCTTTCATTGTATAATAAAATTTTACACACTGCACCTTTCCTTGTATAATAAAATGTTACACACTACACCTTTAATTGCATAATAAACTTTTACACACTGCACCTTTAATTGCATAATAAAATGTGCTAACTTCCTGGCACACTTGGAAAAACATTTGATTTCTTAACAAAATTGTTTGCCTAAAGTTATCTAGCTTGCAGGTGGACTTGGGTAGCTAGTTGAGGTCACCTACATTGCTCACTAGTTCAGCAAATGTTCCTAAAATATTATACTGTATAATATACTTAAAACCAGTAGTTTTTTATGTTTACATCATTGTTACTTTACAAATTTAAATCTGCCAGGTTGTGATACAAACTTAAACACTGATTTAATGGTACACCATATGGTGGCCATTTTGTTTCCTTTGGATCAATGAAAAAAGCCACATTATGAAAATCTGGTCTCTGATTGGCCAGGCAGGGAAGATCAGCCCACTAGAGGGCACTCTAGACAAGGAAATGTCAGTAACTTTGTGATTATGATTTAGTGGGATGTTCAGAATGTTCAGAACGTTACCTGGCTATGTTCTGTTTGTGGATGATCTCTTGTCGCCTAGCGACCGTTTCCATGGATTCTGGTGGAAGGAAGCCGTAACCTCCTGAAATAGGAATGAAGATTAAAGTAAGAATAAACTGTTTGGTTTTTAAGGTTAATTATAGAAAGGCAAAAAAAAAAGCAGCTTGTCATGTTACAGAGAAACCACAAAGCGTAAACTCCTCTGTCCTGAAGATGTCGGAAAACTTAAAGTTACAGCTTTACCTTTGACTGTTACAAAACGTTGGCACTGGAGACTCCTTCCATCAATGTTACATAAATTACAGAAATCACCAGATCAACATTTACACGTTTTTAATCCCTTTACGTGAAGCGACCGCTGTACACGTCCCTGTGAGTGAGCTGTTACTATAGAAACAATAACGTATTAGAACGAGCGCATTAGTATAATCCTGTGATTTGTAGCTGCCCTACTGTCAGAGCTGCTGTCATAGAAAATTAATCAAAACCTTCTGACCAATCACTATCCAGAATCCAGCACCAGTGTGGTGTAAGATGTAACAATAATAATAATAATAATAATAATAATAATAATAATAATAACAACAACTTACCTGCTGAGCTGAAGGCTCTTCCTGTGAGCACTGCGGATTGGGGGGGCAGCGGAGGGGCCAGGGGACGAGACTCCGAGGATGAGACAATGTCAGTGGGAGGGACCAGCTCCCTACACACACACACACACACACACACACACACACACACACACACACAAGTTTAGGATAGGTTTTTGTGCTTTGTTCACCAGGTAATGTGTTACCACAGAGTAAATTAGCCTTGTTTCTGTGTGTGCTTGTGGGGCATTTAGCATTTTGAATACTACACTGATCACTCTAATCACACCAGACACACACACACACCTGTCGATGAAGCGTGGCTCGAGCTGCAGTCTCTGCTGTGTCTGAGCGAGAACCTGTGGGTTCAACGCCATCGGGTTCCTCATCATCAACTCCTGCCTCTGTCTCAGTTCTGTGTGCACACACACACACACACACACACACACACACACACACACACACACACTGTAATGTCCCGTAACACATCATATGGTTATTGTATCGTTATCATATGGTTATTGTATCGTTATCATATGGTTATTGTATCGTGTCTTACCTCCGACAGACATACTATTAACAAGTCTGTACCAGTGTTTATCATCCTGCTCTCCTAACGCTGTCATCTTCCTCAGCTGATCCCTTGGGGTCATTACACAAACACAAACACACACACCCTACACAAACACACCCTACACACACACACACACACACACACACACACACACAAAACCATGAACCACACTGTACAGATAAATGAAACCATGATAAAATGCTGTATCTTTTATAATTAGCTTGTAAACCTGATGTTATATAAAGAGATAGCAGTAAGCAGTGTGTAATCCCTGTGATGTGTGTGTGTGTTCGTGCAGCATCTGTCGACCTGCACGTCCTTTAACTCCACGCTAATCATCCGATTAGCTAATTCCTGAGTGTACAGCATTTCAGAGGGATGTGGTAGCTTTAATCCCACGCTTTAGCGTTTTACCCTCAGCAAACCTTCCTGTAATCACCGCCATGATCAGTGCATGCTAAATGCTAAGCTCATTAGCCTCCATTAGCATCAGGGATGTCCTGAACACACCTCTGCTTCTCTCTCTCACACACACACAACTACACTTACGTTTAATTGCATTTTCATTTTTGTGGGGGGAAAAAAGAAGGAAAAGGAAGTCTTAACTTTAAGTTTAAACGTCTTCCATGTGAATAAAGAAAGAAGAAACAAGGGATGGACAGATTTTTAAAAATGTCACAAAAACTCTGTTCTCTGACTGAAGGAGACTAAAGGAAGGGGTGGAGCTTAATCTGCATAAATCTGCGTATATACATACATATACACACACACACACACACACACACACACACACACGCAGTATATTAATATATACATATTATTTTACATATTCCTAGTTTTAGTTTAGTTTTAAGTTATGAATTATTCATCAATAATGAATTACTAATGATGAATTATTAACGAGCATTTTTAAAATATATTATGAAAGTTATTACTTAAGCTAAATGAACTCCACTGTAGTGTTTTATTACTGGACTGTGTGTGTGTGTGTGTGTGTGTGTGTGCTTATCCGAGTGCAGGATTTGCTAACTGCTAATCTCATTAAAGGAGAGGATTAAAGGGGAAACTGCTGACGATTTACACTGAGCCCTCATCATCATCATCATCATCATCATCATCCTTATGTTCCACATTTCATTTATAAACGCTTATAACACCCTGAACAGAACAGGAAGTGTTAATAACCTCTCTTATATGTAGATGATTAGCTAGTGATATTGTTAGCACTAGCACTAGTTACACCAGTACGGATTAACATTAGTGCATTTATAAAAAAACGTTCACTACTAGTTTAGCGATCACGGTGAAGCTTTCCCGGTTGCCATGACGACCGAGCCGTCAATATTATGGTATGGTGTGATGATTAACCTGCAGTGTTATAGATAATTACGTCACGCTGTTCTGATGAATATTTATAGATCTATTTGCATAAATATTATGTTTCAATAAATAAATATTATTTGGTCATTCGGAATCTTACTGTTCTAGCATCAGTCAGTTAAAAGAGCTTATAAAAGTCACAGCAGTTCAATATTTGTTTGACATAATCAAAGAATATAAAGAATGTATTTATTTATTTATTTATTTTTCTGTTTGTTTATTC
>CM074919.1:22578012-22607244 GCA_037576815.1 Pangasius larnaudii
CAGAGCACACTGTAGTACTCTCAACCAACCAGAGCACACTGTAGTACTCTCAACCAACCAGAGCACACTGTAGTACTCTCAACCAATCAGAGCACACTGTAGTACTCTCAACCAATCAGAGCACACTGTAGTACTCTCAGCCAGTCAGAGCACACTGTAGTACTCTCAGCCAGTCAGAGCACACTGTAGTACTCTCAGCCAGTCAGAGCACACTGTAGTTCTCTCAGCCAACCAGAGCACACTGTAGTTCTCTCAGCCAACCAGAGCACACTGTTCTGCCCTCCAGCCAATCACTGCACAGAAAAGGGGCGTTCAGTCTGTTAATGTATTGATTTGGAAACACTCATTCTGTTAAGATATTTGTGAATACTAATAATTGTGTGTTTGTGTGCGCATGTGTGTGTGTGTTCAGGTTCTCCCCGATGGGGGTGGACCACATGGGTGGTCTGTCCGGAGCGAACATGGGCGGGAGTGCGCAGGCCGGGTGGTGCATTTTCATCTATAATCTGGGTCCGGACGCAGACGAGGGAATTCTGTGGCAGATGTTCGGTCCCTTCGGCGCCGTCACCAACGTCAAAGTGATCCGAGACTTCAACACCAACAAGTGCAAAGGCTTCGGCTTCGTCACCATGACCAATTACGAGGAGGCGGCTGTGGCCATCGCCAGCCTCAACGGCTACAGACTGGGGGACAAGATCCTGCAGGTGTCCTTCAAAACCAGCAAGACTCACAAGTAGACGGACTTGGCCTGGAAAGCCGCTGTTTTATAGTTTCATCTGCTTCTCTCTCTCTCACACACACACATACACACACACACACACACACACACACACACTGTCTCATCACCATGCTCACACACCTAACATCACTACATCACTGCACTCATAACGACCGCTGTAAATCCGGTTACTTTAATATGTTGATTTATCGTTGAGCTGTTTATTGCCACATGCCCTGTGTGTTAGTCCACTTCACCACGTCGCTCTCTCCATCTCGTCTGCTCATTTTTGCACGCAAGGCTGTGACTAAAGTATAAAAAGTTACACAAAATGGTCAATAATTCAGTTTTGTTATTTTTTCCCCCCAGGAATTTCTTTATAGTATAATTTCCACTTGGCTTAGCCTTGGTAGGTTTTTCTTTTTTTTTTTTCTTTTTCATTTCTTTCTTTTTTTTCCCCCTGCAAGGGGGGGTTGAGAAAACGCCCCATCACTGACATTTCTCTTTTTTTTTTATTTCGTTATTCTAACCGCAAGTTGCTAGCGAGATTTTTTTGAAGGTACATGACTACCTGTTTATTTCAATTTTTTTTTTTTCTTTATAAATTAAAGAAGGTCTTTTTTTTTTTTTTTTTTTTTTAAATTAACCACTTCATATGTAGTTTTCAGTCCTTGGTGTGCGTGGTATTGTTAGCTGCACACACACACAGGTCACAGCTCGGTCGCTGTGTGGACGTTGGGATTGGATTGGATTGGAAATTCTGGTAGCTGTATTAGATCTGAACCCAGTTTGTTCCTAGTAATAATGATTAAAGTGTTAATGGAGCGGTGTGTGAGGCGCCCTCTGCTGTCTGTCTGCGGAACTGCATCGAAAACATCGAGAAAAAATGGGTGGGGCCTGATTCTTCATGTGGGCGGGGCTAATTTCAAAAAAGGAAACTAGAGTCATGTTGGTGTTATTGTGAAAGGTGTCTTGGTTGTCACATGAACACCTCACACAGTTTGTCCTTTAAATTCAGCCAGTTTGTCTAACTGTAAGTCTGTGATTATTATGGGATATTTTAGACATTCTCAAGTCACTGATTCTCCATCTGATCCTAGTACAGTGTTTGAACATTTGATGCCTTATTATTTTTCAGAAACCTTTTTTTTTCCTTCCTTTTTTTTCTTTTTTTTTTTCCTCCAGTTTTTGATTCTGAGGCACTTTTCCTAATTGAGTCTGTGATGTGTTCAGTGAAGTGGAAAGTGTTTATTTAAGTGATCCTCTAAGTTAAAAAGAATAATAAGTGACAGAGTGAGTGAAAGTAAGAAGGACCAAAGACATGGAAAATTCCCCCAGAAAAATGACAACAAAATGTAGTTCCCCTGTTCTCATTTCAGCTTCAAGCTTTTGGTATTTGCTTATTTTTTTTCTTTATTTTCTTTATTTACTCTTGTTTAATGTGACTTTAGTTGTATTTTTTTTTCCCTTAGTACTAATCTTAAAAAACGGCCTTTTGATCTTTTTTTTTTTGTTTGTTTGTTTGTGTTTTGAGATTGTTTGACAATTCTGATCATTAAATTTTATTTTGATTTGCCGAACATTTTGTTTTGTTTCCTTTATTTCTTATTAGGTTTTATTTGTTTGGTTTATTTTAAAATCGTATTAGACAGCTTTTATTATTCCAAAAAAATTTATATTCAGTTTTGGCTTTTGCATGACATGGCTAAAGATTAGCTTGGATTAGATTAGAGTTTTAAGCAGCAGGATAAAGACATTTTGTAAATATTTATTTAACAATGGATTTGAATTTTTAGTGCCGTCAGTCCAGTTCTAAATCACTGTTCAGCTTAAATCGACAGTAGTGCACAGTGTCAAATATCAGGAAATGGGGAAGAAGAAAAAAGATCAGACATTTCTGGTTTGTAATTACACATGTAGCAAATGAACTCCTATGATAATTATTACATTTATATTTAATCATCAAGGGTACTTCAGGAGGCTGCCTAAGTAGTAAACAGGAAGTAATCTGTGCTGTTCAGAAGGTGGCACATGGAATAATCTTTATTTTGTACACGTCTCTACATGTTGAGAATTCTGTTCCCCAGTATGCCGGTTTTATGAAGAACAGCTGTACCATGATGGCAGTGATGTGTAAAAAAAAAAAGTTGTACGATGCAGGAGAATCGTTTCTATGATTGTTTCCTGCTTTCTAAAACTCTGATTGGCTGATAGCGTATAAAGACGAGCTATTCGGAGCTGCTGAATGTTGTATTTATCATGGTTTATAATGTATTACAATACTGTAGCTACAGCTAGCTGTGAGATCCTCGTGAGTTAAGTTCAGTGTAACCATGGCGACAACACTCATTGTTGCCATGGTTACACGTTGTTAAATATATATATATATATTTCTACACACAAACATACATATATACATACATATATATAGAAGGGTCTCGTTCTGTTTGTCTCTGCTCTCCCCCCACCATTTGCCTCTCTCAATGTCTGTTTCTGTCTCCCTCCCTCTTGCTCTGTGTCTTTTTTCTGTCTTTTCTTCTGTGTCCTTCTATCCTTGTTTCTGTCTTCCTCTTCTATCCATTTCACTGTCTTCATGTCTCTTTCTCATTCCTCCCCTCCCTCCTACCTTCCCTATCTCTGTGTAGAAATGCACAGATGATGGACATGCTGAAGATGAGTTGTCATGTGATGTTGGACGGACACACACACACACACACACACGTTAGTGTTTTGTATAAACTGTGTGTAAGAAGCTGGTGTTAAAGTTATGAGTGTAATTGTCCTGCTCTGAGCTCCTGGTGGTGATGTACGGTGTTTCCTCGTGTGTGTGTGTGTGTGTGTGTGTTATTTATTGTTGTACGTGTTCACTGAAGATTTTTTTGTTTTGTTTTTTTTATCGCCATTTTGAGAATTTACAGTCGGACTGTAATGTGGTGTTTATTTCAAATAAAATGCCAAGCAAATGGACACTGTCTCGTCGTGTTGAAACATCATGACACCCCCCACATAGACCCTCATCAGATCCTCTGAGATCCAGCTCATTATTCATCTCGTCTAAAAGCCACAGAAATGTGGTCCAGTTTGATGTTTATCCCTCAACTCAGGAACAGTTTGTTCCAATATCTTTCCTTTCTTCTTTCCTATCTGTCTCTCTCTCTGTCTCTCTCTCTCTCTCTCACACACACTCACACACACACACACACACACATGTGGATAGACTGGATTATTAACTAGATGGAATTAAGCAAACTAAAAGGATAGGAAAATGAAAATGAGAAGAGAAAGCAATAAAAAATGATAGAGGAGAAGAGAATGAAATGAAAGAGCAGTAGGGAGTAGGTTTTGACTGTTAAGAGAAGAAAATAGAATCAAGAAGGACAAGATGAATTATTAAAGACGAGTTGATGAGATTATTAATTAATAATAAGATAAAATAATATAAGTGACGTTAATATTTTTTAACCACAGGCGGTTGCAGTGTGACACACGTGACGTGACCTGAATCTCGCTCACTGATTGGCTGTCATGGGCCTGGGACTGTTACGTCACGCGCGCGTGCACCTGCCAGGCTGTAGCGGAGCGCTGTGCGTGTGAGTGAGAGAGAGAGAGAGAGAGAGAGAGCGAGCGACTGAGGAGTGACAAAGTGAGTTTAACACTCATAGTCACACCTTTCTGTTCATTAATCCCGCACTTTACCGCACACACTGACACGTACGCGACTTTACCGCCATGTGGGCCGCGGTGACTGAGCGCTACGAGGCGTTTTTAACGGAGAAGAACCTGCTGACGGACTGTTTAGCGGAGCTCGAGCGGCGCACGGGCGTTCAGAGACAATACATCAGCTCAGGTACGGACTCAGATAACGGACACACACACACACACACACACACACACACACACACACACACACACACACACAGACACTGAACTTTAACTTCTTTAAGCACACCTTCGCCTGGGTCACACACACAGCTGAGTGCACCTTGAACTTTCTTCGCATTATGCGAGGAATAAAACGCGCGCGCGCGTGTGTGTGTGTGTGTGTGTGTGTGGTGCTGTTATAGGAAAATAATCAGTGATGAAGTGGAGCTAATGTAACGCCCCTCGAGCTTATTATTTTCCTACTGCAGCACGACCCCAAGTGTTTTATTCCTCTTACACCACAGCAATTTACCAAGAATTACATTTTTTTTATTCAAGAATGACACAGCAATAAACTTTTATCCATTTATAGTTACATTTAACGTTTGTGAAACAAGTTAGTTCCTGTTGTCACTTACATTATAGCAGCTATAAACAGTAATTCCTTCACCAGTCTCTCTTTTTTTCCTCCCTCTTGAAGTTAATAAGACAACAAAAAAACAAAACGCAGCTTGTCGTGTTACTGAGAAACCGCAAAGCGTAAACTCTTCTGTCCTGAAGATGTCGGAAAACACTGGCACTGGAGACTCCTTTCATCAGTGTTACATATATTACAGTAAACTTCACCTTATCAACATTTACACACGTTTTTTTAAATCATTTATGTGGCGCGACCACTGTGTGTGTGTGTGTGTCCCTGTGAATGAGCTGTTACTATAGAAACGATACCGTATTAGAACGAGCGCATTAATATGAACTTGTGATTTGCAGCTGCACTACTGTCAGGGCTGCTGTTATAATAATAATAATAATAATAAATTTTATTTATAAAGCACTTTACATTTTAAAGAAAATCTCAAAGTGCTAAAATTAATAGAAAATTAATCAACACCTTCTGATCAAAGGTCGTCTCCGATAACAGCACGCTGCTCATCCGTTAGTACTGCGGTGTTTAAAAAACAAAACTGAGATGCAAATTTAAACAAAATATCTCGTCCCTATCTGCTATGTTCTGGAGAGGAGTGTCCTGATGATGTCATCAAAAGGCACCTTTTATAAACACATGTATGTAGTATATAGGATGTCTGTCCGTGTGTGTGTGTGTGTGTGTGTGTGTGTGTGTGTGTGTGTGTGTTCGCGCGCGTGTGTGTGTTATGGACACGCCTTCATCCTCATCACTCTCTTCTCGCTGGTTTGGATTTCTTGTCTCACAGCTGCTCGCCAGGTTATTTATAACATCGTCCTCAAGTATCTGAACCGCTCAGGAGGTGCTGAGTGTGTGTATATCATATATATATTTATAATTACATACACACTTTAATAAAACCACACACACACACACACACGCTATCAAACATTGTGTTAAATATGCAACAAAACATTTATTCAATCATCCTGAGTGGTTTGGATACTTGAGGACATTGCAGAATGCCTGCGATGCCGTAGCATGGTTTGAGAAGATCTAGATGTTACTGTTAGCCATTTCCATTCATAAAAACTAAACTAAAATTAAACCGAGTCTTACACCTTCTACCTAGCTACCTTCCATGCTAATGATAGCCAACAGGACAAAAAGTGATAGAGTGAACGCTATCGACGCTCCAGCCAAGATTTTTCTGATTTTCTTTCCGAATTTCTGATGAAATCATATTTATAGACGAAACCTGTGGAAATTTGAAGTACAAATGTCTTCGAGATCAGGAAGTGGAAACTTTTATAGATTGTTTTTACCATAGTAAAGAAAAATCTGCTAACATCTTTCCTTTCGTCTTTCTGCTAACATCTTTTTTTTGGTCATTTGTCAACGTGTATTTTAAGTGCTAGCTAAACTATTGAGGGCTGACACTAACTAATGTAAATGTAACCAGATTTAATTCTAATGCACAAATGTTCAATTTTTTTTTTTGAAATACGTTGACTTTTGTCATTCCGGCATGATAACGATGAACCTCACTGATGAGAAAATTTCGTTTTGCATGTGAATTTGAGTGTAGCTTATTGTGTTTAGCATTCTGCCTGAAGACAAACAAGTACACGGTGCTGAATGATGGTTTAGCTAATTGTTAGCTGTGCAATCTGGAACAGCACGGTGTTTTTAGCCATCTGTTGTGTTGAGCAGAGAAAACTCGGAGCGAGTACACAAGAATTCTTTTCAGAAAACTTAATTTTCCATTTTTAATAAAAAGGCAAAGTTTGACATGAGCACAGCAGCACAGAAGAGCTGAAGTCTGTGGATCAGTTTAATGAAGTGCAACTGGTACTCATTTCCCTACACAAATAACCACAGCACACACACACACACACACACACACACACTATTGTCAGTCCTGTTTGGTCTCTTTCTGTACTGGCGTGTGTGCTGTTTAAACACTCTGTGGTTTTTATACACACACGCGCGCACACAGCCTCCTGTATGTTAAACAGGAATGTCACACACTTCTGTAGAGACATGTGACATGGAAACACTCTGCTCCCTGTATCCAGAATGCTGACTGTCTGTTTGTCTGGCTCATGTTCATGTTTGGTTTGTGTGTGCACGTGTGTTTGCGTCAAGAAGTTTTTGGGTTTTAAGAAGAAGCCTTTATTGTCATTGTACTGCTGTGCAAAACAACGAGGTTATAATGGTATTCCCTGAGCTCGTCAGACTACAACATAAAGCAACAATATAAAACATACACAAATATAAAATAGTAAAAACAAATGTAAATTAAAGACAGTAAGACAGGATGTGCAAAGGTGCATGTGCAGTTGCATGTATGTGTGTGTACTGGGGGGTGGAATCAGGCAGTGTTCCACTATATTACAGCTCTGGGGAAGAAGCTGTTTTTCATCCTTGTGGTGTGTGAGTGAACTGTCCTGTATTGCATGAAAGAGGGGAGCAGTTTGAAGAGGTGGTGTGCAGGGTGGGCGGGGTCCTCAATGTCCTCAACTGCCGGTAGCTGTGTGCCGATGATGTTTTGAGTCGTCCTGATGACCCGTTGCAGAGCCTTCTGGTCTTCTCTTGTGCAGCTGGCGTACCATGCTATGATGCAGTACTTTAGTATACTCTCGACTGTAATATCGATAGAAGTTCACAAGAAGGGCAATCTCATTCTCCTCAGTCTTCTCAAGAAGTATAGGCATTGTTGTGCCATTCCAGTGACCGTGGAGGTGTGTGAGACCCAACAGAATTCCTATGTAATGTTCACCTCCAAGAATTTGAAACTGGGGACTCTCTCCACAGCCTCACCATTTATGAGGACTAAGGTCAGTTCTCCTTTTCTTCCTGAAGTCCACCACAATCTCCTCTTTCTGGTGTTAAGGTTGAGATTGTTGGCAAAGCACCAGGCTGTCAGGTTTTGTACCTCATGTACCTGTATGCTGTCTCATCTTTGTTTGTGATCAGACCAATGACTGTTGTGTCATCTGCGAACTTCACAATGGTGTTTGTTGCACGGGCATGTAGACAGTCATGGGCGAAGAATGTCCCTGTAGAACACCAGTATTCAGGGTGAGAGTGGAGGATGTGTGTTTTCGTATCCTGATGTTCTGGGGACGCTTGGTTAGGACGTCTAGAGTCCAGCTGCAGACGGCTGTGCTTAGGCGTAGGCTGTGGAGTTTGGACACCATTGCATTGGGGATGACCGTGTTGAAGGCTGAAGTGAAGTCAGCAAAGAGCATTCTGACATACATGTTTGACCCATACAGGTGTTCCATGGCAGACTGTTTGACCCATACAGGTGTTCCAGGGTGAGACTGCCCGATAAGCAAGCTGATACTAGTCCAGAGTGGCAGGGATGAATATATGCCAGAATCAGCTCCTAGAAGCACTTGAATATCAGAGGCATGAATGCAAGCACACCGTAGTCATTCAACTCACATTTTTATCTTTGGGAATGGGCACAATTTTTGTAGTTTTGAGGCAGGTAGAGACAACAGCACTGGTCAAGGAGAAGTTGAAAATACTGGTGAAGACCTGGTTGGCGCACACACAAAGTATCCGCCATCAGGACACCATCAGGACCAGCCGCTTTCCTAGTTGTGGCATTGCACCCTCAGGCCATACTCTAACCATTTTGCTATTCAGTTTAATTCTGTTTGAGTGGCTTGTAAGCTGGCAGCATTAACAAGGAAAGATGGTCAGATTGTCGTAGATGGGGACAAGAAAGGGCCTGCATTGTCAACGTTTGTGTAAACATGATCTAGTGTGTTCTTACTCCTGACTGATCATTTAACATTCTGGTGGAATTTTGGATAATGGCTGAGTGTAGTAACTCGAGTGCTAGCTTAGCATTAGCATGCTATGGAATGAAGACTGCAGTCGTAAAGACCACAGAGAATTCCCTGGGAAGATAGAAAGGCCTGCACCTCACCATGATATATTCCAAATCTGATGTTAAGAGTCTTTCTATGGTGATTGCATTCGTGCACCAGGCATTTTTCACATGTATACAGAGTTTGCCTTGGCGCAGAACAATGTGCAGCCTTCCAGGTCCTCTGAGATTCGGGAATGTTGCGGTGTAGCCATGCCTCTGTCAAGATCAGGATACAACAGTTTTTTTGTACCTTGCTGTGATGTTTTTCTCAGTCATAGTTTGTCCGCCTTGTTGGAAAAGGATTGAACGTTGGACACCGCCGGTGTCTTCCTGCTGGAATAGTAACCCAAACTGATCCCAGCGATCTCTGCTGGTATTTGTTCACCTTCAAAATTCGAGGTGATTGTATGTAGTACCAATGCTTATAAGATCACGAAAGCTAAACGTTAATCTTGGCTCAAAATACAAAACAAACAACAGGAAAAGCAACACAAATTGTAACAAAGAACTTTTATGGGCGTACCGAGCCGCTGCGCCCATACACGCCACCATCTTGGGAAATGGTGTGTGTTTGTGTCACATTTGGTCCATGTGTTTGGATCACAGTTGTTGCGTGTGTCAGTGTGTTTGGGATACATTTGGTCTGTGTGCTGCTGTGTTTGGGGGTGCAGTATGAGGGCGGACGTGGTCAGGCTGTGATTGGTGTAGTGTGTTTGTGTGTGTTTTGGCTTAGTGTGTGTTACTGGTTTTAATCTTATCACTCCTCTTCAGAAAACTGCAGCTGAGAAACACATTATCATTGTGTGTGTGTATGTGTGTTTGTAGGTGCATTGTGCATCATCGCGCTGTACCTGTTATTCGGTTACGGTGCGTCTCTCCTCTGCAACCTCATTGGATTCACCTACCCTGCATATGCTTCGTAAGTATGACACACGGACATGTGTTCCCCTCTACACACACACACACACACACACACACACACACACACACACAGAGAGAGTACACTTTACCATGTTTCCAGGAGCAGGATTGAGAAACCCTGAATGCTACCTTTATTTTTATCTGATTAACTTTTGACCCTCTATGTGTGTGTGTGTGTGTGTGTGTGTGTGTGTGTGTGCACGCAGTGTGAAAGCAATTGAGAGCAGTAATAAAGAGGACGACACACAGTGGTTGACGTACTGGGTGGTGTACGGTCTCTTCAGCGTGGCCGAGTTTTTCTCTGACATTTTCCTCTTCTGGTTTCCATTTTATTATGCTGGAAAGGTTCTCACTCTCCTCACACTCTACTCAGTGAATTTATCTGTGTGTAATTACAGAGCACACAGGTTAATATATGTGTGTGTGTGTGTGTGTGTGTGTGTGTGTGTGTGTGTCTTTTCATGCAGTGTGTGTTCCTGTTATGGTGCATGGCCCCCGTGACCTGGAACGGTTCTCAGGTGATCTACACTCGAGTGGTTCGTCCATTCTTCCTGCAGCACGAGGCGGCGCTCGACAGCATGGTGAAAGACCTGAGTGGAAAAGCCAAGAGTGCAGCACAGTCTGCTGCTAAAGAGGGTACACATCACATCTAGTGCATAACATTAGCATTCACAACATCACTGTTTATTACTGTCCCATTAGCACTGTAGACCTGAAAAGCTAACATCAGCAGTGGCGCCATCTTGCTTTCCAGATTGAACTAATCCAGCTGAATGAGTAGAAAGCTAAAGTTCATGGATAAACTTTGATATTACCTTGACAGAGCCCACTAAACATGCTAAAATAATTAAACGATATTAACTTTGACAAGATATTCTACTTAATTGCTAAGGTGTTGCTAGGTGGTTGCTATGCTAACCCAGTTGGTTGCTAGGCTATTGGTTGGTGTTTGCCATGATATTCCATTTAGTTGCTAGGGTTTTGCTAGGTAGTTGCTATGCTAAACCAGTTGGTTGCTATGGTGCTGCTAGGTGGTTGCTATACTAACCCAGGTGGTTACTATGTTGTTGCTAGGTAGTTGCTATGCTAACCAAGTTGGTTGCTCGGTTGTTGCTAGGTGGTTGCTATGCTAGCCCAGTTGGTTGCTATGATATTCCATTTGGTTGCTCAGGCATTGCTAGGTGGTGGTTGTGTTATTCCAGGTGGTTGCTAGGGTGTTGCTAGGTGGCTCTTATGGGGTCCCAGGTGGATGCTAGGGACCTCTAGTGCTAGGGTTTCATTGGGCAGAGCAAAGCAGTTGTAATTGTCCAGTATATCATAATGATGAAAGGCTCAAATTGTGTGAAAGCAGGAACAGAGGAACATTCCCAATATATTTCTATGGGGGGAAAATTTGGAGCATTGCTATGTGGCAACTGTGATTCCAATCTTTCCCAAAAGCACAAGTGCCCTATTCCCGTATGGCATCTACATCTGTGCTGAATATCGTGGGTCTATGTTAAAAAAAAAAGTGTGACCCTAGAAAAGGGTACACATTTTAAAATATAGTAACAATGATAATAATAATAATAAGATTGTAGATTACATATGAAGAACATTATGTTAGCTCTTTCGCAACAAAATAATCATAAATGCGTTTTCTTTATAAGTGCCTTTCATGGTATATAAAATAATATAACAATTGTAACAGTAATAAAAGAAATTCTAAATTTATTCTACATTTAAATAAAAGAGAAGCTCACTGAGTGTCCGTGAGCGTAAGCACTGACAGTGCACTTTGGGGGTGCGACCTTTGAAAAATAGCCCACTTTAGGTCCGGGTACTCCAGCAGGTTCATGACTGGAAGCTGTTAGGTTGCAAGCTGGGATTCCCCTGACAGTAGCAGCAGTAGGCAGATCACCCACTGTGAGTATGGCCAGCCCCACACTTCCACAGAACGCTGAAAGAGCTCAATGGTCTCAATCTTCGAAAGTATGATGTGAGACATGGCCGTGGCGTGAAGTACCCGCCGGTTGGACCGGCACCTGCCGGTCCTCTGCCTGAGCTTGGTGAAGGGCCTGGAAGTGCTGCTCCTGCTCCGTACACAGCTCAAGGAGGGCTTGGTGTTGCGTCTGGTGGATGCTGGTGAGAGTTTTGATGATCTCCGTGAGCATCAAAGAATCCATGACAACGGATCTTCCTCAAATCCTGGGTTTCGGCACCAGTGTGGCACTTTCCTGGGATGGGAGATGGGATAACTCAAACGGGCTCTTTATTCTTTTCACTTTTACGCTTTTTTCTTTGCGCTTTTTCTTCTATTTCATTACACAGGCACACACACTCAGCTCTGCGCTGCTCAGCTCTCTCTCTCGTGCAGCTCTCCCAACTTTATCCTGGCTGCCGCTCACAGAAACGTTAGAACAATTCCACACAGGTCTAGATCCTTACCACTCATTTTTCCCGGCTACGCCCTCCATTCACAAACCAGCCTGTGACCACGCTCCCGCCTCCACATTATTATTTAACATTTATTTAATCTACAAGTTTGTCATGAATTTATGAGGAACATATGCATATGTTGTTATACATTTAGACTTTATATTTTGTGATTTTATATTGAATTTCTCCTGTTTATTTGTAACAAATGACTTGATCTCTTCTGAATTATTATTATTATTATTATTATTATTATTATTATTATTATTATTATTATTATAAATTTTTATATTTTATGAGAGTGGAGCCCCATCTCTCTGTATGAAAGCAAAAATCTGGACCTTTCCAATATGATGGATTGTGTAGTCTGTGTGGTACAGAAGACCCATAATGCACTGCAGTACTCGATATTTATGTTATACATTTTTGTTGTACATTTAACCTTTAATGTTTTATTTCTGTGTTTTCTTTTTCTTCTTGTCTCTGGTTCAGGTTTCACTCTGTTGGCCAGCGATAAGGATAAATAATCATTTTCAGGAGGTGATGTGAAGACTTTCTTTTCACCACAGTGCCTTTAATCATCAAATACATTTTATTTTCATCATCATCATCATCATCATCATCATCATCCTCAGGAGCAGAAGCAGCAGCAGAGCTCCAGCTCTTTGTATATCATTAATATCATTCTTATAAATGTTAATGTATCACTTCACTCCATAACTTTGCCTTGTTCATGAAGAACAATGTGTTTTTGTTCTCAGATCAGTTTTAATACATAAAGTAATAAAATAACAATGAACTTTAGCTAAATCTGATGAGTGCTCTTATATATCTTTCATACCAAAGTGTTTAAAAAAAAATGAACAAAAAATAGAACTAAACAGTTTTCTGGACTAAACAGCTAAACATAGGCTAAATGTCTATGTACTGCCACTACTTCTGCTACTTCTGCTGCTGCCTCTGTTACTACTACTGCTACTACTACTGCTACTGTTACTGCCTCTGTTAATACTACTGATCCCACAACTGCTGCTACTGCTAATAATATTACTGCTACTACTACTGCTTCTACTGCTGCTGCTACTAGTACTGCTGTTACTACTATTACTACTGCTACTGCTGCTGCTGCTGCTACTGCTGCTACTGCTACTGCTTCTACTACTGCTGCTTCTGCTACAACTATTCAATTCAGTTTTATTTGTATAGCATTTTTAACAATGGCCATTGTAACAAAGCAGCTTTACAGAAATGTATAAATTCAGGATATATGTTTTAAACTTATAAATATATAAGTTTATCCCTAATGAGCAAGCCAGAGGTGACGGGGGCAACAAAAACTCTCTGAGATGACATGAGAAAGAATGGTTAAGTATATTATACATTGTGTGCAGAGTGCTGTGACAGCATTCAAACACACCTGTTCACCACAACACTCTATGCCTCTGAACCCTCCAGATCTGCTTCCTTATCTAAGAAAAAACTATTGACTAAACAAAAATGTTTTCAGCCTAGACTCAAACACTGAGACTACTGTTCCATAACTGTGGGGCTTTGTAAGAGAACGCTCTGCCCCTTGCTGCAGTCTTTACTATTCAAGGTACTAACAAATAGCCTGCACCTTTTGGTTGAAGTAGGCGTGGTGGATGATAAGAGACCAAAAATTTCACTCTGTGCTGTGGACAATTCAGTGCTTTATAGGTCAATAGTGGTATTTTTTAATCAGTAAGAAATTTGATTGGGAACCAATGCAGGGCGCATGACATAGGGGTGATGTGGTCATATCTTCTGCTTCTAGTAAGGACTAAATGGAGCTTGTTTATGCAACTATTGGAACAGTCAGACAGTAAGGCATTACAGTAATCCAACCTAGAGATAACAAAAGCATGAACTATTTTTTTTTGCATCATGTAGTAACATTATATTTCTTAGCAATATTTCTGAGATGAAGGAAGGCTATCCTAGTAATATTATTTATGTGAACTTCATATGAAGAACTGGAGTCAATAATCACACCAAGGTCTTTTACCGCTGAACAAGATGAAACAGAAAGGCCATCCAGAGTTACTAGGTAATCATAAAGCTTACTTCCAGCTGCATGTGGTCACAGTACAAGTACTTCTGTCTTGCCCAACTTAAGTAGAAGGAAGTTAATAATCATCCAGTGTCTAATGTCCTTCACACATTCCTCAAATTTATCAAGCTGGTGTCTCTCATATGGCTTTGCTCAATCATACAACTATGTGTCATCAGCATAAAAGTGGAAGCTAATACCATTACAATACAATTACCCGGAGGTAGCATATATAAAGAAAACACCAGATTTTACCATAGAATGCATAGAGAAGTCACCATTTATATCTACAAACTGATAAGGATCGGTCAAATAAGACCTGAGCTAGTCTATTATGGAGAATAGTGTGATCAATGATGTCAAAGGCTGCACTAAGGTCAAGCAACACAAGCAAGGAGACACAGCCTTGATCAGAGGCCAGTAGTAGGTCATTTACCACTTTAACCAGCTCTGTGTCTGTGCTACGATGAGGCCTAAATCCTGACTGATACATTTCATGAATGTTATTTCTCTGTAGGTAAGAACATAGCTGCTGTGCTACAACATTTTCTAGGATCTCAGAGATAAAGGGGAGGTTTGATATTGGCCTATATTTGGACAACTGACAGGGGTCGAGGTCAGGGTTTTTTTTAATCAGAGTTTGATAACTGGTAGTTTAAATGATTTAGGTACATAGCCAGTGCTAAGGGAAGAATTAATTATTTTTAGTAGAGGTTTGTTTCTGGAATTATCTGTTTGAGGAAACATGTAGGTAGGGGATCTAGTACACAAGTTGATGATTTTGATGAGGAAATTAGGTTCATCCTCTTGAAGGGGGGTTAAACATTCTAATCGCTGATCTGTTAAGGTTATATTATTATCCACAGGGTTAGTTATAGAATTTTCTGCTTTTAAATGTATAGTGTCAATTTTCTGCCTGATATTTTCAAATTTTACACTGAAAAACTTCGTGAAGTCATTGCTGCTATATAATGATTTTGTGCATGTTTCTGTGTTGGTCTAGTATTTTTGTTATTTTCTATTAGGGTGGAGAGATACATTTATCTAGCAGCACTAAGAGATTTTCTATAGTTTAGGAGGCTCTCCTTCCATGCTGTTTGAAGTACCACCAATTTAGTTTGACACCATTTACTTTCTAATTTTCAAGTCCTCTTCTTTAAGGTGCTTGTGTGATCATTATACCAAGGTCCTCCTGATTATCAAAATGAATATTAAAGTCTCCAACAATTCATGCATTGTCTAAATAAACAACCAGGTTAGATATGAAATCCGAAAATTCACAAAGGAATTCAGAATATGGCCCTGGGGGTCTGTAAATAATAATTAGCAGAATTGACTGGGTAGACCTATTTTTTATGACTACATATGTTATGTTTGTATAAAGAACTTCAAACGCGTTGATTTTATGACTAGGCTTTTGTGTCAAGAGTCAAGAGTCAAGAGGAGTTTATTGTCATTTCAGCCATATACAAGTACATAGTGAAACGAAACAACGTTTCTCCAGGACCAAGGTGCTACATAAGACAGCACAGAACAACTCAGAACTACGGGGACTACATAAATTAAACATTACACACAGTACATTCATTTCCTGATCAGTAATAGTTTCATTAACAATACGTGCTTTAGACATAAGACATATAGTATTTAACAGTCCTAGCTTCAGATCAAAGGTGTTGGCTGTGCATTCAATATGATTAAATTTTATGTTAATTAGGTTACTAAAACAAACTTTCTGAGTATTTCAACATTTTTGTTTAGCTCAGGAAACAGACACAGTCTCAATATAATGGAGCCTAAGTGACAACTCAGTGTAGCTAGCAAACGGTCAGTTTAGCCTGTTTGCCTGCTCCTTGGCCTTGGCTCTGGATTGTTACTGATTAACTAGGCCTGTTCTGAGACTATGTGCTATGCTGCAAGAAATGAGAGCAGGACCTTCCTGAGTGGGGTGGATACCGTCCCACCCTAACAGGCCAGCTTTGCCCTCAAAACTACTCCAATTATCTTTAAAGCCCACATTGTTTTCAGAGCACCACCTGGACATCCAGCAGTTCAGCAACTATAACCTGCTATAAGCTACATCACCACGCTGCATTGGGAGGGGGCCAGAGCATATTACTTCATCGGACTGAAGAGAGCAAACCTGTTAGAGGAGTGGTGCTCCTGTGGGTGAGCCTTAGCTTTAGCTTTGGCTTTGCAATTGTGCCCCCAATTGTCACCCATTTGCCACACTGTGAGGGCTCTAATGCTGGAGTTGGGGGATTGCTAACTCTGCAGGTTTTTTTTTTTTTTAAAAACCTTTTAAGTGTTTTTAACCTTTTATCTTCATTACTAGAATTTACATTGCTCTGTAGTTAAGTAGTATTTATTCACGGATCAGGATTTTTTAAAAGTATGATATTATATATTTTTAAATTTTGCAATGCTGGCTAAACATCTGTAGCAATGATCTCCTCTGGATGGTAATAGAACAATAAAACTACCACTACTACTTCTACTACTACTACTGCTGCTGCTAATACTAGTGCTACTTCTACTGATAAAAGATTAAGAATGAAACCATTCTCAATTATAAACACCACATATAAGGATTAAAAGATCAAATACTTAAACAGAAGATGTTAGTTAAAGGCATTCATAATGCTGAACATCTCTACTATGATACACTCAACACCAAAAGTAATAGCACCTTTTCAGAGAACAGGCAAACCTCAACCATGATGAGTAACAAACAAACAAACAAACAAACAAACAAAAAACTTCACTGGAGTTACAGGTGGAGTCATGTTTTTGTGGATAAAATCAAACTCAGACGTTCTAGTCATTAACACCTTCAACATGTAAAAAGATTTATTTATTAATTTTTTTTAATACATGTTTTTTGTGGCCAATTTTATATCTTAATAGGGTAAAATGCCCTGAGAAATAAAATTAATAAAATCCAAAATAAATATATTTTTTTTGTTCTTTTATAGTCTGTACAGTATAATTTTTAAAGTTAAACATTAATTGGACTTTACGATATTATTGATTGTGTAATTTTTGGATTAACGTTATTAACACATTATTAACACGTTATTAACACTAACACGTTATTAAGTACATAAAAACGCATGCTTGTATACGAGAAGCTTAAAAAGAATCGATTCTTCAGGGTTATTTGTGCTTTAGTGGCATACCATTTTTTTGTATTTTAAATAAAAATTTAGAAAGATGATACGCTTTAAAATGAGGAAAGAACATATGATTGTGATTTTACCTCAGTTTTTTGTCGTTTTGAAATGTTTTAAAATGCTTTTTTAAAATCCCAAAAATAAACACAACGATTTTTTTAACCCCAAAATGAACTAAGAAACATCATTAATTTAAACATTATATGTTTAATACCTTATGCCTGTTTAGAATAATGAAGACCGATAATTAATAATTGTTAATTATTTAATGATGAATATAAGATATATATCAAATATCAAAATTAAGGTTTATTCCTTAAAATAGTTATCATTATTAACATTGAGCCTCACTGCGCATGCGTAGCCGAGTCCTGAGCGTGCTGCGCATGCGCAGTGTGAATCGGGGGGAGGGGCGATAGATCGGGTAGCGACAGACAGAAGGGGGATTCGGGTGGACACACAGCGGCTAACGGCTAACGGAGTAAATTCAGCCCTTTAAACATTTCCTCTACACACACACACACACACACCGGACACAGAGGTGAGTGTTGATCATCGTGTTGTTTTTAAAATGGTGTATTAGTGTTTTTTTTTTTCTTTACCCGGCAGTGTGTCATTCAGCCTGTCGGAGGAAATCGCTGCTAACGGTGTTTTTTCCTCCTCATCAGTGTCACGAATCCCACAGCGGACTCGTTTATCCGCTCACGTTCATATTTCTGTTTATATTCATGTGTGTAATAATTATATTTTCTTATAAATGAGATGAGAGAGCGGATGACAGAAACAGAATGTGTGAATAAACTGCTTTGTGTGGAGATTTCCGTTAGCTGTGGTGTTAACGGGCTGCACGCGCCCCCTGTCACTGTGTTTATTCCGCAGCTGTGAGGAGAAAAAAAACACTGTGTCTGTTATTTACTGTTTATTGTTTATTAACACACACACACACACACACACACACACACACACACACACAGACACACACACAGACACACACACTGCAGGATCATGTCCGACATTTTGTCCTAAACATCCACAGTGTGTCTCCATCAGTGTAAAAAGAGAGAGAGAAAAAAACAGGCCTTTAACATCCCAGAGTACACACACACACTCACACACACACACTCACACACACTCACACACACACACTCACACACACACACTCACACACACACTCACACACACACCCCGCGATACACACTGTATTATCACAGGTCACGGTATTATCGCAATATTGTTCGAATCTTTTTTTTTCTCAAAAATGTTATTTTTATTTAGATTGTTTTAACATGACAATATTGTATTTGACTGAAATAAAATATATAAAGCCGTTTAATTTTAATGTATAAACAAACCCAACATAAATAAATGAAATGACAAATAAACACCCTGAAATTGGAAAGTAAATAACGAAAGTGAAAGTGTAAATGAAGGAAAATAACCACTAAAACCTGAACTAAATGAAATGAAGTGGTACTTAAGACCTCGCGAATAAATTGATAATTCAGTAACCCTGAATACAATTAAATGCCCTATTTAAATTAAATTAAATAAATTAAATAAAACCCTAAAGATGCAATGATAATTAAAACCCTAAATAATTTAAATAAAATGTGAATTATTAACCCTAAATGAATTAAACAATTCACAATAAAAAAAAAACCTGAATTTAAACCACAATTGCGTTCAAATTCACACCCCTGTTAAAATGGCAGGTTTTTGTGAAGTAAAAGAATGACACTAAGATAAATCTTGCCAGATCTTACGATTATCTATACGAATAAAGTGAAAAACAATCAGAAACATTTTAGGGACAAACAGAAACAAATAAAAAACTTACAATAACCTGTTTGCATAAGTGTTCACACCCTTAAACGAATACTTTTGATTATATTACACCACTCTGTTGTTTTTGGCTAAGAGTCTGTCAGCATGTCACAACCTGACTTGGTAATATTTTCCAACTCTTTCTCCCAAAAACATTGTAGAGAGATCAGATTGTGAGGGTATCTCCTGTGCACAGGCCGCTTCAGGTCACCCCACAGATTTTTACTTCAGCTCTGGGCTCAGGCTCGGCCATTCAACACCATTGATCTTCTTCTGGTTATGCCATCCCTTTGTTGATTTGGATGTATACTTTGGGTCGTTGTCATGCTGAAAGAGGAAATTCCTTTTCAACTTCAGCTTACTCGCAGATGCCCGAAGGTTTTGCACTAAAATCGACTGGTATTTCTAGCTAGTCATGATTCCCTCCATCTTGATAAAAGCTGAAGAAAAGCAGCGCTAAAGCATGATGCTGCCACCAACATGCTTCACCGTGGGTCTGGTGTTACTTTGTTGATGTTTGTTTGGAATTATGGAATTGGTCTCATCGGATCGTAACACATTTTGCCACGTTCTGGGGTGATTTAGTTGGATATTTTTGTGAGAAAGGGCCTCTGTCTCGCCGCCCTACCCCATAGCCCAGACATGTGAAGAATATGAGAAATTGTTGTCCCATGCATGTAATCAGTACTTGTCAGATGTTCCTGCAGCTCCTTTAATGTTGCTGTAGGTCACTTGGCAGCCTCCCTTTTGTTTGTCTTGTCCTTTTGTAAGTTTCGGAGGGACGTCCTGCTCTTGGTGATGTCACTGTGGTGCTCGATTTTCTCCACTTGTTGATGATGATGGTCTTCACGGTGTTCCATGGTACATCTAATGTTTTGGAAATTCTTTTATACTCCTCTCCTGATTGATTCCTTTTGACAGTGGGACCCTGTACAGGCTTTGTAAGCTCTTTGCAGACCATGGCTTCAGACGTCAGATGAAACCAAGAAGATGAGAAGAAAATCAGAGAAACAGCTGGCCTTTATTTGGGGTTAATCAGAATAAGCTCAGTGATGACAGCTGTAAAGTAATTAGTTCTGAACATGAGACTGAATGTGATTGGTTCGTTCTGAACACAGCCACGTCCCCAGTTATTAAAGGGTTTGCACACTTATGCAACCAGGTTGCTGTAACAGGTTGTTTTTATTTTTCCCTATAATGTGTCGAATTGTTTTTCACTTAATTTTAATATGTTGTAATTTCACATCGAGGGGGGAAAAAGGTCTGACGTGATTTATCTTGGTTTCACTTTTTTTTTAAATCACAAAAACACAAAAACCCGCCATTTTCACAGGGTGTGTAGACTTTTTATATCCAGTGTGTGTTTATGTGTGTGTGTGTGTGTGTGTGTGTGTGTGTGTGTTTAATGTTTTATAATTCAGTATATATTTAAACACTTATTAGAATCATGACTGATATTTTTTAAATAGTAATTGTTTGTTTGTGTGATTTTTAAATGTCACACGACTAAATTGAATGAATGAATTTAGAAAGAAAAAAACTTCAGTAGATCAGATAAATTAAAATCATCTTTTTGATGCTGGTATGAGATTAAAATCCCAAAATACACAAACTAAACTAACGTTACGATATTCGTTCGTGTCCATGATGTTAACAGTGAGTGTATAATCAGCACATCCCTGTTAATGCATTAACGCTGTTTATAGTATAATTTAGTTTTATAGTACAGTTTATTACCTGGTGTTGTTTTTTTTTTTTTTTTTGTGGTGTGTTTATGAGTAATATCACACTGAACTCAAATAAAATAAGACGTGAAATTATGGACTTCTGTAAATGTTTAAACTCATTTTTTTTTTAAATTAAAGTTTTTTTGAACAATATATTGTATCGTTGTGTGATGTATTAATCGATGATCACTGGATAATAATGAAGCGCCCCGCCGTCTCACACTTCTGTTTCTCATCCCCGCACCTCTTCACTTCTCATTAGCATACATTCAGACACATCTCAGCTTTGCCCCACCCACTTCTGACATTCTGCCCCATTGGCAAGCTACAGGTGAGCTAAAGTGCCGCCTCAGGACCGGGTTAATTCACACGTTCTGAGCACGGTGTGTTAATTACAGCATGTTAATTACACTCCACTCACCTGGGTCATAGCTATCTAATTAACATCGCTCAGAGAGAGAGAGAGAGGGAGAGAGAGAGAGGGAAGGAAGGAGAAACAGACAGTTTAAACACACATCGTTAATGTCACTCTGGTGTGTGTTTGTGTTTCTTCAGCGTGAAGATTTTGTGTGCAGATCCATCAACGCTGATCCTCAGACCCAGAACCTGTGTGGAGAACCTCAGCGTGACTTCACCTTGGCTTTCAGCAGTGAGTGATATGGGATCACTAAATGCTTTCAGATTAACATGTGAAACCTTTACGTCTTTCACAATGAAGGAGAACCTAATGTTGCCCCGGAGGCTGCGCTACAGTAGCGGTTCATTAGCACATTAGCAGCAGTAGCAGTTAAAATTGAAAGTGGCTGATGTTATAAAGGCCGTTACCCATTCCGAGCAATCGGCAGCGTCGATTAAACTCATGTTCAGAAGCAGGACATCGGCGCGTTGCTCGGTCAATAACTGTAATGAACATGACGTGTGTGTTTGTGTTCAGATTTCTCTGTCAGTGGTCTGATAACCGATGGCCCAGAATGTCTACGACTAATAACATAGCACAGGCCAGGAAACTGGTGGAGCAGCTGAGGATTGAGGCAGGCATTGAGCGTATCAAGGTACACACACATACACACACACACACGCACGCACACACGCACGTACACACACGCACACACACACACACACACGCACGCACGCACACACGCACGTACACACACACACACACACACACGCACACACGCAAATAAACAGTTTTGCTGGAACGTGTGTAAAGTGTGGAGACGTATTCTTTATGCACATTACAGTTTAACACTGTGTTCCCTCACAAATCTTGATTTTGCTGTAAGGGTTCTAGAATGATCAGGTAGAAGGTTCAAGAAGTCTTGGCAGGAAGGTTCTAGAATCTTCTGTGCAAACCTTCTGATGGCTGTAAGGTTTCTAGAATGATCCCCAGTGCAGAGCGCTCTGAATGTTCTAGAGTCCTCAGCTAGAAGGTTCAAGACCTCTTGGCGGAAAGGTTCTAGAATCCCCAGAGTGAACCTTTGGATGGATATAAGGGTTCTAGAATGACAAAGCAAAAGTTACAAATCCCCGCCGCAGAGGTTCCTGAATAGTCCAGGCCTTGAAGGTTCTGGAATCCCCTCCTGTCGCCGTGCCGCTCGCTAGTGTGAAGGTGTTGTTATGGTTTAAGGAGTGGCCATTTTAAAGAAGCCTTGTGCTTCTGAAATTGAATTATTTCGTCTGCATTACTGAGATTAATAAATCTAGTCCAGAGAGCAAAGTAGGCTAGTTAGTTAGGCGGTAATACCCAGGACT
Organism: Pangasius larnaudii; assembly: GCA_037576815.1. Classification (NCBI taxonomy): domain Eukaryota; kingdom Metazoa; phylum Chordata; class Actinopteri; order Siluriformes; family Pangasiidae; genus Pangasius; species Pangasius larnaudii. The sequence goes on from CM074919.1 coordinate 22,600,770, forward strand.
GGACTGGTTGTCATGGTTACATTGTTTCTCTCTCTCTCTCTCTCTCTCTCTCAGGTGTCTAAGGCGGCCGCTGATCTGATGAGTTACTGTGAGCAGCACGCACGCAGCGACGCCCTCCTGGTGGGCGTGCCCACTTCCGAAAACCCCTTTAAAGATAAAAAACCCTGCATTCTCCTATAACCTCTCTCTCTCTTTCTCTTTCTTTCTCTCTCTTTCTCATCCATCCGTCATTCTCTTTATCTCTCTGTCCATCCTTTCTGCTTTATTCCTTATTATTCCTTTATTCCCTACGCTACACTACTTTTACGAATAACGTGCAGTGAAGAGGAGAATAAAACACCCGTCTCACTCCTCACTGAGAACGAGGGATGAAAGGGATGAAAAGAAATAGAGGAAAATAGAGATCTGTACAGGTGAACACCAGTCTGGCTGTGTCCCAATCCACATCCTGTCCCCTACATAGTGCACTGCTTTTGCCACTTTTGTGCACTCATTCAGTCCCACAATGCACTGCAGCACGGTTGCATCCAGATGACGTTCTACGCATGATGCAGTGAGTAGGGAGCAGGATGTAGGGAGCGTGGTGCGGTTTGTGACGCAGCCAGGCCTACAGGTTCTCAGTATGTTCCACTTTTTCTTTTTTTCTACTCATTTTATTTTCCGGAGAACGTACCTGCGTGAAGTTTTATACACACCCTCGCAGAGTGTCGTGGAACATCTGAGTAATAATTCAGCATGTGGAGAACCGCAGTGCACCAGTGAGGGTTCTGCAGTACAGAGGTACCGGTTCTAACCTACCTCACCGTCAGTTCTCTAACTCCAGTAAAAGTCCATCTGGATCTCTGATTGTAAAGTACACGCAGAACCCATGAGCCCCGTGTATAAACTTTGTTTAGAACAGCGGTGTGTGTGTGTGTGTGTGTGTGTGTGTGTGTGTGTGTGTGTGTGTGTGTGTGTGTGTGTGTCCGACTCTTTAATGCTAGCTGTTTGTTGCGCTTTTCTTTTGCTGTACAGTGTTTGATAAACGGAGGCGCGGTTCTCCTGTGTTCTCTCTTCCTGTGATCTTTATTTCCTGTCCTGTTCCTCCTCACTTCCTCCTCCATACATTGTGTTCCAGGTTACTCTCATTACTCAACGTGTGCGTGTGTGCGTGTGTGTGTGTGTGTGTGCGTGTGCGTGTGCGTGTGCGTGTGTGTGTGTGTGTGTGCATGTGTGTGTGTGTGTGTGTGTGTGTGTGTGTGCAATCCATCGGTCTGTTTTTATTTTTTATTCAGATGATGAATTTGAGCAGACTGTAGAATTCTGGATGGGATGCTGTAATCTCCAGTGTTGCAGGTCTGAACTCCACACCACCTGTTCTAGAGTTTTCAGCAGGTTCTTAGATTTTACAGTCCTCTCCAAAAAGGATGTAGATTCTTTTGTGCAAAGGTTCTATAATTCGTGACATGAAGGTTCCTAAACTCTTAGGTTCCAGAAGCCTCAGCAAAGTTTTAGAACTTTAGAATTTTGAGCAGACATTCTAGATGTCTTCAATGTTCTAGACTCCTCAAATGAAGAATCCTCAGTGCAGAGGTTGTAGAATTTATTGTGTGCATGGAGGTTTTAGACTACAGTAAGGAGCTTCTAGAACCTTCAGTGCAAATGGTAAGGGTTCTAGAATCCTCAGCACAAAGGTTACAGTTCCGGGGCAGAGATATCTGAATACTCAGGGCTATGAAGCTTCTAGAATCATCAGCTCAAAAGGTTTAGATTCTAGAATCCACATTGTGAATCTGCTGTTGACTATCAGGGTTCTAGAATCATCAGTGCAAAGGTTACATTTCCCCAGTGCAGAGGCTCTGAATTTTCTAGAATCCTCAGTGCAGTGGCTGTTAGGGTTCTAGAATCATGTTACAAATGCCCAGTGCAGATGTTCCTGAGTACTTAGGGCTCTAAAGGTTCTAGAATCCTCAGCTTGAAAACCTCTTTAAGAAGGTTCTAGTCTCCTTGGTGCAGTGGACGGGTTGTAGAATATGAAGGTTCTAGAATCCTCAGTGTGAAGGTTCTAGAGTGCTCAGAATAATAATTCTGGGTTAAAAAAAAAAAAAAAAAAAAGTGTGTGTGTGTGTGTTTCAGAGAGGTGTGTGTGTGTGTATGTGAGTTTTAGAGAGGTGTGTGTGTGTGTGTGTGTGTGAGTTTCAGAGAGGTGTGTGTGTGCGTGTGTGTTCCAGTCTCTATGGGCCGTGTCATAAACCACTTCACTCTTGTAGTGAACAGCGCTAACACAGCTCCTGCTCACTTCCTGTGGCTGTGTCCCAAACCACAACACTCCCATAGTCACCGCACTACACCATCATTAGCAAGTGGTGCTAACTACACATTTACGAGCCATAGCGAGGGTTTCCATGACAACCGGTCACAGCCCATAAAAAGGGAACAGTAAAGTGGTTTGGGACACAGCCTATAGATACAGGGGTGGGAGGGAATGTGTATTCCAGCTTTGTCCCGATTCTGTTTCTATCCAGCGCACCGTCTCTTGTGGACCTTGCCACAAGGTGTGTCAGACTGCAGCAATGCACCCTGGGTAACTGGTGCTCTTACAGTGACGTACTGATCTTCACTCGGGCTGATGAAGTAACCAAGGGAACAGAAAATTGGAACAGGGCCCATGTGATCGATTCATACTTTCAGCAGAACAGCAGTTGATGGAAACACACAACAGTTTACTGACGTGTGTGTGTGTGTGTGTGTGTGTGTGTGTGTGTGTGTGTGTGTGTGTGTGTGTGTGAGATATTAATCAAACCCCAGTTTAACAAAATGGCCGTTCAAGGTGACAAGCTCATGCAGAAGAAAAAAAATGTTCAAGTGCCAAATTTCAGTGATTTTTTTTACAGGACCAAACAGAATATCGGGACCGAATGCGAACTTTTTGTGTGTGTGTGCTGATAATCAGGTAGGATACATTGCGGTATTTTGCGTGTTATAAGGGAAACCTGCTGTGTTCGTAGCACAGGCCTGGGAGGGTGCCTAGGTAGGGAGCATGAAGGTCGGCTGTCTTTAAGGGTGTAAGGAATGAAGCTGGGTCTCGAGACCTGACTTCTGATCTCACATTTTTTAGGCGGGGCACTGAATAACATAGTTGGTTAAAAGTGTTACCTCACTTCCTGTTTGACGTTCCAGTATTTTTGCAAACAAGTGACTAGATCTTTAAACAAATAACTCTGAATACAGTTATAAAAGTGAGCAGCTCTGACTGATCAGTATGGTGTGAAAGTAATGGCACCCTCATCACGAATGTTAATAAAACCAGCAAAGGGCCATCCTCGTTATCTCCCGATAGAAAGATTTAACAGACAAGAAGAATGAATAAAACTGCACAGTCGTTCTGCGGTTTAGACAATAAAGTAGAAATAAAAATGCAAGCCAGGAGACTTGAGCGTGAAAGCGTACGTCCTTATTTTTGGACAATTTGAAGGAATGTGTGTTCACAATAATCACTAGTCTTAAATATTTAAATATGTGCCAACTCTCTCTCTCTGTGTGTGTGTGTGTGTGTTTGTTTGTTGGGGGGGGGTGGGGGGGTGGCTGAGAGAGAGAGAGCAACAGATTTCTGCAAAAATCCCAGACTGTGGATTTTCAGTGCCAAGTTTCACTAACAGTTCATTTTACTGAGCTACGACGATGCCGGTCTGTGTGTGTGTGAGGGAGGGAGGGAGGGAGGGAGGGAGAGAGAGAGAGAGATATCCACTTCCATCCATCACTCTGTGTTCTCTTCCCTCTGTGCATCCTTTCTGCCTCGATTATGAAGATATCTCTATTTTTTGTAACTGTTTCTCTCGGATGTGCCATAAATCATGTTTTCTTGCACACTGTTAATATTTTGTGGATTTAAAAAGTTGCTGTTTGAAATCGAGAAGAAACAGAATATTAAAGAAGTAGAAGTAAATAAAGATGAATAATGTCACTCAGCGCTGCTCGGCTCTGTCACTTTATTGCTCTTATTCTACATTTGTAAATATGAACATTGTGACTGAAGTAAGAGTGCAGCTTTCATTTTTTCAGGGTTCTGCATGTTTATTTTGTGTGATTATTATTTATTTATTTATTTATTTATTTTTACTTAACAGTGCAGCAGTCTGTCCACAGGGAGGCGCCGTGTCACACTGAGCCACACTGCACTTTAACACACACACTGGAATGTCACTTCAGCACAATCGTTAATGAAGCACTTAATCAAAACAAATACACAATGACGTCATCACTGAGCACTTTATGATGATTCAGCAGCAAATTTACACAGACTACAGTCCGTCATGCAGCTGTGTGTATGTGTCAGTCAGACAGTCAGGTGTCGGTGTCGGTGGAGTCAGAGGCGTCGCTCAGGTGTGTTTGTTTCTTGCGGATGTTCCAGTGTAAACACTCCGCTAAACTCTCAAACCAATCGTACACCAGCCCGTGGCAGCACAGAGACGGAACCGGGTAACACGACGTAGTGATCTTAATGCTGCACACATACACACAGAAATACAGAGGAAGGATTAATAACACACACACACACACACACTCCTATACCGTTGTGGTAGTGTTCTAAACACACAGTAACCTGAAGTGACTTCCTGCTTATTTCTGCAGTAGTGTTTGATTTGGGACGCAGCCCATTAAGGGCTGAGGGAACAACTGCCTCACCTGTCTCCATGTTGGATTTCCTGTCTCTTCCTGCCATCGAAGGAAACCCATGCCGTGTTCCGAGCTTCCGGAGAGAGAGCGATCTAAACAGAAAGAGAGAGAGTGTGAGAGAGAGTTTATATTTATGAATAAACAGAAATCCTCCACCTGTCTCGCTTTCTTTCTCACGCTGCTCCCCCATTACACTCACGTTTCACTCTCACTCTCTTTCTCCTGTCTCACACGCCACTGTTTCACTCTTACTCACTCCTCGTGTCAAACTGTCTTACTGTCTCTACTGTTACTCTCTCACTCTCTCCTCTGTCACTGTCTCACTCTCTCTCCCTCTGTCTCACAGTCTCTCTCTCCTGTGTATATAGGTTTCATGCATCCCTGTCTTACTCTCTCACACCGTCTCCCTTTTGTCTCACTCTCCTTCTGTCTCTTTTTCTTCCGTGGCACTCTGCACTCACTCTTCCATCATTCTCCTTTGTTTCTCGCTCTCACTCTCTCCCCCATGTGTCACTCTGTCTCTTTTTCTGCCCCACATGTAACTGTCTCACTCTCTCCCCATCTCACTCTCTCCCCTGTCTCACCATGAGCTCAACCCCAGCCGGCACTACAATGGGTCTGAAGGAGAGGGAGTGAGGGCAGATGGGCGTGACCATGATGGCGGGGACGTTGGGGTGGATCATGGACGCTCCTGCTGCTGCTGCATATGCTGTGCTTCCTGTGGGCGTTGACACAATCACACCTACACACAGACAGGGGCGGAGTCATGGCATATAGGGAGAAAAAGAATCGCTTACACTAACGTCAAACTCGCACTAATAGGAATAAAGTATGCTGAAGTGGGTGTGTCCTAAACCACATGTCCTATTCAATAAATAAGTCACAAACACCATTTGGCCAGATGAACTTTGACCTCTGCATACTCACCGTCTCCCTGGACAGAGGTGATGAGACGTCCATCCAGGTACAGATCAACATTGGATAGGTAAGAGGAGGGACCTCGGTCCACCACAACCTCATTCAGCACCTGCACACGCATACTCTCATATAATTATGTCTGTCTGATATCTGTAAGTTTGTTAAATATACACACATCATGTATACTGTGTGTGTGTGTGTGTGTGTGTGTGTGTGTGTGTGTGTGTGTGTCTAATTAAAACAGTGTGTCTTATTGTGACAGACTGGGTGTACACTACAGTGTAATTAACACTGAGTGATGAAAGGTATGTTATGTCTGTTGGCATGGAGACAGCCTTAGACTTTGGATAGAAGATGTGTGTGTGTGTGTGTGTGTGTGTGTTACCTGTAGTTGCAGTGTGACAGGGTTGGTGTGAGTGTGTGTAACACTGCCATTCTCCTGGTCCCTCTGAAGTGATCCTTTGAGCACCTTCACCTTCAGACGACTGCGCAACACGACAGCAGCGTTGCCTAGGCAACACGCACACACTTAACACCGTGTACTGTATAACAGAGACCCTCGTACAGGTCAGCATCACGTAATTAAATGTAATATTGTTTCTGATCTGCTGGGTTCTAAAATGTAGAGGTTAGAACTCTTCGCTGCCACGCTGGAACACACTAAAACACACACACGGCCCCATTCTCTCACAGCCAACTCAGTGGAGACTTTGCATACCTGCAAACACTTTGTCCACTTCAGTCTTATATGACTCGAACCTAAAGGGTGTGAGGAAGCCGAGCGAGCCGAGGTGGAAGGCCATGACGGGGGGGACACTGCCCTGTGCGCGCACGCACGCACACACACACACACACACACACACACACACACACACACACACACACACACACACACACACAC
>CM074919.1:22632017-22637283 GCA_037576815.1 Pangasius larnaudii
AATAACGTTAGAGACATGCACAGACAGAGAGCGAGAGACAAACAGAGAAAGAAAGAGAGAGAGAGAGAGAGAGAGAGAGACAGAGAAAGAGAAAAATGACAGAAGGCTTACAAATAATGTACATTAGTAAAGACACAAAGTTGTCATTAATTCTCGGAGACTGTAAGACTCCTGTTCAGCCTTTCGTGTGTGTGTGTGTGTGTGTGTGTGTGTGTGTGTGTTGAGTGTCTGACCGTCTCAAGCTCTCTCTGCGTGTGCAGCGTAGCGTTCAGCTTCTCCTGCTGTCTGTTGTACATGTGAACCATCTCAAACACCAGCTGCTCCTTATCGTCTTCTTCCTTCCCGTCTGTTTCCATGGAGACAGCCGCAGGGAGTGGATGCGTTTCGTTGCCGTGGCGAAATGTCGGTTCCGTGACGATGGACGGAGTGGACATCTGTGCATGGACATCTGCAGAGGAAGGGGATGAGGGTGTAAAATAAGACTGTGGCATGGCTCTAAGTGGGCGTGTGTTAGTTTTCAACTGAGGAATATGATTGGCTAAAATCTACAATAGTCAGAAGAAGCCGGATCATCTATCGTTTTTTTTTTTTTTTTTTTTTTTTTTTTAGCTTGGAGCTAACTGACTAGCTGACATTACTGATGTTTAGTGACGGCCTTACCATTAGCAAGCTAAAAGACTTTTGGGGTTTATCTGTAGCCTGCTAACACAGAAACATTCACCAATACATAACGGGTGATAGTAATTTGTTTCACTGCTTTATGTCAGTTCATTAACGTTGAACTAAACACACAAACACACACACGCACACAAATAATTAGCATTAATACCAACATACTCGATGACTAAGACATGGCCAATGTGTGTACATTGTAATGCATGATGTTATTGCTCTGTGTGTGTGTGTGTGTGTGTGTGTGTGTGTGTGTGTGTGTGTGTGTGTCCTGACCGTGTGTTCTCCTGCTGTAGTGTTGTTTCAGCAGGGTTCCTAGTGTGTCTGCTCCGTGACTGTCATTATTCTTCTGCAGAGAAACGTTGGGTGCCACCATCTTATCATACGGGTACAGGTAGTAGCTGTAACACACACACACACACACACACACACACACACACACACACACACACACACACACACACACACACACACACACACACACGTCAGAATGTCCAATGTTTTCGGTTTGCATCAAATTTAATCTCATACTAACTAATATTAATTAAGGTTCCTATGGTTCCCTTAAGGCAGAACCGGCACTGTGTCAGTGGAAAAGGGGAACCTTGTGAGGATCCAGTACCTGGGATGGACGATGTCAGCCGGTCCGACTTCCTGTTTGATATCCGGGCACAGATGAGTGAATGCCAGAGAGCCCTACACACACACACACACACAAACATAAATTATTATTGTAAGTGTTTTCGTTCATTAGCTCATTTATTAAGTACTGTGTGTGTGTGTTTACCTTTCTCTTTGTGTCACACACCTGATCAGTGGAAGGGCTGGACTTCCTCACACAGATTTCCTCATCCACAACCTTATCTCACACACACACACACACACACACACACACACACACACACACACACACACACAAATAAATCGCTACACACTCTAAACAGTAATACATGATTATTTCGATTAATAAACATCTGAATTACAAAAACAAGCATAAAAGCTCTCATGCCAGAGAAAACACAAACAAGGGCCAAGTGAGTGTGGAAACTTTTGCAACTGACACTGCTGACAACTGTTAAGCTTCATAATACACAGGGGAGGGGAGTGTGTGTGTCAGACTGAGACAGACTGTGTGTGTCTCTCACACACACACACACACACACACACACACACACACACACACACACACACACAAGCCGACAGACAGAGAGGATGTGGTTATGGTGTCAGACGAGACAGCAGACGATGTTCCAGAAAAAGCCCACGGAGAAAATGGAGCCTGACACACACACACACGCGCACGCGCGCACACACACACACACACACACACACACACACGCACTGAAGGACAGACAGACAGACAGACAGAGCCACAGCAGATCACACAGTTGTAAGTAGTTGTATGTCTTGCTAAGACGCTCTACAACACTTGGGAGGACAGAATGATTTAGTCCAGCTGTGTGATGACATCATCAGTGTTCTGGTAATTACAAAAAAAACAAAAACAACAAAAAACAAAAATCTGAGTCCCCACGTCTCTCTGTTCACTTTTTGACTTCCGTTCCCACTTTCACAGAAACTTTTCTAATCTTGTGCTGTGTGTGTGCGCGTAATGAAACCAGGCCGATGGTGGCAGTGAGATCCAACTGCACTGGTGACTCACAGCACCAGTGTGATGAAGTCAGACAAGTTTCCCCTGACACTGACTCAAACTGTGTGTGTGTGTTGTGTGTGTGTGTTTCCCATCAGTGACTGGATTAATCAGTGATGTCACAGTCAGTTGTGTTAATGCTGTGTTTGTTTGTTATCAGATCATTCCAAAGACAGACAAAAGAGACAGAGACATAAACACACAAACAGACCGATTTTGTGCGTGTATGTGAGTGTGTGTGAGACGGCAGATGATTCTGCATTGACTCATCATTACTGTTTATTACAGACACACACACACACAGATAAAGAGAGACAGGCAGATGCACAAGGACAAACAGATAATCAGACGCAGACAGACAGGCAGACAGATAAGCAACAGGTTGATTCAGCATTACTGTTTAGTACTCTCTCTCTCACACAGACACACACACACAGACACACAGACACACACAGACACACACAGACACACACAGACACACACAGACACACACACCCTTCCTTAACCATTATGGCTATAACACACCACACACTCTGACTGTCAGTCCAGCTGCAGACGGTTTATTAGTTTGTGACCCTGCCATGACCAAGGAAGCGAACCATGTCTTTGTCTACAACCCCCCCGCCCCACCCCCAAACACACACACACACACACACACACACACACACGCGCCTGCTGGGAAAAAACACACACACACAGACCACCTGCTGTGAAACTGGGTCAGCTGTGGTTTACAAAAACAACTCTACAGAACAAATGCAGAGTCAGACGTCTCTCCCCCTCTCTCACACACACACACACACACACACACACACACACACACACACACACACACACACACACACACACACCTGTCGCCCCTACAAACCGATCCTGACCCTCAAGACAGTCAGGAAGAAGCATCACCATGACAACACATTTCACAGTAGGCTCTGCTGTCATGGTGTTTAAAAAAGATAAATGCAGAATATCGTGGATATATATCACACACACACGCACACACGCACACACACACACGCACACGCACAGATTATCGAGTTTATTTAAGCAGAAATAATTGCCAGCTCTAAGAGCAGCACACGTGACAGCGAGCTGTTCTCACCTGGTCCAGGGGCGTGTCTGATTGCAGGTGAAACTTCTTCTTCATCTGGTCGAGCACGGTGCTGAGTTTGCTCTCCTCGGCAGTGCCCTCGTAGCGGCGGCTCAGGTGCAGGTAGCGCGGCCAGCGGGCGGAGTCGAAGCCCCAGTGGCAGGTGCGCTTGTCAGGTGTGCGGTGCGAGTGCATGACGAAGTTCTGCGGCGAGAACAGCAGCTGGCACTCCACACACTGCACGCACGGCGCGTCCGGACGTACGTAGAACTGCGGCACGAACACGCCGCGACACTTTCCCAGGCACTGGTGCTCCACCTGGATGTAGAAAAGAATGTAAATGGGATACAGAATTTTTTGGATGTCCACTTCAACACTAAATAAATAAAATAACTCCATGCTGCAGTCGTAAAGGAGACTATGATTTATTTTATTATTTACCTGGAAGCCGAACTGTCCGTTAACAGCTGAACCTTTGGCCCCGGGCTGGGTGTGGTTTTGGGTGGAGCCAGGACGAAGCAGCGCGTTGCACAGCCTCTGTGCGTCGGTCAGTGTGATGAGGCCGCAGGACGGGGCGTTGAAGGGCAGGATGCCCAACACTTTGAGGACGTGCAGCTGGTCAGCGTCACAGCGGGCGCAGTACACATACAGCTCGTCACACACGCCGTTAATCTGCTGCAGCGTGAAGTCTCGCAGCACCGAGTTCAAAACCTGCGGCAGACACAGACGCTTCTCTCCTCCCACAACGAAGCTGCAGATCGACTCGCCCTCCAGCACCGCGTGCGTCAGCTCCGTCGACCTGTCGCTCGGCACCAACAGAGGCCCCGCCCCCAGGATGGAGGGTGAAGGAAGGGGCGGGGCCATGGTCTGTGGCGAGCTGACATCGGTGCGTGCGGAGAAAGCGGCCGGTCCCCCGAGTGAGCTCCGGCTGCTCAGTGTGAACTGAGCCAGTGTGTGTTTGAGACCCGGACTCAGGTCCAAGGCTTTATCACACTCCATGTCCTCCTGCTTCACTCTGCGCGTCAGCTTCATCTCCGCCATCACGCGCTTCTTTATGGGCGCGTCCTCCGGTCTGTCCCTGCACACACGCTTCAGCCCACCCTGCAGAGTGCTCACGTTTCTGACCGGCACCGTCACACTCGCCATGCTGTCTCACACACTGTGACCTGTCTGCCTACACCTGTCTCACACCTCCACAGTCTTCCTGGTGGCTTGTCTCACTTTGAAAGACGTTCCGGCCTCAGGGCTGGCATGGGGACGGCGTTCCACTTCCTGTCAAAACAAAACAATCACTGTAGCTGAGAGCTAAAAACAGCACCATAATTCTAATTTAATTGTGGAGTATTTATTATAGTCTCTCTCTTTCTCCTTATGCGCATCGGTCTTTCTCTGTCTCTCCTCATTCCTCTTTCTCTCTCCTTGTCCATCTCCCCTCAACCTCATCTGTCTCTCTCTCTCTACTATTCCTCATCTGTCTGTGTGTCTCTCTCTCTCTACTATTCCTCATCTGTCTGTGTGTGTCTCTCTCTCTCTCTACTATTCCTCATCTGTCTGTCTCTCTCTCTCTCTACTATTCCTCATATGTCTGTGTGTGTCTCTCTCTCTCTACTATTCCTCATCTGTCTGTGTCTCTCTCTCTCTCTACTATTCCTCATCTGTCTGTGTGTCTCTCTCTCTCTCTACTATTCCTCATCTGTCTGTGTCTCTCTCTCTCTCTCTACTATTCCTCATCTGTCTGTCTCTCTCTCTCTCTACTATTCCTCATCTGTCTGTGTCTCTCTCTCTCTCTCTCTACTATTCCTCATCTGTCTGTCTCTCTCTCTCTCTACTATTCCTCATCTGTCTGTGTCTCT
>CM074919.1:22661101-22672359 GCA_037576815.1 Pangasius larnaudii
AACACTTGCAAGTCTCCCATAATATCTGTGGATTTTTACAATGTGATCTATTAATCTCCAAGAACTCCTTAATCTGTTGATTAATTTGCACCATAAATTCTGAATTTGTCAACAGACTGTCATTAAATCGCCACCTATAAAACTTGGGAGTGAAGGTTGAGGGGATAATATTGCAAAATATCGGAGAGTGATCAGAAATGAGAATGGGTAACATCGTTATATGTGGAATACTGTTAATTAGAGATGGTGAAACACATATGTAATCGATCCTAGAATATGTGTGATCCTGAGCTGAGTAAAAAGAGAAATCTTTCAAATTGTTATTTCTAAAGCGCCATAAAATCAACTAAGTTTAAATTGGATATAAATGTTTTAAATGCAAGCGATGAAATTGAGGGAGAGGATTGTCCCCCAAATGAACGGTCCATCACTGGGTCTAGATAAGAGTTAAAGTCACCTCCTATAATAAGGGGTATATCAGGAAATTTGCTTAAACTTTTTTCCAGTGACATAAAAAATCATGGATCAAATGTATTTGGGGCATAGACAGAGGCCAAAAGCAGCTTAGTATTATTAATTTCAACAAGAGCACATACACATCTTCCATTCATCAGATTCTCTGTATAGTCTATTGATATCTGATATCAGGAGTGTGCCACCAACTTGAATTGTCTGTTTTGAAAACGATGGACATCGACAGATTTTAAATGCGACTCTTGAATTAATCTTATGGATACAGATTTACGGTGTAAAAATTCCAAGCATCTAGTGCGCTTGATAGGAGAGTTCAGCCCGCATACATTCCAGCTAATAATATACAGCCCCGCCATTCAGACAAAGAGAGTAACGTACATTATACAGAATGGGATTTTGAAAGCATATCTCCATGTGACCAGACATTGTTTATGATATCTAACATAAGTAAATGAGCAATTGTGCTGACAGCTATAACTATGTACACCAGCCGCCAGGTCATGTACAGCTACCCCAAGGCTTGAGAAGAGAAAAGAAAAACAAAATCACGAGCCGTGACTCTTGTTAGATGGCGATGCAATTAACTTAATTCCCTCATTCCCCGATTTCTTCACACGACATCCCGTGCGTTACAAATACATTTACATAAACAGAAATAAACAGACCGAACCTTCGTAGCGTTCAAACACTCAGTGTCTTTCAGGGGAACGTACCATAACTTCCAACCTAGGTAGTCATCTCCTGTCCATCATCTTCCCTGGAGTTGCGTTGAGGTCCCATCATCGATTCTGTTGCTGATGGTTTCTTTAATGGAGTTACCAGAATCTCCTTGGAGTCGAGGAATTTCTCTGCTTCTTGTGGTGTTTTAAAGATCAGAGATTGACCTCGGTGTGTCAGTTTGAGCTCAGATGGGTAAACGAGGAATGGCCTGAGAACAAGGGTGATCAACTTCTTTCGAACTTGGTTGAATTCCATCCACTTTCTCGCCGTCTCGTTACTGAAATCGGGATAGAAGGATAAGATCCGTTCCTTGTGTTTCACAGGGTAAGCCTCCCTCGCACCTTTCAGAATTGCCTAATGATCAGCGTAATCCAGAAGTTTGAAAATCAAAGTGCGAGAGCGCGAGGATTCATTTTCCCTCCTGTTGTAAAGGTGATGAGCTCTCTCAATTTTGATCTCACAACCAGCCAGGGAGGATATCCACAATGGTAAAAACTTCTTGAGAAACCCAATCGGGTGTGATCCCTCTTCGAATTCTGGTAAGCCCACTAACCTCAAATTCGGGCGGTGGTTCCTGTCTTCCATCTCTGTTAATCTTGCGGAAAGTGATACAATCTGTTGATCATGGTCTCTAATATCTTGATTTTGAGCCAGTAACACTAGTAATTACCACTGTAGAAATAATAGAAATAATAATTATGGATCAATCGAATACATGCATGGGATTTGATAAGATGGTTCAAAAAAATAGAAGTAAAAACTGTTGAACAGAGGCCCCCTAATCACTGTGGTCCCATAGGCTACAGCCTAGGTTAGCCTGTGCATTAATCTGCCCCGATTCATCTTCAGTCAGCACTTTATCATGGTACATGGTGTGCATCTGTATATAGAGGAGTGTTTGGGCTCTGATGCTCCAGTGAAAACTCTGAGGCGGAGTCTTATCAGGATAATATCAACATATAAATGCAATTTAAACTGCGTGTGAAAAAAGTTAAATGTTACCAAGTTTAGCTAGTTGTTTGAAAGCCCAGTGGTGTCTGGTGTCTCTAAACAGCAGTTGATGCAGACGAGCATAAATCTATTTAAGGAGTTGTTTATTCTCATATAACCATGAGACTCACTAGCTGGCAAGCTAACTTTAGCTACATCTGTTCATAACAGTAACTTGTAGAGTAACATCACTACACTCATAGGTCATAATTAGCAGCTAACAAAACACAAAAAATCTTATACCTGAATAATGTCACGAAATGGAGGCTGAGACAGATGCAAATGCAGGTTGAGGAGTTTAATGATACATAGGCAAACAATCCAAAAACACTGGGCAATACGTAGTCAAAAACAGGCAAAAGCTAGGTCAGGCAATAAACACAGGAATCAGGGACAGAACCAGGATCAAACCAGAAATAACAAACACCGTGAATGCGAAGCTTGGTAATGTCAGAACACAAGATAAGCTGAGCGTATACTTTGCGAAGAGCAATTGAGAGTGTGTCCCTATATATAGTGTGGCTGTGATTGTGTGTGAATTGGGAACAGATGTGTGTTGTTAGAAGTCTGGTGACTGTGAACGAGGAAGTGAGTGTGCATTCTGGGAAGTGGAGTCCAGTGCAACCATGTTTGTAGGCCAGGGTGACTGTTGGGAGTTGGAGTTTGTAACCTGGGTTGACCTGACAGAACCCAACCAAGCCCCCAAGACATTGGCTTTGTAAGTCTGTGCAGTCTAGTCTTTAATGAGTGCTCTCCCAAACTTGTTTGCTCTGCTGAAACCAATTCGTCTAATGCCAGTGAATCAGTCGGGTTAGTGTTCCAAGGGAATAGGGGAGGCTGGTGATCCAGTAGCCATTGAAACTGTTTAAGTTGCAAGGCAGAGTGCTGCAAGGAATTTTGGGCATATTCTAGCCATGGCAGGAGCTGGAACCATTCCTCTGGGTTGGAGGTACAGAACCTGTTCAGGAATTGACTTATCTCCTGGTTGGCCCACTCCACCTGGCCATTGGACTGTGGGTGGTAACCAGATGTTAGGTTAATAGTCACCCCTAGTTTCTCCATGAAGCAGGACCACACATGGGAGGTGAACTGAGGGCCCCGTTTACTCACAATATCCTCCAGGATCCCAAAGTAACGGAACACATGGTTAAACAAGAGCTCTGCCATGGAAAAAGCAGAGGATAAATTAGGGAGAGGTATGAGGTGCAGAGACTTCAAGAAAGTATGGTGGTATGTAGTAGACTAGTATGGTAGTCTTACCTTGGGATTTGAGCAGATCAGTGAAGAAATTGATGGCAAGATGTGACCAAGGACATTAGGGCATGGTTCTATGAGCTTTGGCTTGGGTGCAGGCTGGACAGGAGGCTACTGCATGGTGTACATCAGAGAACATTTTGGGCCACCAATGTTTCTCTTGTAGAAGGTGGTTGGTGCGCTGAGTACCTGGGTGTTACATAACTATGGGTAATGTGAATGCTGGATGAGACAATGATCGAAATGAACTCACTGTTAGTGGCAATGGCTAGGGCTCCCATTCACGGCTGCTTTGGTTTTGGCACGTTACAGGGTACCACCCAATGAGATATTCAGCCTGCCCGTAATAGAAGCAAAGTTGTTGTCTGTGGCATTTTTCTCTCTCTGCCTCATTTAGCCGTGTGCGCCCCAGCTGCATGGTCTCTGCGGTGGTGGAGGCATTGGTGAAACCTCCTTCAGCACGAGGTGGATGGCCAAGTCGAAGAGTGAGTCGAGTGAAGCTGCTCGTCACGGCAGCTCAGTGAATCTCTCATAGGATGATGTGGGTTTGCCTCCCAGCTCCAAAACTGCCAAAGCCCACTTCAGTGCTTTCCCGGTAAGCAGATTCAGGAATCTGGCAATCTTCTCTGGTTCCAACATCCATACACTGGGAGGTATCATCTGCAAATTTTTCCGGCATCAGAGGACACATGGAATGTGTAATGGAAACTGGTGCACTGTGTATCGTGGACTGAGACAATGGCTTGTGAAAGGAGGAACCTTTGCTTTGAGTTCAGCAAGCTGCTGCTGATGTTCACCCATCAACTGCCTGTGAGCCGTAACAGCTTGTTGCCAGTCTGGTTCTCCTGCTGCATCCATTAGGAGGCGAAGTATTCTGTCACGAAATGCAAAGACAGATGCAAATGCAGGTTGAGCAGTTTAACAATACATAGGCAAACAATCCAAAAACACTGGGCAAAACCAGGCAAAGGTCAGGCGATAAGCAAACAGGACAAACCAGGTCAGGCAATAAACACAGGAATCAGGGAGAGAAACAGGATCAAACCAGAAATAACAAACACTGTGAATGCAAGGCTTTGTAATGTCAGAACACAAGATAAGCCAAGTGTATACTTTGTGAAGAGCATTTGAGAGAATGTCTCTATGTATCACGTGGCTGTGATTTGCCTGTTATGACTGATTATTTTGTATGAAAGTATTTACACAATGAGCTTGTTGATAAATATTCCACCATGCCTACTTCGATCAAAAGGTGCAGGCTATTTGTTGGTACCTTGAATAGTGATGGCTACAGCAGGGGGCAGAACCTTCTTTTTACAAAGCCTCACAATTATGGAGCAGCCTTCCAATTACTGTTTGGGACTCAGAGACAATCTCAGTGTTTAAGTCTAGGCTGAAAACATATTTGTTTAGTCAAGCCTTTCATTTTTTCTTAATTCATGGGTTCATGGGGATAGAGTGTTTTGGTGAACTGGGATGTTTGGATGCTGTCATCCCCCCACTCTCATGCGTTCACTTAGGTTTGTTGATGGTGGAGTGGCTGGCTGCTTTATGATTGAGGGCAACCTCATGTCTGTGTTACCTTCTGGCTCTCTTTTTTAGTCATGCTGTCATACCTAGTCTTGCCAGAGTCCCTGCTTGCACTGTGAACACAATGTACATCGTCCTTAACGATTACGTGACAATAAGCTTAACTGATATTCTGTGTTTCCTTCTCTATCTCTCTCTCTCTCTGTTGAGATACACATGCTTCTCCTGAGATACCAGGAGTACTGACCCCTTCTCTGGACCTGCCTATCTAACCTGATGCCCTACATCTGGTTGGAGTTCTCATCACTTGGAAACCACTTGCTGCTGCTGAGGATGGCCCCATATGGACAGTCTAAATATACACTTAAAAACCATGAAGATGGCTTTGGAATGTAATTGATATGAACAGTTTTGCTATGTTGGCTTAGGACTATAATCGTGATGATAGCTTTAGGACTGCGATTGCCATGGACATTGAAGTCTTCATTAATGAACAGTTGATAACCATAATGAATTTCCTGCTTTCATAAACATAAACATAAATGCTGCTCTCACATCTCTCACAGGGTGTCACATCAACCTATAAGAGATTTACTAGTTCACTGGTGCAGCTCATCATCTATCAGCTGACAAATCTTATATGGTACTGTACAGGGAGAAGCTGAGTTCTATGTACAGTTCAGGTAAATGTGACTTTTTGAGCTTCAGATATTTTCCCCTCTAAGGAACTCTCCCCTTAATGAGAATTCCATGGTTCCTGAATGCCTAAACAAATGGACAGATGTGAAATCAAAATGGAATGAATCTTCCCCACATCAATTTATTTTGATGTTTAGGTTTAAAATACCCTCTCTACACATCCCTGCTATGATTTATATGCTTAAATAAATCTGATTTTTGTTTGTTTGTTTTCAACTTTAAAGATCCTGATTTAGCTATCAAACATATCACAGTAATTTATATGAAAAGAAGTATTAATGTCTTCAGACTGGCCATCAATGGGGAAGATTATGCCTATACAATATAAATACAGGCTTTGTTTAGTTTGTTTGGGAGTCCTTTAAACCTCCATGCAAATCTGTTCCACTTCTTTTCCCTTTTAAATAGACGATATGGTACCTGCCACCTTAGTGAACTGACTTAAAATAACAAGCTTAGCTTGAGTACACAGTATCCCAGCAAATATTGAAAAAAAAAAATCTGATTCAGTCATCGAATTAAAAAAAGCATGCAAACAAATAAAATTTTTTCTTTTAAAGGAGTGTTTTTTTAGAGGAGAGATTTTGTCATTTATAGTTTCTATATTTATAAAAGTACATCTTGAAAAATGTAAATAATTTAGAGGTATTGTAGACAGAATCACATGTAACTGGACTTTTGTGTGAAACATTCTGTTTAAATGGAAACTTTGTGTACTATACTGAAGACCCCTATTATATATTACATTAAGACCAAAACTGCATTTCGCATGTAAAAAATTTTAATTCTATATGGAACCTAATAAATCCACATTAGTACATGCATAGCACAATTTCTTTGCATGGTCCAACCATAAATAATTAGGTATTCTTGTAAGATATTCTTGTAAAGATCCATTGTATAAAATGCAAACAAAGAGAATATGAACAAAATTCTTTAAATTTGCTGGAGTAATTGAATAACCACCTAGATCACATTTGTTTGATTTAAATTTGGTTTAAATGTAGTTATCCTTATTGGGATAATACAGACCATCTGTCTCAAACCAGATATGGTTTAAAAACAGTAAATTAATTACAGAAAATAGTTTTATTAACCAATTAATCATTTACTATTACCATTAAACAATCACCTGTGTCTTTAAATTGACTTTCTGTTTAGAGAAACTTTAGAGACACTTTACTGTGGAAGACTTAGTTCCCAACAGAACCTAAAACAGAATCTTGTGAAACAACATACTGCACTTCCTTTACATACAAATTTACGAAATATAGCCATTAGTAGGTTATAGTACTATAATAGCCAGTGGCTTTTTTTTTTTTTAAACTAGCTGGAAGGAGCATTGGAGTGATCCAAACTGCATTCTCATCCTATTTATGTACAAAATACTCCATGTCATGTTCATGACTGGCAGGTAAAAACCACTTCTCTATGATTCTTATATGTATTTCTACAACTAGAACTGTCAGTCATTATGTAATCAGACATGCCCGCACAATTCAGAAAGAAAATAAGACTTTTATAGTTATAGTTTTTAGTTATAATTAAATCATAGTTAGGCTATACAGTGGGCTCAGAAATTATTTAAAACACTTACCTCTTTTGCCCAATTTAGTGTGTTATGGATTTAATTTAAAAAAACTTCAAAAAATGTTTTCTCTTTGTCATTATGCATTATTGTTTGTGCAAACAAGTCAATTTACTCCATTTAAAATTCAGCCTGTAATAAAATCGGGGTCTGAATACTTTGCAAACACACTTTATACGTCTTGAACTTACAAGTGTTAATTTTTAGGGTTGCAAGAGTATTTTTGTTGACATGGAATCATGTTAGCAGGAGGTTTAATTTGCTAAGAAAATGTATTCAAATTGTAAAGGTGATTTTGGATATTTCGTGCTGTTGCTGAGGTTTTAAACAAGTTCAGTTTTTCCATAAACTACACAATGTATTGTGTTTACAAATATGGTGTATTTTTTCCATTTGTGTATGAGGATGATGGGTTATTATTTTCATTTAATTTGGATCTTAATTTGGATTTTAAAATAAAATGAAAGTGGAGATGGAAGTCAGTCCAGGTGATAGAATTTGTTACGAATATGACAGTTTTGCATAAAGTGTTCTGCAGCCCAAGTGTTAAATGCTCAGCAGCTTTTCAGAAACTCAGGCGCTGACAGTGAAGAAGACAGATGTTTAGAAGAGTGGTCTAAGCTTAAAAAAATCAGACATTAGGTAAGTTTTTTCTGCACACTAATAATTTTATTATATGCACGTTGTGTTTGTGAAAGGTTTCATGCCTCTCGTTCTGTGATCCAGTGTGCTTTCTTTATGTGATATGTATGACATTGTAGTACACATTGCTGTAATGTCATGACTGGAGGGTGTGCTGAGGCAATATATGGTGACATTTACAGCACATACATATAAATAGAACATTATTAGGATACACATTACGAGATGTGATTACAAGTATGATTTACTTTTGTACCTTTATTTAATAGTATACTGTAACAAAAAAAAGAGAAAAAGTTACACTATTTGTCTATCTGTAGAAATCATTACAGAAGTTTCTGTAAAGAAAAAGGCTACAACAAGCATTTCAAGTTGAAAATGTATTGGGAGAACCATTTTTCTAAGATTGTGTCAGTAATGTTATGTGCTGTGGATGATAAATAGATCATATAAAACATTGTCTGTAAATTATTATTTAGTTGGTGACAAAGGAGCATTTCTTAACCACACACTAGTCTGCCTGCTAGCATATAAATCATACACTTTAATGAAACTCAGGTTTTTAGATTCATTTTTTTCTCAGCACATGGAATGTGTTGCTTAAATGCTTTAGGTTTCTGTAAAATTGGATGATTTTTTTTTAACAAATACCATTCAATTGTCTACAGAGGATATTAGACTTATTAGGTAAAGGTTCAAGGATATTAGATAAAGGTGCAATAGGAGAAACTAAAAAAGGAACAAGAAACAGTGTTCTCTGTCTTTGAGAAAATAATTTAAGCTTTTGACTGTATTAGTTAAAGCAATAAATAAAGGGCTAATGTATTTTGGGGACAGTGCTTAATTGAGTTAAATGAGATTTTTGAGTGAATTTCATGCTCAAAGTGTAAATGATTGTGGTACTTGCATTTAATGCTTCAAGATCTTTAAGTCTGTTTCAGGAAGCCTAGTCCTTCTTGTTAGTAATGTATATGCCTGAGATCCCCTTAAAATATACTACAAACAGGAGTAAACTCTTTCAGACATTTAACCTTGTTGTAACTGATCCTGTTTGGATCAATTCCAAAATCTAATCAGTTCTTCTGCTGGTTACAATCATAATGAGTATGGAATAGAAATCATTTGCAATGTTAAATGTATATTTATGTATCGCTTTTAACATTGGAGACCTTGAGAGGAACCGGACTCATAAGGGAACCCATCCTCATCTGGGTGACATTGGAGAGTGCAATTATAAATAAATCCCTTCTATAACTGTGTGCAATAGTGCAATTGTGTAACCAGGAAATTCATTACAGTTTTCACATGAAGTCTGTTTTGTTGAACTTGTCCCTTGTTCACTGATGGAGACTTGAGTGCAAAACTGTACTACAGTCCTAAAGCTATCATAGCAACTGTACTCTTAAGCCAACATAGCATAACTGTTCATATGAATTGTGGTCCAAAGACCTCTTCATGGTTTTTAATTGGTACCATCTTCAGTAATCTCAGTGATCTTCAGGCTGTCCATGTGGGTCCATCCTCAGCAGCAGCGAGTGATTTCCAATTGATGAGAACTCCAACCAGAAGTAGGGCATCAGGATGGATCATGCAGGTCCAGAGTGCAGAAGGGGTCAAGATCACTAGTATCTCAGGAGTAGCATGTGTAGCTTGACAGAGAGATGGACAGAGAGAGAGAGAGAGAGAGAGAGAGAAAGAGAGAGGGAGAGTATTAGTTATGCTTATTGTCCCATAATGGCCAGCCACTCCACATAAAGTGGCCAGCCACTCCACCTTCAACAAACCTGAGTGAACACATGAGAGTAGGGGGGCAACAGCATCCAAACCTCCCAGTTCATTACAACACTCTATGCCTGAGTAGAGTATGCCAAAGTAGGCATGGCAGATTATAAAAGACCAAAAGTTCACTCAGATACTGTGGCGTGAGACCATTCATTGCTTTATAGATCAAAATTAGTATTTTATAATCATGCAAAATCTGATTGGAAGCCAATGCAGTGTGGATAAGATAAGGTGGATGTGGTCATAACTTCTGGTTCTGGTAAGTTCTGCATTCTGGACTAACTATCTAGAGCTTGTTTATGCACCTACTGGAACAGCCAGACAATAAGCCATCACAATAATTCAACCTAGAGGTAATAAAAAGTAATTTTTCTGCATCATGTAGTGACATTGTATTTCTTAGCAATATTTCTGAGATGAAAGAAGGCTATCCTAGTAATATTATCTACATGGGCTTCAAATGAAAGACTGGAGTCAATAATCACACCAACTGTGATTACACCAAATCTGTTACTGGTGCACATGATGAAACAGAAAGGCCATCCAGTGTTAATATGTAGTCAGAAACCTAGTACATGTTTTGTAGTCCTAGTACAAGAATTAAGTAAAAGTAAGTTAATAAGCATCCGGTGTCTAAAATCCTCCACATATTCCTTAACTTTATTAAGCTGGAGTCTGTCATCTGGCTTTGCTGAAACATACAACTGTGTGTCATCAGCATAACGGTGAAAGCTAATACCATGTTTATGAATAATTTTGCCCAGAGGTATCATATATAAAGAAAAGAGCAGGGGCCTAAGACAGAGCCTTGTGGAACACCAAACTTTACCTTAGTAAGAGAAGAGAAGTCACCATTTACATCTACAAACTGATAATGATCAGTCAAATAAGACCTGAGCCAGGAGAGGGCCGTTCTCTTAATGCCAACAACATTTTCTAGTCTATCAAGGAGAATGGTATGACAGCATGATCAACGGTATCAAAAGCTGCACTAAGGTCAAGCAACACAAGCAAGGAAACACAACCCTGATTAAAGGCCAGTAGTAGGTAATTTACAACTTTAACCAGCGCGGTCTCTGTGCTATGATGAGGCCTTAATCCTGACTGATACATTTCATGAATGTTATTCCTATGTAGGTATGAGCATAGATGTGCTACAACCTTTTCTAAGATCTTGAACATAAAGGGGAGGTTTGATATTGGCCTATAGTTGTTACGAGTCTTGGCGCTAGGATGTATAATAGCGTTGTGCAGGGCCCGCTTGTCTGAGAGGACAATATATAGTGTATAGTGGAACCAAGTGTGGAGATGGACTGCAAAATGGCTCTGCCTCAAGCAGCGCACAAACCAGTTAGGTTACATACACCATGAGCACTAGCCACTAAGCTAACTCCAGGGGTAATAGGCATGAGGGTCACAGTGCTTATGTAATGCTGTGAAGGGTACAGGCTTGGGAAACTCAGAGCCTATGGCTCAACACAAAAGCACCGCAGCATGGCGGGAAAATAACACAAAATGGCCCTGTCGTTTGGACAAACTTGAAAGAACTAAATCTTTCCTTAATATTATATATATATAT
>CM074919.1:22682150-22693622 GCA_037576815.1 Pangasius larnaudii
TTATTATTATTATTATTATTATTATTATAGCTCTACAGGCCAAGAGCTTCAGTTAATGTTCACATCAAACATCAGAATGAAGAAAAAGTGTGATCACTGTGACTTTAACCGTGGCATGGTTGTTGGCACCCGATGGGCTGGTTTGAGTATTTCAGAAGCTGCTGATCTCCCGGGATTTTCATACACACCAGTCTCTAGAGTTTACACAGAATGGTGCAAAAAACAAAAAACATTGGGTGAGTAAGGGTTCTGTAGGTGGAAACGCCTTGTTGATAAGAGAGGTCTGAGGAAAATGGCCGGATTGGTTCGAGCTGCCAGGAAGGATATAGTAACTCATATAATCACTCTTTACAACCGTGGTGAGAAGAAAAGCATCTCAGCATGCACACATCATCAAACATTGAGGTGGATGGGCTACAACAGCTAAAGACACAAACTCACCCAAACCGGACAGTTGAAGATTAGAAAGAAAAAAAATCTGGTCTTTTTTCCAATTTTCAACTGTCCAGTTTTTGGTGAGTCTGTGCCCAGGACAATCTCTCGAGACTGTTGTTTGTGTGAAAATCCCAGGAGATCAGCAGTTTCCGAAATACTCAAACCAGCCCATCTGGCAACAACAGCCATGCCACTGTTAAAGTCACAGAAATCACTTTTTCAGAGTCACTTTTTCCCCATTCTGAATTTTGATGTGAATATTAACTGAAGCTTTTAACCTGTTTCTGCATGATTTTATGCATTGCACTGCTGCCACATGATTGGCTGATTGGATAACTGCATGACCGTGCAGGTGTACAGGTGTTCCTATTAAAGTGTTTGGTGACTGTATGTATGTGTATGTGTGTATATATATATATATATATATATACACACACACACACACACACACACACAGATCTCGCCAAGCTTCACTGGCAAACTATATCCTTTTCTATCATTAGCAGTGTTCCTAATTGTTTTATGTGGCCCTGGAGATGACACTGTCATTACGTTATTATTATGGTTATGGATCATTATGTTATGTGACATGCCCACACAAGTCTAATCAGGCAGAAAAGTGGTTGCTGTTGCTGAAGGTGTTGCTGAAAGTGTTGATTTAATCCCAGGGAAGAAGTCAGTTCCAAAATCAAGAGTTTGTTAATAAAATGTATTCAAATGTATTTATTTTGTGCCTCTCATTTTTGAGGTTTTCAAAGTGTTTTGGATTTCCATGAACTACACACGTATTGTGATTACAAATACGATGTATAATGTACAGTTATATTAAAAAAGCTCATTCCCGTTTTCCTGAGAATGATTGGTCGGTGTTTTTGAATTTGATTTTTTTTTCTTTTTTTAAAATAAAATGAGAAAGTGGGGATGGAAATCAGTCCAGGTGATGGAAATTATTACCAAATAGACTGTTTTGAATATTTCCTCTAGAGCAATAAAGCCTTAGCTGCTTTTCAGAAAGTCAGATGATGACAGTGAAGACAGACGTTTAGAAGAGCAGTCAAAACAAAAAAGAAACAACAACAGACTACAGGTACATTTATGTTGTTGCACACTGATGCATTTATTACATGCATTTAAAAAAAAATATATATATAGTGATGCCTGCCTTTCTGTGTTACATCTTTTTTGGTTTTCAGAAAACGTGTGTGATATTGTAGATGTAATGTCACGACTAATGGGTGTGCTGAGGTGATAAGCGTCATTTAGATTAAATACCAATAAATAGGACATTTGTGTGATGACTATGATTTATTTTTGTACCTTTACTTACTGACATACTGTGAAAATCCAGAAAACATTATACACTCTTACGATAAAAGAAAAGGGTTCGTCTATTTGTCCATCTGTGGCTATTATTAAAAAGTTTTATATTTTAAACAATACGCATGGTATTCTCATGGCATTTTAAATACTCAGAACTCTTTAATGGCACACTCTTAATAAGAAAAAAGTGGAGTTAGTAATTTTATTTGCTACTTATGATAAACAGATTCCAGGAATAGAATTGTCTGTAAATGTGTTACTTGATTAGTGGCCAAGCTGTAAGTCTTAACCACGTTGACACACTGGTCTACGTGATAGCGAACATATCATTCACAGAAATGAAATGAATTATTACATGGATTTTGTAAATTTGGATTCTCACACATTTATATGTTTAGCAGGGGATTTTCTTGCATTGTTATCATCATTACATTTACGCTTAAGCCTTTGATTGTAATTGTTTTTTAATACTCTCCAGCTACTTGTCCATCATGAAGCCGAATCCTATTCATTGTATCCTGTACCTTATTGGTAAGAACATACAGTACATATTTATAAACGATGTTTTCTTGAGATGTATTTTTGCTCTATCATTCAGATGAATTAAAGACCATAAGGAAATAATTAATCAAATAAAATTAAAGGGATAAATTCTCAATTCTTCTTGACTGCAATAGTTTGATCGATTAGCATTATCTGGGTTTCTGAGTGGTGCAACAGGAACGCATTCCCTGTATTGTCAGGAGATCATGAGGTCAAATCCCAATGATGCCACAGTCATTTGTGCCTGAGGAGGGACATACTCTCTCTATCCTTTCAATCACAGTCAACTAACCATGGGTAGTTATGGGCATCTGTGAGCTCAAGTATGCAGAGGGGGGTGGACAGCGGTTTCCTCTGAATGTGTTACGCTGCTCTGTAATCAGCAGATGAAAAGAATATTTTAAAGGTAAAAGGAAAAACTTCATATAACGTCTCTATCCTGCCATGTTTCTGACCTCATGCAATAGTAGAGACAATGCATTTTTTTTTCTCATTAAAACACCTATTGCCTAATTTGCATAAAGTCAAATCTGATTTTAGGATAAAGTCTAAACAGTGTGGAGAGCACAGGTGATGTATTTATACAATTTTCTTATACAATTATCAAACTATAGTATTAGAAATCACCGCAACTTTATCAATCAACATTTTAGGAATATCTATCCAGATGTTTACTGGGAAGCTTACTTATAAGACACGTAATTCTACCTCGCCTATTCAGGAATCTCTTTAGCTAATCACATGAAGACTTCACAAAGGGGAAGAATTTTAATTTACCATAAACAAATCCATTAATGTTGCAGGATTGCTAAACCATATAGAGATGTGAGCTACAGGCTCACACTAGTAAGAAATCATTGCTCTTGTATAGCACCTGTAGCTTGTAGCTTGTCTCTTAGTTCCAATAACATGCAGTAGTAGCTATACATTGTATATTATATATACAGTACTGCACAAGTCTTAGGCACCCTATTTTTTTAAGTACAAACTTTGTTATAGATTTTTATTTGATGACTACATTATATCTATTGACTCAGTACAAAAACATTTTAGATTTAGGGTTATGCTGCAAAAATAAGAGCAAGTGTGACAGCCAACATCTCCAGAAGAACTGCTTCTGCAAGATGCTCAGTAACACTTACAGCTCATTTCCTTGTAAAACTGCACACACTGTACCTGAGACTAGTAATTTCTTTTTTAAGTGAATGATCGTCACACACAATATATATATATATTAGTATAATATCAAATCTATTAATCTATTATTAATCTAATATAAGTCTATTAGTATATAATACATAAATAAATATATAAATAAAATACAAATATTTTCAACAGGTGTTGTTCCAGTCGCCCTGTCGATCCCATTAGCCCCTATCCTGATCAAGAAAAACATGACATCGGTAGACGCGAGGAAATACTGCAGGAGTGCACACTTCGACCAGGCCACTACTAAAACAGCAACTGATTGGGTGGTGCTAGGATACATATTAGCAAAACAGAATGTAACAGGGCCTGTCTGGCTAGGACTGTACAATGACCTTAACACCTGGCACTGGTCCCTGAATGATCTCCCATTAAAGAATATAACTCTAAGTAAGTGGGGCAGTGAAGAACCTAATAATTTAGGTGGTCATGAAAGTTGTGCTGCAATAGACTCAAACGGACTGTGGTGGGATACGCCGTGCGAAAGTAAAATATCCTTCATATGCTATGATGGTGAGTGGACATACAGATTTAATTTGTTTTAGCTTTTCTTATCTTTGCATTGAAATCCAGGGATACCTCCATTGCACATTGAAATACCTACAAATTTTGCCTACTATTGGCATAATGAGAGGAAGGTACATGTAACATGATAACAATAGACCAGGTTGCATACACACATCGAGCCAACATGTTACAACACTGTATTTCACTCCTATTATAATTGGGATGACATTGGCAAATGTTGTTTAGGAGAACTCCTGTTCTACTTTATTATATTCCAGACCACTAGGTCAGTGCTCATTTAGAACTACTAGAGCCTGCAGCTTAAGGTTCACAACGTGTCCTGACAGTACACCTTACCAGACAGTAACATTGAAAGAAGTCATCATTTGACCTGCGTTAACTATTTCCGCACAATGACTTCCTTTACTCAGTGGGATAATTTGTCTTTAGAGCCCCTGTATGTTGCTCCCCAAAGCACGGCAACAGCTGGTCAATGACTTACCAGCTAACCCAAGCAGATCTGTGGGTCAATATCTTTTGGCAACAGAAAACCGTGAGCCTGGGTGTTGGAATCCAGATAATTTCACAGCCATCTGTGTGTCTTTCGTCAGTTTATTCTTCTTCAATCATGGGCATCTATAAGCTCATGTATCCAGAAGAGGATAGTTAACACTTTTCTCCAAATGAGTTATGCTTTGCTGTCCACTTATGTAAAAGTGTAAGAACAGCCTGATTCCAGAAATATGCATCTTTTTGGTCAATGGTAGCAAACAAATATAGCTACTGGTTTAGAAAGTTTAAATAAAAAATCCTTGTAGCTCTGTGTAACCAGTTCCCACTCAGTTACACACAGACATAAACAATGATTATTCACAAAAACAAACAATTAGAAGTAGTGTCTTTGAAATCCACTTCGAACTTCTGGCAAAACGATAGTGGGAATGAGGACAAATTGCACTTAGTGGTGAGCTTTTATAGGCTACCCACGTGGGGTCACAATTATGGTCAAAAGGTGACGTCACACACAAAGATTCCTCTACTTGTTCTACAAGACACAGCTCTGGAGCTCCTGAAGTAGAACCAGAACATTTGGCTGTTTTTTATTTAGTAAAGATATCAAAAGATGCCCTGGAAATCTCGGTTATAATGTTCTCCTACAATCTTTTTCTCTAAATTCTATTGAAAGCAATATGCAAAGGAACATGCATTAGAGACAAAAGCTTATAACAGAGAGGGAATCCCAGACTGGAGCTGATCATTTGGATATATAATTTTATAATGTCATAATTGATGAGAATAAATTTGATTAATTAAAGAATTAAAAACTATGCAGGAGGCTTTGCATTTTATTTTTTGCCTAATTACCTACTAAAATTGTTAAAGATTTTTTTTTTTTACTTATTTCACAGCTGGTGGTGCAAACAGGTATGTTGGTGTCACTACTGTCTTGAACTGGGCCGATGCTCAGGCTTACTGCAGGCAGTATTACACAGACCTGGCCAGCCCATTCAATGCCACAGATAACAGCCTGGTACAGCAAGTGGCAACAGTCCAGGGGTATTCTTGGTTCGGTCTATTCAGGGACAGCTGGAAGTGGGTAGATGGGACCAAAGTAGACCCCCTCTTGTGGCAATCCCCACTGCCTGATAATGCTGATCCTCAGGAAAACTGCGGCACACTTAACAGTGGAAAACTTGATGATAAAAAATGCACCAACCAGTACTATTTCATCTGTGATGTCAGTGAGTCCTTTATTTTCTCATCTACACTTAGTGATCTGTTGTGAAAGCCAGAAAACTTCAAAAGCCCAAAGGTTAAATGATATTAAAAAATATATTTGTCTCATTTACCTGTATACTTTCTTCAAGTCACTATTCAAGGACCATTTATGGTGCCCTAAGAAGTATTCAAAGAATTCAAATAAATTAAAATGAATTTATCACTGCCTTCTTGATGGTGCAATCGACCAAATTTATTTCTTGTCCGCTTGTTTTTTTTTATTTTATTTATTTATTTATTTTTTATAACTTTTAGTTTGGAGAACATCCCTCCAATGGGTGGTCTAGCAAACCTCACCCATGCTGATGAAGTAATGGAGACAGTGATTTAACTAAGAGAAACAAGCTAAAGGAAGATGACAGCACAACACTGAAATAAGTTTAAAGGCACGAAGAAGAGGGCACAGAATAAAATATGGGTCAAATACTCTTTCCTTTCAGAAAGAGAATCTATATTTTCCAAGTACATCATTAGTCACCAAAGAGCAATTCCATGTATTTCATGAAATATGTGCCAAAGCATGATTTAACTGGCTTTTTTTCAGGTCCTTTACTAGTGTATTTGCCAAAAAACACTGTGGGCCAACATTAGAGGAGAAGAACTGCTATACTTTACACTTTTTTAAAGGAGGTACTTAATTTAACATCGGAGAAGGCTATGAGTTATCACAAAAAAACACTAAAAGAGTATTAACATATGAATCTGGAATTATTGACAATTGCGTAGGTGTTTTGAATTCTCCCCTAAAAACGGACCCCTGCTGTGAGACGTGGGCCTTCCCACATATTACAGTAGTAATCCCTCGTCTCAACTTGATTTTACTGCTGGAAAGATGTGCTGACGCAGCATCCTCATTATCAATCACAATAAATGGAAATGTTTTGAGTTCATTAGTGTGAAATAAAATCTATACTTGTGTTTCACTTAGCTAACATTAGACACATATAGAGTTAACATCGGTTTATTCTATTGATTAGGGATGCCACTAAAAATATGGTCAAAGGGTCAGCCAAAAGAGAGAAAAGGCTGGAAATTTGGGCCAAATTTAGCACTTGACAAGGTTTTGTGAAGCTCTTGGAACATGTCTGAAAATCACTGAATTATGCACTTCATGTCTTCATGCATGTCTGTTTTGTCTTGCAAAGTCCCAGTGGTGAAATACATCGTGAAACTCCAGGTGAAAGCTCATGAGAGTATGTTTGATCCTGCTGTGCAGTCAGCCATTTTAGAGCAGGTAAAACATGTGATGGCTTTATGTTCTGAAATAAATAATTGAATACATTGAGACTTGGAGGCACTGTAGCAGATTTCATACTTTTGTATCTTATTTGTCTTTAATATCCTACAATGGTTCTACACACTGCAGAATCAGAGACAGGGGAAAAGTAGAGACAAATGGACCATGACTCATTTGGATTGGTTTTTAATGAGGACTGGAGGAAGAAAGCCAGTAGCAGTGGAGAGCACTGCCAGTATATGGTGGTGCAAATAGCTTTAGTGTACTGAGCTATGTAGAATAGGGAGAAAAGATACAGGTTATAGAATGTAATGAAGCAAGCAAGACAAGAGACACTTGATTATAATCATGTATTCTGGTTTGATTAAGTAGTAGTGAATAATATATCCCATGAATTATAACCCTATGAGCCTACAGTCATTCAATCGTTGGGTCCTGATGACAATGGTGGGGATAACGCTTCACCGCTAGCCTTCCATGTTCTCGCTGATATTAGACCCCAATCAAGTTATTGCTCTGACCTAAGAAGTTAATTCTCTCTTGGGTTCTATTCAGCTTATTCCATTATTCAGAAGAAGAACTGTGAGTTTCATCCAGTTCTAGATTTGAGAGGCTTAAAATGGGTTCCTAAAGACCCTCCCTTTTCATATTCTAAGGGTGTCATGATTATAATTATTTATAATCTCACTATCTGTCTGTCAGGCAGATGAGGATGGGTTCACTTTTGACTCCTCTCAAGGTTTCTTCCTCATTTCGC
This sequence comes from Pangasius larnaudii, assembly GCA_037576815.1. NCBI lineage: Eukaryota > Metazoa > Chordata > Actinopteri > Siluriformes > Pangasiidae > Pangasius > Pangasius larnaudii. The sequence continues at coordinate 22,689,935 of CM074919.1, forward strand.
CTCAGAGAGCTTTTCCTCATCACCTCTGCCTTGGTCTGAATCGACATTCAAGATTTCTGTAAAACTGCTTTCTGACAATGTCTATTGTTAAAATTGTATACAGATAATATATGAATTGAATCGAATTGTTCAGGCCATGCCGCCACAAGACAATGGTTCATGCTGATCTATTGGTGTGACACTTATTTTCATGTCACCATTGCCCCAGAACAGAAAAAAGATTTGCCTTGCAAGTACATGCATTCTTATTCAAAGTCACACCTTTGGTCTCTCCCTCGCACCACAGGCGTTTTCACCTGTTTCATGGTGAACTCAGAAAAGAGTAGCACATACAGTATATATTGCTGCTAGCCTTATTTTTTACATGTTGATTCGTCTGTACCCTTTTAAATATTCTCTACAATAGATATGAATAATACAGAACCTTGAATAAAGAACAGGTTTTATTAAATCATTGTTCTATTTTTCAGATCAAACAGAAACTGGACACAAATGCCAGTGCGTCCTGGAGGGTTCAACCGGATGGAAACATCTTCCACAAAAAAATCCAGCACAACAGGTTGCCACTAAATTTTATTCAGTTTTAAAGAAATACAATTAAGTACTATATTTAGTACAATTATAAAAATGGATTTTATTAATCATATGATGCAAATTTTTTGTAGCCCTTCAAAGTGCTTGGAAAATCTGCAACTATAAAGCCCATAATGTTACAGTTTATCATCAGTGCGGATGTCATATACGGATATATGAGCTGCCTTGGATTTCATGACATAAACTGTGATGAGTTAATACTTATTATGTATGTATGTATGTAATACTCACTTTGACTACAATAATCTGATTCAAAGGACCACAGGATCTGATATTGTCTAAAAGTTTACAATAAATGGAGTATGCATTTTTAGAGTTCATTTCCAAAAAGAATTTTTTTTAGCTGTATGAGGAGTGCACATAAAATGATGTTTCCACTTTTTCTGTCATATTTATTCATAAACCTAAATATTTTAATCATTTTACTTATATATTCCTCTCTTATGATTCTGATTTCTGTTTATAATATATATTCTTTGTAACAGTACTGTAGTTAATGACAGAAGTTAAAAACAGGCCATCTTGTAGAGCACATAACACATTTTTAGGCAAGGTTTATCGCCAACTAAAATGAATAAATGAATAAACTGAAATAAGGATTATTGTAAGAGTCTTTTGTGCTTTATTGGGCTGTAATATTCCACACATGGTTTTTAACTGTGGAACAAAGACAGTGGTAAAATTAAGAAACAACGTGGACCTGTTTTAAGGACTGGAGAACGTCGGTATTACAGCAAACTACAGTATAAAAAAATATTAAAAAGTTCAGCGACTCAGGTTTTTTAAACATGAATCCAAACACAACTTTATGTAAATTATTTATCTGAAGGCAGCTTAATTGACCAGAGGCTAGCTACATGGCGAGAGACAGAAAGTGGAGAGATTCACACTTTCATACATTTTCATTTTATTTACAAGTGATTTACATCACATATAAAATGAACACTATTGTATTGCACATGCATATATATATATATATATACAGTACTGTGCAAAAGTCTTAGGCACATGGAAAGAAATTTTGTATAGCAAAGATGCCTTCAGAAATAATGAAATTAAATGTTTAATGTATAAAGAGCAGTAAACAGTAATAAATGTATATAAATATATTAAATATATATATTAAAAGGGCATTGGGAGGCACCCATGAAGTAGTCTGAGCTTTGGGGTGGCTGTGGCTCAGGTGGCCTCCACATTAGCTGTAGCATTAACAAAAGTCTTCAGGTTGATAATTTGGCACTTTTGCGGAAGAAAACAGACAGAGTGGTATGAAGACAAAGTATTACTAGCCCCCTAGATCTGATCTCCATTTGATATGATCATTTTCACACACATCCTTAACAAGTCATCAGCAGTGACTGAGAAGGTACGTGTGACATATAGAATATGAAAGTCGAAAAAGATTGAAATGTGTAAAAGCATCTGTGTAAAAACAGATTGCATAATCTTATATTTGATGAATGTATAGTAATAATCTTAATATGAAACATTAAGATTATTACTGAGTATTCATATTAAGATTATTAAGATCATTTTTCTATTGGGGAAAATCAACATTCTGTAAAAAGTTGTTTCCAGCTATAGTGGAAATCTAAATGTCTGAATGACAGACTGAGTTTCAAAAATAAAAATTACATAAAAGTAAACAAAATATCAGACAGAGATGCTGTTTCCTCTGCTAGCATTTGAGGCCTGAATCAGAATTTGCAGAGAAATCTGACCTTTTTATCTCCATTGTTCACACTACATTAACTCAATGTGTCACTACATAACTCAATGAGTTTTCTGTGTTTGTTTACATGTGCATTGCCATTTTAAACACAGTCAACATTTGATCTTCCTGTGGCTGTTTACCTGTCAAGGTTTCTCCCCATAAATTTGTTAACGATTTTATCCCATTATTATTAAGCATTTATTGCTTTGCTGTCTGCTCACTCCGTCTGCTGTTATTGATTTATCTGACCGTTGAGTGATGCGCAGAAGAGACGTCAACTACTAACAGGAACGGAATCCAATCCAAACCTCTGTGACTTTAATAATTTAATTATTTGTATTGCAACCCTTGCGATGTGTTTATCACATACATGACTACATGATTAATGTTAAATTTGCAATATAATTTCAGCCCTAGAAGCAAGTGTATAAAACTTTTGTGAAAAAAATACTGAACTTCTTTACAAACACTGTCAAGACAAGGTTAGTGACACAATTCACTCTACATTAATATGTATGGTTGGCAAAAACTTTTGAACAAACCCAAGGTTGCATGCCGGAAACGAAAATGAAAAATACTTATAATACGATCAACTATTTTGGGTTCCGCTGTAGTTCTATATAGTTGTCTAAACATAGTTCTACATAACTCTAAAACTTGACTGTAAAGGAAACCCTGAAACGTGTGCAGGAAAGTCTTCTTCACAGGGTTCACCATTTCATTCTCTATCAGCCAGAGAACCATTTTTGGGTAGGGTTCATCTTTAACACACAAATTCATTAACATTTACATTTATGACAATTAGCAATTTCATAAATACAGGAATAGTCTACCTGGTTAAATGCCTTGCACAGGGGCACACAGAGGTGGCAGTGCTAGAGTTGGATACAGCTGTTCTTTAACCCACAACCTCCTAACATGGTTGAGTATTCTACCACTAGGTTACCACATTCCCTTTGACCACACTATATTTCCTTTGAATAATGAGAGCTCACTATGCACAAGCACCTGATCTCACAGATTCCTATGTTTACTAGGGGTGTGACGATTCACAGATTTGTACCCATGTACCGTTATGAAAATTCACAATGCAGTTCCACTAATGAAAAACACTTGTACCAGATAAAATGAGGGATTGCATTGTGATTACATCATTTAAGATATAATTTAATCAGTACATCAAGGTACATAATTTAATCAGTACATATTATGTTACCAATTAAAATGTATTTTATATTTCTTCCACCATTAGCGCCCTCTGCCGGCCAGTCTGTTTGTGACAGAGCCCCTGTCTAATCACGCACGAGCACACAGGATCGTGATTGTGCATTGTAAAAACTTGCGAGACACAGTTAAATTTAAAAACACACATAGGCAGCA